>CM052883.1:108658935-108692589 GCA_028534135.1 Potos flavus | reverse complement strand
CCAAAGGCAAGGGAAACAAAGGCAAAAATGGACTATTGGGACTTTGTCAAGATAAAAAGCTTTTGTACAGCAAAGGAAACAGTTGACAAAACCAAAATACAACTGACAGAATGGGAGAAGATACTTGCAAATGACATATCAGATAAAGGACTAGTATGCAAAATCTATAAAGAGCTTAACAAACTCAGCACCCAAAGAATAAATAATCCAATCAAGAAATGGACAGAAAACACGAACAGATATTTTTCCAAAGAAGACATCCAAATGGCCAAAAGACACATCAAAAAATACTCCACCACACTTGGCATCAGGGAAATACAAATTCAAAACTACAATGAGATACCACCTTACACCAGTCAGGTATAATGACTAAAATTTATAAGTCAGGAAACAACAGATGTTGGCAAGGATGTGGAGAAGGAGAACCCTCCTACACTGTTGTTGGGAATGCAAGCTGGTGCAGCCACTCTAGAAAACAGTATGGAGGTTCCTCAAAAAGTTGAATATAGAGCTATCCTACTACCCAACAATCACATTACTGGGTATTTACCCCAAAGATACAAATGTAGTGATCCAAGGGGACACCTGCACCCCAGGGTTTATAGTGGCATGTCCACAGTAGCCAAACTATGGAAAGAGCCCAGATGTCCATCAACGGATGAATGGATAAAGATGTAGTGCATATATACAATGGAATATTACTCAGCCATCAAAAAAATGAAATCTTACCATTTACAATGATGTGAATGGAACTAGAGGGTACTATGTTAAGCTAAATGAGTTAATCAGAGGAAGATAATTATCATATGATCTCACTGATATGTGGAATTTAAGAAACAAGGCAGAGGATCATAGGGAGAGGAAAAAATGAAACAAGATGAAACCAGAGAGGGTGACAAACCATAAGAGACTCTAATCAAAAGAAAGAAACAGGTTTGTTGGGGAGGGGGATGGAGGGATAGGGTAACAGGGCGATGGACATTCAGGAGGGGAATGAGCACTGGAGATTATGCAAGACTGATGAATCACAGACCTGTACCCCTGAAACAAATAATATATGTTAATTGAATTTTAAAAAATTTAAAAAATTAACACCTTCACATAGATACAAGTAGTAAATAGTAAATAGAAGATATAATGTAAGAGAAGACTTAATTTTCAATAGCAAATAGTAAATAGTTGAAAAAGGTTCAACTTTCAAATTTGTAGAGTTTTCTTTTCTATACCTTTCACTTCAATTCATAAGTATTAGCATTTTCCACACTTGCTTTATCTCTCTTTCTGTACACATACAGTATTACTGTTACTGATTTTGCTGGACTACTTGAGAATAGTTTCAGACATAATGACCTCTTTCCTTTACTTCAATGTTCGTGTCATAAAAACAAAGATATTTTCTTACATTGTTACAGTATAATTATGAAAGTCAGGGAGTTCACCATTGACACAATATCAGTATCTAGTAACATGCAGTCCCTGTCACTTTTGTCCCAGTTGTTCTTTATAACAATTATTTTCTCACGTATAGTCACACATTACATTAATTGTCATGTCTTTTTAGTCTTTTAAAATGTGGAGTACTTCCCTAGTCTTTCTTTGATTTTTATGGAAGTGACACTTTTGAAGTGTTTAATTGAGTTGTTTTATAGAATTTATTCAAAATTAGATTTATCTTGTTTCCTTATTAAATTCAGGTTATACATTTTTTCATATCTTTATTAAAATATATTTTACAGGGATCCTGGGTGGCTCGGTCGGTTAAGCATTTGCCTTTGGCTCAGGTCATCATCCCAGGGTCCTGGGATCGAGTCCCACATTGGGGCTCCTTGCTCAACCAGGACCCTGTTTCTCTGTCTGCATGCCGCTCCACCTGCTTGTGCTCACTGTCTCTCTCTCTCTGTCTCTCACAAATAAATAAATCTTTAAAAAAATAGAAAATAAAAAAATATATATTTCACATACCATAAAATTGACCCTCTTAACATGTAAGGTTTAGTGGTTTTTACTATATTGAGTTGTACAACCATTACTTCTAACTAATTTGAGGATTTTTTTTTAAAGATTTTATTTTTTCATTTTAAAAAGAGAGAAGGAGAGAGCACAAGTAGGGGGAGAGGCAGAGGGAGAGAGAGAAGCAGATTCTCTGCTGAGCTGGGAGCCCTACGTAAGGTTCAATCCCAAGACCTGGAGACCATGACCTGAGCCGAAGGCAGATGCTTAACCATTTGAGCCACACGGTGCCCCTAATTTGAAAACATTTTAACCCCCTGAATGGTATTATCAATCATTCCTCCTCATCTCCCCATCCCGTACATCCAAGCCTTAGGCAACTTCTAATTTATTTCTGTTTCTATGGATTTTCATGTTCTAGACAATGGAATTATAAATATGTGGGGGGTTTTCTTTCTTTTTCTTTTCTTTTTTTTTTCTACTGGTTTCATTCACTTAACAATGTTTTCAGTGTTCAGACTTCTTGAAGCATGTATTGATATGACATTATTTTTATTACCAGTAATATGCTATTGTATGGATATACCATATTTTGAGGATCGTGTATCAGTTGATGGACATTTAGGTTCTTCTGTTTCTTGGCTATTGCGAATAATATTTCTGTGAATAAGATTTTGTATGAGCATATGTTTGTAATTTTCCTGAGTATGTGTAATTTCTGTCACATGGTAACTCTACATTTAGCATTTTGATGAACTGTCAAACTGTTTTCCAAATCAGCTACATCATTTCATCTTCCCACCAGCGATGTATGAGTGTTTCAGTTTCTCAGTATCTTTGTTGACACTTGCTATTGTCTGTCATTTTTATATTAACTATCATGGTAGGTGTGAAGTGGCATCTTACTAGTTTTGATTTGCATTTCTCTAATACCTTATGATATTGACGATTTTTTCATGTGCTTATTGACATTTGCATGTCTTTGGAGAAATGTTTTTTTAGATCTTTTACCCATTTTTCTGTGGGAGCATTACTGGTCAGCTTTTTGTATTTCCTAGATAAAAGTCCTTTGCTAGTTATGTGATTTGCAAATGTTTTATCACATTCTGTGAGTTATCTTTTCACTTTCGTATTTGTATTCTTTGAAACACAAAAGTTTGATTTTAAAGTAGTCTAGGAGGGCCTGGGTGGCGCAGGTATTTAAGCATCTGACTCTTGGTTTTGGCTCAGGTCATGATCTCAGGGTCATGAGATTGAGCCCCAGGTCAAGCCCAATTTCAGGCTCCGTGCTTAGCAGGGAGTCTGCTTGAGATTCCCTCTCTCCCTCTTCCCCTGCCCCTCCCCCCAGCTTGTACACTCTCTACATAAATAAACAAAACTTAAAAAAAAAATAAAGTAGTTCAATTTATCTACCTTTTATTTTGTTGCTTGTGCTTTTTCAATGTTGTATCTAAGATCCTGTTGCATAACCCAAGGTCATAAAGATTTCTCCTATGTTTTCTTCTAGGAGTTTTATAGTTTTACCTATTATATTTAGGTCTGTGATCCACTCTGAGTTAATTTTTGCATTTGGATATCCAGTTTTCTTAGTACCACTTCTTAAAAATACTCTTCTTTCCCCCACTGAATTCTTTTGATAGTCTTGTTGAAAATCAGTTTAACATTGTTGTAAAGGTTTCTTTTTAATTTAACTTGAATTCTTTTCCATTGATATATATGTCTGTTATTAGGCCAGTAACACACTGTCTTGATTATTGTTGCTTTGTAGTAAGCTTCAAAAATGAGAAGTGTATGTTCTCTCACCTTACTCTTTCTTTACAAGATTGCTTTGGTTTTCCTGGGTTCCTTTTTTTCCATAGGAAACTAGGATCAGCTTGTTGACTTCTGCAGGGGGTGAAGAGGAAGGTTGGATTTGGATGGAGATTGTGCTGAATCTCTTCATCAATTTGGGGAATATTGCTATTATAACAATAATGTTAAATATTGCTATTATAACAATAATGTTAAGTATTTCATTCTAAGAAAATGGGATGTCTTTCCATTTATTTTTAAATCTCTTAAAACAATATTTTGTAGGCTAAAGTGTACACATCTTCCTCTTCTTTTGTTAAATTTGTTCTTCGGCATCTCATTTTTGAGCAATTCTTTTCTTTCTGTTATAAGATGTTCTATGTCTGTTTAATACATATTTCACCCCAGCCTTAGAATGAACCATTTCTCCAAGAAGCCTTGGTTATTTTAATGGGTAATTGTATTTAAGAAGCATTATCTGTGTGTTCAGTATGTTCTAAAATACTCATTTTAGAAAGAATGCTCAAAAAGAACAAACTGTATTCAGTAAATCATACATGTATTTGTATGGGGATCTATGATCTCCAGTCAGAAAATATAGAAAAGTATATACCTTACAAAGACCAGCTAAATGGTAACTCACCAAGAATCAAGGAGTTGACTGTGGAGTAATGGATTTGTGTCTGTAGTTCTTAGACAGTGCTTAATATAAGAACCTCCCAAATACAAGTGTGGTTGCAGGTATATTGAGAGATCTTTCAAGGAATCTGGGGGCTGGTTCTGGACAAATTTTCAGGGAGGCTTTAAAAATTGTCTAGGGAGCTTGAGATGTGACCTGAAATTCACCTGCCTCCCAGTAAACTCTCAGAAATATGCTAAGTGTATGTCACATAGTTATACCAAGTTAGGTGGCAAATACCCCAGGATCTCAAGCAGTGGAAAAACTTAGGAAGCTATAACCCTCCCCTTCCTCCTCAAGAATAAAGTAAATGCTGCTTATTCCTGGAAAAAACACTCTGTTTGGCAGTCGTGTATTTCCTCCGAAGATTCTAAGGACTCAGCATGCTGTACTAGATGTAGTGTTGTATAATTTCTGCCTTTTTTTATTTTAATGAAAACTGTACAGTTCTTTCTGTGATTATCTTTTCAACTGAAAGATTTATAGTAAAGGAAAAGTAGAAAATAATTGACAGATGTTGAAGATTATTTATGTAGAATGAGCTCCTTTGGAATTAGTGATTAGAAGGTTACAATTTGTGTGTATAACTGATAGGGTAGTATAAGTTAGCTAGGTCATAATTCTAAAATATATTAATAGTTGTACTATTTTATCTTAAATGTTTTTGAAGTTCAAAATCATAATCTTCAAAATCATAAGTTTTGATTTTTAAAAAACTTTCTTAAAGATTTTATTTATTTGAGAGATATTGAGAGCATGACCCAGGGAGGGGCAGAGGGAGAGGGAGAAGCAGACTCCCTTCTGAGCAGGGAGCCCGATGTGGGACTTGATCCCAGGACTCTGGGATCATGACCTGAGCTGAAGGCAGATGTTTAACCAACTTAGCCACTCAGGCACCCTGCCATTAGAAACCTTCGTATATACAAAAGTTTTAAAAAAATTGTTTTAAAATGTTAAATGAAATAGTAATGTTGACTCTAACATAATAACACTATATACAAAAACAAAAACATAAAGCAAGGGATTCCTGGGATAAACATGAGGTGAAGAATTTTCAGATCACTCTGAAGTCTGACAGCATGATTCTATCTTTGGGCAGCGCCCACTTGTATAAATTTCATATTGGAAGAAGTAAAACTGTACATTTTTTCAGATGATAAGATTGTTTCCTAGAAAACTAAGGAATCTGCATAGCAACTAGAACAGAGAAGTGAATTTAATAATGTTACATGTAATGAATCATTGAACATTACATCAAAAGCTAGTGATGTACTATATGTTAGCTAACTCAATTAAAAAAAGAAAAACGTTTAATAGAAAAAAAAGAAAAAATAATGTTACAAGATGTAGCATTAAGATAAAAAATTGGTTGTATTTTAATATACTAATAGCAAACAATTAGAATTTTTAAAATTCCATTTACAGTTACCCCCAAAAAATAATTCTTAGGAATAAATATAACAAAAGGCATTTATAATTTCTACCCTAAAAACTACAAAACATTGATGAGAGAATTTAAAAACTAATAGAGAGCTATACCGTCTTCATGAATTGGAACATTCAAAATTATTCACATGACACTTCTAACCAAATTTATCAGTGTATCAACACAATTTCAATTAAAACTCCAACTATTTTGGTAGAACATAAGCTGATTCTAAAGTTTATATGGAAATGCAAGAAAAGAAAACATGAGTAGGCAAAGCAGTTTTTAAATTGTAAACAAATCAGGATGACTTAACCCTAATGATTTCAGAACTTCAGATAAAGTTACTGTAATCAAGACCACCTCTGGGGCTTCTGAGTGGCTTGGTTGGTTAAGAGTCCAACTCTTGATTTTGGCTTAGGTCATGATCTCAGGGTTGTGAGATCAAGCCCTATGTCAGGCTCCACCCCCAGCATCAACCTCTCCTTCTACCCTGCCCCACTTGCACTCTCTATATCTCTCTCTCTAAAATAAATACATAAAATCTTTAAAAAACTAAAAAGACCACCTGTTATTGGTAAAATGCTCAGCCTGAGGATGAGTGGAACCGAAATGAATCTTAAAGTAAACCCAAACCTACATAATTATCTAATTTTCATTAAGAGTGCCAAGTTCAGTGAGGGAATGGAGAATATTTTTAATAAATGATGTGGCCAACTAGCCATCCATATGGCTATCCAGTCCATATGAGGAGAAATTAACTGAAAATGAACCATAGACATAAATATAAACTTAGTACTCTAAATTTTGAGGGAAACAATTTTGCTACCTTGGGGTGGGAAAATGATTTTTAATGAGGACTCAAAAAGCGTGACCTATAATAGAAAATATAATAAGTTCCTTTTTAAAATCAAAATTTAAAATTTTGCTCTTTGAAAACACCTTTAAGAAAATGAAAAGGCAGTGCATGTGTGAAGGGAAATATCTACAAACATATTTTAGAGGATTGCCTACAGGATATAAAAAAAGCACTTATAACCTATTAATAAAAAATGATCTAGTTTAAAAATGGGCAAAAGTTTTGCACAGTCACATCATCATAAAGATACATGAATTAGTAAATAATCACAGGAAAATATGCTCAAATCATTAGTCAACAGAGAAATGTAAATTTAAATCAAAATGAGGCCCCTCTTATACTCGTTAATATTGTTAAAGTTTAAAAGGCATCAATACTAAATGTTGGTTAGAATTTGCAGCAACTAAAACTCAAATTCTGGTGGACACATAAAATGATTAGCTTAGTCATATCTGAAAATGGTTACAGTTTCTCAAATGTTAGCAACGAAATAAAAATAGGTCAATTGGACTTAATCAGTAGTAAAAACTTTTTTACTTCAAAGGACACTATCAAGAAGGTAAAAAGACAGCCCACAGAATAGAAAAATATTTTCAAATCAAGTATCTATTAAGGGACTTGTATCTTGAATATGTAAAAACCTCTTATAACTATAAGACAAAAAACCCAATTGAAAAATGGAAAAGGATCTGAATAGACATTTCTAGTGTAGCAATGGCTAATAAGCACACAAAAAGATGTTCAGTATCTGTAGTCATTAAGGAAATGCAAATCGAAACCACAGTGAGATACTATTCACTCCCACGAGGTTGGCCACTAAACAAAAGATTAAGAAAAAAGTGTTGGTGAGAATGTGGAGAACTTGGAACCTTTCAAACATATGTTGCTGTTGGAAATATAAAATAGTTCAGCAACTATGGAAAACAGTTTGACAGTTTCTAAAAAAGTTAAACATAGAATTACCATATGACCTAGTAATTTCACTCTTAGGTACATACTCTAAAGAACTTAAGCCAGATACTCAAACAAATACTTGTACACGTACACAAATGTCTATAGCAGCAGTATTCATAATAGCCAAAATGTAGAAAGAACCTAAGTGTCTATGAGTGGATAAATGGATAAGCCAGTTGGCATATAGTCATATAATGGAATATTATTCAGCCAATAAAAAGGAATGAAGTAGTTACACATGCTACAGTGTAGATGAGCCTCAATAACATTATGCTCGGTGAAAGAAGCCAAACACAAAAGGCCATATATTTATTGTATGATTCCAAGTATGTGGAATATCCACAATGGATTAAATCCAAAGTAGATTGATAGTCATGACTGATTCAGAGGAGGGAATATATAAAAACCACTTTGTATGAGATTTTATTTTGGGGTGATGTAAATGTTTTCCAATTAAATAATGTGATGGTTACACAATCTCTAAATGTACTAAATGCCACTGAATTATTCCCCTTAAAATAGTTAATTTCATGTTCTGTGAATTCCCACAGTAACACACACACACACATATACATCAAGATACCTCTACACAACAATTAGAATGGATAAAATTTGAGCATAGCAAGTTTTGACATGGTTGTAGAGGAGTTGGAACACTCATTCACTGCTGATGAGAATATAAAATTGTAAAACCACTTTGGAAAATAGTTTGACAGTTGTTTAAAAAGTTAAACATACACCTGCAACATTATTTAACCATTCCACTTTAGGAATTTACCCAAGTAAAAAGAGTATATACCCACATAAACTCTGGTACTGGAATGTTCCTACCAGCTTTATTTGTAATAGCTCCAAACTGAAAACATCTGAAATGTTTGTGGATAACAGGTAAATCCATGGATGTGGTAAAACAAACATAAATTTATCTTGTTAAACTATTTTAAGTATACAATTCGGTGGCATTAAACACATTCACATTATTGTGTAACTATTACCACTTTCTATTTCCAGAACATTTTCATCATCACAAACTCTGTACCCATTAAAAATTAAGTGGATAACCCAATTGTGATGTATTTATAAAATGGAATACTCAGCAATATATAAGGATGAAATATCAACACACAACGTGACAATATGAATGAATCTCAAAATCATTTTGCTAAATGTAGGAAGGCAAGGGGTGAGGGGGGAATATATATGATGTCATTTATATAAAACCCTAAAAAATAAAACAAAATCTATAGTGACAGTAAATAAATAGTTGTCTGGTGCCAGAGCTGCAGGCATAAGGAGAGAGAAAGGGTTTCAAAGGGAATGAAAATGTAATGGGGTGATGGATATTTTCACTCTATTGATTGTGGTGATGGTTTCACAGGTGTATTCATACGTCAAGACTTATCAAATGGTACACTTTAGATATAAAATATGTATCAGTTATACCTCAATAACTCTGTTTTTATAATAACAAATATTGGGAAGGATATGGAGAAATTGGAACCCTTCTACACTGCTAGAGGGGATGAAAAATGGTGTAACCACTTTAGAAAACAGTTTGGCAGTTCCTCAAAAGATTAAACACAGATCAGTCAATTCTACAACAAAGTATATGCTCATGAGAAATGAAAACATGTGCCCAAAAAAGATATTTCACACAAATATTCATAGCAACATTATTAATAGTAGACTAAAGTGATAAACAACCAATTCTATCAGCTAATGAATGGATAAACAAATGTGGTATGTCCATAGGATGGAATATTATTTGGCCATAGAAATGAATGAAGTATGATATGTGCTTCAGCATGGTTGACCCTTGAAAACATTATACTATGTAAAATAAACTCAAACACAAAAGAACCAGTATTTTATTATTCCACTTATATGAAGAATCTAGAATAGGCAATTTCATATAATCAGAAAGTAAATAGAGGTTGCCAGGGGCTAGGAAGAGGAGATAAGGACTTAATTTTTAATGGGTACAGAGTTCGTGATGATGAAAATGTTCTGGAAATAGAAAGTGGTAATAGTTACACAATAATGTGAATATGTTTGTTTTACCACAATAAAAAAGTAACACATGAAACTATTATAGCCTAATAAATAGAGGACTTTCAGTTATGATTGATGCTTCCTTTCCACAAAAGAATAAGTACAAAAGTGGAAAATTACAGATGTTCTCACCAGAATAAATAAATAAATATGTGAGATGATGAAAGTGTTAATTAACTAGACGGGGAAATCCATGTACACTTTACATATCTTATAACTTTGTGTGTCAATTATATCTCAATAAAGAGGAATTTTTTTAAGTGTATAATTTAGTCAAAAATCAACTTCAGGGCACTGGAAATCGACCAAAAGCAGATAACATATGAGAAACATTTATTCCTGAAAAACTAATGCAATTTTGGATAATAATATTGGAAGGCTATGGCCTTGTTATGTGGAGCGGTTTCTATTACCATTCCCCAACTTGGTGTACAAGAATGGTAGTTTTACCATTACCTATTGATCAGTCACAGAAACTACCACATTTGATGTCAGAGTAGTCCTCGGTTACAGATGAGGAGTGAAAACTTGTGTTTTTGCCAGCTAAGATTGTCAAATAAGATAGGAAAAAATGGGGAGAATCCTTCATTTTGCTACTCAGAAGTTGTACATCCAGTTAGGGTGAGAGGTGGACCAACCAGAAATTTGATGGGCTATCCTGGAAATAACGTAGGTGTATAAGGGCTCTACACAGTTCTTTGGTTAGCTCTACACACATGCACGACAATCCCAGGAGGACCTGGTGGAAGGTGAAAATATAAAGGAAACTAGAGAGTTAGGTCAAACATTAAAAGTGTTCTGCAACCCACAAACAGATTAATGGACAAAACATACAGGTCTTATCAAGTCAAGATACATGAACATAATCTCTGGCCAAATCATTGGCTGACCACTAAGTTATGCCGCAACAAAAGCAACTTCTAGTAAGCCAGATTACAAAATAATAATAGGAATGAAAAAAGAATAACTTAGCATCATTCAAGGAAAAAATTATACCAATTCTATCCTCTCTTCCAAAAAATAGAAACAGAAGTAATACTGACTAACTCATTCTGTGAGGCCGGCATTACCCAAATAACAAAACCAGACAGACAAGTTGTAAGAAAGGAAAGCTTCAGGTCAGTGTCTCTCAGGAATACAGATGCAAAATCCTCATCAAAATACTAGCAAATTGAGTGGTACCTGGGTGGCTCAGTGGGTTAAGCCTCTGCCTTCAGCTCAGGTCATGATCTCAGGGTCCTGGGATCGAACCCCACATCAGGCTCTCTGCTCAGTGGGAAGCCTGCTTCCTCCTCTCTCTCTGCCTACTTGTGATCTCTCTCACTCTCTCAAATAAAAAAATAAAATGTTTAAAAAATATTAGCAAATTGAATCCAGCAATGTATAAAAAGAATTATATATGATGACTAAGTGGGATTTATTTCAGACATGTAAGGGTAGGATTAACATTCAAAATAAACTAATGTAATTCATCACATCAATAAGTGAAAGAAGAAAAATTATATGATCATATCAATAGATGCAGGAAAGGAATTTGAGACAATCCTGCACCCATTCATGATAAAAACTCATGAAACTAAAAATAGAAGGAAATTTCCTCAGCTAGATAAAGAACATCTATTAAAAAGAAAAGAAATGAAAACCCTACAGCTAACATCATACTTGATGGTGAGAAACTACATGCTTTCCCATGAAGATGAGGAACAAGGCAAGTATGTCCATTCTCACTACTCCAATTCATCATCGTACTGGAGATCCTAGCTAAGGCAATAAGAAAATAAAGGAAATTAAATGTAAAGATTGGGAAGGAAGAAATAAAACTGTTTTTGTTCTCAGATCCAAAAAATCAACCAAAAACCTTTTGAAACTAATAACCAATTGTAGCAAGATTGTAGAATACAACCCTAATATACCAATTGCCAAAAAAAGCCAATTGCCTTCTTATGCAAGCAATGGATGCTTGGAACTTGAAATTAAAAACACAATACCTTTTACATTGGCATCAAAAAACCATGAAATATTTAGATACAAATATAACAAAATACGTAAAAGATCTATATGAGAAAAAACTATTAAACTCTGATAAAAAAAATAAAGATCTAACTGAATTGAAAACTAGTTTATGTACATGGATATGAAGACTCAATATTGTCAAGATGTCATTTCTCCTTAACTTGATCTATAGATTGAATGCAGTCCTAGTCAAAATTCTAGCCAGTTATTTTCTGGATATTGACAAACTGATTTTCAAGTTTATATGAAAAGGCAAAGACTCAGAATAGTGAACACAATATTGAAGGAGAAAAAAGTTAAAGAACTGACACTCCGTGATTTCAAGATTTTACTGTAAAGCTACAGTATTCAAAACAGTGTGGTATGGATGAAAGAAATGATAAATTGAGGGGCACTTGGCTGGTCAGGTGGTAGAACATGTGACTATTGGTCTTGGGGGTGACTTTTGAACTCAGAGCAGTTGCTTCAAGGGCCACATTGGCATAGAGCTTTAAAAAAAAAAAAAAAAAAAAGAACAGGGGCGACCGGGTGGCTCAGTGGGTTAAAGCCTCTGCCTTTGGCTCAGGTCCATGATCTCAGGGTCCTGGGATCAAGCCCCGCATCTGGCTCTCTGCTCAGCAGGGAGCCCACTTCCCTCTCTCTCTGCCTGCCTCTCTGCCTACTTGTGATCTCTCTCCTCTCTGTCAAATAAACAAATAAAATCTTAAAAAAAAAAAAGAATAAATTGATAAATGGAACAGAATAAAGAACCTAGAAATAGTCCCAGAAAAAATTATTTAACTTAATTTTGAAAAAGGAGCAAAGACGGAGCACCTGGGTGGCTCAGTGTTTAAGTGTCTGCCTTCAGCTCAGGTCATGATCCCACCGTCCTGGGATCAAGCCCTGCATCAGGCTCTCTGCTCAGCAAGAAGCCTTCTTCTCCCACTCCCAGTCCCCCTACTTGTATTTCCTCTCTTGCTGTCTCTCTCCTGTCAAATAAATAAATAAATCTTAAAAAGAAAGGAAGAAAGACAAGTCAGTGGAGGATAATCTTTCAAAGGGTGCTGGGACAACTGGACATAAACATGCACAAAATTGAATCTAGACACAAACCTTATGACTTTCACAAAAATTAACTCAAAATGAAAAAAACTCAAAGCGAATCATAAACCTACATGTAAAATTCAAAACTATAAAATTCCAAGAAGATAATATGGGAGAAAATCTACATAACCTTGGGTTTTTGGTAAATTTTTTAACAAAAGCATAATCCATGAGACAAAAAATTGATAAGTTAGACCTTTTTAAAATCTATGTTTGATCTGAAAAATACACTGTGTTGAGTATGAAAAGACAAGGGGCATCTGTGTGGCTCAGTGGGTTAAGTGTCTGCCTTCGACTCAGGTCATGATCCCAGGGTCCTGGGCAGGGAGCCTGCTTCTCCTCTCTCTCTGCCTGCTGCTCCCTTTGCTTGTGCTCTCTCTCTCTGTCAAGTAAATAAATAAAATCTTAAAAAAAATAGTATGAAAAGATGAGCCATAGACTGGAAAAGATATTTAAGAAATACATATCTGATAAAGTAGTGGTATTCAAAGTGTACAAAGAACTTAAAAAAAAAAACTCAACAATAAGAAAACAACCCAATTCATAAATGGGCAAAATATCTGAACCGAAACCTTATCAAAGGAGGTTTATAGATGGCAAATAAGAATATAGAAAGGTGCTCAATATCATGTCATTTGGGGGTTGTAAGTTAAAACAATAAGATACTACTACACACCTATTATAATGGTCAAAATCCAAAACGCTACACCAAATGCTGACAAATAAATGGAGCAAGAGAAGCTCTCATTCACTGCTGTTGGGAATACAAATGGTACAGCCACTTTGGAAAATAAGTTTGGCACTCTCTTAAACAAAACTAAACATACTTTTATTGTATAATTCAGCAGTCACACTCCTTGATATTTACCCGAATTAGTTGAAAGCTTATGTCTACACAAAAACCTGATATCAGATCAACCAAGATGTCTGTTGTTCAGTAGATGAATGAATCAACAAATTGTGGTAAATTCATACAATAGAATATTATTCAACATTAAATGGAAATTAGCTGTCAAACTAGTAAAAGACATGGAAGACACTTAAACACATATTGTTAAGTGAAAACAATTTAAAAAGACTACCTTCTGTATAAGAACAAAATATGTGACACTCTGAAAAAGGCAAAACTATGAAGACATTAAAAAAAAGTCAACGGCTGTCAGGAGGGCAGGGATGAATGAATAGGTGGAGCATAAGGGATTTTTAGGGCAGTCAAATTATTTTGTGTAATACTCTAATGGTAGATACATGTCATTATACATCTGTCAAAACCTATAGAATGAATAACAAATAGTGAACACTAATGTACTCTATGACTGTAGTTAAAAATAATGTATCACTATTACTCATCAGTTTTAACAAATATACCATAGTAATCCAAAATATTAATAATAGGGGAAATTAGAGAAGAATATGAGGGCATATATGGGAACTCTCTATACTTTCCCTATTTTCTTCAAAACTGCTCCCCAGGGGCGCCTGGGTGGCTCAGTCATTAAGCATCTGCCTTTGGCTCAGGTCATGTTCCCAGGGTCCTGGGATCTAGCCCTGCATCAGACTCCCTCCTCCGAGGGAAGCCTGTTCTCCCTCTCCCACTCCCCCTGCTTGTGTTCCTTCTCTCACTGTGTCTCTCTCTGTCAAAAAAATAAATACTATATTTTAAAAAAATAAAAAAATAAAATTGCTCCCCCAAAAAGTGTGTTAATTTTGTTTTAAATTTGAGCAGAGTCATCAATGGTACACACTGCTGCAGAAACTAATTCTGCAGTTTAAGTCCAGGCAAGTTGCTTAAACAAAACTTTCCAGTAATAAAGCAGAATCCAGAATTGACATACGCTCTATAAAATGTTTTTAAAACTAGTTTCTTCTTGCAAAGAAATAAGAAAGAATGATAATATTGGAAAAGAAGGCAATCCATAGAAACTGACTCTGGATGAACCCAGATGTTAGATTTAATAAAGATCTCAAAGCAACTATTAGAAACAGGTTTTTAATATTTTAAAAGTTATGTTTAAAGAACTAATAGAAACCATGGTAAAATAACTCAATAAAAAAGGAATCTAAATAGAGAAATGCAATGTATAGTAAAAGAACCAAATAGAAATTCTAGCGCTTCAGTTTACCATAACTGAAATGAAAAATTCACTAGGTGGGCTCAGCAGCAGATAGAATCAGTGAACTAGAAAATCATTTGAAATCACCCTATAGAGACAATGATTGAAGAAAAATGAACAAAATCTCAAAGAACTGTGGAACAATGGGAAGTATCCCTACATTCATATAATGGGCATCTTAGAAAAAGAGAACAGGTGAGGGAGGCAGGAAAAATTAAAGAAATAATTAATGAAAACCTCCCAATTTGACAAGAATATTTAATCTGTAGGTTGGAGAAGCTCAACACATTCCAAGTGTGAAAAAGACAAGGGACCACAATTGGATATATTATAATGAAACTGTTGAAAGTCAAAGACAAAAACAACTCTAGAATGAATTAAGAGAAAACCCATGAACAACGGAGCAACAATACTACCAATAGCTAATTTTTCTAATCAGAAATCGTGGCAATGAGAAGACAATGTAATGATGTATTCAGAGTCTTGGGGTTGAGTTTGGGAGAAGCACTGACAACTGTAGAATTCTATATCCAATAAAATCATATTTCAGAAATGAAAGTAAAATAAAGACATTCCTAAGAAAACAAAAACAAAGAGTTTGTTGCTAACAGACAGGCGCTATAAGCATTAACAAAGTTCTTCAGGTTGAAAAGAAATAATAGTTAACAGTAATTCAGATCTACATGAAGGAATGAGGAGCACTAGAAATGGTGTATATATGTGGGTAAACATAAACAACTGATATTTTTCTTTGTTTTCTTAATTTTTTAAAAAAGCACTAAAAAAGTAGTTTGAAGTAATAATTATGGTATTTTGTTGTTGAGTGTATAACATACATAAAAGTAATGTAAGTAACATTACTGGTACTAATAATAATGGAAGAAATAGAACACATAGGAGCAATTTGCTGTAATAGAATTAAGTCAGTATTTATCTGAAGTAGGTTATCATAAAGATTCATTTTGTAACCCCTAAAGCAATGACCAAAAAGAAACTTTAAACAAAATTTAATAACCTGGTCAAAAGTGGAATTACACTGTTACATTGAAATCATTTATTTAACATATAAGAGCTCAAAGGAGTAATTGAAGACCAAGAAGTACATTTGGAAAACAAATATAATGATGAAAAAAATACAACCGTGTCAATGATTATAATAATTGTGAATGGACTTCAGTTGAAAAGCAGATATTCACATTTCTTTATTCCTGTAGAACACTACTTCCAAATCCACTCTTCTTTTTATTCTACTTTGCTTCTTGCCCTAGGAAGCTGATTTTTATGGATTATATGAGTAAAAAAAAATCCTCTGGCACCTGGTCAATTTCTACCAATGAAGAGAGCTCTTCAAAAATATCAGAAGAGTGGAGTATGTAGTATGTATTTATTCCTGTGGTTCCCTCCCTTTTAGGGCTCCTTAGGTTATCTATGTCTCTATGCTGAAAACTTTTTCTACACTATTCCCTTCTGATATTACAGTAATCACTGCCTACTCAAACCTATGATTATAGGGACAATTAGAGCTCTACTGCTATTAGCCCTGGGTTATTGTATTGTTCCTTGTGTTTTCTCTTCACCCTCACTTTTTAAAAAAGATTGTATTTATTTATTTATTTGAGAGAGAGAAGGTGAGTGAGAGAGGGAGAGAGAGAAGGAGCAGGGGGAGCAGCAGAAGGAGAGGAAGAAGCAGACTCCCCGCTGAGTAGGGAGCCCAACATAGGGCTCGATCCCTGGACTCCAGGATCATAACCTGAGCTGAAGGCAGACGTTTAACCGAGTGAGTCGACTACCCAGGCATCCCTTCACCCTCACTTTTGTGAATAGTATCTTTGTACATCAAGTTTCTTTGAATTATCCTGAATTGTGCCATCTGTGTGCTAAGAGAAGAATGTTGGTTGATATGTAGCACTATGATTTTTTAGGTAGGCTATTCATTCTCTTTGCTCCATATTAGCCATTTTCTCTTTCAAGGATTTTTCCATATTTACCTTTTTCTTCATTCTAAAAAAATATTCAAAACTATGTCTTTCACATCTTTATTCAGATTTAGTCTACCAGAAATGCGTATTTTAATATTTTAATTTGTTATTTTGCATTAGGTAATTCCTCATATGGACTAATTGCTTTTGAATCCTTGTAGTCTTTTTTTTTTCCTCCCCTGCCTCTCCCATGTTGTCTCTTTATTTTCTCTGTCTCTCCTGCTGCATCTTCTTTGAGGTAACCAAGGAAATGAAAACTAAATGTTTATATTTTGTTCAGAGGAAACTATTTATAGAATGTATACTATTTTACATGTCTTTTACTTTTGCTATAGTGTTTTTTCCTTTTCTTTTTTAAAGACAGTATTTTTAAGTGATCTCTACACCCAACATAGGGCTCAAACTCACAAACCCGAAATTAACAGTCCTGTGCTGCATGGACTCAGCCAACCATGTGCCCCTCTACAATATTTATTCGAAGCAATATTTTCTCTTTTTTTTTTCTTTTTCTCTTTCTTTTCTCTTCTCTTTTCTTTTTTCTTTCTTTCTTTCTTTCTTTCTTTCATTCTTTCATTCTTTTGTTCTTTCTCTTTTCTTTCTTTCTTTTTTCTTTTTCTTTTTCTTTTTTTTTTTTTTTTGCCTACATAGTCATATAAGTCTCTCTGGCATTGTTTTCTTTTCTTTTAATTTAATTTTATTTTTTCAGTGTTCCAAGATTCATTGTTCATGCACCACACCTAGTGCTCCATGCAATACGTGTCCTCCTGAGGGTTTTGGCTTTGTTTTCAATAGATAGCATTGAAGAAAGACCCCTAGAGAGCCTCACTTTAAAACAACTTCTGGCAAGTATCCTTTTAAGCATTCACTTTGAAGTCAAGCGTCTACTTCAGTTTGCAGTATCTATTGATATTTACCTTAAATGGATCAGTTGGCCTATGTTGTGTTCTTTTCCCATTAATTTTTTAATTTTTTATATTATTTATATTTTTTTAAGTTTTTATTTTAATTCCAGTTAGTTACTATACAGTATTACATTAGTTTCAGGTGTACAATATAGTGATTCAAACACTCCATACATCATCCAGTGCCTATCACAAGTGCACTCCTCAATCGTCATCACATATTTAACTCCCCCCAACCCACCTCCCCTCTGTTAACCATCAGTTTCTTCTCTATAGTTAAAGAGTCTGTTCTGGGCGCCTGGGTGGCTCAGTTGGTTGGGCATCTGCCTTCGGCTCAGGTCATGATCCCAGGGTCCTGGGATCGAGTTCTGTATTGGGCTCTCTGCTCAGCAGAAAGTCTGCTTCTTCCTCTACCCTTCCCCCTTGGTCTCTCTCTATCTCGCTCATAAATAAATAAAAATCTTAAAAAAAAAAAAGTCTGTTTCTTGGTTTGCTGCATTCTCTCGCAATTTCGTTTTTTTTCCCTTTGCTCATTTGTTTTGTTTCTTAAATTCCCCCATATGACTGAAATCATATATTTGTCTTTCTCTAACTTACTTCACTTAGCATTGTACTCTCTAGCTCCATCCGTGTCATTGCAAATGGAATGGCAAGATTCCTTTCTTTTTCATGGCTGAATAATATTCCTCTGTGTGTGAGCGCATGTGTGTGTGTGTGTGTGCGTGCGTGCGCATGTGTGTACACGTGTGTGTGTGTGTGTATACCACATCTTCCTTATCCATTCATTAATCGATGGACACTTGGTCTGCTTCCGTAATTTGGCTATTGTAAATATGCTGCTATAAATATAGAGGTGCATGTATCTCTTTGAATTAGTGTGTTCTAGGGACACCTGATTGGGTCAGTCAGTAGAGCGTGTGACTCTTGATCTGAGGTTCATGAGTTCAAGCCCCATATTGGGCATAGAATTTACTTCAAAAAAAAAAAAAAAAAAGAATTAGGGGCACCTGGGTGGCTCAGTTGGTTGAGCGTCTGCCTTCAGCTCAGGTCATGATTCCACCTCAGGTCCTGGGATGGGGCCCTGCGTCCAGCTCCCTGCTCAGTGGGGAGTCTGTTTCTCCCTCTCCCTCTGCCCCTCTGCCCACTTGTGCTCCCATTCTCTCAAATAAATAAATAAAATCTTTTTAAAATATTATGAATTAGTGTTTTTGTATTATTTGGGTAAATACCCAGTAGTGTCATTGCTGAAATCATAGGACATTTCTATTTTTAATTTTTTAAGGAACCTCTGTACTGTTTTCTAGTGGCAGCACCAGTTGACATTCCCACCAACAGTGCACAAAGGTTCCTTTTTCTCCACATTCTCACCAACATCTGTTTCTTGTGTTTTTGATTTTAGCCATTCTGACCAGTGTGAGGTTATATCTCATTATAATTTTCATTTGTATTTCTCTAATGATAAATGATGATGAGAATCTTTTCATGTGTCTGTTAGCCATCTGTATGTCTTCTTTGGAGAAATGTCTCTTCATGCCTTCTGCCCACTTTTAATTGATTTGTTTTTGGGGTGTTGAGCTGTATCAGTTCTTTGTATATTTTGGATACTAATGTATCCAGATATGTTTATCATTTTGTCATTTGCAAATATCTTTTCCCATTCCGTAGGTTGCCTTTTAGTTTCATTGATTGTTTCCTTCACTGAGCAGAAGGTTTTTATTTTGATGTAGTCCCACAGTTTATTTTTGCTTTCGTTTCCCTTGCCTCATGGCAACAAAAATGTTGCTATGGCCAATGTCAGCGAAGTTACTGCCTATGTTCTCTTCTAGGATTTTTATAGTTTCAGGTCTCACATTTAGGTCTTTAATCCATTTTTGTTTTGTTTTGTTTTTAAGATTTATTTATTTATTTTAGAGAGAGAGAGCGGGAAGAGGTAGAAGGAGAGGGAGAGAGAAATCTCAAGCAGACTCCCCACTGAGTGTGGAGCCCAACGTGGCCCAAACCCAAGACCCATGAGATTATGACCTGAGCCAAAACCAAGAGTCAGATGCTTAACTGACTGACCACCCAGGTGACCCATCTTTAGTCCATTTTGAATGTATTTTTGTGTATGATGTTAGAAAGTGGTCCAGTTTCATTTTTTTGTACATAGCTGTCCAGTTTTCACGCCACCATTTTTTTTTTATAATGGAATACTATTTTTTTAATGGGCTTAAAGGTTTATTTCTTGCTCACACAAAGTCCATTTCAGTGCTGGTGGCCTTCCTCCATCTTCTAGTCAACTACAATACTATTTGTTGAAGAAATTTTTTCACATTAGATATTCTTCCCTGCTTTGTTGAAGATTAATTGACATGTAATTGTTGGTTTATTTCTCTATCGATCTAGGTGTTTATTTCTGTGCTAGTACCATATTGTTTTGATTACTACAGCTTTGTAATATAACTTGAAGACTGGAGTTGTGATGCCTTCAGCTTTGCTTTGCTTTTTTAAGATTGCTTTAGCTATTTAGGGTGTCCTGTGGTTTGTTTTTGTTCTTTTTTGTCTTGAGTTTTCTGTCTCAACTAGTGTCAGTCCTCATTTTATAGTGCTTTAAATATATGTGCTATATTCAAGTGTATCTTTCTGCCCTTTTTCCACTCCCAGTATGCATTATTTCATAAGTTCCCACTCTGTGCCCTGCTTGTTTATATATTTTATTCTGGCAGTTACAGACTCTGAAGATATTACAGAGAAAAGAAGCTAAGGTAAAACCTTTGGCATCCTTCTAATTCTGGTTGCCTTTGTGGACTTGGGAAATATTATACATTACAACAGAATGGGAGTTGAGTTCTTTTCCCACCTATGTTAGTCTGTGCTGTTCTTGTTTAAGGAATGTATTTCTGATTCCATTCCATTGTTATAACAGTGAAAGATCAGCAAAGATTTTGGCTTTTATTGTTTAAAGTTTCTGTACTCTTTTATTAGGTTAACTCCCAAATCCAGTTAATGTTAATGCTTTCTTGTACTCCACTGACTCCCAAAGAATTTCAGATGTGGAAGAATTTGTTAGAGATTATCTTTAGAATTTTCTATTTGGTAAAGATGTGGTCCAGAAATTAAAGTAGGATTCCCCCATGAAAAACCAAACGTAACAAAATATATACAGGTCTTCTGATGACCAGTCCATTGCCCTTGCCTTTATTTCATGCTACATCATTTATTATTTGAGCTTATTTGTCAATGAACCCCCATCAGAAGGAGTACTAGTTTAGTGGTCAGTATATCTAGATTTTAATAACAGATGTATCACTAATTAGCTAAATAATTTTAGAAGTCACTGAACGTGGGCACCTGGGCGCCTGGGTGGCTCAGTTGGTGGAGTGATTGCCTTCAGCTCAGGTCATGATCCTGGAGTCCCAGGATTGAGTCCCACATCGGGCTACCTGCTCAGCTTCTCACTCTGACCTTCTCCCCTCTCATGCTCTCTCTCTCTCTCTCACATAAATAAAATCTTTAAAAAAAAAAAAGAAGTCACTGAACTTTATTTGTAATTACAACATACATCATATAAGCTGGCTGATCCAAGTTTTCTTTACA
Organism: Potos flavus; assembly: GCA_028534135.1. Lineage (NCBI taxonomy): Eukaryota > Metazoa > Chordata > Mammalia > Carnivora > Procyonidae > Potos > Potos flavus. The sequence goes on along the minus strand of CM052883.1, from coordinate 108,671,211 downwards.
TTTTAAATTTCAGTTCCAAATGGTTTTGATTTATAAGAAAATAAGCAAAGACTACTTTATGTTTTGGTAGGAGGAACCAGGTGATACAAAACCTGTAAGCTATGATTATTTCCAACTCTTTTATATGTTCTTTAAAGGAATTATAGAATATCTATCTCAACTGTGCACCACTGAGGTTATGTACACATTTGAAAAAATTTAAAAATACTCTAATAGAAATCTTACAGATATGACATTTTAAAAACTATCAAATGCTTATCAGGTATTTGTTGAAATTCTTACTGAATTTTTCATAAGGGGGTACTGTAGGAGGTTATTTAAAAAAGACATCTTGCATATTCAACATCATTAGTCATGGGGAAATGTAAATCGAAACTACAATGAGATACTACTTGCACCCTTTATACCTATAGGGATGGCTGTGATAAAAAAGGCAGAGACCAGGAAGTAATGGTGAGGCTATGGAGAAATTGTAACCTTCATACATTGCTACTGGAAAAGTAAAATTGTACAGCCACATTGGACAACAGTTTGGTAGTTCCTTAAAAAGTTAAACAAAGTTACCGTATGACTTGGAAATTTTACTCCTAGGTATATACACCCAAGAGAACTTAAAAGATTACTGACAGAAACCTTATACAAATGTTCATAGCAGTATTATTCAAAATAGCCAAAAGGTGGAAATACTCCAAATGGCCATTAACAGACAAATGCAAAAATAAAATGTAGTATATCCATACAATGAATTACTCAGAAATAAAATGGAATGAAGTACTGATACATGGTGCAATATGGGTGAATCTTAAAAATATTATGCTATGTGAAAGAAGCCAGTCACAAAAGACCACATTATTGTATGTATCTTTTTCTATGTAATGTCCAGAATACACAAATCCATAGAGAGAAAAAGTCAATTAGTCATTACCAGGCACTGGGGGAAGTGGGGAATTTGGTAGTGACTGTTAATGGTTATGGGGTACCTTTTTAGGGTAATGAAAATCTGGAATTATTAGTAGTGATTGCACAAATTTGGGAATATACTAAGAAACACTAAATTGCACACTGTAAAAGGGTAAATTTTAGGGTTCCCGATTGGCTCAATCAGTTTAGCGTCTGACTCTTAATTTCAGCTCAGGTCATAATCTCAAGGTTTTGAGATCAAACCCCCTGTTGGCCCCATGTTGGGCTTGAATCCTGCTTGGGATTCCCTCTCTTCCTCTGACTCTGCCCCTCCCCTCCCCAGCACACGCTTGTGGGCTCTCTCTTAAAAAAAAATAAATAAATAAATAAATAAAAGTGTAAATCTTTTGGTAAGTGAATTATATTTCAGTATAAAAAACATCTTAAAAATGACATCTTGGAAGCAACCCTGTCATAGCTGATCCCACAAGTGTAATTGTAGAAATAGCAGTAAATGAAAACATACACTACTGCCAAAAATTAAAATTGTCAGTAATTATGAAAACGTACAAGGTGTGTTCACTAAATCTAGAGAGAGAAAGCTAGAATGGGAAAAACAACTTACATGCATCCTTGCATAAAACAAAAACAGTTGTAGTCATTAGGAAAAAAGTATAGAACTTTTTCTCTCTACTATTAGTTCCCCTAATTGCAATGAGGTTTCTGTTAATCAGGAAGCTATACGACCATTCCATTACTGTTTTCTGAGATGGCCATTATAAAGCACCAGCCCTTTCCCATTTTTTTTTCTATATTCACAAGTAGGTGACTGCTAGAATAAATGGATTTAATTCTTGGATATATGGTTCTCCGCAGATATGAAGAAAGGTAGTGCTACCTTGATAGCATTATGTGCTAGGGATTTAAATTCCCATGGTTTTTAGCAGTTTTTAGCAGGAATGTTTTAACAATTGAAAATAAATAGGGATTTCTATTTCTGAACAAGATGGACTAACTGAACAAGATTTACCCTCCTACCTGAAATAAATGGAAAAATAATGAATTTATGAAACAAATGGTTTTCAAGACCTTGGACATGAGGTTAACAAAGGACATTGTTCCCTGAGAGACAGGAATCAGACAAGGTGAGCCCTACTGTCTCTCACTGCATTGAAAGACTATCTGGCCCTGTCACAAGGCAGGTAAATTGATATAGAGTTCAGAGTGTCGAAGAGACATTGTTGAGAATCTATGATAACAGAAATCACTGGAATTCACAGTGTGATGTACTGGAGTGGAGAGAATTACTACAAGAGATTTGCAGAGGATCCCTCTTAAGTATTCAGCAGAGTATTGATCAGAATATTCGTATGAAGAAACTACCTAAGGCTGGGGAAAGAACCATTGAAAAGGGCTAGAAGAGGGAAGAGTGTTTGGAGTTCTCACAGGGATAGGAACAGTGTTTGTTCCTATATTCCAGCCTAGAACATCTCACAACTCATAAAGCATTGGGTACAGTGTTTAAGAAGATCTTGTATTAGAAGTGCGCAGTACTTAGCTTAAACTTGAATGCTGCTTGGTTCCTGCCTAACAAATCTTAAAAGCAAGGCCTGAAAAGATCAAATAGTTTCCAAGTAACTTAACTGCATCCCAGAAAAAAAGCTTAAGAATATTTATGGGATTGTGAAAATGTTCAGCATCTAACAAAGTAAAATTCACAGTTTCTGACACACAATAGAAAACTATTAGGCAGGGGGCACCTGGGTGGCTCAGTTGGTAGTGTGTGCAACTATTGATCCTAGGGTAGTAAGTTTGAGCCCCACATTGGAGGTAGAGATTACTTAACAATTAATTAATTAATTAATTACAGTTTGTTTTAAAGAAAATTACTAGGCATGCAAAGATGCAAGAAAATATGATGAATAATAAGGAAATAAACCAATTAATTGCAACTAATTCAGAATTAACACAGATGGTAGAAATAAAGAGATCAAAAGTTATTATAAATGTATTCCATTTGTAAAACAAAGCTAGAGAAAAGCTTGAATGTGAAAATGAGTATTTTTCCATAAAATAATGAAGATACAGGAAAGGCCCAAAATGGGGGGCACCTGGGTGACTCTGTTGGTTAAGCATCTACCTTCAGCTTAGGTCATGATCCCAGGACCCTGGGGTCAAGCCCCACATTGGGCTCACTGCCTAGTGGGGAGCCTGCTTCTCCCTCTCCCTGCTGCTCGTGCTCTCTCTCTTGCTATCTCTCTGTCTCTCAAGTAAATAAAATCTTAAAAAAAAGAGAGAGAGAGAGAAGAAAGAACCAAAAATGAACTTCTAGTGGTGATAAGTAATACCTGAGATGAAAAATATATTGGATGAAACTAACAGCAGATTTTATGTTGTAGAAGAAAAGATTAATGAATATGAATACACAACATTAGAAACTATTCAAAATGAGTCACAAAGCAAAATAAATTTTTAACAAGTGAACAGAACATCATTGACCTATGAGACAACTGCAAGTAGCCTAATATAATTGTAATTGGACCTCTCCACAGAGAAAAATGACAGAAAAAAATATTTGAAGAAATAATGGCTAAAAAATTTCTGAATTTGATGAAAGCTATAAACTCAAAGATTCAAGAAGGTCAATGAATGAAGTCCAAAACCAAGAAACATGATGAAAACCACATCAGAGTAGGTCATTATGAAATTGTTCAAAACCAGTGAAGATGAGAAAATCTTAAAAGCAGTTTGAGGAAAAGAGACACAAGACGTAGAGGGCAACAAACAGAAGAATTTTAGGAGATTATTAGAAACAATGTAAGCAAGAAGACTATAGATAAATATCTTAAAAATACTTAAAGAAGGGGCGCCTGGGTGGCTCAGTGGGTTAAAGCCTCTGCCTTCGGCTCAGGTCATGATCTCAGGGTCCTGGGATCGAGCCCTGCATCGGGCTCTCTGCTCAGCGGGGAGCCTGCTTCCCCCCTCTCTCTGCCTGCCTCTCTGCCTACTTGTGATCCCTCTCTCTGTCAAATAAATAAATAAAATCTTTAAAAAAAGTACTTAAAGAAGGGGTGCCAGGGTGGGTCAGTCAGTTAAGTGTCTGACTCGTGGATTTGGCTCAGGTCCTGATCTCGTGGCTCATGGGATTGAGTCCTGCATTGGACTCCACACTTGGCAGGAGTCTGCTTGGATATTTTCCCCCTCTGTCCTTTCGGGATGCTCCCCCATCGGGATGCTCTCTCTCTCTCTCAAATAAATAAGTAATTTAAAAAAAATACTTAAAGAAAAAAAGTGTTAGTTCTATAGTTTTTTATTATAGAATAGTATAGAATTCTGTGCCCCGCAAAAATCTTTCAAACATGGAAATGAAGTCTTTTTTAGACTTGGAGAAGCTGAAAGATAAGTGATTTTTGATAAAGGTGCAAGATCAATCTAATGGAGAAAGGCTAGTTTTTTCAATAGATAGAACTGGGAAAATTGGATATCCGTGTGCGAAAAATAGATTTTCATCCATACTTTGCATGATACCTAAAAACTAATACAAAATGGATCATAGGCCTATATGTAAAACCTCAATTATAAAGATTCTAGAAGAAAACAGAAGAGAAAGAGAAAGTCATCATGATTTTCCATGAGGTTTTTCAAAAGCTGTATCTATAAAAGTAAAAATTGATCAATTTTTTTTTATCAAGCAGAAAAACTTTGCTCTTTGAAATATACTAGTAAGGGAATGAGAAGACAGACCACAGTCTGGGATGATAAATTTACAAATTTGATAAAAAGACTTGCATGCAGAATGTATAAAGAACTCTCAATACTCAGGAATTAGAAAATTTACAACTCAGTTTAAAAAAGGGCAAATGATTTGAACAGACACTTCATCAAAGAAGATATAAGGATGGTAAATAAACATACGAAAAGTTACCCAACATTATTAGTCATAGGGAAATTGAAATTAACACCTAAATCAGATAACACCACACACCTAATTGAATGACCAAAATTATAAAGACATACCACCCCCACGCTTTGATTAGAATGTAAAAGATCTGGAGCATTCACTCACTTCTGGCGGGAATGTAGAATAATACAGTCGCTTTGGAAAACAGTTTAGTGATTTCTTAAAAAAATTAAATATATACCTACCATATGATCCAGTCATTCCACTCCTTGGTATATATTCAAAAGAAGTGGTTAAAAAAAAAGTGGTAACATACATCTCCATACAATTTTGAATATGAAACTTTATAGCAACATTTTTGAAATAGCCAAAAAGTGGCTGTTGCAATCCAAATATTAATCAACTGATGAATATAGATAAATGGAATCTGGTATCCATGCAATGGAATACAACTTAGCAATAAAAGGGACTGAATAGGTGGTACATGCAACAAAACTGATGATTATCAAAAGAATTATACTGAGTGGAAGATGCCAGACCAAAAAGAATAAATATCATATGATTTCATTTATGTAAAATTCTCAGAAATGCAAACTGAATCCATTGTGAATGAAAGCAAATCAGTGGTTGCCTGGGCATCACAGAGTTGGGTAATGTGGAAGAGTGGGAGGGAGGTATTATAAAGGAGCATAAGGACCTGGTACATACAGAGGCAGATTTAATCCCAGCTGATCTAACACTAGGGCATATGCTATTAGAATCAAAGGTAATGGATAACAAATCTAAATTAAATTGTCAGCTATTTAAAAAAGTAAAGGAGCATGAGGTATCTTTTGAGGGTAACGGATATGTTCATAATCTTGAGTATGTTGAAAGGTATATACATATAACAAAATGATCCATTTATAAATATTAAATATGTACAATTTATTGTATGCACATTACGTAAAGTCCTCACTTTGCACAGCTCTAATATGTACAAGTTTTAGTATATTTAATTAAACTATTCCCACCCCCTAAAAACATGGTTCATATTTAATCTATCACAGAATATTCCTTCTAAATAATTGCATTGATTACAAACTTTACTCCTAACCCCTCAGCCTACACATCACTTTTTAAATAACAGATGCATGTCATGATAGTGACAAGTCATAGTACTTTTTAAAAACTTTGTTAATGATTTTTCACTGCATATCTGATAGTAGTTCATGTACCAACAGCAAAGCACATAGTTATATTACCTCTTTACCTCCCAGTGATCAATCCACATTACTTTTTGCCAAAACGGATAATAATCAAAAGAGGGATTTGGCTGACTAAAAAATTAATTTTATGTGTCAACTTGACAGGGCCATAGAGTACCCAGATATTTGGTCAAACATTATTCTGTGTATATCTGTGAGGGTGTTTTTGGATGAAATCAACATTTGAACCAGTAGACTGCGTAAAGCAGATTGCCTTTGTGATATGTGTGGCCCTCATCCAATCAATTGAAAGCCTAATAAATAAAACCAAATGTCTGACCCTTGAATAAGAGGAAGCTCCTCCTGCCTGGCTGATGCACTATGACTTAAGTCTTTTCATGCTTTTGGCTCTTCTTGAGTTTTGATCCTGCCAGCTCTTGTACTGAAACTTATAACATAGATTCTCCTGTACTTAGGACTTCGGAATCAGTATGGAACTATACCATCGGCTTGCCTGGATCTCAGGCTTGTCTATTTTAGATCATGCGACTACTTAACCTCCATTATTGCATAAGTCAATTCTTAATAATAAGTCTTTTCATAGTGTTAGTTCTATTTCCCTGGAGATCCCCGACTAATACAGATTTTGGTACCAAGAAGAGGGATGCTACTGTATCAAATACCTAAATATACAAGTGGCTTTGGAACTGGGTAATGGGTAGAGGCTAGAAGAGTAATGAAGTGTATGCTAGAGTATGAGCATTAAAGGCAATTCTGTCTCCGACAGAAATTAGGAACAGATTACTAGGAACTGGAGGAAAGGCAACCTTTGTTATAAAGTGCCTGTAAATGGCTAAATTTTGTTCTTGTGTTTTGTGAAAGATAGAGCTTCTGAGTGATGAAATTGAATATTTGGCAAAGAAGATTTCTAAGCAAAGCATTAAAGATGTGGCTTGAATCTTTATTGCTTATAGTAACATGTGAGAAGTGAGATAAATTGAAGACAGAATTGTTCAGCAAAAAGGAACCCCAGTTTGGAGATTTGGTAAATTTTCAGCCTATCCATATTGCAAAACTGAAAAGCTTGTTCTAAAGAGAATGCTAAAGGTGTGGCTAAACAACCATTTGATAAAGAGATCATGGGTGCAATTCATGGATATAATCAGCCATTTAAGCAGAAGCCTGGACTAGAGATGGGATTATGCCAGGTCTTGTTTTGTTTTGTTTTGTTTTTTGTTAAGAGAGAGGGTTGGGAGAGGCAGAGGGAGAGAGAGAATCTTAAGGAGGCTCCACACCCTGCATGGATCCTGATGCAGGGCTTAATCTCACAACCCTGAGATCATGACCTGAGCAGAAATCAAGAGTAGGATGCTTAACCGACTGAGCCACCCAGGCACCCCATTTGTGCTATTCTTAAAGAAAAATGAAGAAAGATCCCAAAGAGATTCAGAACTCTTTAAGGCTGCCACTCTCACTATAGACCTGGAGAGCAAGGCTGTTTTCCAGGAGCCCTTGAAGAGAGTCACAAGGTTAGGGCTACCCTGCAGAGTTATAGAAGTGATTCTGCCATTCCAGTGGGCCTAAAAGGTGGGATATTGAGCCAAAGATGGTTATTCTCAATCCTGAAGATCTAACGAAATTTGCATTGCTAGATTTTGGACTTGTGACCTGTCATCTTTCCTTTCTTTCTTGTTTATCTCTTTTGAAATGGGAATGTTTATTCTCTGCCTGTCCCACCATTGTATTTTGGAACTTGTCTGGTTTCACAGGTTTACAGCTAAAGAAGAATTTTCTTTCATAATGAATTGTACCTTGGATCTCACCCATATCTAATTTAGATAGTATTTAGATGAGACTTTGGACTTTAAAGTTGATGCTGGAATGAATTAAGACTTTTGGGGGTTGTTGGGATAAAATGAATGTATTTTGCATGTGGGAAGGGTATGAATATTGGAGTGCTAGGGATAGAATGTTATCACCTTGATGTTTGTGTCCTACCAAATTTCATATGTTGAAACCTTAACACCCAATGTGACTTTATTTAGAGATGGATCCTCTAAGTAATTAGGATTGAATGAAGTTATAAGGGTGGGCCATGACCCAGTATAATTAGTGTCCTTTTAAGAAGAGATACCAGAGGGGTGCCTGGGTGGCTCAGTTGGTTGGTAGTCTGACTCTTGGTTTTGGCTCAGGTCATAATCTCAGGGTTGTGGGATCAAGCCCTAAGTCAACTCTGTGCTCAGCTGGGAGTCTGATAGGAATTCTCTGTCTCCCTCTTCCCCTCCCCCATCAAATAAACAAATCATTAAAAAAAAGAAATATTACAGGTGTAGGGGTGGGGGTGGGAGGCCTTAAGTTGAAAAAAAGGCGGGGGGCACCTAGCTGGCTCAGTCAGTGGAGCATGAGACTCTTTATCTCAGGGTCATAAGTTTAAGCCTCATGTTCGGTTAGAGGTTACTAAATAAATAAACTTTTAAAAAAGGAAAAAAGGATACCAGAAGGCTTATTTTCTCTCAAGCTCCCATCATATGATGGCATAAGTAGATAGTAACCACGAACATGCCAAGAGAAGAGAATTCAGAATGAAGCCTACCTCATCAGCACCTTGACAAGGACTGGACTTTCTAGCCTACAAAACTGAGAAATAAATTTCTGTTGTTTAAATCATCCAGAATATGATATTTTGTTATTGCTGAACATGCTAACATGGACAAAGATGAAAGTGCAGCAAAAAAACCAAACTGTAATAACTCTGTTAGTGAAACCCAAATCTATCTTGAATGGAGTCGTAGATGAAATATCAGATCATGGAAATGTTGACACTATGGTCATTCAAAAGACTCTAGATATTAAGTCAGAGGAATTTAGTGAAAACAAATTTATGAACATAAATGAGGAAAATGGTTGTGACAAAAAGGATTAAGATGTCCTAGAAGAAGTCATCCAGTAAAATATTTCCACAATAACTATTAGTGATATTTCATAACATTGAGAGCACTGGGTTGAAATGTTGGAAGCTAATCCAGAATTAAATGCAGTATGAAATGATGTTTAGTTCCAAGATGGTGAAGGACTAGGAGATCTTAGTTTTTTTGTCTGGTCCCAGGAATTCAGCTAGATAGCTATCAAATCATTCTGAACACCTTTGAACTCAACCGGAACACTAAGAAAAGAATTGCTGCAATTCTACAAATATAAAAGTGACCACTTTCTGCAAGAATTACAAGACAGAAAAACTCACCTCCAAAAGAGAAAAAGAGTCAGTACTGACTGCCAGAGACTTAATCAGTATGGATATTAAGTAAGATGTCAGAACTAGAGTTCAGAATAATGTTTATAACAATACTAGCTGGCCTTGAAAAAAGCATAGAAGACACTAAAGAAGCCCTTTTTGGAGAAATAAAAGAACTAAATCTAATCAAGCAGGATCAAAAGTGCTATCAATGAGATGCAATAAAAAAATGGAGGCTCTGACTGCTAGGTTAAATGAGGCAGAAGAGAGAATTAGCGATATAGAAGACAAAATGATGGAGAATAAAGAAGCTGAGAAAAAGAGATAACTACTGGATCATGAGGGGAAAATTGGAGAAATAAATGATATGATAAAATGAAGCAATATTAGAATAATTGGGATCCCAGAAAAAGAAGGAAGAGAGAAAGAGGGGGGCAGAAGGTATATTGGAGCAAATTATGGCTGGAAATTTCCCTAATCTGGAAAAGGAAACAGGCATTCAAGTCCAGAAGGCACAGAAAACCCCCTTCACAATCAATAAAAATAGGTCAACACCTCAACATATAATAGTGAAGTTTGCAAAATTCAGGGACAAAGAGAAAATCCTGAAAGCCGCTCAGGACAAGAGGTCCTTAACCTACAAGGGTAGGAACATTAGACTGGCAGAAGACCTACCTACAGCCACAGAGACCTGGTAGGTCATAAAGGACTGGCATGATATATTCAGGGTGCTAAATGAGAAAAAATATGCACCCAGGAATAATTTACCCAGCAGGGCTGTCATTCAAGATAGAAGAAGAAATAAAAAGCTTCCAGTACAAACAGAAAGTAAAAGAATTTGTGGTCACTAAACCAGCCCTGCAAAAAATACTAAAGGGGATCCTTTAAGTAAAGAGAGGGCCCAAAAGTAGCATAGACCAGAAAGGAACAGAGACAATATACAAAAAGAGTGACTTTACAGTAGTTACTCTGAATGTAAATGGACTAAATGCCCCAATCAAAAGACACAGGGTATCAGATTGGATAAAAAAGCAAGACCCATCAATAAGCTGTCTGCAATATACTCATTTCAGACCCAACAACACCTCCAGATTAAAAGTAAGGGGGTGAAAAACTATCTTGCTAATGGACATCAAAAGAAAGCTGGGATAGCAATCGTTATATCAAACAAATTGGATTTTAAACCAAAGACTGTAATAAGAAATGAGGAAGGACACCATATCATAAAGGATCTATCCACCAAGATCTAACAATTTTAAATATCTATGCCCCTAACACGGGATCAGCCAATTATATTGGCCAATTAATAACAAAATTAAAGAAACACATTGATAAAAATACAATAATAGTAGGAGTCTTTAACACTCCACTCACAGAGGTGGACAGATCATCTAAGCCGAAGATCAAGGAAACAAGGACTTGAATGACACTAGACCAGATGGACTTCACAGATATATTCAGAGCATTCTATCCCAAAGCAACGGAATACATAATTCTTCTCAAGTGCACATGGAACATGCTCTAGAATAGATCATATCCTGGGTCACAAATCTGGTCTCAACTGGTACCAAAAGATTGGGATCATCTCCTGAATATTTTGAGACCACAATGCTTTAAAACTTGAACTCAATCACAAGACCAAAGTTGGAAAGAACTCAAATACAGGGAGGCTAAAGAGCATCCTACTAAAGAATGGATAGGTCAACCAGGATATAAAAGAAGAATTAAAAAAAAAAGCAAAAACTCATGGCATCAAAAGAAATGAAAACACAACTATTCAAAACTTCTGGGGGCTCCTGGGTGGCTCAATGGGTTAAAGCCTCTGCCTTCAGCTCAGGCTGTGGTCTCAGGGTCCTGGGATCGAGCCCCACATCGGGCTCTCTCCTCAGCGGAGAGCCTGCCTCCCTCTCTCTCTCTGCCTGCCTCTCTGCCTACTTGTGATCTCTCTCTCTCTGTGAAATAAAGAAAATAAAATCTTTAAAAAGAAAAAAAAAACCTCTGGGATGCAGCAGAGGTGGTGCTAAGAGGGAAGAATATAGCACTATGAGCCCTTCTCAAGAAACAAGAAAGGTCTCAAATAAACAACCTAACTTTACACCTAAAGGAGCTGGAGAAAGAATAGCAAATAAAGCCTAAACCCAGCAGGAGAAGAGAAATTAATAAGGATTAGAGCAGAAATCAGTGAAATAGAAACCAAAAGAACAGTAGAACAGATCAACAAAACCAGGAGCTGGTTCTTTGAGGAAGACACAAAAAAATGGAAAAACGTTCCATGCTCAAGCATTGGAAGAACAAATATTGTTAAAATGTCTATGCTACCTATAGCAGTCTACACATTCAATACAATACCTATAAAATACCATCCCCTTTTTTCACAGAGGTGGAACAAATAATCCTAAAATTTGTATGGAACCAGAAAAGACCCCAAATAGCCAAAGGAATGTTGAAAAAGAAAACCAAAACTGGTGGCATCACAATGCCGGACTTCAAGCTCTATTACAAAGCTGTAATCATCAAGACAGTATGGTACTGGCACAAAAACAGATACATAGATCAATGGAACAGAATAGGGAACCCAGAAATGGACCCTCAACTCTATGGACAACTAATGTCCAACAAAGCAGGAAGGAATATCCAGTGGAACAAAGACAGTCTCTCCAACAAATGGTGTTGGGAAAATTGGACAGCCACATGCAGAAGAATGAAACTGGACCATTTCCTTACACCATACACAAAAATAGACTCAAAATGGATGAAAGACCTAAATGTGAGACAAAAATCCATCAAAATCCTAGAGGAGAACACAGGCAGCAACCTCTGTGACCTCGGCTGCAGGAACTTCTTGCTAGACACGTCTCCAAAGGCAAGGGAAACAAAGGCAAAAATGGACTATTGGGACTTTGTCAAGATAAAAAGCTTTTGTACAGCAAAGGAAACAGTTGACAAAACCAAAATACAACTGACAGAATGGGAGAAGATACTTGCAAATGACATATCAGATAAAGGACTAGTATGCAAAATCTATAAAGAGCTTAACAAACTCAGCACCCAAAGAA
>CM052883.1:108616403-108658435 GCA_028534135.1 Potos flavus | reverse complement strand
CCAAAGGCAAGGGAAACAAAGGCAAAAATGGACTATTGGGACTTTGTCAAGATAAAAAGCTTTTGTACAGCAAAGGAAACAGTTGACAAAACCAAAATACAACTGACAGAATGGGAGAAGATACTTGCAAATGACATATCAGATAAAGGACTAGTATGCAAAATCTATAAAGAGCTTAACAAACTCAGCACCCAAAGAACAAATAATCCAATCAAGAAATGGACAGAAGGGGTGCCTGGGTGGCTCAGTCGTTAAGTGGCTGCCTTCGGCTCGGGTCATGATCCCAGGGTCTTGGGATCGAGCCCCATGTCGGGCTCCCTGCTCAGTGGAGAGCCCGCTTCTCCCTCTTCCTCTGCCTGCCGCTCTACCTGCTTGTGCTCTCTCTCTCTACCTCTCTATCAAATAAATAAAATCTTTAAAAAAAAAAAAAAGAAATGGACAGAAAACATGAACAGATATTTTTCCAAAGAAGACATCCAAATGGCCAAAAGACACATCAAAAAATGCTCCACCACACTTGGCATCAGGGAAATACAAATTCAAAACCACCTCACACCAGTCAGAATGGCTAAAATTAACAAGTGAGGAAAAGGCAGATATTGGCAAGGATGCAGAGAAAGGCGAATCCTATATACTGTTGTTGGGAATGCAAGCTGGTGCAGCCAGTATGGAAGTTCCTCAAAAAGTTGAAAATAGAGCTATCCTACTATCCAGCAATTGCACTACTAGGTATTTACCCCAAGGATATAAATGTAGTGATCCAAAGGGGCATCTGCACCCCAATGTTTATAGCAACATGTCCACAATAGCCAAACTATGGAAAGAGCCCAGATGTCCATCAACAGATGAATGGATAAAGAAGATGTGGTATGTGTATATATATCTATGTAGATATAGATATACACACAATACTGTACTACTCAGCCACCAAAAAAAAAAAAAAGAAAGAAAGAAATCTTGCCATTTGCAATGACGTGGATGGAACTAGAGGGTATTATGCTAAATGAAATAGGTCAATCAGAGAAAGACAATTACCATATGATCTCACTCATATGCGGAATTTAAGAAACAAAGGATCGTGGGGGAAGGGAGGGAAAAATAAAACAAGATGAAATCAGAGAGGGAGACAAACATAAGATTTTTTTTTTAAGATTTTATTTATTCATCTGAGATGGAAAGAGAACACAAATGGGGCAGAAGGGGCAGAGGGAGAAGCAAACTTCTTGCTGAGCGGGAAGCAGGTCCTGGGGCCCAATCTCAGGACCCCAGGTATCATGACCTGAGCCGAAGGCAGACACTTAACCAATTGAGCCACCCAGGTGCCCCAGGAGACTCTTAATCATTGGAAACAAACTGAGGGTGCTGGAGGGGAGCAGGGTGAGTAGATGAGATAACTGGGTGATGGACATTAAGGAGGACAACTGATATAATGAGCACTGGGTATTATATAAGACTGATGAATCACTGAAATCTACCTCTGATAGTAATAATACACTATATGTTATTTACCTGAATTTAAATTTTAAAAAATGCTATAGGAAATTCATCAAGTAATAGAAAAGCTGCTCACTCCCTACCATAACCTTAAGTTATGCAAGGAAGAGAAAGGAAGTACTATTCAAAGTATTCTTTTTTTTTTTTAAGATTTATTTATTTGAGAGAGAGAGAGTGCATGCACGCATGCACAAACAAGCAGCTGGTGGAGGGGTGGGGGGTGCTGTGGCATAGGGGCAGAGGGATAGCTAGTATCCCGAAGCAGACTCCCAGTGAGTGCGGAGCCCGACCCAACGTGCAGGCCAATCCCAGGACCCTGAGATCATGACTTGAGCCTAAGTCAAATGCTTAACCAACTGAGCCACCCAGGCACTCCAATAAATACTGGTTTTAATATTTTTTAATTTCTCTGTAAACTTATAGCCAACAGTAAAAGAGTTTTCTGTATTTTGACAAATTTTGTACAGGTTATGGAACAATCATAAATTTTCCAATAATTATTTTAAAATCTTTATATCTTTCTGGTTGAACAGTCATTTTTACAGTCCTATGTTATTGTGCAAAGTGTAAGTTACTTGTATATCTCAATTAAAACTGCCAAAAATAAACTAGTAATAATTTAAAATTTTGGTTTTAAATGTAATTATATTCAAAGGCATCAGAAGAAGTAGGAATATTAAGTATAAACTCAACTAAAAGATTCATTCAATTAAATTAAAAAGCTTTGAAAAACATCATAGCAACAAGATAAAGGATAAAAACCATAGGATCATTTCAATAGATACAAAAAAAAGTCTGACAAAGTACAACATCCATTCATGATGAAAACCCTCAACAAAATAGGTTTACAGGGAACATATCTCAACATAATAAAGGCCATATATGAAAAACCTGCATCTGACATCACACTCAGTAGTGAAAACCTGAGCTTTTCCTCTAAGATTGGGAACAAGACAAGGATGTCCACTCTCACCACTTTTATTCAACATAGTACTGGAAGTCCTAGCCACAGGAATTACACACACAAAAAGAAACAAAAATAAAAGGCATCCAAATTGGTAAGGAAGCAAAACTCTCACTATTTGCAGATAGCATGATACCCTGAATCATTGGCACCCCGAATCATTGTATTATTGACCGGAAACTAATATAACACTGTATGTTTACCATACTGGAATTAAAAATTTTTTAAATAAAATAAATTTAAAACATTAAAAAATAAAAACAAAAGCTTTGAAAAATGTAAAAATTAGCACAAACAATCTCAAAATAAAAATATGTTAAAAAGAGTTCCTGGGTGACCAGGTCAGTGGATCATATGACTCTTGATCTTGGGGTTCTAAATTCAAGCCCCATATTGGGTATAGAGGTTACTTAAAAATGAAATCTTACAAAATTATATGTTAAAAGGTTTTAAATATATAAAAAAATTTATATGGAACCCTGGTATTTTGTTTTCTGAAGTTTCATTATATTTTTATACGTTTTTTTAATATGGTAAAGCCTTTAACTGTTGTTACTTATGAATGAATTTGATATATTTAACAAATCAATCATTCAGTAAATAGAATGTTAGCTTTTAGTAAATAGAGTTTTGGTGACTTGACCTGATCCCTAGACGATTCCAACCACTTGATTGTCTATTTGATAATGGGAATTAAATGATAAACTATACACGTTCATAAACTCATATACACATAAATAGGTATGATATATATCTATATCCAGCTACAAATCTGAGAACCTGTCTTTGACTTAAGTGTGCACAAGGAAAGTCTACAATAGCCTATGCCAAGCACTAAATTGTTATAGATATTACCTCATTAAGGTGAAAGAAAATAGAAAATAGTCATTAAGCAATCTATGGAAAACATTATAGAAGAAGAGAAAATGAACTTTATCCCCCAAAGCAAAGAAAGAATATAAAACTAAAAATTTGAAGAAAATTTTATGAACATTTTTAATTTCTGCTACAAGGTTAGATAGTAAGTATGATTTTGATAAAAGTTGAGCAGAAAACCCAAAGTACAATAGAAAAATGTTAAGATTGGATAAAAAGAGTGTTGAGTGATATCAGGAAAGATTTCAAGGAAATTAAAATTTTGCTGATGGAATTTAAATTTGTATTAGTGGCAGTATGTAACCAAATTATATACAGATAAATCATTGATGTGATCTTGAGTTTACGCTGTATCCAGAGAAAAAGAAGAAAATATGCAAATAATAGTATTTTTAATCATATCTAACTTAGATAAGTTACAAAATAAGCAACTGGAAAATGGGGAAGAATCAAACATATTTAATAAGATTTTTTTAATCTAACAATTCCAGTTAAATAATTTAGCCTAATCTAAGAAGAATCAACAGAGAAGAGAACCATTCTTAAACCTACGTGACAGTATTTTTGAATTATAATAAGAAGAATAAACACTCAGAAGAGTCATGTTTCTTATAAGGAAATAAAATGTAATATACATTAATTAATAAGAAATCTTGGGGCATCTGGCTGGTTCAGTCAGTAGAGCATGCTACTCTTAAACTTGGAGTCCTGAGTTTGAGCCCCATGCTGGGTGTAGAGATTACTTAAAAATAAAATCTTTAAAAAACGTCTTTACATGTTTCAGGCTCATTTGAGTGGGCTCAACTTTCTCTATAAGAATTCTATAAATTCGGAAAAAAAAAGAATTCTATAAATTCGTATAGTAAATTCTATAAATTCTATATGTAAATTCTATAAGAAATAGAAACATTTAGGGAAAAGATTGATTTAAGAATTTTGTGTTCATCTGATTTGTCTTTCATTTCTGAAGGAGGTGTAAAGAAATTTTCACATTTCCAAGGTCCTAGAAAATAAATACTTCCCAGACTCCTGTAGAAAAACGAACAAACAAAATAACTTTAGAAAGACATACTCCTTAACTGAAAGATGATTTTTAAAAATCTTTCTAATCGCTTCAGTAAAACAGCTGTGGTATCTTTGTTGCAAACACCAATTGTTAATTTGTAATCTTTATTTTACTAAACTTCTGAATGGCAGTTGAAAGAATTCATTATTATGTCCTTGAAAATGTTTTTTACTTGATGTTTAGAACATTACTCTTGGTTTTTTCATTCATTTTATGGGCCACTCCTTAATTTCCTTGCTTGGTTTTTCTTCTTATATCCAACTTCCAAGTATTGCAGTACCACAGGACTTTTAGCTTTTCTACAGTTACTCTTTGGTGATCTCAGCCATTTCATATTTTAAATACTATCAACATTCATTCATTCATTTGTTCTTTTTTTTTTTTTTTTTGGAGTAGGATCTATCCCCACATGGGTCTTGGACTCATGATCCTGAGATCAGTAGTCACATGCTTTACCGACTGAACCAGCCATGCTTTACTGACTCAGCACCCCTACTATCAACATTTTAAATACTATAAGGAAATAACTTCCAAATTTGTATCTCCAGCCTTAGACCTTTTCCCTAAACTCCAAACTTATATAGCCATCTTTGTACTTAACATCTTTACCTGAGTGTTTAGTTGCATCTACAACTTAAGTACAAAACCAATCTATTGATTTATACCAGACCCCAAACTCTTTACCCAAAGCAGCACTTTTGCAGTCTGTTTTTAAATAATGCTAACTTTAATCTTTTAGTCCCTTAAGATAAAAATCTATGGAGTCATTATTCATTCCTTCTCTTATAGCACATATCCAATCCACTAACAGATGCTCTTGACCTACCTTCAAAATATATTCAGAATCTAACCACTTTCTCCTATTTCAATCACTATCGTCAATTTTAAGCTTAGTATTATCATCCCCTGGTCGGATTTTTTAGCAATCTCCTATATGGTCTCCTAACTTCTATTCTTGTTCTGCTACAGTCTGTTCTGACACTGAAGCAAGAGAGATCTTTTGCAAAGGTAAGTCAGACAATGTCATTTCTTTGCTCAAAACCACTCAGTGGTTTTCTAGTTAGGGTAAAAATCCAAAGTCTTTCTATAATGGCTTAAAAGCCCTACAAAATATGACACCATTAACGGCACTCTGTGACCTTATCTTTTGGTGCTCTTCTTGATCTCATTAGCCTATTTACTGTTCTTGAACAAATTAAATGTCTGCAAATCTTATCCCCTCTGCCTGGAAAGCTCTTCCCTTATATGTCTACGTGCCTTATTCATTCACTTCTTTTTAGGTTTTTGCTCAAATATCTTATTAGTGAGGCCCTTTACATACCACTTGTTTTTATACATAAAGTTTTCTCAGAAGGCAGCTATGCCCACTTTTTTTACATGTTTTGTCTGTGGCTAGTTTTTTCACTACAATAGCAGAGTTGAGAGATTGCAACAGAGACATATGGCCCACACAGCCTAAAACATTTACTGTTTGGCCCTTGACAGAAGTTTGTTGACCCTGGTATATACAGTGTGTTTGCTTGTGTGTTTATAGCCTATCCCTCCCTACAAGAAAGTAGCCCTATGAGGGCAGGTTTACTGTTTTCACTGCTGTATCCCTAGCACCTATACTAGGACCTGAGATATAATAGATGTTCAATAAATATATCTGGAACAATTAAATGACTGAAAGAAGAGACATGGTATAGTATAGTAATTAAAGGATATATGAAAGGATTTCAGTAGAAACAAAAATTCCTCTAGATTTAAGCTTTGTTATTGTGTATGTATATTATTAATATATTATTATAATTAATATACTTTCAATTAATACACTTGATTAATTAATTATATTATTTTAAATTAATATACTTTCAATTAAGTATGTTTTCAATTAAGAGACTTTTGTGTAAAGACAGTAGAAAGAAGCTACAGAATTTCACTCTTCTGACACTTAATGATATGACCTACAACAATTAAAAAAAAAAGTAAGAACCAGAAGGAGAACCTAAAACAAAACAAAATGTTCACCAGCATTAACCAGAAATGAGAAACAAGATAGAATCCTATATAATATATTTCAAAAGAAGGAAAGAAACAGAAGTTTTGCTGAAGCATAGTGTGGTGCCCAACCTCACATCTACTCCCTAAAAGCTGTATTAATCTCAAGATTAATGATGATCTTGAGATTCATCATTAATGTGCCTATAATAGTAGAAGAATAGATGAATAGTGTCTCCTTACATTTTTCTCTTTCTTACTATGCGGAAATAGAAACAGCTGCTGGGAAGAGATGACTGAAAGTTGAACAGTAAGGCTAGGGATGGTTTCTTGGCAGAAACAGAGGCTTCAAGATTCCCGAACTAATGGATTTATCTGAATCCCAAGTGCTGTCTCCCTATGAAAAAAAAGATAGGTTTCCTCCCCTAAGTAGTTAAGGTGAACCTCCAGAAAAATCTCAATTAACTTAATTCCTCCAATAAAAGCTGCAACAAAAGCTCCAGCTGAGGGGCACCTGGCTGGCTCAGTTAGTAAAGCATGTGACTCTTGATCTCGTCATGAGTTTGAGCCCTACATTGGGTGTAGAGATTACTTAACAACAACAAAAAAACTCCATCTGAATTGTCTCCCTCTCCTCCTGGTTTAGCCATGCTAAGTAGTTCATAGTTCATAAATTTAATTTTTGCCATTTTTAAAGATCCAGCTTATCTTACCTTGTTTCCAGGTGATTTCAGTCATTTGTTTTGCTTCTTGTAGGATCTTTCTCCTTCTTTTGGATTGCCTCTTTTCAGTGAAGAATGGGAGAGAGGGAGAAAGGTTATAAATATATAGGGGGAAAGAGTTAAAGAGTAAAAAAGTAATTTGAATTCATTCAGGCTAGGGATATTTTAATGTCATTGACTCTCTTTAAAAAAAAAAGACATTTTTTGGTAAACAATTCCGGTAAAATAGTAGATGTCTCCCAGAATAAACACAAAAGATTGCTTCCCAGTATTTTTGTCTCTAAAAGTGGAGAAGACACCAAAGCTAAGGAAGTATTAATTCAGTGTTGCACTCCTCAGAGCAAAAGCAGTTATAAACCATATAGTTGCCAAGTTTATTAAACCACCAGCAAATAAATATTATGTCTGGCAATAAGTCAGAATCAACTATTGGCAAAATTCCTTTATGTGATACATTTGGACATTATAATATCAATGATATACAGTATGAAAGCACAGTTACTCTAACATGTGCATGCTAATAGATACTGGGCTTTACAGTTGGATGAAACCTTTTATGTGAAGAGTATGAATGAACTTCTTACCTTATGTGCAGTTCATTTATGAGGGTGAAGTGCTCGACAACTTCTTTTTTTTTAATTGCTGGAAAACCATGCTAAATTTTAAAAATTTGGATTGTAATTATTTTGTGATCCAAAAAAATTTTCTGGAAAAGGCGTATTGGAATCTGTATTGATGGAATAAAAACTATTGGAAAAGGAACATTACTCTACTAGTTAAAGAGTTGACATCTGAATATTATTTCTCATATTGCATTATTTCTAGGGCACAATTATCTGTAAATAATATGGACTGATCTGATTCAGTTTTTATTTTTATTATTTATTTTTTTAAAGTAAGTTCCATGCCCAACGGGGGCTTGAACTCACCATCCTGAGATCAAAAGTCCCACTTTACCAACAGAGCCAGCCATGCGCCCCAAAATAATAAGCTTCTAATATTTGAAAACTATTAACAAGTTAGCAAGAAGTCACTCACATCACTCGAGGCGCCTGGGTGGCTCAGTGGGTTAAGCCTCTGCCTTCAGCTCAGGTCATGATCTCAGGGTTCTGGGATCGAGCCCCGCATCGGGCTCTGTGCTCAGCGGGGAGCCTGCTTTCTCCTCTCTTTCTGCCTGCCTCTCTGCCTACTTGTGATTTCTCTCTCTCTGTCAAACAAATAAATAAAATCTTAAAAAAAAAAAAGTCACTCACATCACTGATGAAAAAGTTAAGGTTTTTTTCATTTTCATCTTACGCATTTACTTAAAAGTATCAATGGCCATTTATGTCAGAATTATTCTTCAACATCTAACCATTCTTCAACAATTTCAACTATAGGTTGGCTACAAATAGGGCTACAGACACAAGAGTTTGGTAAAATCAGCTAAAGCATTCTGTGAGAATCAACTGGCTATATGGATTTTACAATACAGTATTATATATTTTATTATTATTTGAAATTTATTCAAAAAATTTCCCAGATTTACCACTACACCTCTGTTGGGGAGGACCACAATTGCTAGGCTTCAAGGAATGCACAATACAATTGGGAGATGTCAACACCCTAAAATATCTGATAGAATGTGATAAATACTCTACAAAGTTAAATGAGTAAAATGAGTATGCATTAGATTATTTTTTCCTGGGGCACCTGTGGTTAAGCATCTGCCTTGGGCTCAGGTCATGATCCCAGAGTCCTGGGATCAAGCCCTGCATGGCATCAGGCTCACTGCTCCGTGGGAAGCCTGCTTCTGCCTCTCCCACTCCCCCTGCTTGTGTTCCCTCTCTTGCCGTGTCTCTCTCTGTCAAATAAATAAATAAAATCCTTAAAAAGAAAAGTTTATCAACTTTAAAAAAAAGTATTTTGTTCTGGGTGAAGATGGGGGAAGAAAGATGTGTAGGGGATCCCTGGGTGGCTCAGTCCGTTAAGTGCCTGCCTTCAGCTCAGGTCATGATCCTAGGGTCCTGGGATCGAGTCCCGAAATGGGCTGCCTGCTCAGTTGGAAGCCTGCTTCTCCCTCTGCCTGCTGCTCCCCCTGCTTGTGCTGTCTCTCTCTGACAAATAAATAAACCAAGAAGAAAGAAAGAAAAGAAAGAAAGATGCGTATGAGTCAATCTCATAGTGATTAAATTTTCTAAGTTTATCTTGATATTTTCAGCATTAAACTTTTTAATAATTTTGCTCTGAAGGAGAGTTTCAGACTATTCAAGGTACTGACACATGCCATTTGGGCAAGCCCTCTGAAATCACAGAAGTGGTCTTTTCTGGGTCAGGAAGAAATATATTTGTTAAAAGATTAATTTATTTATTTTTGAGAGAGAGAGACAGAGTATGAGGAGGAGCAGAGAGAGAGGGACAAGCAGACTCTGTGCTGAGAGCAGAGCCTGACATTGGGCTCCATCTCATGAACCTGAGATCCTGGACCTGACCCAAAATCCAGTCAGATGCTTAACTGACTGAGCCAGCCAAGTACCCCAGGAAGAAATGTTTTTATCTCATGTCGAATTTCAAAAATTCATGTGACTACCTTCCCACTTTGCAGTCAACATGTTTCAAGTAGGAAAACCAGTGTTTTATAATTACTGCTCAATTATTTTCAGATCATTTAAATATATATATATATACTTCAGGATCCTAAACACAATTTTCACTACTTCCTTTAAAAACTGAATCAAGGGGTGCCTGGTTGGCTCTGTTGGTAGAGCACATGACTCTTGATCTCAGTACAGGCCAATAACATTTTTAAATTTCCTTTGTAAAAAAATGAAATCTAATGTTGAAATCTATCTTATATGCGTGCACACACACACACACACACACAGATATATATCAGTATATATTGCAACGCAATTTCAAATTAGGTTCCCTTAAGTACATTTGATAGGGAATGTTGAGTAAATTCTTGTTTGTTGAGTAAATTCTTGTTTCCTTTTTACCAGTTTTCAAAATTATGAGTTGGTTCCCTACCATCCTTCAAAGATGAAAAATGATGTTTTTAAAAAAATGTCATTATAAATTTACATATTAAGATATAATTTAGGACACGTGGACGGCTCAGTCGACTAAGCGTCTGCCTTCAGCTCAGGTCATGATCTCAGGGTTCTGGGATCAAGCCCCGCATTGGGCTCTCACTCAGTGGTGAGTCTGCTTCTCTCTCTCCCTCTGTGATCTCTGTTGCTTTCATTGTATCTCAAAGAATAAAATATTTTTTAAAAAAAGATATATTTATGTTTTGGGGTGCCTGAGTGGCTCATTTGGTTAAGGGTCTGATTCTTGATTTCAGCCCAGGTCATGATCTCAGGATTTGAGATCAAGCCCCCAGTCGGGCTCTTTGCTAAGCATGGAGCCTGCTTAAGATTGTCTTTCTCCCTCTCCTCTCCCTCTGCCCCTCCACTCTCCCTGTCCTAAAAAAGGTATTTATGTCTTAGTCCATTGTAGTTAGTCTTAACAACGTTCAAATTGTCTCACCTTTGACCAGTGGGAATCACTTCAAGTTGTCCTCTTTAAATTGGCTCTCCAGCCCTTTATTTAATCTTAATAGTTTTGTCTTGTTTTGTTTTGTTTTCGAGAGAGAGTGAGCATGTGAGCTGGGGGAGGAGCGGAGGGGGAGGGAGAGAGAATCTCAAGCAGACTCAGCACTGACCATGGGAGCTCCTCTTGGGGCTGGATCTCACAACCCTGAGATCAGGACCTGAGACGAAATCAAGAGTCAAATGCTTAAATGACTGAACCACCCAGGGACCTAATAATCTTTTTTTTTTTTTAAGAGGTTTTATTTATTTATTTGCCAGAGAGAGAGAGAGAGAGAGAGCACAAGGAGGGGAGTAGCAGGCAGAGGGAGAAGCATACTTCTGACTGAGCAAGGAGCCTGATGCGGACCTGATCCCAGAACCCTGGGATCATGAGCTGAGCAGAAGGCAGATGCTTAACCTACTGAGCCACCCAGGCGTCCCTGACACCTAATAATCTTGATAGTTTTCATGCTTAATGGTATAATAGGATATTGTAGGCTTATCTTGAACATTTCCTATCCCAAACCTGGAGTTAGCATTGGCATCAAGGAATTCTTTACACGGGCAAATGGTGTTTAGAGACCATAATATGGTACACAAGTTTGTGCTTGTTGCTACTGCAATGCAATAGTCAGTTTCTTAGGCTTTTACAGTGGGCAGAATTAAGAAGTATGTACTTTTAAATATAAACTAATGATTCTTCATATATCTAATTCAGGATCAGAGAGTTTTTATGTAACTCATTCATTTTATATGTTTCTTTTTTGTCCCGTAGCAAAAATTAATTTTTAAATATACCAACTTTGCTTTTTGCAAAACATCCATTTGCTTTTTCTCAGACTATGCATGCAACAATATTAAAATAACAGCACCACTTCATACCACAAGAATACAGTTAGTGATAATAATTTAAGTTCCTGTTTTGTTGTTGCTGCTTTAAAGTTATTTTTCTTATTTTATGTCCTATGAGAGATATATTGTTAAATTACTGTGTTTGCATGTGGTTTTTAAAAATTATTATATGTAAAGTCACTTGGAATAGTCAATGTATGGAACTCCATATACAATTAAGTTTATTTATTTGATTTAGTTTTCATTTTGATGGGAGTGTTTTAAAATTTAATTTGATTTTGTTTTATAATTATGTAAATTACTTTATATGGTTCTAAAATCACATCTGCAAAACAAGGTTTATGAGAAAACTTCCTAATAGTCTATCTTTTCTACCTTGTTCACTTTCTCCTTATAGGTAACCATGTTTTTTTAAGGTTTTGATTTTTCCTTTATTTTAAAAAATTAAGTAAATATATGGATGAATGGTAGCATATGATAGAAGTTTTTCTCTACCTTGCTTTTTAAAAAAAATTATTATATACTGTGGTTGTGAAATACTTCATACGATATACATTGCTCATTCATTTTTAAAAATTGCATAATACTCTACTCTGTGTACCCTAATTAATTCAACCATTTCCCTATGATGAACATTTGGGTTATTTTCAAACTTTAGCTATATTAAATAATGCTTTAGTTAGTATCTTCTTATATATATTTATTTTATATTTTCATCCATATTGGTCAGAATCCTGGAAATATATTTTGCTAGTCAAAAAAAAATGCATATGTAACTTTGCTAGATACTGTCAAATTCTCTGTTGTTGAGGTTTTTCCATTTTGCACTCCAACAAGCAATATTTGAGAGTGGTCCTTTTCCCATAAGTGCCTTACTAACAGGCTGTGTTGTTAAACTTTCGGATTTTTGCCAATTTGTTGGGTGAGAAATAGTATCTCAGTGATTCTTAATTTGCATTTCTCTTATGAGCACGGTTGAGAATATTTCTATTTAAGGGGCATTTGCCTTTATTTTTCTGTTAAATGTCTGTTCAGGGTGTTGGTCTTTCATTCATTTTTAGATACTCTATATATAGAGTTATTGAATTGTCTCATATAAGTTACGATAATTTTTGAGTTTCTCATTTGTTGTTGCCCTTATCTTGCGGTATTTTTTCTTTTCTTTTTTGTCATATGAAACGTTTTTTTAAGTGCCATATAAAACCTTTTTAGTTTTATGTATTTGAATGTATTTTATGTATTGCCAATATTTCACATTATTGCATCTAGTTTTGACCATTGCGAGGATTGTTTTCCCTACTCTCCAGTTATACAGGAATTGACCAATAAGTTCTCCTAGTATTTGTATGGTTCAAATTTTTACATTTAAATATGTTTTTAAAATTTGCCCTTAGAACAGATCCAAATTTATCTCTTATGACTACCCAGATCTCAACACCACTCATTAAAAAGTCTGTTTTTTCCCTCACTGCTTTGAGATACAGCTTTTATCTATTTTAAATTTTCATACGCACTTCAGTAAATTTCTCAATTTTCTCTTGTGTTTCATTGGCATTTTTCTCAGGTGCCAATGACAACTGTAAATTATAAAGGCTACATATATAGTGTATTTTAATATCTGATATGAGATCGCCCCACACACTTTCAGTGCTCTTCTTTTTCAGGATTTTTCTTGTTCTTTTTATTCCAAAAGAATTTAATAATCAATTTTATGCTTATAACACTGTTCTTAACCAGGAATGTTTATTTGAAGCACTCTCAGAATTTTTTTTTTTTTAAAGGAGAAGAAATACTTGCTTTCCACCCCAGACCTACTGAATCTCTGGATATTGGGCCTGGGTATGTATATTTAAAAAAAATCTTTCCAGTAGATTCTGATAATCTCATTAAAATGGCCTTATAAAGCATAAATTTAAGTTCTAATTCATGACTATTTTATGATTTGTATTCTCTTATATATTCTGGATCTTACCTAATGACTCCAGCCCTTATCCAGTTTTTTTAAGCCAGAAATCCTTGTAGTCTTCTTTCAGTCCTTCCTCTCCCTTAACTCCCTCTGTTTTCAGTTGGTCACCAAATCCACATTTTACCTCAAAAACATCTGGCTTTAAATCTCCAGTGCCACTGTCCTTCACTATCTTTCTCATGAACTGTTAAGCACTTTGGTCATACTACGGTCTATCATTTGCCCTGCCTACATAGTTGCTCCGTAAAAACAAGGTTGATCATGTCACTACTTTGCTGACTTTTGTTGGCTCTCAGGATAAATTCAGTCACCTTACCATGGTATCTTAGGCCTTTCTCTCTCAGGTCCTACCCTCCTTTTCCTTCTTCATCCCTGGTATTCCATACCTCACAATGAATATTCCTGTTTCGGTGAACTTCTCACTTAGTGGATAGACACCAAACTTAGTAGCTCTTTGTATTTGAACTTATAGTTTCTTTTACTTAGGATCTGCCCTTCCCTAAGCATTGCCTGGTAGCCTGTCAGTATTTGAGATGCAGTTCAAATGGTATCCCTTAAATAAAGCTTTTTTTTTTAGACTCACAGTCAGAATTATTTGCCGCATCCTCTTTATTCTAGCAAAATTTTATTATTTGTATCTTTATAATGTGATTTATGTGATTCTGTAATCTCCCAGGAATTTCACACTTTCAACATCAACCAGAACGTGAGCTTTTCATGTTTTCCCAGTCTCTAGCAGAGTGCATAGCATATAGCGAGCACTCAAATGTTTGTTCAATGAATGAAAACAAATAACTCTTCATTAGTTTGTACTGATTGAAACTGAAACGGGACATGACAGTGGCCAGCTTGTTCTACTATTGAGATCCCTCATATTGGCTTTTTGTATCAGCCTTCCTAGACTTTGATCTCTGTACATACATGTCAATTCCTTATCCTTTGAAGATCCATGTATAATACCTATAGTAATAAATTAGATACTTAACCATCTTTATATCTCCTTATTTGAGAAGTGCTATCTTGGTCTTAAAAATAGATGCTTCTTTACAGAAGAAATTGCAACAATTTACATATAGCGATGGCATAATTAGCAGGGCATAGGTATATATCTTATATAGAATTTCAGAAATAATTATCAGTAATGTTAGAAAAGATGTTTGATTGTTAAATTCTTTTGCAATTCTGAAAATGATTTTAGATGATGATTCTAGGTACAGAACTAAGTGCTACCAGAGCCAAATTATTTTATAATTGTAGTACTTATTCCCCCACCCTCCAGCTCTATGACTGTGTTGTAATCTTTGAAACAATCAAATGTGATAACATAAAGAAGGAAAGGAATCATATTAAAAAATAATTTAAGCACAATTTCATAGAGGGTAGCAAATACTGGAATAATCCAGTTTTAAATTTCTAGTATACTTTTTTAAAAAATCAGTTTTAAAGGTATAAGTTGAATAATTAATATATTTGAACTATCAAATAGCACCAAATTATTTTAAATATATACTTAAATACACAAATTAAACCTTTTTATTGAAATGTAGAAATTTATCTTATGAATATTAGCTATTGATCTGAGTTTTTCATTTATCACCTATTTTGTTAATTATTGATTTCCATTTAACTGCATTTCAGCCTTAAGATTGTTGCAAAAATATTTTTCAAATTATTGGAATAATAAATATATATAGTTTTGATAATAAAATATAGTTTTTAAATATTTTAAAAACAGTAAAATCAAGTTATTATCACAGCTTTTATCCTTTATTCCAACATTCTGACAACACTGCATCTTATTTTGTACAAGTTACTTCATCATTCAACCAAGGAAAAGACAACTTTTGTGTTGTATATGGCTGCAACTTGAAATTTTATATATATACTCTTAAAAATATTTTTTGGATTATGATTTTAAAATCAACCAGAGGAATGATAGGAATTTTAACATGAGTTTTTATTTTTATATAAGTTTTTATATAAGTTAATCACTTTTATTACCAATGTACAAGTGTTTTCTGTTGATTAGGCATATATTCAAAATTTAACAAATGAATTTTTTTATGTCAAATGTTTTTTCCCACAGGTTTCTTTTCTAAAAACAGGCAATATAAATTACATATCCTTATGAAACCTAGTGTTTGGAAAAACAAAGTACCAGCTTCAACTCAATATCATTTCAGAATATTACTGGAACATAAAATTGAACCTTATTTTGTTGTATATCATTTGAAGTATTTAAGTATCCTTAGTTATCCAAATTACTCGTGTGCCGTTTAACTTTATTTCAAGAGAGAATTCCTTATAAAAATTGATGCAACTTGAATCTAGCCCTTTTAAAAAAAATCTTTTCAAAATTGAATACTTTCTCAAAAGTAATGCTAGTGATTTAACTGTCAGAAATGGATAGTAGAAATATTAAAATTCCTTATATATAGAAATATCAGTGAGTTACCTTATTTACTTCCAAATGTTTCAAAGTACTGTTTGAGTAATGACCGCTATTATTTAAAATTCATGAACTTTTTTGTTAATTATTTTTGTTGAAATATCTAGATGCTAGCATTCACACTTATGTTTTAATCTATATTTTTCTCCTGGAACATTATTGGTAAATTTTGAGATGGTAGTCATACATGTATAGAGCTTGGCCTCTGAGTTAATTAAATATGAGTTAATAATATATTATAAGGAAATTATTGTCCTTATTACAGTTATTAGGTAGTTACTCAAATTATAGCTTCAAAGGAATGCAGAGCATGGAAAACTCAGGATTAAATTATGCATTTGAACCTTAGGCCAGCTTTTACTGTAGAGACAGTTTTCTGCTAAGAGAGAAATTGTATGTCATTGAAATTAAATGCTTTTCTGGGGATGGAAGGTTCCAGTTTTTAATGAAATTACTGAGTGTGGTGTAGTGAAATGATTAAAATCTGTATTCCGGGAATGTGGCAGGGAAAAAAAATCAATAAGTGCTAGCGCAGCTTTGCTGCTCAATGTGAATCCTGAGAATGAAATAAACTACTACAAAAATAATAATTAAAAACATATCAGCACATTAATTTATTTAGCATCAGTCTCCTGAGACATCATCTTCACTAATTTTTAGCATACATTTTACTGTGTAATGAGCAGCCTTTTTTTCAGATATCCCTATTAGACAGGCAGTATTTCTGCCCTTCCCCCAGTGCTCCTGCATTGCAATCATTGTACTTGCACTTATTATGTTACAAATGACCGAGGTAAGGCTGACATTCTCAGTGCATGCAAAAAGACCTAGTCTGCCAAGCTTTTTTTCCCCCCTAATGAAGCAGCTTTGTGAAATCTCCCCATGTGTTAATACTAATGAAGATCCTCCAGCACAATTAAAATCACAGCCAGTGGCTGAAGAGGAAACATAAAACAATAGCATCTTTTAAGATACATTTATCCACAAATGTATGTACAAAATATACATATATGGTCAAATTATTCTTCTGTGGCTTGCCTTTCACTTGTTCTTCATCCTGAAAATTAAATCATGCAATTTTTAATTATATAAACTTGGAGACTTCAATGTGTTCCGGGGGAAAAAACACTACCTCAGTGAAAAAAAAATTATATATATTCTTGTGTAATAAAGTGTTAACCAAAGTTACGGCTTTTTAAAAATCATTTTTAGGAAGCTATGGGGTGGTGTACCCAGGCGGGTATAGGGTGTACTTCACCTTTATTTTAACTTTATTGGTTTTAGGATGTTGGGATTGGGGGGTGAGGGAGAAATGTAAGGGTGAACAACAGAAAGTTGGGAGATTCTAGCGGTAAACAAAAAGCATACCTCCTGTGTAGTTCAAAGGTGGAGCAATGAGCTACCAGGCTTAACTCGATTTTTAAAAAAGTGTTCAATTCCTACAATTAGCTAACCCCCCTCCTTTTGACTTCAGAAATTGGAGGGAAAAACTACAATTGAGATTTCTTTTCACAGTTTTAACTTCTAACTTTAAAACGATTTGCTGTTTTAACGTGTTTTATTTAAATTTTAATTCAGTGCATCAACACTACAGCTAGTTTAACTTGCTCGTGTTTGGGCAGCAGAGTTTTATCCCCGGACCATCTTGCGTCCTGCTTTTTATTTTGAGTTCCTAACATCCACGAATTCCTGGCATATTAATTTAGTTGGTTTATAGACTTCAACCGAATTCTTAGTTTAGAGACAAAAAAGTTTAGGTGGAAATGGTTAATCTATGCTCCCTATTGTCCAGTTTTAAATTAGGTTTCCAATCCTATTTTCTGTGCTACTTCGGAAAGAAAAAAAAAATTAAGTTTCTTAACTTTTTCCTGGGACAAGGAACGGTTGCAAACTCAAAGCTACAGTATTCTTGGGAGGAAGAAGCAGCCCCCCTCCCTCCCTTGGCTCCTTTAGGAGCTGATAGGTCATTTATTATTGGAACTGAAATGGTATAAACAATTCTCTCTCTTTTTTCCCTTGTTAACAGCAACTTTCATTGTTAGAGGAGAGAGAGAGAAGCCTTGTTGGTTGACGTCACTTGGTTCATGAAGCCTTCGCCTAGAAGTGAAGCTGCTGAACAAACCTTGAGAAGAATCATCTCCTGCTTCAATCTGCTGCTGGATAGGAACTAATCAGAGAGAGGCGGAAGGCGGAGAAGGAGGGAGTCAAGAGCTTTCCCGATCACAAATCTCACCTCCACTCCAACTCTCTTTATACTTTCCTTGCAAAAATAATAATCGAGATAAGGAGGTGGTAGGGTTTCCAAAAACAAAAATCGTAACCTTCAGCCATCTGGGGAAGGCAAAAATCTCATCCACCGCAACTCTCAGTTCGAAAGTAAAGGTGAGTTAAAAATCTTCGGGTGCGAGGGGTGCGGGTTAAGATGAAAATTCCAAATGTTACAAAGCCAGTTGTTAGCAGAACAGGAGAAACTACGCTCCTGCGAGCGGGGACTCCGGAGTTGCTTCTCTCGAGGCGCTCGCGGTGCCCGCCCTGCTCGCCCTCCGCGGCTGTTTACCCTCGCCGGTCGGTGTGTCTCTTTGTTGTGCTGGCTGGAAGGCTGGGGCGGTGCTCGGGGTCCCGAGCGGAGTTTGGGGGAGGAGGACGCGGTCCTGGGTGGGAGGTGGGGGGTGCGGTCTCAGGAGAATGTAAACTTTATTCCTAGCTGCCAGTGCGGGACTTCGGTGCAGCAGGGCCGCGAGTAGACGCCGCGGCCGCCAGTCCGCCTCCTTTGTGCCGGTAGCCCTGCTCGGCCGCTCGGGCTGCGCGCCTCCTCCTTCCTTCGGTTCCCAGCGCTCGGGTTGCCGCCAACAGTTTTGCTTCTTAAACGATAACCTCTGGCACTGTTGCGAGCGCCGTTCCTACCCGGGAATATACGCTGCTCCCCCAATCCCTGCCGGGGTAGTTTCAAGATACCCCCCCCCCCCAGTCCGCCTACTGCTGCCCTTTTTTGCCTCCGCCCCCTCTTCCCTTTAGGACTGATGATCTGCTCCTGGCACCCCCTCCAACCCCCCCCCCCCCCGAGTCCGGGCTTCTTTTGCTTTCTCTGTGTAGCTTGGAGCTCCAGAGTTTATAGAAAATGGGCCGGGGTGGGGGGTGTTGTAATGGGGGCAGGCGGGACCGGGAAAAGATCTGGATACTTGGGAAGATCTATGCCTGTACACAGAGGGTTAGAGGAGCATAGCTTTTCCGACAGTAATGTCTGTCTCCTAGCAGTTCTTCCTCTGGAACAACCACCAGTCCTCAACTCTTCTTCGTTCTTTTAATCTTCTTGTCGCTCCCCTCCCCCCTTTCTCTTTCGCGGCTTTCCTCCTGTTAAAGTAGTTCCATGAACCCCAGAATTGGGACTTGGGAAA
Organism: Potos flavus; assembly: GCA_028534135.1. Classification (NCBI taxonomy): domain Eukaryota; kingdom Metazoa; phylum Chordata; class Mammalia; order Carnivora; family Procyonidae; genus Potos; species Potos flavus. The sequence continues at coordinate 108,639,117 of CM052883.1, read as the reverse complement.
GGAAGGAAGTGTTTGGAGAGTAAGAGCTGGCCCTGCTGTTTGGGAGATTTTCTCTTCTTTTCTCTCCGTCTGTATTTATCTTTTGTGTGTTGCTTCCTTATAAAGAGAGAAGCAGCTGCAGTCCTTGGCCGAGTTGTTGAAATTTATCCCTTTGTGTATATTACAATATCCTCCATTTTTTTTCCTGCCCTCTAAACAACAAGCGTTTCGCCATCTTGGGCAATTTTTATTCCCAAGTCTCCCTTTTTTTATTTTTGAGAAAGGGAAAGAAGCCTTAGAAAGGCAAAAAGTGTGTCTGGATAAGACTCAAAGTTTAGGGAATGTTCAGGGGGCCCAGTGACGTCATGTAAACTTTATCGAGAAATTTTCCCGAGAGTAAATTTTGCACCTAATTTTTTCCCAGTTTTAAAGGACCGTGTAACTTACCGGTTAAAGATAAGTTGTGTTGCTTATTTTTGGGTCCTGCTCCCAAAATGAACCCTCAGCGTCTACACATTTTACGTTTTGGTAACAGGTGGAAAATTATGTGCAAAAAGATGGTATAAACTTTTATAGTGTCATTGGTATTCACCTAGCTTTTTGTCTACGTGTTTTTTCTTTAAAGGTTTCAAATGTTATTTTTAATCAGTATATTGCCTTCTCATTTACTCCACTCTGCTGTGGATTTTTCTTTATAATCAGCTTGGTTAATACTTTACGTATAATTATTTTAGATTACCTAGATCCCCTTTTGTAATTAAATAATGTTGTTGTTTTTTTACATATTTCCTTACATTTTGGAAAGATACAACTATTAAAATACCTGGAGATACTGGATACTTTTAAAATTTAGTAGCAGATATTAAACGATTGGCAAAAATATCGTCGGTATTTAAAAGGCAAAATTTATTTTAAAACATATTTTATAACTTCAAGCTGTAAGCTCTTTGTCAGCCATTATGAAAAATGCACAATAAAAATTAGTGTTGCTTTAATTTGCTTGTCTAAACTAGTTTTTTATCTCACAGAAGTTCGGTTGGTCACATGACCAAACTTAATGATACACTGACTGGTATATAAATAAGAGGCACTGTAAATTGAATGGGAAAGTGGAATTCTGTCTCCTGTAGTCATTTTCAGTCAGCATATTTACTTCTCTTCTAACAAGGACATGAAACTGTCTGTATTTAATTTGCATTCTCTTTGTCTTCTGGGTTGGGGAAAAACACTCACTACGATTAACTAAAAAAAAAACACCTAATAGAAACAATTCTGAATACATTTAAAAGGTTTGTCTAACATAAAAAATTACATTGTATGTAGTACGTTTTTATCTCTGTAGCAGTCTTCTTTGGTATTATTTGCTATGTTTTTTATCTTGGAATTTGCTTTATGTAAAATGCTATATAGAAAGCTTGACTGAATTGAATGTCTGCCATTTATGTGAATTGTAGGTAGGTGAAAAATGTTTAAATAGTTAAAAGCACATAGAACAGATGGTTTTAAATTATACATGCAACAAAGGACTAGAAGATTTGGCAGATTATAAATGGCAAGCAACAGAGGATAAGCGGTTTAAGAAAATGGTAAAGTACATTTGATGTCTCACACCTATTGTAAACACTGTACATATTGTCACTATGCTGCATAATCAATAATTTAGACAACATTGAGGCACTTATAAGTTTCAGATAGAAAAAAGTCAAATTTTACAAATGTTTGAAATGAATGGCTGAATGTAAAATTATTTTAAGTCTGTGATGACAAATAAGAGTCTTTCAGGGGAGGTGATCAAATTGTATGCTGTAAAAAGAAAGTTATTTATCAGGACTTAATATTGTATTCATATAATGGTTTGGAGAGAAGTAGGAGTAGGCGGATATTTTAAAATCCAGAGAATAGTATCTTTACTGTTCCTATATGTTAAACTATTGCTTAACTATAGTAGCATTTACTCTTTCAAACACTACTTAAAATATTTTTAGAGTATTCAGTCTTGGAAATGCATTTATTAGAATGCTGTTGGCATAATTTGCTAAGTGCTTATTAAATGAAGGAAGGATGTATTTTGATATTTTTTGAGCTTTGTACATTATGATAATTTTTCCGGGTGAATATAGTTTACTCTCAATTTTTAAAATGTAAAGATTTTTATGTGGCTTTTGCCTTTCTAGGAGAATCCGAGTAATTATATTTAGCATTTTTCAAGATTTAAAATAACAAAGTGTTCAAGTTGGCAGAAATTTGTTTTTATTTTTATGTCATTTATTTAAAATGCGTTTAAGACTGTAATGGAAACCTTGGAATTTTAATTCTGTTGCCCTTTCTCTCATTTCTTTGTTTGCATGTTTATTATAGAACTGCAGTGTAAAGGAGCAGATGTTTTGCCAAACATCCTGATGTGTTGCTTTTTCTTATGGGAGTGCATAACTGTTCCTTCTGATGCATCAACTTGACAGCTGGTTGATTTCATGGAGCTGCTAAGAAGCCATTAGTGGTGTCATTGAATTGAAACAGAACAGTCACTCCCAGCTTGAACTGCAATTGTTAATGTCTTTGTTGCTACTTTGTGTTACTATACAAGATGTAGGATATCACGGTTGCATGAAAGTTCCAGTTTTCTGTCTTATCTCCTTGAATTAGTGAAAGAATGTGTTAAACTTGATTACTTTTAGGTTTAAAGATTTCTCAAAAGATTTTAAAGTGTAGTTTCTGAGTTTCTGACCTAATCTTATCTAGGACTACCAAAAGAAGTGATTTAACACAAAGTAATGTGTGATTTTGACCCCTACCTGAAATAATGTCTTAATGATTTTTAATATACTTGATATCCTGAGGGATTAATTAAATTACCTAGTTAGGTATTTTAAGAAGTTTTTGATTATATAAAATTAAGTATTTCATACCATAGGGTTTTAAAAAATTGTGCTTTATTTAATAAATGTTGACTTGTTTGATTAAATATTTCTTTAAACTTTTGTTGCAGAAGGTAATCAGAAGAGAAAAGAATTATTGAGGAAATGGGCAATTTTATATTTAATTTTCTTTACAAGGAGGTGAAGATTTTAAATAATTGACTAGTGGTCATTTAATGATTTTAAACGTGATATATTTTTACTATACCTACTAACTTTTAGTGATAGTTTCACCTATCAGACTAGGGTACTAAAAGGTGTCAAATTATCCCACTGATACCTAAATGTTTTCTACTTATTTTATTTATTTATTTATTTATTTATTTATTTATTTATTTATTCGATAGGAGAGGAGATAGGAAAGAGGAATAAAGAATGACCATTCCAACAGAGAAAACATATATTTTTTTAAATGTGTAAAAAATCTTTAGGATAATAAGTTTAAGGATATATGATGTAGTTTACCACTATATCAGGAGATCTTTTCTAAAGTTTTAGTATTTACTAATTTTTAATTTTTAAATCTTTATGTACCATAAGCATTTAAACAACTTTTCAAAGAGCATAAAATTTATAACATATTTAAAATAGTTTGCCTTAAATAAATATTTAAAATGTGATATTGGTGATTAGAATATATGGTTTGCTGAGTTAAATACCATTAAAAGGACTTCCTATACAATATAAACAAAATGTAGACATTTCTAATACACTGCTAAGTGATTCCAGAATTATGATTTCCTGCAATTATAAGTTTATAGAAATGTTTTCCTTTTAAATAGACCACGTATTACTAATACTTCTTTCAGGTAATATACTTTCTCAACTCTTTTTTGTATAATAGCCATACAGTTCCTTAAAAAGAAAATCATTCTGTTACCTTAGCCTATGGTTCACTTTTTAAGAAATACATTTACTCATAACATTTGTGTCAAGACAGATGTTCATATAAACTAAATTATGGTAAATTGTAAATTAAATGTAAACTTTTATTTTAAAGGAATCTCAATTCTAAGCTTATTTTTGCAGGTAATATAGTCTGAATTGTAGTGCAGATCAGCATCCCATCATATAAGTAGGAATTTTTCCACATTTGGTCATTCTAAACAGAAGAGTCATGAAAAGTTTAAACTTTCGTAAGTTTTTCTCTTGACACTATTAGCTTTGAAATTGTGAGCAATAAGTGTAATTAATTTGCAGTTACACATGGAATTATAAAATATTGGCAACATCTTTGCTGAAAGAAAAACAATAAATTTACATGACTTTCAAATCTACATTGAATGTTATGTGAACTGTGGCAATTCATAATACAGTTCGAGATGTAAAATATTTAATAGACTTGATATTTATAGTGTAAACAGATTTTTTAAAATGAATAGGCTTTTATAGGAGCATGAGATAAAAATATAGTTTTTATCCCACATATTTAAAATTTACTGTTTAAGATGGGGTGTTTTCTATCTTTTTTAATTTTTATTTATTTTTTATTTATTTTCTATCTTTTTTTAATTGATGCTTTTAAAATAGTTGTTTTTATAATTTATGAAATTTGATTTGTATTTTGGTTTTTGAATGCCTTTCATTCAAAAAAATAAGTATTAGAGATAATAATAATGTAGGTAATATATAGATAAGAACCTTTACTAATTTTATGGATGTATATGTGAGCATGTGTATTTAAGGAAAAAGGAGCATTTGGTTTGAGGATAATTATTGCATTGGTACTTCAGCTATGTGTAGACATAATTGTGTGTTTTTCCACTGTTTTCTCCTCTTAACACTTTTCCACAAGCATGCACTCATTAATCAAAGACGGTGCACTCCTGCTGAGGGCAGAGAGGTTCATCAAATTGGCAGTCAGTTTGGTGTAAAGAACGGTGTACTGAAGCTCTTAACTCACTGGGACATAAATAAATCTAAGGTCTTTGTATGCAAACCCTGGAGGTTAATACTGTATAATTCAATGTCCTGTCTTTGTTTTTATGATGGATGTTTTTAAATGTTTCAGGCTTGATGCAAGTCTTCTAGTAGGTCAGGTCTGACATTCTGATTGGCTGAAGTAAGAAAGCATTAGGTTGTCAGAAGGACTTTGAGTATGCTGCAGAGATTTTGATTTTTTTTTCTTACAAGATCATTGTCATATTGCCTGAGCTGTTATAGGAATGTACCAATGATTGACATCCCCCACTGTGATAATGGACTCAGTGCATGAAATGCCAATAGTTTGGTCCTATTTGTTCGGAAGCTTACTGCTATTTGTATCCTTAACAGAGCTAACATGTAGAACAAGCAAAACTACTGGGATTTCTCTGTAGAAATAGTGCTGGGATTTGGCTTTAACATGAATTGGTTGCATATTCATAATTTAAGAACAGCTGGTTACAGCAAGCACATAGTCATTTGCAAGCTATTATAAACCATTCCACTCACACATGGAGCCTGCACTTGGTGATTTTTTTTTTTTTTTTTTTTTATTGATCTACCTGCATTTAAAATCTGGTCACTGCTGCTACAGAAGCTCTTCATTTTAGCTGTGTTTGCAACATAGAACAGCTTCAATTTTAAATATTTAATTTAAACTAAATGCTGAATAAAATGAAGAAGCTTTGAAAGAACCAAGTGTAAAAGGTCAATAATGTATTACCCATATATATTTCATCTTGGCCAGAAACAAAGAAACCTAGATTACACAACCATTGTAATTTTTGGAAAATATGTTTTATAATTTTGTCTTTAGATAAGTAACTGAATTATCTTTGATTTGAAAATGTTGTTAATTATATTTTGCTAGTTATCTATAGTTGTAACTAAACAACACAAGTAATAGATTGTGATTAATTAGCCTGTAAAACAGTTTCACATAATATATAGAAACGTGACTGTACTTTTAGTTTGAGTGGTGTAAGATAAGTAAGGAAGAGCAACAAGACATTATAATTTGATTACAATAATGCTAATCCTAAAACCAAAAAGCTACTTTAATTTTTTTTAAGAAGAAATCTAACGAGGAGTCTCTTCTGGTTTTTTTTGGTCCCTTCTGGAATATTAAGCACAGCTATGCTCTTACAGTATTTAAATGATATGTGTAAACTAGTCCGCTTGTAATAGTTTCCTGTATGTTGTGCTGCCTAGTAGTGACAGAAGGAAGAGGAGAAAATCTTTGTATCTCAAGCTTTCAGTGAGAAGAGTGGGAGGAGAAATGTTAAATGTGATTTCAGATATCCTTGTAGGAATCACAGGGAGCTCTGCCTTGATTTGTGTATGTTAAAATAAGTGGATACCTGAGTGATTTATAAGGATGGTGATTATACTGAGCCTTCTACACAGCATAGTGTTCTGTTCACATGTGCACGCATGTGTTTGTCCCCATGCTAGATGATGAAGTAGCTTTCAGTACTTCAAGGTTGAGTACCATTCCTAAGAGTGCCTTTTACTCTTTCTTGGCTTCACAAATGGCTGGAGATGTTGGTAATATAGAATATATGGCCAAATTTAATCTGGCTGATAGTGGGCTGTACTTTTTTCTAAATAATAAATTCAAAAGTTATTAAAGGACGATGTGTTATGTTTTAGTTTTGAGTTGCATATGATAATAACTTTATTAGACAGTTAATTAGCTATTATTTGAGGTTACATGGGTCATTTTGTGAATTATCGTATTCCCCTTTTCTCTGTTTTTTGACTGTTGTCCTTTCAGTTATTTTCCTGCTCTTTTGGAATCTCATCACAGAGTAAACTGAGGAAATAAAAGGAAGAGAAATTCAAATAAGTTTTGTTTCCCTTCCTCTCCCACTTCTTGATAGATCAGAAAAGGAGAAGTTCTTAGGTTTTCACCAAAATGAAGTTTTCAGACTTGTCTGCCTTTTTTTGGTTCTCATTACAACAGGTAATTATATATAGATAAAAAGAAAGATGAGATAATGAACTCAATTTTTAAAATATTAGTAACCCTCAAGCATCTAGCCGACTCAGAGGAATATGTGACTCTTGATTTCAGGGTCATAAGTTCGAGCCCCACAGGGGTGTAGAGATTACTTAAATAAAACTTTAAAAATAAATAAATAAAATATTAGTAACCCAACAAAACAGTAGAAAATGTAGCCATTACTTGAAAATGAATTGACTCAGTAATGACAACCACAGAAGAATCACTGGTATTTGATACACTTTTATTGTTTTAGTACCAATAATAGGGAAAAAGGGGACAGCTACCCTCTTTCATCAAGTTTATACTGAACGTAGTGTTAAGCATTTTTAGAGACCTATGGTTGAAAGTTTGTGAAAGCTCAAAATAGGGAAGAGATGACATTTGGTTGGAATCATTAGAAAAGTCTCTTTTGGTTTAGGTAGCTTTAAATTAGACCAAGAAAAATGAGTAAACTGAATACTTAGACATCAGGAAGAAAGGATCCAATAAAAGAAGGGCATTATGAGCCCCTCATAGAACAAATAAATTAAAACTAGGTCTATTAGTTATGTGGTGTGGTTGGGCAATATTTTGAGGTTACCCCAACCCACACCTCTTCTACCAGAATGAAAAGAATGTTATGGGATTCTTCTTTTCCTCCACTGCTTTCAAGAATGACTGCTTGGCTTTTTTTTGAGAAGATGGTTTAATCAGTTCCAAATCCATCTGTTTCAGTGATTGGCTTGTTGTTTATGGAGGCCATTTTAAAATTGACAGAACTGCCCTTTCTGATCAGAGTTATTGGAATATTGTGTTTCTTGTAAGATTAATCAGAACCACTTCTTTCTCCTTCATTCTCTTAAAATGCTTTATAAATGGTTTTTGTTTTTGTTTTGAAACGTAATGCCTGGTCATACCTGCTAAGAACACTGAGCAAGAGAGGACATCTGTTTCCCTTTTCTCAGTTTACTGGTGAAGAACTAGCTTTCTAAGGGGATTCAGTGACTGACTCAAAAAGCACTTTTACTTCTTTTAGTTACTTTGGATAAAGAAAGGCGACAGACTGGCTGAACTGCCAATAATAGGAATATCCATAAGGACAAAAAGAAACAATTTATAGCCCCAATTTGTAATTACATCAGTACTGAGTTTCACTAATAATAGAAGTACCATTTAATATAGAGAATATGGGGCACCTGGGTGGTTCAGTCCATTAAGCATCTGACTCCTAATCTTAGCTCAGTTCTTGATCTTGGGGGTCATGAGTTCAAGCCCCTCATTGGGCTCCATGCTGGGTGAGGAGCCTACCTAAAATAGAGTATGAAAAGGAAAGATTCAAAAAAATTAACACACAAATGTATAAGGTCTTAATTTTCAGTGGTTTGACTTTTCCTATCTTCATTATTGGTGCACTACGATAATGAAATTTATTTTAGTTTCCTTATTTACAATGTTGAGATGGCCATTCACTCGCAAAGAGACATGTCAGAAGAAAACCTTAAAACTTTTACATAATTATTTCTTGTATGATGATGTATTTTGAGATAAATTAAAGTTGGAAATGAGTAGAAATAGAGGGCTATCTAATGTCTAAGTTTAGAGAGAAGCCATACTTTTTCTGGTTTCATGATGACATGGTTATTGAAACATTACTTCTGGACTTCCTTGGGAAAAGGATTACTGTTGACATGAACCATTATGGCAACATATGAAACAGCAAAGCCCATCTAGAGTATCTAAAAAAATCAGGGAGCAGCCTATAAGTCACAGAATGATGTGTTTCTCCTTTTATGGGTTAGTGTAGCATACTAGAAGAAATAGGGTCTGCCAGGCAACTGTAACAGGCAGAGGTTGTGGGTCAAATCTCTTTATTTTAAAAGAGGGGTTACTGCAGAGCTAAAGGAAGTGTTGTTAGGGGATGGGTAGTAACAACATCAAAAAAGGGAGACAGTTTTAAAGGAGGCTTTTAAATAGGGTTAAGAGAAATGAAACACTGTTACACAATTGAGTTCTCTTGGAAAGTCTCAAGATTTTCTCCATTGTGGCCTAAGTACCTTAGCATTAACTTCTTACGCACTGTCATTAATATTTTCAGCAGCTTAGAGAAAATAACTCTTATCTATAATCATACCTTGGGGATTTGAAGTAGGAAGTTGAAGGGTTAGGGAAGGGCTGTGTAAACAGTAAACAGCCGGTCCAGGAAGAGAACATGTAATACTTTGGCCAGTTAGGTGAAAGCTTTCTTTCCCTTCCCTTTCCAGAAAGACTGTTCATAGATGTACTGCCAAAATTTAAAAAGGAGAAGAATTGGTTTAAAAAATTTGTAAGTGCTTTTGTACCATGTGTAAAATGGGAGAATAGGAACAAGGCATGCCAGGGGCGGGTGGTGGTGGAGGTGGTGGTAGACTGTGACCAGAACTTTCCAGTATTTGGTTTTCTGGGGTTATTGTTTTTAATGAAGTAGTCTATTGACATAGAATCTTGATTTGACCTTTTTTTGCTTTAATGTGAGGCACTTTTTGTGAAATAGGTCTCTTGTTTTGCAATTTATTGCAGATATTTTATTCTTAGTAGGTAGCATTTGATATGTTTCAGCTTAAGTCCAGAGGTACCAGCTAAATTAATTACATCTACCTGGGTAAAAATGCATGTTTATTTTTGTATTTGGTAATCTCACAAGAGATCTGAAAGTAATCCTGTAGTTACCCATGGAAAAAAGTAAAAATTACTAATTTTTTCTTGCTTCATACTATTGTGATGTGCCAATACTCACGTTAGGCAGTAGTGATTAGTTAAATAAATTGATCATTAAGTTGAGAACAAGAATCAGGCTGACGTCTATTACTTAGTAATTAGAAATAATTCAAAGTGCTCAGAAATAAAATGCATAGCCCATAATATGCTTAAGAAGGTCATAGTTTACTTAGAGAGAAAGGATGTACATAGAGTACAATCTCATCTTTTGTGATTTTAGCCCATTGAAATTCAATTACTTATGGGGGTGGAAGATTGGGGGTGGGAAAGGAAAAACAATTTCAGTAACCATCATCCATTTAGTGAAGTTATCTATAGGCAGGATACAGGAGTCAGGTGGTCTCTGGGTAGTTCTCATAGTGTGGCTCTTATGTCTTAATATAAATATTTTTTTTGTATATCATAACTCCTAAATGCATGCCAGCTATGAGTATCTGGAACTCAACTATGTAAACGACATCTACTTTAATGCTGGCAAACGGGCTGTGTTGAACTTATTGAGAGATCATGTATCTGTCTCCAGTATGGTTCATGTCAAAGATAATATTTACAATATTTTGATATATCTTATGGACTAGAACCTATCCCCCATTCCCGAATAAGATGAGTCTCTACTGGGGGCACCTGAGTGGCTCAGTTGTTTAAGCATCCAACTCTTGATTTCAGCTCATGTCTTGATCTCAGGGTCGTGATTTCAAGAACGTGAGTAGGCATGGAGCCTACTTTATTTTATTTTATTGTTTTTTTACGATTTTATTTATTTGAGGGGGAGAGAGAGAAAGAACACGAGTGGGGGGGAGAGACAGCAGAAGAGGGAGAACCAGGCTCCCTGCCTAATTAAAAAAAAAGAAAAAAAGAAAAAAAAGATGTCTATTGTATATGAAGGTAGCATGGTTCAGGATAGTTTATATGCTAAAGTATTGCTGTTGATATGCCAGAATGTAAAGAAATAAAAAAAATTGGTTGGGAATTAAATGTGTTCAAGGAGATGGTGGAGCTTCAGTTGGGTTTTGAAGGAAGTAGTAGATATTTTATTTATTTATTTATTTATTTATTTATTTATTTATAGTAGTATATATTTTTTTAAAGATTTTTATTTATTTACTTGACAGAGAGAGAGATCACAAATAGGCAGAGAGGCAGGCAGAGAGAGGGGGAAGCAGGCTCCCCACTGAGCAGAGAGCCCGATGCGGGGCTCGATCTCAGGACCCTGAGATCATGACCTGAGTCGAAGGCAGAGGGTTTAACCCACTGAGCCACCCAGGCGCCCCTATAGTAGTAGATTTTTTTTAAAAAAGATTTTATTTATTTGACAGAGAAGCAGTGAGAGAGGGAACACAAGTAAGGTGAGTGGGAGAGGGAGATACAGGCTCCCTACTTAGCAGGGAGCCCAATGAGGGGCTCAATCCCAGGACCCTGGGATCATGACCTGGGCCGAAGGCAGATGCTTAATGACTGAGCCACCCAGGAGCCCCTATAGTAATAGATATTTTAGAACAGCAACCTGAACGAAGGAGAGGAGGGAGAGAAGCCTACCTAACTAAAATTTGTTTGTAGTGGGAGATAAAGTTACAAAGGGGTTTGGGTTAGCTAATATATTTTTAAGCAAAGATGTGATATGATTAAAAATTTAGAAAGATAGGTTTGGAGGAAATCTGTTAAATGTATAGAAGTAGAGACTATTAAAAGAAAGACCAGTGACTTATTGCAGAAATTCCAGTGTCAGGTGGTAATGACTAGACTAATAGCAATGGAATGGGTAGGAGGATAAATATGAGGTACATGAAAATTTAAAGGAATGGGGTTGAGCTAGTTTGGGGGGGTTGGAGATTGTAATACCTTTCATACACATCTATTCCTTATGACTATAACAATAATCTGATGTAGCCGAACAACTATTTTCTCCTTTCTAGATACTGAAAGTAAGAACAAGAGAGATTGGGGGAACCTGGGAGGCTCGGTCAGTTAAGCATCTGACTTTCACCCAGGTCATGATCTCAGGGTACTGGGATTGAGCACTGCATTGGGCTCCCCTCTCAGTGGAGAATCTGCTTGTCCCTCTGTCCCTCCCCTTGCTTGTGTGTGCTCTCTCTCTCTCTCTCTCTATCAAGTAAGTAAGTAAGTAAATAAATAATAAATAAATAAATAAGAACAAGAGAGATTGGCTGTGGCTTACCACTTGCCAGTGGTTAAATATTATTTCTAATACGTCATGTCAGTCTCATGATGAGTTTAGCTTAACTCTCATCTGTTTTTTAAAACCCTTCTACTTTATTCCTGGTGGATCACATTGTGTGAAGATGAATACTCACATCCAGTTAAGCTTATGTTTTTCATTTTTGTTTGCATTTATTGCTCTGCATGTGTTTAAACCACTGCTAAACATCATTTCCTGAAAACCACTGGGAGATAGGAGCAGCATGTTCTTTTTTTTTTTTTAAGATTTTATTTATTTGTCAGAGAGAGAGAGAGAGAGCACAAGCAGGCAGAGGCAGAGAGAAGCAGGGTCCCCGCAGAGCAAGGAGCCCGATGTGGGACTCAATCCCAGGACCCTGGGATCATGACCCCAGCAGAAGGCAGCTGCTTAACCAACTGAGCCACCCAGGTGTCCCAGGAGCAGCATGTTCTAAACATATTACAAACATATCTTACTTTTATGGATCCCTGAGGACAGACTTTCATGGATCCATGATTATACACATGTTGTTCCCTGTATACAATTCTTAATCTCTCTCTTTCTGCTTGGTAGAATCTGCTTATTTTCTAAGACTTCTGAAGAGTTATTTTTTTGAAAATTTTCCAATCCCATACCTTCTTACAGGGTTATCTGATTCTTCCCTTGTGCTACACTGGAATGCTAATAGTGGAGCACATGGTTGTTCATACCAGATAGATTGATTCCTTACTTCCAACCTTTAAGGATAATGCTTCAATGCACATTTTTATGCATGGTGCTTTTTTGTTGCTGCATGACATCATTTCAAAGGATAAATTCCCAAAAATGTAATTATTGGGTTAAAGACTGGAAATACTTTACGGCTCCTAATATATGTCTTGTGAACTTGGCTTTTGAAAGGATTGTATGAGTTTATGGTATTTCAAAGTAGTAGGTAATCATACCTATTTCACTACACCTTCATTGGATTGGGTTATAGTCATCATTTTTAGCTATTGCCGATTCCATTGCAAAAAAAATTATACCTTATTTAGTCTGCATTTCCGTGACTAACTAGAATGAGCATCTTTCAGTTAACCTGTTTCTCTTTTGTGATTTGTCTTTGACATTGCCTGTTACTGCACAGAGGTCTTAGTATATTTATTATAAGCTATTTATAAATTCTTCTAAGTATTAATGATATGCTTTTGTTATATTTATTATAATTCTTTAACTTTTTAATAGTTTTTTATTTACAGAAATGTGAAATACTAACTTGTCATTTCTTCAGATTTCTTAAAACATTCTTTCCATTTTGAAGCTTAAAAAATGTCCTCTTCCTGGGACACCTGGGTGGCTCAGTGGATTGAGCAACTGACTCTTGGTTTTGGCTCAAGTCATGATCTTGGGATCATGGGATCGAGCCCCACTTCAGGCTCTGTGCTCAGCATAGAGTCTGCTTGGGATTCTCTCCTTCTCCCTCTGCGCCCCCACTGCCTACTCACACTCACACAATCTTTCTCTCTAAAATTAAAAAAAAAAAAAAAAAAAAGCCAATGTCCTCCTCCCCAGAGTTTTTATAGACACTTCTCATATATTTTATTCTTTGACATATAATTCTTCCCATTTCTTTTTTTTAAAGTAAACTCTGTGCCCCAAGTGGTGCTCAAACTCCTGACCCCAAGATCAAGAGTTGCATGCTCTGCCAGGCATCCCCTTCCCTCTTCCTTTTTGCTAGTAAAACTACCCTTTAATCTCATATTAAGGCCCAACTTCCCATCAACACTTAGTATCTGTACCACATTTCTGCTGTATACTCTAAAAAATCTCTATTATAAGGAATGTTGAACTAGATAACTAAAGGTCAACTTTTTAAGGCATTGTCAAATTTTTGTTTTGTTTCTACCTCTTTTTTTTTTTAAATTTTATTTATTTATTTGACAGAGAGAGAGACAGCGAAAGAGGGAACACAAGCAGGGCGAGTGGGAGAGGGAGAAGCAGGCTTCCTGCCAAGCAGGGAGCCCGATGCTGGGCTTGATCCCAGGACCCCGGGATCATGACCTGAGCTAAAGGCAGAGGCTTAACCACTGAGCCACCCAGGCGCCCCTGTTTCTACCTCTTGTAATAAGAATTCTTTATAAAAATACTAATTTTATTAGATAATACTGAGCATATTAAAAATAAATTTTCCTTGATAAGGTAGGGTTATCATCCTGGTAAATAATTCAATTATACTTATTAGCTGCCTGAATTATGACTATTTGAGAATACAACTTGAACCTTTAAAAAATAAATTCTCATATTATCTTATATTTGTGCCATATGTTTGTTTATGATAAAAGTTATTGTACATGTAACTCTACAACTTGCCAGTTACTCCTTCTTACAACTGATCATGTTCATTGTCCTTTGATTTTTTCTTTATATTAATTTTGTTTGTTTTCTAACATTTAAGAAAATGAGGTACAAATGACATATAACATTTGTTAGTTTTAGATGTACAACAAGATTTGTTTTAAAATTAAAGGTGTAATTTTTTTTGTAAGATTTTATTTATTTATTTGACAGAGAGAGAGAGAGAGAGATCACAAGTAGCAGAGAGGCAGGCAGAGGGAGAGGGGGAAGCAGGCTCCCTGCCAAGCAGAGAGCGCAATGCGGGGCTTGATCCCAGGACCCTGAGATCATGACCTGGGCCGAAGGCAGAGGCTTAACCCACTGAGCCACCCAGGCGCCCCTTAAAGGTGTATTTTGACTAAAAAATATACTCAAAAGTTTCGAAAAATACAGAAAATATTAAGATAAAAATCTCAAATGTCCAAAATTTTATTACTTGCATTTTTATTTTATTTTATATTGAAGTTTTTTTAATGAAATGAAAATCTTCATAATTGAAAAAACAGCAAGTTAGTTTCATAAACCTCTTCTCTAAAAAGAAAATGAGGGGAGGTGGCGTAGAGTGAAATGGTTTTGTGATATCAAGTAAGAACAAATAAAAAATCCTATTAAATTAAGCAAAAAAGGACATTGGTGACCTTGGCAATATAATAGTTTTAGTGGAGTGATTTGGACTAAAGCTAAAGAGATGGGAACATGGAGTTTGGATAGATGTTATTGTTGTTGTTGTTTTTAAGGGAAATGAAAAGAAATTGGCAAGTTTCTAGGAAGGAAATATGGGCTTGAAGATGACTTTCTTGATGATGAGAATGATGATATAGGAGCAGGGGATATAATTCAGAAATTCTTTGAGAAGTGGGAAGACATGGGTTTCAAACCTATATTAGACTGATTGACATTAACTAGGAGGGGTACATCTGTAGAGGGAATGAGAGGATGTGGGTGTGTATAGCAGTCAGATTGGAGCTTTGATGGAAAGAAATTTGAGTTCAAGTTCCAAATACCAGAAATTCTTTAAATAGAGGGGTGCCTGGGTGACTTAGTCAGTTAAACATCTGATTTGACTCTTGATTTGGCTCAGGTCATGATCTCATGGTCATGAGATTGAGCCCCTGTCAGGCTCTGTGCTCAGTGAAGTGTCTGCTTGGGTTCTACCCCTCTCTCTCTGCCCCTCCCCCTGCTCATGCAGGTTCTCTCTCTCAAATAAATAAACAAATTTTTTTTTTTTTAAGATTTTATTTATTTATTTGACACAGAGAGAGAGAGAGATCACAAGTAGGCAGAGAGGCAGGCAGAGAGAGAGGGGGAAGCAGACAACCTGATGTGGGGCTCAATCCCAGGACCCTGAGATCATGACCTGAGCCGAAGGCAGAGGCTTTAACCCACTGAGCCACCCAGGCGCCCCAATAAACAAATCTTTTAAAAAAATTTCTTCAACTAGAAATGCCTCTTTGCAGGTTTTTCATAAAATAAAGTTTTAATTTCTGATCTTTTTTCTATAAGTATGTATGTGTTTTGTTTCTTTTTTTACAAAATAGATATTTGTAGTTTTTCATTCTTTTTTACTTTATTAGTTCTTTTTTGGATTATATCAGGACTCATTTTCTCATGTCATTAAATATTTTCAAACAGTATATAATAATTTGTTCAGCCATTTAAACTGTTTTTGATTAAAATATATAATGAAATAATTTAGCATGAAACATCACTAAGCCTTTGTGCATATTGTAATTTAATTCATTAGGAAACATTCCAGGAGATTGAATTGCTGGGTCAAAGCATAATGAATGGTTTACATTTATGCAGTGGTATTCTGGTAAATATTAACAACTGGTTTGTGTGTTTGGTGGAGGGAGTCTTAATTTATAGTGTGTGCTCTTTTCCCTGGTGTAAATACTCCTAACACGGCCTATTTCATTCCAACAATTTAATACCTCTGAACTGAGTTGGAATGTACAGACACACAATTATTATACAGTATCTGTACTAAGCTGATAGAATAGATGTAAATAACCTCAACAGCCCAGAGAATAATAAAATGTGGTAAAATAATTGCAAAGTGATAAATTTTGAGTGTTTATTGCCTTATTTTTAATATAATTTATTGATTGGTAAGTTTATACAATTAATTTTTAAAAGATTTGTGTATTTTATTTATTTTCTTAAGATTTTATTCATTTATTTGACAGAGAGCAAGAGAATACAAGCAGGGAGAGCCGCAAAGGGAGAGGGAGAAGAAGGCTCCCTGTTGAGCAGGGAGCCCAAGATGGGGCTTGATCCCAGAACCCTGGGATCATGACCTAAGTTGAAGACAGATGCTTAACCGACTGAGCCACCCAGGTGCCCCTATGTATTTATTTTAAAGAGAGAGAGTGAGTGTGAGTGGGAGAGGGATTGACGGAGAGGGAGAGAGAGAGAATCCCAAGCAGACTCCCTGCTGAGCATGGAGCCCCACACGGACTTGATCCACAACCCTGAGATCATGACCTGAGCTAGAACCAAGGGTCAGACACTCTACTGATTGAGCCACCCGGTAGCTCTTATATAATTTAATTTTTAGAAATGACTATGTTTAACAACCGGGTTGCAAAATTTCTAAAAATTTTAACAGTTGACTCTTGTGAACCTCTATGAGCAAGATCTAGCATATTACTATTATCTTTTTTTCTTTTTCCTTCTCTCTTTCCCTTCCTTCTTCCCTTTTCTGATATTTATTGTGGAATCCCTCCCCCCCATATTGTTATTTTCAATATAGGAAGAAATACAAGTATTTAGAAGACCAGTGTTGCATTCTTTTTTGTATATGGCTCTAAGGTTTACTTTGCTTTACACTTGATTTTTATCATAGATGGAATCTACTTAAGTGAAAGAGGTAAAGTGAGAACTCTCAGCGTTATTTTTTTTTTCCCACAAGATATTCATTAGTTTCCCCCAAAACATTGTGGCATAATTCTCACTGGCCATTGATTGAATTACTCAACTTTCTCAGTTTTTCTAATAATTTATCAGTTGATTCTCTAGGATTTTCCATATACGTAATAATGAGATAATTTTGCTGCCACATTTCTAATATTTACAATTTTATTCTTTGATGTGAAGAATAAAGTTGACTAGTATTAACACTGAGCATACCCTTATTTTTTTCTGATTTTTGAAATGCTTCAAATACTTCATCATTGTCTGTGATACTCACTTTTGGTTTGTTAGATGTGTTTTTGAGAATCATGTTAAGCAAGTATTCATCTATTTCTGTTACGACTTCAACAATATTCAGAAAAGAATTTGAAATTTACTTAAATACATGGGCAACTTGGTAATTCTTGATGGCTTTCTCTGTTTTCCTTAGTGTTTTTTGTTTGTTTGTTTTTAAAGATTTTTATTTATTTAATTGAGAGAGCGAGCATGAGGAGGGGGAAGGTCTGAGGGAGAAGCAGACCCCCTGCTGAGCAGGGAGCCCGATGTGGGACTCGATCCTGGGACTCCGGGATCAAGACCTGAGCTGAAGGCAGTCACTCAACCAACTGAGCCACCCAAGCGCCCTGTTTGTTGTTTTTTTTTTAAAGATTTTATTTATTTATTTGACAGAGAGAGCCCAAGCAGGGGGAGTAGCAGGCAGAGGGAGAAGCAGACTCCCCGCTAAGCAGGGAGCCCAATGTGAGGCTCGATCCCAGGACCCTGGAATCGTGACCCAAGCTGAAGGCAGATGCTTAACTGACTGAGCCACCCAGGCATGCCTACTTTAGTGTTTTTTAAGTGTTTTTCATTTTATAATTTGTGCTAGACAGAGGTTTAGATGTTGATGGTTTTCAATATTTGGGATAAGCAACAAGATGAGCTGGGCAACAGGAAATATAGTTTGTTTTCTCCTAGAACCTTTTTACTGAAGCTCTTGAGATCTGTGTTGTGGGTGTACCTGTAATCCTGTATTTGAAGGTCAACCTTTGATTTTAGCAGTTCCCCTGCTTCAGGGAGAGCCTGACATACCTGTGGATGGGGATTATCAGCAGGGGGAGAATTGCTACTCTGTAATACTGTGGATTATGAGTTTGGTATGGTGAGTCAGTACTTGTGTCTGCTTAGTCAGATTTGATCATCACTTATAAAGCTGGCTCCTTTTCAACCCTAATAACAGGTTGAGGAAAATTAAAACAATGAAGCCAAAAGGCTTTGATGTCTTTCTGCAATGTGAACGTGAGAGTCAAGCTCTGATTCCCACTTCTCTTATAGGCCTTCCATGTTCCTAAACTTCAGTTCTACAAGTTGTGGGCTGGGACGTTTCAGAATATTTTTATTTCTTAAAATCAGCCCCTGATACCATTGGGACATATATGTATAGAGTCAGAGTCTTGTTATAGTGTTGGTATTTTCCCTGACTTTTTTGATGATGGAGTTCCTACTACCAGTTTTGGGCCTTTTGAGTGGATTTTTGGGAGGGATTATGTGAATGAATGCTCTTTTATTCAGATTTTAAGGCTCTTTTCGCATATTCATGAAATGCTGCTCAGGAGAAGTTGTACTATCTTATACTCCTTCCCGTGGACTTTGAGAATTTTTTTATTGTATTCTTAATGGGAATAATTTTATTTTAATATGTGTATATATATATATATTTAAGATTTTACTTATTTATTTGAGAGAGAGCAAGTGAGAGAGAAAGAGAGAGTGAGGGGAGGAGCAGAGGGAGAAGCAGGCTCCCCACTGAGCAGGGATCCCAACGCAGGGCTTGATCCCAAGACCCTGGGATCATGACCGGAGCCAAAGGCAGATGTTTAACCAACTGAACCACCCAGGGACCCCTAATTTGTATATTCTTAATTATTACAGATAATCATATATTTCTCTTTACTGGGGAATTATATTTGTATTTGAATTGTTTAGAAGAAATTGTTTTGCTAAGATTTTTGAAGGGATATGATCATAGTAATTTCAAAGATTTTTCTTGATCCCTCCCCAAAAGGCTGGTCTTACTATGAGGTTATGGGTGATTATTTTCATAGGAGCAAGCAAGAATGTTAACCAGCCTCCTTGAGTTTGCTTTTGCATGTCTTAGTAAAGCCTATATACTGTTGTACAACTGCTATGGTTACAAAATAAACTTTTTAACCTTTAGTAAGGAGCCTCAGCTAGGACTTCTATTTATTTATTTATTTATTTTTCATGTTATTGTATTTTTTAAAAAGATTTATTTATTTATTTTAGAGACAGAGAGCATATAAGTGGTGGGAGGAGGGACAGAGATGGAGGGAAAGAGGAGGAGAGAAGTATACTCCTGCTGAGCGTATATCCAACTTGGGGCTGGATCTCATGACCCCGAGATCACGACCCAAGCTAAAATCAAGAGTCTGGGATGTTCAACTGACTGAACCACCCTGGCACCCCTCAGGAACATTCTTACAAGAGGATTAATATTTGGATGCATAGAACTAAACAGAGGTACATTCCAGATTGTCTGTAGATAAAGATACAAAAATTTGGCCAAAGTTCGTAGGTTCACTGTGGAAAATAATGGTTGAAATATAGATTTTGGACATACTCTTTGTTTTCTGATGTTTATAGGTTAACACATCATGTATCTTATAAATGAACATTTATTTTCTTTTTATTATTTTAGTTGTCATGTAGCGGTAGGGTCTTAAATTTTTGTTTCCCTTAGCAGTAAGAGCAAGCGCATTAGGTATGAGTTTTGGCCAAACTGTATTACATCTTAGCGCTTTATTTTGTCATTTACTTCTTAAGTATTTGTTCTACGCAAGGAACTCTTTGAGTTAAGGTAGGAAGAAATAAAAAGGTGAATAAGATACCTTATCGATAATCTAATTTAGCAAAAATACTCAAGTTTATCAGCGTTACTTAACATGTTTTAAAACCTCATATAGTGTTGTACTGTATGCATCATTTTCCAACCTGCTTTTTCCACTAATCTTTGTATTTTAGTTTCTGTGGATCAGGAAACTGGGATTGGCTTAGGTTTTAACTCACAGTCTCTCTTGAGGTGGCTGTCAAGCTTCCAGTTGGGACAGCAGTCATCTCAAACTCAACTGGGGCTGGAGGATCTGATGCCACGCTCACGTTATCATTGACAGTACCATATTGGCTGTTGGTAGGAGGCCTCAGTTCTTTGTCACATGGTCATTTCCATAGTGCTTTTTCTGACATGGCAGCTTGCTTCCCCCAGAGTAATGAGAGAGAGACAGAGACAGAGACAGACACAGAAACAAAGACAGAAACATAGACTCTTTGAAGTGACAATGTTTTGAGAGAGGAAGACGAATATTTTGAACATAAAGCAACTTGGCAAAGAATAAGCAGTTCAAATGATCTAACAAAGTCATGATTCTGGATACTCACAACGTTAAGGTGACCCCAGAAATATTTAGAAACTCTGCGGAAGAAATTTGTATTCCAGACACATAGTGTTTCATTGCTATAAAAAATATATATATGAAAGGTTAATACCAGTATTAACAGGTTTATTTTCATTCTTAAAGGTAGCTGCTTTGCTTGAAAATAAAAAATTCCCATTAGAATCCACTGTTTCAAATAAAATCAAAGTTAAAATGGAGTCCTAAAGTTAAAATATGCCGTCATATTTCAAAGCCTTAATTCTAGTAATACGAGTTTTGTGATGGAAGGTAAATCTGGACATTTGGTGATTTTAGAGTTTTGTTTAGTTTTGCTTCTTAGCCACCCAAAATGGGAGTGGAATCAAAATTTTCAGAAGTTATAATGAAAATGTAAATATTTTTCCATGAAAACAAAGAAAAAATAATGGATTGGAAGACTCCTCCCTTTGAGTATCTTTAAATGTATGTGAATTGTGATTCCATTCTTCCTTTTCATATTTTACCATTCAGTACTTGACTATCTCTATATAACTGTTATCTTAAAATATTTGCTTCTGCTTCCTGATTCTACCTTTGTTACCATAGAAACAGAAGTGGACTAGGGAAATTGACAAGACAACCAGCAACTGAAATTAATGAGGATTCTAACTCTTCACCTGTAGTTGTTGTGTTTCATTTACAACTCCCATTTTAAAAATAAGCAATATAAGGCCTATTGAGTAGGAGAAAAAAACCCTGAAACTCTGATTTGCTTCGCATTTGTTCTTTTGCCTAGAAAGCTCTTAGGAAAGAACCTTTCTAACAGCTCAGAAAAGAGCTTTTCGTTCTTGTGAATGGTTAGACTACTATATATTCTGTGATGTTATACCTTTAGATGTTTATAATATGCTTTTCATTTGTAGGTTTTAAAATAGCATGTTTTCTAGGGAATGAGATGTGATATTATGTGATATAAGCCTACTGTGGTCAATATGTTTCCACACATACCATTTAAGTGAATCCGGAAAAATAGATATAGATCTTAATTTCTGAGAAGGTATTAAAAATATTATTGTATGTAATCAGACTATTACGTGTTTATCATGTCAAGAAATAAATGTTTTAAAATAAAGTTTTAAAATGTAAATTTTTTTAAAGATTATTTATTTATTTATTTGACAGAGAGAGAGAGAGAGAGAGAGCAAGAGAGGGAACACAAGCAGGGGGAGTGGGAGAGGGAGAAGCAGGCTTCCCGCTGAGCAGAGAGCCCGATGCGGGGCTCGATCCCAGGACCCCGGGATCACAACCCGAGCTGAAGGCAGACACCCAACAACTGAGCCACCCAGGTGCCCCAAAATGTTATTTTTAAAGCTATTTAGAAACTTCCAAAAGGTACCTCTTTGCATTTAAAAAATATTAGGCTAATTAAAAATATAAATTTTTTATTGAGTAATTTCTATGCCTGATGTGGGGCTTGAACTCACAACCCTGAGTTCAAGAGTCTCATGCTCTACCAACTGAGCAAGCCAGGTGCTCCTCTTCTTTGCATTTTTAATTTTCTTCTTGAAATGTAGGTAAATCTAACAAAGTTCACATTGGTCGAGATTGCTAGAAGTTTGCTTCCTTCAATGTTTTTTTCCCCTTTTTTATACTTAAGAAATAGCACATTTTTAAGAATTTTTCGCCTTAGAAACCTAAATTTAAGCTGCTTTCCTCTGGTTGCTTTCTTTAAAATTTTTAATTCCTATATTAAATCTATAGGCATACCTCAAAGATATTGTGGGTTCTGTTCAGGACCACAGCATTGAAGTGAATATTGCAATAAAGTGAGCCAAATGAATGTTTTGGTTTCCCAGTGTATATAAAAGTTATGTTTACACTATACCATAGTCTGTTTAGTGAGCAATAATACCATTATGTCTAAAAACAATGTACATATCTTTTTATTTTATTTGACTACAGTCGATATATAATATTACATTAGTTTCAGGTATACAACTTAGTGTTTGACAAGTGTATATATTATGTTATTACAGTATCATTTACTATGTTCCTTATGTTATGCCTTTTATTCCTGTGACTTATTCATTCCATAACTAGAAGCCTGTATCTCCCATTCCCCTTCACCCGATTTGCTCAAACCCTCTCCCCCTTCTCTGTGGCAACCATCAGAGTTTTGTGTGTGTGTGTGTGTGTGTTTTTTTTTTTTACCTTTTTTTAAATTTTATTTTTTCAGTGTTCCAAGATTCACTGTTCATGCACCACACCCAGTGCTCCATGCAAT
>CM052883.1:108550866-108616303 GCA_028534135.1 Potos flavus | reverse complement strand
GATAATTGACTTTCTCTGCTTGACTTATTTCACTCAGCATAATCTCCCCCAGTCCCGTCCATATCAATACAAAAGTTGGGTATTCATTCTTTCTGATGGAGGTGTAATATTCCATTGTATATATGGACCATATCTTCTTTATCCATTTGTCTGTTGAAGGGCATTTTGGCTTTTTCCACAGTTTGGCGATTGTGGCCATTGCTACTATGAACATTGGGGTACATATGGCCCTTCTTTTCACTGCATCTGTATCTTTGGGGTAAATACCCAGTATTGCAATTGCAGGGTCATAGGGTAGCTCTATTTTTAATTTCTTCAGTAATCTCCACACTCTTTTCCAAAGTGACTGCACTAACTTGCATTCCCACCAACAGTGTAAGAGGGTTCCCCTTTCGCCACTTCCTCTCCAACACTTGTTGTTTACTGTCTTGGCAACCAATAGTTTGTTCTCTGTATTTATAGGTCCAGTTCTGTTCTTCATTTATTCATTTGTTTTTGTTTTTGTTTTTAGATTGTACTTATGAGTGAAATCATATGGCATTTGTCTTTCACAGTCTGGCTTATTTCACTTAGCATAATACTTTTGGTCTATCCATGTTGTCTCAAATGGCATCATCTCATCATTTTTTATGATTACATAATAGTCTCCACAGTGGAACTGCTTTCAAAGCTGGAGTCAGTCCTCTCAAATCCTACCATTGCTTGGGGTGCTTGGGTGGCTCAGTTAGTTAAGTGTCTGCCTTCAGCTCAGGTCATGATCCCTGGGTCCTGGGATCAAGCTCTACATCGGGCTCCCTGCTTGCCAGAGAGCGTGCTTCTCCCTCTGCCTGCTCTGCCTGCTGCTTTCTCCCCCTCTCTCTGCCAAATAAATAAATAAAAATCTTAAAAAAACCCAAAACCCTACCATTGCTTTATCAACTAAGTTTATGTAATATCCTAAGTCCTTTGTTGTCATTTCAGTAGTTTTCACAGCATCTTCACTGGAAGTACATTCCATCTCAAGAAACCACTTTCTTTGCACAGCCATAAGAAATAACTCCTCATCCATTAAAGTTTTATCATGAGATTGCAGCAACTCAGTAACATATTCAAGACTCCACTTCTAACTGCAGTTCTCTTGCTATTTCTACCACGCCTGCATTTCTTTCCTCCACTAAAGCCTTAAACCAACCCTTTAAAGTTCATCCATGAGGGTTGGAATCAGCTTCTTCCAAACTCCTGTTAATGTTGATATTTTGACCTCTTCCCATGAATCACAAATGTTCTTAGTGGGTTCTAGAATGGTGAATCATGTCTAGAGGTTTTCTATTTCCTTTGCCCAGATCTATCAGAGGAATCACTATCTGGCAGTGATAACCTTACAAAATGTATTTCTTATATAATAAGACTGGAAAATCAAAATTACTCCTCAATCCATGGGTTATAGAATGGATGTTGTATTCCAGACATGAAAACAACATTTATCTCCTTGGACATCTCCATCAGAGCTCTTGAGTGACCAGGTGCGTTGTCAATGAACGATAATATTTTGAAAGGAATCTTTTTTTCTGAGCCATAGGTCTCAACAGTTCTATTTACTGAATATTATTTACAACAATATTCAGTAAACCATGTTGTAAATAGATGTGCTGTCATCTAGGTTTTATTGTTCCATTTACAGAGCACAGTTAGAGTAGCTTTAGCATAATTCTTAAGGGCCTAGGATTTTTGGGATGGCAAATAAGCATTGGCTTCAACTTCAAGTCACCAGATGCATTATCCCTAACAAGAGTTAGCCTGCTTTTGGAAGTTTTGCAACCAGTCACTGACTTCTCTTCTCTAGCTATGAAAGTCCTAGATGGCATCTTCTTCCAATGGAAGGCTATTTGTCTATATTGAAAATCTATTGTTTAGTGTAGCCATCTTCTTTAATTATAACTTGCTGCAGTTTCTATATCAGCACTTGATGGCACCTTGCACTTTTATGTTGTGGAGATGGCTTCTTTCCTTAAACCTCATGAAATACCTTTGCTAACCTAAAACTTTTCTTTGGCAGCTTCCTCTCCTCCCTCATCCTTCATAGAGTTGAAGAGTACCTTGCTCTGGATTGGCTTTGGCTTAAAGGAATTTTATGACTGGTGTGATCTTCTACCCAGACCACTGAAATGTTCTCCATATCAGCAATAAAGCTGTTTCACTTAATTATCATTCATGTGTTCATTGGAGTAGCATTTTTAATTTCCTTCAAAAACTCTTTGTTTGCATTCGCACCTTGGCTAACTGTTTGGCACAAGAGCCCTAATTTTTGGCCTGTTTCAGCTTTCAACATGCCTTCTCACTAGGCTTAATCACTTTTAGCTTTTGACTTAAAGTAAGAAATGTGTGACTCTTACTTTAAACACTTAGAGGCCATTATAGGGTTATTAACTGGCTTAATTTCTATGTAGTTCTGTCTTGGGGAATAGGGAGGCCCAAGTTGAGGGAGAGCGATCCATCAGTGGAGCACTCAGAATACACCCAACATTTATTAAGTTCATCATCTTATATGGGCATGGTTCATGGCACCGCAAAACAATTTAAATAGTAATATCAAAGATCACTGATCATACAGATCACCATAACAAATACAATAATAATGAAAAAATTTGAAATAGAGGACTTCCATTGGGGCACCGATTAGGATCTTCCACCTGGGTCAACCTTCACGCCCACACATGCCTGCAGCCCCAGTGCTCTCTCTGCTGTGCCCAGTGCCCCATGCACTGGGCTTCCCTTTTGGGGGGGTTCTGCAACCAGTCCCAACTCTGCTGTCTCAGCCTCTGCTGCAGCCCAAGTGGGCCTTTTGTGGGCCACTAGAGCCTGCTCTGCCTGCAAATGGGATGGCTCAGCTGAGCCTCCTGTGCTCTCGAGCACCCTAGGGCTGCAGCTGCAGCATGCTATACACCCAGGGGACAGAGCTTTTGTTGAATTACTGAGTGATGAAATTAAGGAGGAAGAGAAGAGAAGCATAAGTCCCTCCCCAAGATGTCTGGAAGTTGGGAGCTAGAAGTGAATGGGATAGAGCAAAGTGGTGGGGCAAGTTGCTAGAGAAAAGATCATTCATTGTCACTTTCAACATGGACAATAACATCCTGGCAACATTTGATGGGGAGGAGGAGCCCTCCCAAGGGCAGAGGGTTGAAGAACAGGAGCCCGAGTTGACGTCCACTCCCAATTTCATGGTTGAAGTTATAAAGAATGGTGGCAAGAAGGCCCTATTGCCTGACTGTCACTACTGTCCAGAAGATGAGATTGGGCAAGAAGAGGAGAGCAAGAGTGATATTTTCTCCAGGGAAATGATCTTTCAGTCCGTTGGAGAGCCTGAGGGAAAGGACACTCAACACTGCCTCCTTGGCTTGGACTTTATATGACCCCCTGATGGATTTACTGGCAGGCTGAGGGGTGGATAACACTTTTGCAGATGAGTTAGTGGAGCTCAGCACAGCCCTGGAGCATCAGGAAAACATTACTTTTCTTGAAGATCTCAAAAGGTTTTGTCAAGAGCCAGTAGAGCTTACAAGACATTGAACGTCTTAAATTGATGGCAGGTTTCGCTTTGGCCATGGAACACACCTACTCTGAAGCCAGACACACACATGTTTTCATTGTAATATCATGGAAAATTATTCAAATTTAAATTACTTCCATTGCCCTCTTATTTACTATTCATTATTCTCTACAAATCTGTTATTCCTAGATTTTTGTATAACATAATACTGGACAATAAAATTGGTTTATCCCCTTCCTCAAAAAAAAAAAAAAGAAAGAAAAAATTGAAATATTCCAAGAATTACCAAAATGTGACACAGAGACACAAAGTGAGCAAATGTTGGAAAAATGGTGCTAATAGCTTGCTCAAGGCAGGGTTGCCACAAACCTTCAATCTATAAAAGCACACTCTGTGATGTGCAGTGGAGCACCAAAGTATGCCTGTATTTCCAAAAAGGCAGTGTTTTTGTTTTTTTTTTTGAACTTTTTTTTTAAGGTTTTATTTATTTATTTATTTGAGAGTGAGAGGCTGAGTGTGAGAGTGGGGCAGAGGGAGGGGCAGAGAGGGAATCCTCAAGCAGACTCCACTCTGAGCGTGGAGCCTGATTTAGGGCTTGATTTCACAACCTGAGCCTAAATCAATAGATACTCAACTGGCTGAACCACCCAGGTGCCCCTGTTTTGAAGGAACTTTTACTTGTTTTCTTTTGAGTGGGTGATTAGCAGTAGCCGTTTTTTGCCAGGTGTCTTTTCTTTTAGTATTGTCTCTCTGTTTTGGAGTTGATATTTCTTAAGATGACTCATATTAATTCATAACTATATATAATAATTTTTATACTGTAGAATAAAATTAAAGCTTATTTAAGTATGTTTTTATATAATGACAAGGTATAGCTATCAAAGATATTTTCCTTTTACTGGCAATTTTTTTTTTTTTTTTTTTTGATCATTCTATACTGCATACCATTCACTGAACAACTACTGTTGGTAATTCATTTGCTTGGGTGCTGAGCGTGTAGAGATGCATAACACTGTTACTTTTCTCTCTGTTCATAGGCTAGCGGGGGGAAACAGTCATGTAAATAATTATAATAAAGTATGATAATACATCAGAAGAAACAGATTTAATGTAAAGAGGTAGCTCTGAGGAGATGGGTAATATTTTAGGGAGAAAGTCAGCATATTGTTATACCCAGAGGGCAAGAACTGCATTTTATCATCTGAAAGTTACATGTTTACAACATGCCACTGGACCTTAAAATTGGTAATATAATCATAGTCAATAAATATTAGTGATTAAACAAGTTGAAATCTTAGCAAATTTTTGAAGAATTAATTAAAGTATGTTCACGTGGGTAAAGTGGTAAAGTGCAGTGCTAGCAAATAATGTAGGAAGATCAAGCTAACAAGTGATGAAGAAACTTGTAGGTGATGGGACATCACTAATGTGTGCTTTTTTAAAGTTATGTTTTTGAAAGGAAGAGAGGGACATGATAAGATTTAGTCAGATTTCAATTTTGGAAAAGTATCTCTACTGGCATTGTGGATGATGTAGTTGAAGGAGAAGGGGGATGCTATCTTTTCTTAGTAATGAACTTCAACATGTAAAACATTGTAGGATCAAAATTTTAACTGAACATCTAAATTCAAGCTTTTTTTCCCTAATATTTCAAGTTTTATTTAAATTTTAGTTAACATAATAATGTAATATTGGTTTCAGGAGTGGAATTTAGTGATTGATCACGTATATATAACACCCAGTGCTTATCACAACAAGTGCCCTTCTTAATACCCATCACCCATTTAGTGCATCCCCTCTAAATTCAAGCTTTCCTACATTAATTTATATTATTTAGTTTCAGAGTTTATATTATGCTCAATCCTCAATCCTAGGATCAGGACCTGAGCCGAAGGCAGACTGAGCCTCCCAGGTGCCCCAAATATTACTAGCCTTAATACATTTCAGAAAAAACAAGATTTCCTCGGCATGCAAATCAAATAGTGGGAGCAAAAATGTGATGG
Organism: Potos flavus; assembly: GCA_028534135.1. NCBI lineage: Eukaryota > Metazoa > Chordata > Mammalia > Carnivora > Procyonidae > Potos > Potos flavus. Next base: position 108,610,774 of record CM052883.1, on the reverse strand, counting down.
CCAACTGGAAAGAGAAAGAAATAATTGCCAATACAATTTTTGCCTTTGCAAAACTTCTTTTTTTCATGTGCCTATTATTTATTACCCAACCCATCATCAAATCAAATCATATTTGAGAGATATCTCAAAGAGATCTGCCCAGAGGTAGTTCTGGGGGTCAATCCCAGTACACTCACCTTTCTGCTCTCTCATACTCAACCTGGGGTTTCACTAGATGGATATAATTCCTTTTGTTTTCCTATAGTTGCTTCATATTACTCACATCCCTCTTTTGCATCATCATGTTTCCCTTTCTTGGATTATTACAACATACTCGGAAAAAAGATCCTTCTTTTCGTTTCCTTCATTATTGCCATAAATTCTCTGCTTTTCACTCAGCAGAATTTTATTTGCTACCTATAATATTCTGCTACCATTCTTTTATTTTTTTATTTTTTTAGATTTATTTGTTTGAGAAAGAGGGAGCACATGGTCAGGAAGGGCAGAGAGAATCCAAGGAGACTCCGTGCTGAGCAGGGACTCCCCCCCCCCTCTGCCCCACTGCAAGGCTCCATCTTCAGACCCTGAGATCATGACCTGAGCTGAAACCAAGAGTCGGACATGTAACCAGCTGAGCCACTCAGGCATCGCTCTCCTGCCACTCTTTCTTGATCTGGCTTTAGTCATGTTTTTGTTTCACATCAACTCCAGAAAACTGTTCTTGTCAGGTCCCTGATGACCTCTGTGATTTCAGTCAATTCTCAATTCTCATGTTCTTGACTAAACCTGTAACATTTAACAAAGTTTATCACTCTATCCTCCTCTAAACTTTCTTTTCCTTTCCCGTCCACAATTTCATATTTTGTTTTTCTTCCTGGTTTTCTATTTTCCCTTTCTTTGCTGGTTTCTCTTCATGTCTCCACCGATACCCCAGGCCTCACTCCTTGCACAACTTATGTTCTTTAGCTATAACTGTCTTAGTGAAATAACTCAACTCCCTGGATTTAGATAGCATTGAAATGCTAATGACTCCCAAAGTTGCTTATTCCATTTTTTAAGCAGATTTTTTTTCTTTTGAGGTATAATTGATGTATAATATTATATTAGTTTAATGATATTTATATATGATGTGAAGTAATCACCCCATTAAGTCCGGTTAACATCTATCACAACACATAGTTACCATTTTTTTTTCTTGTGTTGAGAACTTTTAAGATATATTCCCTTAGCAGCTTTCAAATATGCAATATATTTTACCATCCATGTTACGATGTTGTACATTACATCTCAGGACTTATTTATTTTATAACTGGAAGTTTGTAATTTTTGACCTCTTCACCCATTTCACTTATTCCCCCACTCCTGTATCTGGTAACCGGTAACCATCAATCTGTTCTCAGTATGTATGTATGTATGAGCTGCATTTCTTTTTTTTTTTTTTTTTTTTTTTTAGATTCTACATATAAGTGAGATAGTATGGTATTTTTCTTTCTCTGACTTATTTTAGTTAGTATAATGCCCTTAAGGTCCATCCATTTTGCCACAATGGCAATATTTCTGTTTTATGGCTGAGTAATACTTCATTGTACATATATACATTTTCCTCATCCATTCATCCATCAATGCATACTTTGGTTGCTTCATTACTATTGTAAATAATTATGCAGGGAACATATATATCTGGGGGTAAGAGCGAGTATTTTTTATTTTCTGCTAATAAATACTCAGAATTGGAATTGCTAAATCATACGGTAGTTCTATTTTTCATTTTTTGAGGAACTTCCATACTGTTTTCCTTAGTGGCTGCACCAATTTACATTCTTAACCAGTAGTGCATGAGGGTTCCCTTTTCTGTACATCCTTGCCAGTACTTGTGATTTCTTGTTTTTTTGATAACAGCCATTCTAACAGTTGTGAGGTAATACCTCATTGTGGTTTTGATTTGCATCACCTTGATGATCATTGATGTTGAGCACCTGTGAACCATCTGCATATCTTCTTGAAAAAATGTCTGTTCAGATCCTCTGCTCGTTTTTAAATCATATTGTTTCTTATTTTGCTCCTGAGTTGAAGGAGGTCTTTCTATATTTTGGATGTTAACTTCTTATCAGATATATGATTTGCAAATATTTTCTCCCACTCAGTAGGTTGCCTTTTCATTTTATTTTTTAATGATGGTTTCCTTTGCTGTTTAGAAGCTTTTTAGTTTGATTCAGTCCTACTTGTTTACTTTTACATTTGTTGCCTTTGATTTTGGTGTCTAATCCAAAAAAATGATTGCTAAGACCAATCGCAAAGAGCTTACCACCTATGTTTTCTTCTAGGAGGTTTGTGGTTTCAGGTTTTATGTTCAAGTCTTTAATCCATTTTGAGTTGATTTTTGTGTATGGTATAAGATAGTGATCCAGTTTCTTTCTTTTGCATATAGCCATCCCGTTTTCCCAATACCGTTTATTAAAGAGATTGTCCTTTCCCCATTGTTTGTTCTTACTTCCTTCATCACAAATTAGTTGGTTGTATATGCATGGGTTCATTTCTGGGCTTTCTATTTTGTTCCATTGATCTTTATGTCTTGATTTGTTTTTATGCCAATACCATATTGTTTTGATTACTATAGTTTTGTAATATAGTTTGAAATCAGGAAGTGTGATGCCTTCAGCTTTGTTCATCTTTCTCAAGATTGTTTTGGCTATTTGGAGTCTTTTGTAGTTACATACAAATTTTAGGATTTGTTTGTTTTATTTCTGTGAAAAATGCTTTTGGAATTTCAATAGGGATTGCATTGAATGTGTAAGTTGCTTTAAGTAGTATGGACATTTTAACAATATTAATTCCTCCAATCTGTAAGCATGGAATATTTTTTCCATTTATTTGTGTCTTCTTGAATGTCTTATAGTTTTCAGTGTACAGGTCTTTCACCTCCTTGATTAAATTAATTCCTAGGTTTGTTTGTTTCCTTTTTGATGTAGTTGTAAATAGGGTTGTTTTATTAATCTCTCTTTGTGATAGTTTGTTATTTTTGTATAGAAATTAAACAGATTTTTGTATATTGATTTTGTATCCTATAATTTTACTGAATTTATTATTTATTACTTCTAGTCATTTTTTGGTGGAGTCTTTAGGATTTTCTGTTTTTAGTATCTTGTCATCTGCAAACAGAGACAGGTTTACTTTTTTATTTCTGATTTGGATGCCTTTTATTTTTCTTTCTTGCCTAACTGGTCTGGCTGGAGCTTCCAATACTATGTTGAATAAAGTGGGGAGAATTGTCGTACTTGTCTCTCTCTTGTCTTGTTCCTGATCTTAGAGGAATAACTTCTAGCTTTTGAGAATGATGTTTGCTGTGAGATTGTCATATATGACCTTTATTATGTTGAGGCACATTCCTTTTATACCCGTTTTTTGAGAGTTTTTAATCATAAATGGTTTTTGAATTTTTTCAAATGCTTTTTCTACATCTATTGAGGTAATCATATGATTTCTATCCTTTATTTTATTAATATGGTATATAATATGACTGATATATGGATGTTGAAGCATCCATGTATCCCAGGGATAAATCCCATTGATCATGATGTATTATCCTTTTAATATATTGTTGATTTTGGTTTGTTAATATTTTTTGAGGATGTTTGCATTTCTGTTCATCAGATATATTGGCCTGTAATTTTGTTGAAGTGTCCTTGTCTGATTTTGTTATCAGGGTAATGCTGGCCTCATAAAATGAATTTGGGAGTGTTCCCTCCTCCTCTTCAATTTTTTGGAAGAGTTGGAGAAGGATCTTTTCTTTTTTTTTAATGGAATAAATTTATAAGCCTGGAGTTTTTCCCCCCTGAACCCAACTGCTTTTTTGGCACGTATACCTACAGTTTATCAGGCATCTCAAAATTTAATATTTTCAGTGTTAAAGTTGGAGGACTGACATTACCCAACTTAAAGACATACAATAAACCTACAGTAATCAAGACAATGTGGTATTTACACGAGAATAGAAAAATAGATCACTGGAACAGATTGGAAAACACAGAAATAGATCTTCATCAATATAATCAGTTGATCTTTGACAAAGCAAAGCAAAAATAAAATGAAGCAAAGATAGTCTTTTTGGAAAATGGTGCTGTAATACTGGACATTCACATACAAAAATGAATCTAGACACAGACTTTACATCCTTTATAAAAATTAACCTAAAATGAATCGCAGACCTAAAAATGAAAAAGCAAAACTATAAAACTTCCAGAAGATAACATAGGATAAAACCTAGATGACCTTGGGTATGGTCATGCCTTTTTAGATATAATACTAAAGCCATGAGTCATGAAAGAAGTAATTATTAAGCTCAACTTCATTAAAATTCAAAACTCTGTCTACGAAAGACGATTATAAGAGAATGAGAAACACGACCCAGAATGAGAGAATATATTTGCAAAAGACACATCTGATAAAGGACCATTATCCAAAGTGTACAAAAACTCTTAAAACTCAATAAGAAAACAAACAACCTAATTTTAAAAGGGGCCAAAGATCTTGACAGCTCACCAGAGAAATCATTTTGGCAAATAAACACATGAAAATGCTCTACATCATATGTCATCAGGGAAATTCAAAGTAAAAAAACAGGGTACTACTACTACACACCTATTAGATTTTCCAAAATCTGAAACATTGACAACATCAAATACTGGAAAGGATATGGAGCAACAGGAACTCTCATTCATTGCTGGTGGGAATGCAAAATTCTTACTATACATTTTAGCAATCATGCTCCTTAACATTTACTCAAATTAGTTGAAAACTTATGTCCACAAAAAAGGTTGAAGTTTCATTCGTGATTACCAAAACCTGGAAGCAACCCAGATCTCCTTTAGTAGGTGAATGGATAAATAATCCAGAAATGGACTGTTACTCAATTATTACAAAGAATTGAGTTATCAAGCTATGGAAAGACATATGAGGAACCTTAAATGCATACTACTGTGTGAAAGAAGCTAATCTGAAAAGGCTGCAGACTGATTCCAAGTGTATGACATTCTGGAAAAGGCAAACCTAGAAAGTAAAAAGATCAGTGTTTGCCAGAGGTTTGAAGGGTAGGAGGGATGAATTAGGTGCAACACAAAGGATTTTTAGGGCAGTAAAATTACTCTGTATGATATTATATTGTTAGATGCATGTCATTATATATTTGTCCAATTCCGTAGAATGTATAATATCAAGAGTGAACCCTAATGTAAAGTATGGACTTTGCATGATAGTGATGTGTTAGAATAGGTTCATAAATTTTAATAAATGTGCCACTTTGATGGAGAATGTTGATAACAGGTATGCATGTGTGGGGCCAAGGAAATCTCTACCATCCTATCAATCTTGCTGTGAACCTAAAACTGCTCTAAAAAATAAAATCCGTAAAAGCAAGCTAGCAACCAACCAACCCATATGATTCAGTCTTTGCAGTGGCCTACAAGGCTCCACATGATCTTTCTTATAGCCCCTAACCAGTCTAATGTCACTTCTTACTACATTTCCTGTAGTTTACTCTGGGCCAGTACATTAGACTCCTTGGTGTGTCTTGTATACATAACAGATAAACTCTTGCCTTATAACATTTGCATTTGCTTTTCCTTCAAATAACCTTATGGATTGTTCTCAGCTCTTTCAAATCATTGTTCCAAAGTATTCTTTTGCATTACTTTCCTTTCACTCCCCAACCAAAATTTCAAACCCTCCACCCTGTACTCCCTATCCCTTTTTTTGTTGAATTTTTTCCCTTGGCACTTACGGCCTTCAAATATTTTTATTGTAGTTTTCTCTCCTAAAGAAGGCAAGAATTAGTTTTTGTTTTTCTTTCTATTGATGAATAACATCTAGACAGCACTTGGTACATAGTAGACTCTGAGTATGTTTTTTGTGTGGGTGGAATAAGTGAATTTCATTGTACTATTACAGTTGATTTACTTGTCTTTATTCCACTTGACTCTAAGCTTCTTGAGAGACAAGTGCTGCAACTTCTGTATTTGTTTCTTTTTAGCACACATGGTTGTATTACATTTGTTCAATTTATAAAAGAATATACTTCTCATTTTATACAGGTATAAACATAGCAGAATTACACATTGGAATTTTTTCACTTATATTTATAGGTACTTTTTTGATTGCTATGTATTCTACAAAATTATACACATTTTCTTAACTTTGAAAATTCTTATGAAATGTAGGCAATTCATAAAATAGATAACATTGAAACATTTTCTTGAGTTAATATTTAGTCATTTATTTAACTATTGATTATTATAAACATTTAAGTTTTCTAACTTGTATTTTTTTTAAAAGATTTTATTTATTTATTTGAGAGCAAGTGAGAGAGAGAGTACAAGCAGGGGGAGCGGCAGAGGGAGAGGGAGAAGCAGGCTTCCCGCTTCAATCCCAGGATGCTGAGACTGTGACCTGACCCGAGACCAAGAGTCAGGTGCTTAACAGACTGAGCTACCTAGGTCCCCCGGGAAGATACATTTAAGATCTTTTAAAGATACATTCAAGATCATTTAAAGATACAGTTAAGTCTCTCAGTTAAATGTATTCTTTGAGTCTGCCAATTACCATTTCCAGAATCACTCTTAAAAAGTTTGCTGTGTATTCTTTTAGACCTTTTTATATGCACATGACTACATATACGTATTCAAAAACTAAATTAACAAAAACTAGTTAATACATGCATTATTCTGTAGTTTATCTTTTTTATCTTGTGTCCCAGAACTCTACCATATTAGTATATAAAATGTCTTCTTTGTAAGAATCATGCCATGATGTATAATCTTTTAATTATTCCTCTATTGACAGACATTTAGTTTGTCTAATTATGAGAAATGGTGGGTTATATAAAGTTAAATATTTTCTTTTCTGCAGTACAGTGCATTATGTTTCTTCAGAGAAGGTAAATGGCGTGCCAAATTTCCTGAACTTGTTTTACCAATAGAACCTTTATTTTCATGGAGCATATAATTCTTTCAAAGATCATGTCATATTACTGATGCTCCATTAAATATATTTGGAGTTCTAGTCAATCTTTTTATTTTACTTATAATGAAATTGAGACTGAGTAAATGGAAAATTGGAACCGTGCTCTCAGTTTCTTATATTTTTCTATGTTGCTGCTGATGCTTTGAATTTAATCTTCATTTAGTACTTTTTCCTGAATTCAAATAGGAAAGTTATGCACTAGGATTTTTTGTAAGGGAAAAAATTAATTTTCATGTGTTGATACTAGGAAGAGTTAACACTTGTATATTTTTAGGTTTTTCTTTATATCAGCATGGGATATCTTGGTAGGTAATTAGTGACAAGTTAAGAAAAGTAAGGTTTTAATCAGTTTGATACAGCTGCTCTTTTTTTTAAGATTTTATTTACTTATATATAGAGAGAGAGCTGGGGGAGGGGCAGAGGAAGAGAAAGAGAGAGAATCTCAAGCCGACTCTACACTGAATGTGGTGCCCAGCGTGGTGCTTGATCTCACGACCCTGAGAATCATGACCTGAGTTGGAATCAAGAGTTGGACACTTAATGAACTGAGCCCCCCCTTGATACAGCTTTTGTTAAATAACTTAAAGTCCTCTGACATAAATGAACTAGCTTCTTTCTCATGTTTGAATAGTTCTTTCAATTACTTTAAGAGTAAGAGTCACTTGAAAAGCAGTATTAAGTTTCATCATGTCTAGTAAATTTCTTAGCTATTTCTTTTGCCTTTCTCTTCCTCATTCAGGTTACTAGTTTTATTTTTTGAAGTATTTAGGAGGACTCTAGTCATAATTTTAGGTATGTTTTATAATAGAGATACTGTTTAATCTTTTTGCCATAACTGGTCTTACTTTTGCCTTTCTCTGAGTTGTCAAGTTCTTTTAATCTTAGGGTACAATTTAAAGTATGTTTTCTTTTGCTCATGTAATGTTTGCTTGGATCAGTTATTTTGTGCAGTGAAAACAATCATTGGAGGAGGAATTGATATTCCTCTTTTAGTTCTGTAGTTGTTTTTAAAATTTATTTAAAAAATGAAAATAGATTTTTTTTCTGATTATAAAGGTAACACATAGTCCTATAGATAGTTTAAGTAATACATAAAGAATTTATGTAAGAAAGGTAAGTCACTGAAAGTCCTACTATCTGGAGGTAAGCACTTTAACATTGTACTAATATTGAACTTTTTTCTCTGTAAGTATACACACATACATTTATAAATACCAGGTCATACTCCATTGACTTGTAGTTTTCCCTTTTACTCAAGAAAGTATGTTGTGGAGCACTTTTCTTCTCATAAATATAGAAAATATAAATTACTTCTTAATGCCTACAAAGTCATTTTATGAGTATACTATAATTTAACTGATGCTCACTAATAGACATTTGGATAGGCTCAAAGTTTTTCAAATTATGAATAGTTCCCACATGGACATTTTTGTAGATTTGGCTTTATGCTCTTATGATTATTTTTGTAGTATAATTCCTAAAAGAGAAATTACTGGGTCAGAATTTTGGTACTTGTTGCTAAACGCCTTTCCAAACAATGCTAACAGTTTATACTCTCTCTAAAATTATATGAGAGTGTACTTGCTGCCAAATCTTACTCAAGTCTGGGTACTTTTTTTTTCTTAAACCTTCAATAATCCGGTGCATAATGATGACTCAAGATTGTTCAAATTTGTATGTCTTTGATTATTAGTCAGATTTAATATATTTCTAGGTAATGGCCACTTTTTTTATACGTGAACTCTGCGCCCAACATGGGGCTCAAACTAACAACCTGGAGATCAAGCATTGCCTGCTCCACTGACTGAGCCAGCCAGGTGACCTACCTAATGGCTACTTTTGTTTTTTTTTTCCTGTAAATTTTCTGTTAACATCTTTTGCTCATATTGGTATTATGCTATTAGGATTTGGCATATATTTATTTCATCCTCACAAGAATCGTTTGAGATAGATTCTATATCTGTTCCATTTTACAGTTGAGGAAGACCTCTTATGCCTAATACAGGCAGGTCTGCCAAATTCTTGGATTGGTGGCTCATATCCGTCGGCTCGTTCAACTTTAGCAGTGGTCTCATCCCCAGTAGCTTTTCCAGGACAACTACCTTCACCATGAAGCTTCATGAGCTTTCGTAGTTCAAACTTGGGCTTCTTCAGCATTTTTACTTTTCTAACAAAGACATTATGGAGTGGATAAGTAGACTGGCAAGCCTTTTCTGTCTTTTCCAATGGTGTCTGGAATCAATTTATTGACTACTTCTTTCAGTTATTTGTCTGCACCTCTTACTTAGGTCATGATTTCCATCACCTGTTTCCAAATTTGGCAGACCTGCTATTTTCAGTAAAACCAACACAAAATAGACAAAATAACCCTTGGTAGTTTTGACATTCAACATGAACTTTAATCATAGTCTGCTATTTTTTTACCATGGAGCACATTTTGTCACAGGTAAGAACCATGCCAAGGAAATTAGTCACTTTTTGCCCCGATCATCCTCAGTTCTAAATGCAAGTTCACCATTCTGCAGATCAGCAAGGCTCACTTCAAAAACATGAGGCCATCAGATGTGATTTTTGTGCCTTGAGTTCTTGTGACTAGTGTTTTTCCAATATTTCTTATATTGAACATAGCTGTTGCTTTCACATCATACCAATCTTTCTTAGAAAATAAATCAACAACTTTCTTCTGGGCTCCCTTTCTGCCATCTTTCATAAGGCTCTTGTTCTTGCTGACTGTCATTGTATTGCTCGGGAGCCAAAAGGGTTTCTTTCATACTATTATTTCTTCCTCAGTACTTCAATTTTAATTGCTAGCTATATAAGTTTTGATATTTCTTAGGACAGACCTCTCATCTTTGCTCACTTATTTCAGAATTCTTCTGTTAGTTGTTTTCTCAGGTATATCTTGACCACTTTTGTCAAGTCCCAGAAATTAATCCTTTGAGTTTTGACTGAGGTTGGACTAAATTCACAAATTTTAATTCACCCTATTTTTATTTCATTTTATAACTTATAGAGTGAAATTTTCCTGGGAGTAGAAAGTAGTCATTCATTCTTGTTTCCTGGTGTATGTTTTCGTCATTAATCTCTCACATACTGGGTTTATTTCATGACTTAATGGCAAAATTTTTATCCAGCTTTTTCTTCTGGTTGTTATCTTCATATAATGGCAGATTTATAAAGACCTACTATTTGCTTAAGAATATACAGGTAGATTCTTCTTAACTTCTTTCCTTATCTGGGTACTATTTTGTATCCTGAAGTGTTTGATAATATAGGTCTATTCAATCACTGAGTTCCTCATTCAACAGGTTAGGGAGGAAACTGGATCTTTGTTTTTGTTGATTGTTATTTTATTTTCTTTGTGACCATTGCATTCATATGTCGACTCATACCTTTGGAAAAACTGCCTGCCCAGGCCCGAATTCTGTTTTTACTCTCACTTTATTATTTTATTTTATTTTATTTTAGTTTAGTTTAGTTTAGTTTAGTTTAATTTTAAGTAATCTCTACGGCCAATGTGGGACTCACAACCCCAAGATCAAGAGTTGCGTGCTCCAGGAGCCAACCAGGTGCTCCTTTACTCCCACTTTAGAGTGGGTGAAAGATAGTTTTGAAAATTTGGTGAAATTTACTTGGTGAAAGAGTAATTTTGAAAATTTGCTCCTCTGCCTAAAAGAGCATTTTATCTGGTAAGACTGTGTATCCATATATGCTCCTGATCCCTTACCAACCCTGAAAACAATTGCAGCCTCTATTGCTATTATTATTATTTTTAAAGATTTTATTTTATTTTTTTGACACAGTGAGAGAGAGAGAGAGAGAGAGAACAAGCAGAGGGAGTGGGAGAGGAAGAAGCAGCCTCTGTGTCGAGCAGGGAGCCCAATGCGGGGCTCAATCCCAAGACCCTGGGGTCATGACCTGAGCTGAAGGCAAGACACTTTAACCAACTGAGCCACCCAGGCGTCTCTATTGCTATTATTTTATAGCTGTGAAAAATCCCTAAGGAAATTGGTGTTTATCTTACCTATAATGTTTCTCCTTATATATTGCCAACTTGAGAGATTCTCTCTCGAGCCACACCCCAAAATCAGAGCAAGCCCTGACCACTCTTTGGAATCTGGGTCAGAATTGAATGCTGAGGAGTGGCTATGCTCAGTCTATTTTATCTGTGTGTCTGCAACAATCTATGTTTTTGATCTGTGGCAAGGGTAAGAATATCTCCATGTACTGGACCAGTTTTTTTCCATGGCTCTCTTCAGTCTTCATTACTTATTCCTAACACATTTGATCCTTTACTTTATTGGTTCCAGATTATAATTACAATGATTCAGGCTAAAAAACTTCTCAGTGAAGGGCTTATCTTGAAAGAGTCAGAACTGGTGTAATTATAGTATAATTTACTATTTGCTCTCCTGTTTGTTCTTCTATACCTGCCCCAAACAAAAAGCTATTTTTTGAAATCTTTAACTTCTTAAAATTTTAATTCCAGAATAGTTAGCATAGAGTGTTATGTTAGTTTCAGTTGTACAATACAGTGATTCAGCACTTCCATATATCACCCAGTGCTCTTCAGGAGTACACTCCTTAATCTCCCATCACGTATTTCCCCCACCCTCCCCCCAACCACCTCCCCTCTGGTAACAATCAGTTCAAATCAAAAAGCTTTTAAAATCATTGTTTGATTCAGTATTTTTGGTTAGTGGAAATTTTAGAAGTAGAGCATGTTTGCTCATTGGGGAGCAGACAAAATGAAGTGCCAGTGGTGCCTATGGTCCTATGAGGTATCTAGCAGGTATTATAGAGATGATCTTTCTTGTTGATTTAGATGTAGTCACACAGTGCTGCTTTGAGTTCTGCATAACAGCTTTTCATATTTCTTCTCGCTTGCTCCTGTGACATGACCAAAAGTCCTTCTCATTGTTTAGGTTTGGGACATGTTCGTGTTTAAGTCCTTTGTAGTCTGCCACTTTGCTGTCTATATAATGTTGGTAAATCTAATCTGTCTATAAGCTTCAATTTCCTTTTCTGTGATGATACTTGCTCTATGTACTTCATTGATATATTAAGAAGTAATATGAAAAAATATAAATTATCTTTATAGATTGTAAAATTTCATACAGATAAACAAGATTTGTGCTAGGATACTATACAGTAATTACAGGAGACAGTGTGGAGTTCTATCAGAGGATTCTTTTCCTACCTGCATGAAGCCCTTACATGAATATAAAGTCTAATTTACCTTCTTATAATATATATTACATTGCTTATAGTTTATTAATGATTATATAACGCAGAAACCAAGGATGGTATATAATGTGAGAAAGTAACACTATTTCAGCAGTCTAAATATGATTTAGCACAAGTACATTAATATTGTAAGAATGAGTTTTTGTCTGAATGTGTAACTTCTAATATACTAAAGCTTAGATTTTGTCCAGACTTAATACAGAAATGGATGAAGAAAAGGATTCCATATGTTCACAATTTGTATTAACCATATTACCATACTTCCTTCTCATCTTTACAAAGTAAGACTAATATAATAATAATAATAACAATAATAATAATAAATAAGATAAAAATTGCAACTGAAAGGAAAATTAAGATTAAATAATAATGAGGGGTACCTGGGTGGCTCTATCAGTTGACCGTCCAACTCTTGACCTCAGCTCAGGTCTTGATCTCAGAGTGGTGGGTTCAAGCCCTTCATTAGGTTCTATACTGTGTATGGAGCCTACTTTAAAAAAAAAAAAAAGATGAATCATAAAACAAAAAGGCTACTGAAAAATTAAAACAATGAAGCAGTGAAGAAAAAAGTAAATCAACAGTAAGATAAAATAATTTTAAAAGGATAGAATAAAAATAAAGCACTGATAGACTCTGGCAAGTATCAGATGCAGAAGTTGACATTTTATTCATTCTGCTATTATTGAATATGTTTGTCAATCACCACACTGGCTGAGTCAACAGAAAAACCATTCATCTTGACCCATGAAATGTTAGTCAGCAAGGACTAAATTCAATAATGCAAGAAAAATATTTTCAGCATTTATAATATTAATAAACAAACATAGCTAGAGTTCTGAATCTTAATCAAAATTACTTACCAGATATAGAACATCCTGATGTAACTGACCCCATTATATTTATCCAGTTTCACAAAAGGCACAGATCTGACCTTGTTCACAATTTAGGTGTGATAAACTGACAGTGCTTTGAAATTACATGTATTTTTGTATTTTACTTTTTTAAGTTTCATGTTAATAATTTCTTATATTCCTTAGTGTTATGAATTAGAATTCCATATGTAGCTTCTACCTATTAGGCACAAATTTTAACTATTTACATACAATTTCAAGCTTCAAAAAAGCTGCAAAAATAAGAATAGTGTAGGATAGCCAGTATAGCTTTTATCCCTTTTTCCAAATTCACCTTTTTCTTTTCCGTTCTGAACCATTTGAGAGTATGGCCCTTTACCCCTAATTGTTTTGGTTTCTATTTCTTACGAATAAGGGTACAGTTATCGTCTTCAGAAAAATTTAAAGTTTACAAAACTCTAATCTCCTGTGCATATTTTAATTTTCACTAGTTGACCAGATATTATCCTTTGTGATTTTTCCTCCATTTAATGCAGAATTCAGTCCAGCATCAAGCTTTGCAATTAATTGACATTTCTCTTTGGTTTCCTTTAATCTAAAACTTCTCTATAGCTTTTCTTTGTCATCTTTAACACTGATGTTTTTAAAGAAAATATCCTCCCCCACTTCTTTTTAATTGAATGCCCCTAATTTGGGTTTGTCTGATATTTCCTCATGGTTAGATTCAGGTTATGCATCCAGGCCAGAATACTACAGAATACTTGCATTGTAAGTGACCACCTTTATGTTCCATTCATTGCAATTAACTCATTGAACTTTCTTTCTGCTTTTCTCTATTACTCACTAGTTGTACTGCACACAATCAGAATGTTAGTTAACAGTGTTTTTAAAAGAACATGTGATGTTATGGGGATGGATGGTGGTGATTGTGCACAAAAATGTGAATGTACTAAGTACCACTGCACTGTACTCTTAAAATTGACTAAGATGGTAAATTTTATGTTTATTTTAACACAATTTAAAAATGGAAAAGAAAAGAACATATGGTATAAGTTTTATATTTCTTGTGAACACAATTAGGGACTAGTTGCCTGGAAAAAGTCCTATACATATATTACATCCTTTAAAAATCCTTAGTAATTGGGGGCGCCTGGGTGGCTCAGTGGGTTGGAGCCTCTGCCTTCGGTTCGTGTTGTGATCTCAGGGTCCTGGGATTGAACCCCACATTGGGCTCTCTGCTTGGCGGGGAGCCTGCTTCCCCCTCTCTCTCTGCCTGCCTCTCTGCCTGCTTGTGATCTCTCTTTCTCTCTGTCAAATAAATAAATAAAATCTTTAAAAAAAATCCTTAGTAATTGTTTTATAATTATTATTATCATTATTTTAATTAGTAGATAATGTAGTACAGAAATAAATTTTATTCTGTGTATGACTTGCTTTTCCTATGATGGTGTACTGTTACTTTTGCTTTTCACCTACCACCTCACACCTTGCAATTTGGAGTTTTAGCATTCTTAAAATGTTTTGATATTTTCTCATGTAACAGAATAAAAGTCAGCAAAAGAAAAGTTATTTGTTTAATAAATTGCTGTACTTTAAAAAATTATCTGGGGCTCCTGACTGGCTCAGCCAGGAGAGCATGTGACTCTTGATCTCAAGGTTGTAAGTTCAAAACCCACATTGGCTGTAGAGATTACCTAAAAATAAAATCTTAAAAAAGAAAAAGAAGAAGTTGTCCTGCTCTTAATGTTCCTGTCTTATAATAAACTCTAATAGTTGATAAGTTACCTTTTAGCTTGGCCTATTTTATACAGATATATGGAATTTTCTATTATGATTACTCCTTTATTGTGGTATTAACCCTTAATAGAATCATCCACATAGTCCTAAATATAAGAAATCTAAACTAGATAATTATTATTACATTTATAAAAAATAATTTGCCATCTTGTCCTACTAATCTACTGAAATAATTCCTTTGTGCATCATGAGTTATATTCCCCTTTTTAAGTCCAGTGACCTTGTCTTAGTCTTTATCATCTCATTACCTATGGTATTAGCAGTGAATCTTGGCTTTTCGAGTCAAAATTAGTCTATGAATTATGAAATCCCATATATAAAAATATTTTTATTACATTTTAAAGAGCTGTCTGTTGGTTATCTTTGAGATTGAGAGATTTTTAGATCCAAATGATTTGCTGCTTACTGCCTGTGATATT
The DNA here is from genome assembly GCA_028534135.1 of Potos flavus. NCBI lineage: Eukaryota > Metazoa > Chordata > Mammalia > Carnivora > Procyonidae > Potos > Potos flavus. The sequence continues at coordinate 108,595,467 of CM052883.1, read as the reverse complement.
AGAGAGGTAGTATTAAGAGTAGAGCTCCCAGGGGCGCCTGGATGGCTCAGTTGGTTAAGCATCTGCCTTTTGGCTTGGGTCGCAATCCCAGGGTTCTGGGATCCAGCCCTGCATAGGGCTCTCTGCTCAGCAGGGAGCCTGCTTCTCTATCTCCCTCTGCCTATTGCTCTGCCTACTTGTGCTCTCTCTCTCTCTCTCTCTATTAAATAAATAAATAAAATTAGGAAAAAAAAAAAAAAGTAGAGCTCCTGGGATGCCTGGGTGACTCAGTCAGTTAAGCGTGGGACTCTTGGCTTCAGCTCAGGTCATGATTTCAGGGTCATGAGATTGATCTCTGTGTCTGGCTCCATGCTCAACAGAGTCTACTCGTTCCTCTCTCTCTGCTCCTCGCACGTGCTCACTCTTTCTCTAAAATAAATAAATAAAATTCTTAAAAAAAAAAAAAAAGAGTAGAACTCCTGAGGGTAGTAATGTCTCTAAATAATTTCCAGAATCTTAAGCTGAAAGAACCAGTGGGTCTGATCCATGATGTGGAGCTATCTTTTCTCAGTGCTTTGTCTTTTCACTTTGGCTGTACAATCTGTTGCAGAGATTTGAGGCTGTGTCTGTGCTAGGGGCTAGATTCATTTCATTAATTAAACAAATAATTATTTATTGAACATCTCTTATGGATTAAGCGTTGGGAAAACAGTGATGCACAGAACACATTTCCTGCTCTCAAAAAGTAGGGAATGATTACTCTAAATACTCAGTGAAAGATCAGGTGATTACTGTAAAGGTTAGACTCTAAAAATTAAAGAAATCCAGTAGAGGTTCTAGTTCTGTTATTTAAGTATAGGGCTAACAAAAAGTGGATTTTTGTTTTTTAATAAATTCTAACCATTTTAAATAAAGCCTGAAGTTACATAATAATTTTGAAGTTTAGAGTTTGGAAGACCTAAGTCGGTTTTATAGATCTCCTTTAAACTGTGTCAGTTAGTTAATAAAATCAAAGGATTTTCCCATTCAAATATTGGTATTCAGAGTCCTCTACATTTTAATTCCGGTATTTTGGAAAGAGATGTCTTCTAGAATAGAGATAACTTTAAAAGTTGCTAATAGAAACAAAATATTCTTTTGTATAAATTTATTATGGTTTCAGAGATTTGTCTGTTGTATTTTTTTAAAGATTTTATTTTTTAAGGAATCTCTACACCCAACGTGGGTCACAACCCCATAACCGTGAGATCAAGAGTAGCATGCTTCATTGACTGAGCCAGCTAGGCTCCCCCAGACATTTGGTTTTTATTATTATACAATTGTCTAATTTTTATTTTGTAGGGCAGAGAAATTAAAGTAGAATATTTTGTAAATAGACATTATTAAATATATTAAGGGAACATCTGTCTAAAATGGCACTGTTTTGAGTCTTTCTATAAATTGCTTCCATGCAATCCAATTACTGTACTTTTTACTGGCAATTGTGTCACTCATTTCTAATAAACTGAATTTAGTACATTTTCCACAATCAAGATTCCAAATCTTCTCACTTTCCTAAGCCTCCAACCTCTCCTCCTTCCCTTGCAATGTTTTTTAAAACTTAAAAAAAATGTTTAAAACATTGCAAACATACAGACTATAAAATAATACGATGAAAATGTTTGTACTGTACCTACCACCTTGCTTTAATAAATGTTAACTTTTTGCCACGTATGTTTCAACTTACTTTACACAAATTAAAATAGATGCATTTGAAACCTTATATATATCCACCCAACCCCTTTCTCTTTCTTCTCTCCATAGAAGAGAGATGTATGTTAATCACTCCTAAGAAAGTGTACACATTTTTGTACCATACATGTATATGATACGCAACAGTGTTTGACATGTTTTAAAACCTTGTATAACAGTATACTGTATGTGTCATTTTCCAACCTGCTTTTATTACTAATATTTGTTTTTCAGATTTATCTATGTTTATTCATGTACTGTAAGTCATTCATCTTCATTGCTGAACAGCATTTCATTGTATGAATATAATACAGTTAATTTATCTGTTCTAATAATGGATATATAGGATGTTTATAATTTTTCACTAAGTGTCAAAAGGAACATTCTTCTACTTGTCTTTTTATGCGTAGCTGTGGGAGTTATGAAGAGTATATATCTAGAATTGGATTTATACCTTGAAATGATTATCTAATAACAAATTGCTCTCTGATGGTTGTACATTAACATTCCATAGTCCATAGGTCTGCGTTGTAACTTGGGACAGCTCTGACCTCATGGCTGCCAATGGACCACACCCACCTGTCCCTCCCGTGTATCCCCTTCACTGCTCCCAAGTGTCCCCTGGTCCCCAGATGTCTGTACATCTGGAGGCTGGGTTCTGGAAACCACTGCCCCTGCCATGGGTCATTGGCTTTTCTGGATAACATCATTACATAGGGGGGAGTTGCTGTAGCAAAATGCATGCAAGTTTCTATATCTTTTGATCCTTAATGAATTTGATGTTATTAGACTTAAAATTTTACCAATCTGACTGGTTACTAAGTGTTTCCTGATTGTTATTTTTATTTCTCCCATTGCCTGGTTGTGTATCTTTCATATGCTTCCGAGTCATCTAAGATTCTTCTTTTGTGATTTGCCTGTTCATGTTCTTGGCCAATTTTTCCCAAACTTTGGTTGTCTATTTGTTATTCTACAGTTATAGGAAGTGGAGCTATCTTCACTCAGTGCCTTGTCTTTTCACTTTGATTAAAATGTCTTTGTTGTATAGAAATTTAAAAATTCTTAATTTAGTCAGTTTTTTCCTTTATGATTATGCTTTTCTTATTTAAAACTCTTTTTCTGTTGTTCCAGTGAATAACCCAAAATTTAGTGTCTTAATAACAACAATGGTTATATTTTATGGTTTCTGTGTGTTAGGAATTCAGACAGTATTTAGCAGGGTTTTCTTGTTTCTTCTTCCATATGCCTCAGATGGAGTGACTGGAGGTCTGCCAGCCGTGGGCTGAAATAATCTGGAGATTATTTTTAATAATCTTTGCTTATATCTTATGGTTGATGCTAGTTGTTGGCTGGGATCTCAGCATGGCTGGCAGCCAGAAATCCTATACACTTAACTTTTTTCATTGATTAGGAAATAAAGGACCGTATTAAATAGAAATGGTAACAAAAAACATTTAGTTTCTTTCTTGATCCTTTTGGGAATGCTTCTTCATTTTAATTTTTATTTGTTACTATTAATAATATGTTGTCATGTTAAAGAACTTTTCTACTGTTCAACAAAGTTGGATAAGAGTTTTGAATCACATATTTGAATTTTACCGAATACTTTTTTTTTTTGCATTCTTGAAAAGATATTGTAATTTTCTCCTTTTAATTCATTAATATTGTGACTAACATTAATAGCTTTTCAGAAATAGACCTGTCTTTCTATTCTCTGAATAAAAACTGCTTAGGGGCACCTGGGTGGCTCAGTCAGTTAACAGTCAGAATCTTGATTTTGCCTGAGGTCATGATCTCAGGGCAGGGGATCAACCCCTACATCAGGCTCTGTGCTAGGCATAAAGTCTGCTTAAGATTCTGTCTTTTCCAATACTCTCTCTCCCTCTCCTTCTGCCCCTTCATGGTCCCCCCATCTGCATGTGTGTGCATGCCCTCTCTTGTACACGCTTTCTCAAATAAACAACTAAATCTTCAGAAAAACTGCTTAGTCATGATTTATTAATAGTATTTTAGTATTCTGCTGGATTTGATTTAGCTGTTTATTTTGGATTTTGCAACTGAAATTGGTTTGGTTTTACTTTCAAAATTAATCTAGCTTCATAAAGAGTCTTTTCCTCTTTATCATTTCTCTTTCCCATAATAAATAAATATGTAATCTAAAAGAAAACCGGTAAAGAGGGAAAAGGAAAAAAAAAATAATGCTAATAGAAAACAACTAGCATGATGGTAGACTTAAATACAGTCATACCAATAATTGTATTTAATGTAAATGATCTGAATACCTCAATTAAGAGAAAGATCATCAGATTGGATAAAAATATAAGAACCAACTATATGCTTTTGAAGAAAAACTAATTTTAAATATAAAGACATAGATTAAAAGTAAGAGTACAAAAGATACTTTCTACAAATAATCAAAAGAAAGTGGATTAATTATATTAGTTTCAGACTAAGTAGATTCCAATCAAGATATATTATCAAGGACTACAGAAATTAATAATAAGGGGTTGCTTTCATGAAGAATTATCAAGACATAAAATATACTAAAATCACAGGCACCAAAGAAGTAACAAAATAAAATGAAAAACTGTGAAATTTAAAATCTTATATAAAATAAATAATTTCCTAGAGAAACATAAAGTATCAAAATTGCTTCAAGACTTTTATAAACCTGAGTAAATGAATAATCAAGAAAGAAACAGCATCTGCAATTAAAATTACCCTGCCTTAAATAGGAAAAAATAATATTTAAGGAATGATTGTATTGTATATAGAATTTCTCAGTTTTGAAGCTATTCCTTCATTGTGTTTTGGTTTCCCTTATTGCTGAGGAATAGTCTGTCACTATTCCTTATGAGGTAATATGTCTTTTTCTCTTTGACATTTTTTTTGTGATTTCCTGTTTATCCTACCTAATGTTCCACAATTTCATTTTGATGCTGTGTCTAGATGTGGATATATTTTTGTTTATCCTTCTTGGGACACAAAATATACTTTGAATCTGAGAAATGAATTCCTTCCTCAATTCTAATACTCACTCACTTACTTAACTCTTCAAATACTGCTTCTTTATCATTTTCTCCACTTCTTTTAGGACATTCCTATTATATGTTGGAGCTCCTTAATATCTCTTACATGTGTTTTAACTTTTTTTTTAAGATTTTATTTATTAATTTAACAGAGAGATTCAGCGAGAGAGGGAACACAAGCAGCGGGAGGGGGAGAGAGAGAGAGAGAAGCAGGTTTCCCGCTGAGCAGGAAGCCTGATGTGGGGCTCAATCCCAGGACCCTGGGATCATGACCTGAGTCAAAGGCAGACACTAACTGACTGAGCCACCCAGGTACCCCTTAACTGTTTTTTTAAAACTAAGTTTATTGATATATAATTCACCTGTAAAATGTACCCTTTTAAGTAAATATACAATGCAATTCAATGATTTTTAAATATATATTCACAGAGTTGTGTAACCATCACCACTATGTAATTTTAGGACCTTTTATCACCTCATGAAGAAATCCCATATATAAACTAGAAGTCACTCTCTACTTCTCCACTCCTCTGAGCTCTAGAAACCAATAATTTACAGGTTCTCCACTCCCATGGGCCCTAGAAACCAGTAATTTCCTATTCTGGAAATTTCATATAAATGGAACTTTACAATATGTGGTCTTTGTAATTGGCTTCTTTCACATAACATAAAGTATTTTTAGGTTCACTCATGTTGTAGTATGTATCAATACTTCCTTTCATGTTATTACTGAATAATCGTTCATTGCTGGGATACACCACATCTTGTTTATCCATTTATCAGTAATGGACATTTGAGTAATTATGAATATTAAACTATTATGAAAAATGCTGCTATGAACATTCATGTACAAAACCTACACGCATATAGATTTTTATGTGATATATGTTTTCAGTTCTCTTGGGTATACACCTAGAAAAGGAATTTCTGGGTGATATGGTAACTCAGTTTAACTTACTGCAGAACTGTTACATATTTTTCTAAGCGGCTGCAACATTACATAATTGCACTAACACTACATAATTGCACTAATTGCACTAAATGTTCAAAGGCTCCAGCTTCTCCACATCTTCACCAAGACTCGTCATTTTATCTCTTTTTCATTTTAGCCATTCTAGAGGTGGAAGTGTATCTCATTGTGTTTTGGATTTGCATTTCCCTAATGGCCGATGATGAGCATCTTTTAATGTCCTTATTATTCATTTGTATATCTTCTTTAGATAAATTTTTATTAAAAACTTTTCCCATTTTTTAAAAGATTTTATTTATTTATTTGACAGAGAGAGAGAGTGAGAGAAAGCACAAGTAGGGGAAGCGGCAGGCAGAGGGAGAAGCAGGTTCCTGCTGAGCAAGGAGCCCAATGTGGGGTTCGATCCAAGGACCCTGGGATCATGACCTGAGCTGAAGGTAGCCGCTTAATCAACTGAGCCACCCAGGCATCCCAAGAGGGAGACTCTTAAGCAGACTCCACGCTGAGGGCAGAGCCCAAAACAGGGCTTGATCTCACAACCTGAAATAGTGACCTGAGCCGAAACCAAGAGTCTGATGCTTAACCTATTCTGCCACCCAGGCACTCCTCATGCAATTTCTTTATTAGATAAATACTTCGCAAGTATTTTCTTTCATTTTGTTGTCTTTCTACTTTCTTGGTAGTGTCTTTTGAGCACAAAAATTTTACATTTGCATACAGTTCAATTTATTTACTTTTTCTATGATTGCTTGTGCTTTTGACTTCAGTTGCTTTTGCTTTTGACATCATATGTAAGAAATCATTGCCTAATCCAAGGTCAAGAAGATTTACACCTATATTTTTTTCTTAGAGTTGTATAATTTTAGCTCTTTGGGGGGGATTGTTGATCCATTTTGAGTTAATTTTTGGGTATGGTGTGGGGTAGTGATCCAACTTCATTCTTTTGCATTTGGATATCCTATTGTTCCAGCACTTTTGTTGAAAAGACACCCTTTCCCTGTTGTAGTATTTTGGCACTCTTGTCAAATATCAATTGACCAGGGGGTGCCTGGGTGGCTCGGTCAGTTAAGCATCTGCCTTCAGCTCAGGTCATGATCCCAGGGTCCTGGGATAGAGCCCCGCATCAGGCTGCCTGTTCCCCAGGGAGTCTGCTTCTCCCTCTCCCTCTGCCTGCCACTCTCCATGCTTGTGCTCTCTCTCTCTCTCTCTTTCTCTGTCAAATAGGTAAAAATAAAATCTTAAAAAAATATATTGATTAACTACAAAAGTAAAGGTTTACTTCTTGATTCCCAATTTCATTTCATTTATCTAAACATCTAGCATTAAGCCAATATCGCACTGCCTTTAATTGCTGTAGCTTTGTAGTAAGTCTTGAAAAAAAGAAGTGTAAACTTTCCAACTTTGTTCTTCTTTTTCAAGATTGTTTTGGCAGTTCTGGGTCCTATATTACCAAATTTCTTGCAAGTTCTTCTTTCATGTCTTACCTCTGTGAGGTCTTGTTAACCTTTTATGATTTTTTATATGAAATTATTTTCTTGAATATCACTCAAAATATCCTTCGTCCAAATTCAGTATTCTTCTCTCCTGTTCTGTATTCCTATTTCCAGTCTAGGAAGATCTTTCCCCTCTTCTCTTCCAGTTTCCAGTCTTTTTCTGACATTTTTTTTTCCCTCACAATGTTTTTCTCTTCCAGTTCATGAGTACATTTCATGTCCTAAATACTCTGTTAATCTCTGGAAAAGAAAATTCTAATTAAACACAATGGTTATTCTGAAGTTGCTTATGACAAATAAAATAAGAGACAAGTAAGTAAGTCCATGCTAAATTCTCAGTCTTTAATAAAGGAGAATCAAATTTTTGTTTTTTATTTTGATTTTGATAATATACTTTGGTTTAAGTTTTGGCAAACTTGAAAGTAATACTCAGTTTAAAAGAGGGGGGCTTATGTTATAATAATTATAAGAGAAAAAAGCAAGCATTGTCTATATAGGGAAATTAAATAGAAAGGAATAGCAAAAAAGGGAAAACAAACAAAATGATGCAAGAATGACTATACATGTTAATAAGTTAAATATGGTTTACTTCTTTTTTAATTAACTTTTCACTCATTTATTCATTTTCCCAAAATAAATGTATTGAGTATTTTTTTTTCCAACAACAAATTCCTCAATTCTCTAACACCAAGTGGGTCTCCAACAATTTAATTCAATTTTGACACTATTCAGAATTAGTGCAGATCCCACAGGTTAAGGCTCACTCCCACAAGACTGCCCCCACTTCCAGTGCCAGCTGCAGATGGGGTCTCCAGGCAACCCACACTTCTGCCTGGTCACCTGCAAATCATGGATTTCCATGACCCCATCCCTCAGGACTCAATAGTACTCAAGAAAGTGTTGTACCTACTATTACAGTTTATAATAAAGAATATAGATGAATACGCAGAAGAGGTCTATAGGGTGATATCCTGAGCATGAGCATAGGATCTTCTTTCTCTATGAAGTTAGTGTATATGACCCTTCTAGCATGTGGCTCTGTTTACTAACTTGGAAGCTCTCTAAATCCTGTCATTTAAGGGTTTTTATGAAGGTTACATAGGTATGATCGATTAAAATGTACCATTGTTGACTAAACTCAGTCTCAAGCTCCTTACCTGTCTTTGGAGGTGGTGGAGCTGAAAGTTCTAGCCCTCGAGTCGAGAGTCGGTTTTTCTGGTGACTGTCATCCTGAAGCTATCTACTTAAGCTTCCCCATGAGTCAACTCACCAGCATACAGAGGTAGTAAATTTCTTTTTCTTTTTCTTTTTTAAAAGATTTTATTTATTTATTTATTTATTTCAGAGAGAAAGAGAGAGAGAGCATGCACAAGTTGGGGGAGGGGTGAGAGAGAGAGAGTATCTTAAGCAGACTATGTGCTCAGCATGGAGCCTGAAGTGGGCTTGATTTCATGACTCTGAGATCATGACTTGAACTGAAATCAAGAGTCAGATGCCCAACTGACTGAGCCACCTGGATGCCCCAGAGGTAGTAAATTTAAATTCCAGAACTTTCGGGGTACTTGGTGGCTCAGTCGGTTGAGCATCTTACTCTTGGTTTTGGCCTAGGTCATGATCTCAAGGTTGTGGGATTGAGCCTTATGTCTACACTCTGTGCTGGAAACAGAGTCTGCTTGGGATTCTCTCCTTCTCCCTCTCCTCCTGCCCCTCCCCCTGCTCACTCTCTCTTTTTCCCTCCCAAATAAAATAAATAAAATCTTTAAATTCCAGAACTTTTTGGAGCTCTGTGTCAAGAACCAGGGATAAAGACTGTATATTTTTTATTTTACCCGTTACTAGTTATTATTATACCTGTTATTAGACATAACCATTGCTTTTATGAAACTTGGTGTCTAGTAAAGGAAACAAATTAATAAAAAGAAGATCCTAAAAATATGAGATAAGTTAATTAGTGAAAGAGATAGGCACAGCATCTGATGGGGTATTGCGATCACCACACTTATCCAGGCTGCGAGGGGTGCTGAAAGTTGACATTGGGGTTGCAGGGCAGATGGCAGAGTTTAGAAAAGGTTTTCTGGTAGAAGTTGCTTTTCTCTTTTTTTTTTTTTTTTAGAAGTTGCTTTTCTCTACACAAAAGGAGAGAAGACAGAGAGAGAAAAGGTAAAAAGTGAAGTGTCCTGGGGCTAGAAATGACAGGAAAAGGTCATTTAAAGTGGGATCACTTTCCCCTCAGGGTGATAAATTGGAGAACTTTCAAAACGAGTATTAATCTACTTTTTTATCCTTTGCCCTCATCTCTACAGCGAAATCACATTTAAAATACTGAGATGAAATTGTCCGTATTCTAAAGTGAACTTGATTTCTAAGTAAGAACAATTTAAGTTTTAAAGTTTAAAACAAAGATCAGAATCTTTATTCTCCTTATTCTGGTATTGTGCATCACAGGCAGTTGAAGCACAGATAAAATATACAACTTAATTTAACAGATGTGTATTGAAAACCTACAGTGTATCAGACACTGCACAAGGCTTACTGTTTTATCATGGAACATATTTTTTTTCAAGTTTTTTTTTTTTTTTTAAGTAATCTTTACATGCAACATGTGGCTCAAACTGACAACCGCCAGATTGGATCACATGCTCTACTGACTAAGTCAGCCAGGAATCCTTATCATGGAACATTTTTTTTCTTTTTTAAAATTTTTATTTGTGTGTTTGAGAGAGAGTGAGAGAGCAGGGGGAGGAGCAGAGGGAGAGGGACAAGCCAGACCCCAGGACCCAAAGACCATGGCCTGAGTGGAAATCAGGAGTCCAACGCTCAACGCCTGAGTCACCCAATCACCCCTCATGGAACATTTTTGTATCTTAATGTACTGACCTAGTTTCTTTGGATTAAGGTAGAAAACAAAACAAAAAATTATCTCCCAGATGAATTAATAGCTGAAAATGGTGAAATTTTGATTCATATACATTTTGAAACACTATAACAATAATTAGAAAAGTAAAATCATTTTTAAAATAGTCAAAAATATATATCTTATATATATTTTTTATATTTATATATATTTTTAAAGATTTTATTTATTTCAAAGAGAGCGAGAGCAGGTGCACGTGCGTGCACACAAGCATGGGGGGGTGGGGCTCAGGGAGAAGGGAGGGAGAAGAAGCAGACTCCCTGCTGAACAGAGCGCTTGATGCAGGGCTCAATCCCAGGATCCTGGGATCATGACCTGAGCTGAAGGCAGATGCTTAACCAGCTGAGCCACTCTGATCCCCCCCAAAATATATTTTTTTATCATGAGAAATTTTAGGTATCTTTTAAATATATTTTTGTTTTAAAAAAATACTAAATCTACCAACTTCAAAAAAGAAGCAAACATTTGCATCTTTTTATACTATTTCTGCTTAATATTCGAAAACTTGCTGATCAAGTGGATAATTACTGAAGTTCAGCATTAAATCTGTTTTTTTGTAATGTAACTTCTTTGCCTATTTTGTTTAGGTATATGATAAGAAAAGGAAGAACAAAGTCTGCACATTTTGCTGTATGTCGTTTATTCTTTGGGTTGCTGCAAAAGCAATCATTGTTTCATCCTGAATAGCTTGCTTCACAATTTTTTTAGAAACTAAAAGCAGCAGCTATTCTCTTTGAAATATTCTAACTTTTATGCTTGTTTAATTCACTAGCAATATGAGAATAAGAATCATTTTTTAAATTTAAATATGCATTGCTTTGAGAACAGGCTGGATGGCATTAATATGTAATGCTGTATATCACTGATAATATCATAAATATAGATTGAAATTACAAATCAAGACATAATTTGTTATGGAGTAGATGGCATACATTAATTGTTACTTGATCAATGCTGCCTGTACATCACTAGGCAGAACAGAGATCATGCCAAGTAATGTTAGGGGATAGGTCATGGAAATCCTAATATAAGGAAAAGAATAGTAAATGGTATCATAAAATTCATTTACTATGGCAGTAGTGAATTTAAATTATATCTAATAAAACTTAGATATTCAAGTGATTAAACTTATTAACAACTCTTCATGATCTTGTCCACTTCTCCCAGCAAATTCAGTATTATCTTTGTTTCAAATTCTGTCTCTTAAGAATCACATTCTTGGGGCGCCTGGGTGGCTCAGGGGGTTGGGGCCTCTGCCTTTGGCTCAGGTCATGATCTCAGGATCCTGGGATCGAGCCCCGCATCGGGCTCTCTGCTTCCCCCTCTCCCTCTGCCTGTTTCTCTGCCTACTTGTGATCTCTCTCCTCTCTGTCGAATAAATAAATAAAATCTTAAAGAAAAAAAAAATCACATTCTTGAGAAACTCACAAGTGTTCTTTTCACCATCTTTTTTACCTCGAATTTAAGTTGCTGATTGTGTCTAGTTAACTAGCTAGATGATCAGTATCTTATATTCCTAGAACTTTAAAGGAAAATGTTGCCTCTTCAGACCAGAGTAATCCCGGCACTGGCATACCTTTGGGCACCGTTGAAAGAGTCAAACTAGCATTGCCTTTAAAGCTCCATTTGAGAGTTTAAAATTTTTTTTTTAAAACTTTTCAGTCTGCGTGAAGAACTCAGTGAGCATGCAAATATTATGCTTTACCTTTCTCAAGCTGTAATCCATTTCTTAGTTTCTTTTGAAATGCTTCATGCTGTTTTAATATGCACCTTTTTTCCTGATTATTTGACAGTTGCAAGTTTTTGTTGAAATATTAAAACAATATGGTTCTTTATGGATACCAACTGTTCATTAACTAGGCAACACATTTGACAGTGAGGAGGAAGAAAATTCACAGACAATGCAAGGATTTGTGTTGATATTAGTTAGCATTATATGATAGATCCATACAATATGGAGATGTGTTTTCTGCCTTAAAGTAGTTTTGATATTCTATCATTTGCACGAATTATAATTTATTTTATTTTGTCACTCCTAATCTGAGAACTGATAATAGATGAAAATGTTTAAAAATTCAATGTGAACAAAATTTTACAACAAAATGACGAATAACCCAATTAAAGAAGGGGCAAAGGATTCGAACATTTCTCCAAAGAAGATATACAAATGGCAATAAGGACATGACAAAGTGCTCAACATCATTAGCCATCAGGAAATGCAGATCAAAACTGTAATGAGATAATACTTCATATCCACTGGGATGACTATAAAAAAGCAATGGAAAATAACAAGTGTTGGCAAAGATGTGAAAACTTGGGAATCTCATATACTGCTTGTGGGAATGTAAAATGCTGCAGCCATTTTGGAAAACAGTCTGGCAGTTACTCAATAAGCTATATATAGAATTACCATATGACCCCAAATTCCTGTCCTTAGGTATATATTTAAGAGAACTGAAACATTATGTCCACACAAAAATTTGTACATGAACATTCATAGTGTTATTCATAATAGCCAAAAGGTGGAAACAACCTAGATGTCTATTAACCAATGGATGGGTAAACAAAATATGCATACAATTGAATATTATTCATCTGTAAAAGAGAATGAAGTACTGATACATGCTATGGTATGGATGGTATGGTATGGTATGGTATGAAAACAGTATGCTAAGTGAAAGAAGCCACACAGAAAAGGTCACAAATTATGATTCCATTTAAGTGAAACTGTCCAGAATTGGCAAATTCATGGAGACAGAAAATAGATTAGGGATTGCCAGAGGCTAGAAGGGAGAGTCTGGAGGAGAATGGGCAATGACTGCTTAATTGGTATGGTGTTTCTCTTTGGGATGATGAAAAATGTTCCGGAATTAAATAGTTTCTAAATATCGTGAATATACTAAAACCACTGAATTGTACGCTTTAAAATGGTGAGTTTTATGTTATGTATATTTTCTCAATTAAAAAAAATCATCATGATTTCTAACATATTTTAGGGAGGAATACCTGAAATACATAGAGTACTGCTTTGGATATTCCACATCTTTTCCTTGAAGTGAAGTTATGTGTGACATATTTGAACCCTGTTTAGCTGCTGAAATGCTCTTAAGTACTATGCCATTGGCCAGTCTCTGAGGAATGTTAAAGAAATAGTTGCTCAAAACTGATTACATTGTTTATTGCTGGAATCTTTTTTGACAACTCAGTAGAATGACTTTCCTCAGATCTCAGTAAGCTTTCTTCCTTCAGAAAAATGATTTAACTTTATGAGTACTGTGAATAATATAAATCAACAAAACCTGCATATGGCAGTCACTTCTTTGCACTGATTATCAGGAACCTCAAAGCCCTATCTTTGGTCTCCCCCATTACAAAGGGTACAGGGCCTTGTGGCACGCATTTTGAAACTAACCTTATTCTTGGCCCAATGTTGTTTTTCTCACTCTCAATTTCTAATTTTAATTTGTATATTATATACCTAAGTGTATTACCTCATATCTTATTTTTGAACAGGATAGAGTATAAAAATACACAAGGAATTGGGGCACCTGGGTGGCACAGTCAGTTGAGCACCCGGCTCTTGGTTTGGGCTCAGGTTGTGATCTCTGGGTTGTGAGATGGAGCCCTGTGCCGGACTCTGAGCTCAGCACAGAGTCTGCTTGAGACTCTCTCTGGCCCTCCCCACTGCGTGCATGTGCAAGCATGCACACACACACTCTCTCTCTCTCAAATAAATAAATCTAAAAAAATACACAAGGAATAAAGAGTCTTAGAGGGAAAAAAGCTTAAAATGCAAATGTATTTGAGTAACATCTAAATTAATTTTTACTAATATGTGATTATTCATCTATTTTTATAGCCTTCAGATTTTTTTATAACTATTTAATTCTTTTTAAGTTATTATTTAAGTTCCAGCTAGTTAACATACAGTGTTACATTATTTTCAGGTGTATGATATAGTGATTCAACACTTCCATACAACACCCAGTGTTCATCATTACAAGTGCACTCCTTAATCCCCATCACCTGTTATAACTATCTAATACTTAACTTTTTTAAGGAGGCTAGGGAATATTGCAGAAAGTAATAAGCAGAGAGAAGGAAAGTCTAGAAATGATGATTTGTGTAAACAATTGATATGCGAATTGCTTTCTGTTTTGAATAGAGTGATGAGTTATAGAAGAGATGGTGCTGGAAATCCAAAAGTGGAAATGGATCAATACAGAGAAGAGAAAGGGGAAAAGTACAATGGAGATGTTTTTAAAACTTGCTGGCTTTACTCTTTATCTCATGTTGATCCTATTTAAGCCCCAGTGTGCTTAATCAAATAAAAGCTGTGTATGGCATTATTTTTACACTGTGCAGCTGCATGTATATAGCTTAGAAGGACATTGCTGTCACATCATAAAATACATCAACATTGCTTTGCATAATCTTTTTAACATGACAGCCTCTATTATAAAATAATACTGTTTCTAAGGGATTTTTAACTTAATTCTGTATTTAATATTTTCCCCCTATGATTTTCAGTATAGTTTCCACATAGCCCTTAAATTAATTACGTGTCTTATATTTATTATCTTTGCATTTCTAGCTGCAAGGACAGATTTATGCATTTATTAAATGGTTAGTAATCATTGATTTTTGCTTCTGTAATTTTCCCCATCATCATTCTTTTTTTTCTCTAGATCATCTCATCAGTGTATATATGCTGTACTGTTCTCTCATTTTAATACAAAAATATTTCAAGACCCCATACCCCTTTTAACTATCGTATCACTTCTGTACAGTCCTTTATAACAAAACTCCTTCAAAGGGTTGTCCATATATGCCACTTCTGCGTCCTCATCACATTTTCTCTGCTTTACTGATCCTATTCGTGCCTTTGTCTTCACCATTCCACTGAGAACCGTTTTGTCATGGCACCAGTGAATTTACCTCACTAAGTCCAATGGACGTTTCTTAGCCCTCAGGTTAAGTGTTGTCCAGCAACATTTGTCACAGTTGATCATGTCATCTCTCCTGAAGCTTTTTACTTGGGTACTTAACTTTGCCAAAGCCAAATTCATGATTTCTTAATACTATCACTACCACCACCACCAAAGCTATTTCTACCTCAGTTTCCTCCATCTCAGTGTTTGGCAGCACTATTCACCCAATTGATCTGACCCAAACTTTGGAGTCATTCTGGACTCTGATGCTTTTTCTCTTAGTCCATCAGCAAGCAAATATCCAACCACTTCTACCATCGACATGGCTATCATGATAGTCCCTTCATTTCCGCCTGAATTACTACAGTTCTCTACACCAGTCTCTCTGTTTTGTTTAATCTCTTCCTCTCCTATTCCCAAGATTATTCTGTATACAGCAACTAGGGTGTTTGTTTTTTGTTTTTTAATCAGATCACATCACTGCTTTAGTGAAAGCATCCCATATGGCTTTCAGCACACCTGGAATAATATCCAAACTCTTACTGTTGCTTTCCAGATTCTCCTTGATCTGTGCCTAGTTCTCCTACTACTGACTTCTAACTTACTGTGCACCAGCACTGTGCCTTCTTGTCATTTTTTGAAAACACCTTAGCCTTTTTACCTCAGGACCTTGGTACTTGCTGTTCTCTCTACCTGAAGCATTTGTTCTGTCTGATCTCTGGGCAGTAATCTTTTCACAAAGGCCTTTCTTGCCATCATTCCCATCTCCTTACCCTTCATTGTAGTACTAGTCACTATGAGAAAGGATATAATTTTTGTACTTTTTTGTTGTTTTGTAGGTCTCCATGATTTCTGCATAGGTTCTGTGAAGACAGAGACTTTTTTTCACTGCCATATTTCCAGGTGTAGCACAGTGTCTGCCACATAGAAAACTCTTGATAGTTAATGAATGAACAAATGAATCCCTTGATTTGATTAATGTTTTAATGTGTGTATTAGTGAAGGAAAAATTTAAGATTGGTTTGTGACTTATATAAGATTTTGATTTGTTAATTTTTTTATTATTGTGGTAAAATATACATAACATTAAATTTAATATTTTAACCACTTTTGAGTATACAGTACCATGGTATTAAATACATTTACATTGTTGTGCAGCCATCACCATCTTCAGAACTGTTTCGTCTTCCAAAATTGAAACTCTGTACCCATTAAACAATAAATTCCCATTCTCTCCTTCTCCAGCCCCTGGCTAATCACCGTTGTACTTACTGTTTTATGAATTTGACTATTCATGTAACTCTCATATAAGTACCTCAGATCACAATATGTTAAGGATCATATTGCGTTTGTCCTATTGTGACTGGCTGTCTTAGTCCTGTTTGGACTACTGTAACAAAATACCATAGATCTGGTGGCTTATAAACAAGAGAAATTTATTTCTCACAGTTTTGGAGGCTGGGAAGTCGAAGATCAAGGTGTGGACAGATTTGGTATGTGGTTAGATCCTGCTTCCTGATTCACATATGGCTGTCTTTTTGCTATAACTTCACATGGGGGACAGGATAAGGAAGTTCTCTGGGGTCTCCTATTTTATAAGGGAACTAATTCCATTCAGGAGTGTTGTGCTTTCATGACCCAATCACTCTCCAAATCCCCACCTTCAAGTGTCATCACACTGCGGATTTCAGCATAGGAATTATGGAGGGGGGGTGGGGGCAGACACAACCATTCATTCAGTCTGTAGTACCGGTTTATTTCACTTAGTGTAGTGTCTTCCACTTCCAGATTGTTGCTGTTAAATGTTTGTAAGTTGCATTTTTTTTCACTGAGTACACAGCAATTAATTATATCAATGCCTTACACCTCTCTTTCATCTGTGTACCTCTAAAATTTTATAAGCATAATTAACTAAACTTCACAACCTCAGTGTAAAGTAGATAATTACGGTATGAGAAACTGAAGTTCTAAGAGATTGCCTAAGGTATATAATGAATATATGCCAAAGTTCTGAATGAGGACCAGGGTTATGTAATTTATTATTGAAAGTGTTAGACCAGATTTCTTGTTTATGATAAAATCATGCAAGGGCTCTAAGAAAAAAATACCAGTAATAATTATAAAGTCCCTTAATATTCATTGCAAAGTTCTTTTAGTAGATGACAAGAAAAAACAAACAAACCTAGTTTGTTTTTGTTTTTTGTTTTTGTTTTTTTAGTGATGGCAAGTTTAGCTATTGGATCTAACTAAAAAAATTTTTTTTTTTTGCCTTTATCTTGTTACATTGCTTAACTGCCTCATGAGTCTTCATAGCCATAGTGTGAATTGGATATTTGAAGGTTTGAACTGGAATAGTTTCATTTCAGTCTCTTCGCTATGGGACATGAAACCCTTAAAAACTATGAGCTTAAGTGTTTGTTTTCATTGTTGGCTTGTTCAAGTGAGGATTTTTCGTTGTTTTTTAAGGCCATCTTGTAAGTGGCAAATTATTGGTAGGACTAAGATGGACTCTGATTTTGATAAAAACTAAAATTTCCCCATAATTATATTCAGATAATGTTTTTAACTTAGTTAATAGTAATTCCTGAAGGTTTTACCTCTTTGTGTTGCTACAATTTGAGTTGAATTCCCTAAAGAACTTAGAAAAATAAAAGTATAGCCAAAACAGCATATAATTTTTCTCAAATGAAGCTCTTCATTATGTTACTTCACCCAAGTGATTAGTTCGTTTTTGGATATTGTGTATATATTAACCTCAAGAATATTTCAACACTGGTTAGCAATGCTACCCACTTTCTTCCTCTACTGGATGACCATTTATGGCTTTAAAGCAGAAACCTATGAACCAGTGAGTAAAGATTTTGAGAAGTGCTAATTAGTGTTGAAAGAATAGTAAAGTTGGGGAAACCATGCAGCTTATATATAGTTAAATTTTTAAAGATGGCTCACCAAGTCTAATAGCCGGTTGTGCTTTGTTTGCATGGTTTTTATTATAGCAAAATTTCAAAGTTACCATCTGATCTCTAGCTAAACTTCATGTAATAAGACATGTTAGTTGTTTAGAAATTTTGTGAATTAACCTTTGGGAATTATAACTCTATTCTAGAGAAGTTTCAATCATACATAACAATAAGGACAAGCATTTCAAATGAGGAATATGATTCATTTTGAGGAGAAGGTGTTTTTTTTTATAGTAAGAATAGTGAAATTATTGATACATTTTAGTAACTTATGGAACTGTAATTTGTTTTATAAGAAATGTGAAGTCATTGACCATACAAGAAGTGCTTTTTAAATGATCTTTGTTTATATTTGGTCTTATTGAAGTGCTAGTATGGACAATGAGTTGTTTAGTTGAAGAGAGTAGTTAGAAGCTTGGAAAGGGTGACAAAAAGTTAGAATCCTCGTAATTCACTTTTTAGGCTTTAAAGAGATTATACATACTTTTTTTGTTTTTCCTTTTGGTTTTGTTTAGCACTTAAGGAAGCTCTCCTAAAGGAAATCTCACTTTGCTCTAGGTTGGAATATAACAAAATTAGAGGTTTTATTTAATTTTTAAAGATTTATTTATTTGGGAGAGAGAGAGAGAAAGAAGGGAAAGCGGCAGAGGGAGAGAGAGAATCTCAAGCAGACTCCTGGCTGAGCACAGAGCCTGACCTGGGGCTCAATCCCAGGACCCTGAGATCATGACCTGAGCTGAAATTATGAGTTAGATACTTAACGGACTGAGCTGCTCAGGTGTCCCATGTTAGAGGTTTTTTTTTTTTTTTTAAGATTTTATTTATTTATTTGACAGAGACCCTGCGAGAGAGGGAACACAAGCAGCAGGAGTGGGAGAGGGAGAAGCAAGCTTCCCATGGAGCAGGAAGCCCGATGAGAGGCTCGATCCCAGGACCCTGGGATCATGACCTGAGCCGAAGACAGATGCTTAACGACTGAGCTGCCCAGGTGCCCCCAAGTTAGAGGTTTTAAAATGAGAAACTGTCATTTGCTTTTTCCTAGACTTCTGTCAGTAGGCTATGGAGTTACCACTTTCTAACTCTCTGAGTTTCTCTAGTGTAGATAGTGGACTTCTGATTATTTCTAACAGGAGATACTGAATTAATCAGTAGCAGGTTTTGAATTAGAGGCCTACTTACCCTACCAGAAAGCCTGATGAGGTCTTCAAAGTCAAAGAGTGGCAGCATATAGAACCTAGGCTTTGATGAGCTTGCTTTTTTTGATAAAAAAAATTAGAAACAGTCAAAAATTGATGGCTTTGAATTGGTGAATCTGTAGGACTCTTTATCTCTTTCATTTCTGTAACTTGTATGAACACCTTCAGGGAGTCAGTTGTCAATTTTAAGGGTAGGAGGTAAGAGGTTCCATCTTTTTTATTTATTTCGGTGTATTTTAGCATGGTTTAATGTCCAGTTGCTGGGATAATTGGAACTACTGCCTTCACATTCTCTGTGAACATTAAGGGAAGAAGCACATCAAATATTTAACACCCTGCTTAGACACAATTGAACTGAGGACAGGTGGCATTCAGTGAGTATGATGCACCAAAAATATTGCTTGGAATTGGAACCCATATGTATTAACACTGCCTGTTTTCCTTTCTTTTTGTACTTTGGATATCGTCCCCCATGAAATCAGGAAAACAACTTTTAGCCTGGATACCAATGTTTGTACAGGTCAGGAAATGATTTCTATTGCTTTATTTGCATGTAAGGGAAGTATCTAAATGGATCGGTGCCTATCCAACTTGAGAAAGCTTTTTAAGAAAGTTGATTAATTGTGTATAATGTCTTCTATTTCTGTACTCACTTTAGACTGAAATAGCAGGGTTTTTTCATATATGCCATATTACACGCTTAGTTAGAACTTTTGTCTTGCTGTTAAAGCTTGTTCATCTTTTTTTCTTAAAACATAGTAAGAAAGGGAAAACAATTGATAGCAAGAGGTTCTTAAAGATCAGGACTATCAAAGTTGTTAATAAAATAAATTTCTTCTTTTTTTATTATATTCTATTGAGGTTTTAGTCATAACGGTACATCTTCTATCCAGATGAACAAAGTAAAGCAAATTGAAACTTTTATTTTTTTTTAAGATTTATTTATTTATTTGAGAGAGAGACAGAGTGTGCATGAGTGGAGGGAGGTGTAGAGGGAGAGAATCTTCAAGCCGACTTCTGCTGAGCATGGAGCCTGATGCAGGGCTCTGTCTCATGACCCATGAGTTCATGACCTGAGCTGAAACCAAGAGTACAATGCTCAACTGACTGAGCCACTCGGGCGCCCCCTAAGGCAAACTAAAACTTTTATTGTTATTTTTTTTTTACTTTTACATTTTTTAAAGATTTTATTTATTTATTTGACAGAGAGAGATACAGTGAGAGAGGGAACACAAGCAGAGGGAGCAAGAGAGGGAGAAGCAGGCTCCCCACTGAGCAGGGAACCAGATGTGGGGCTCAATCCCAGGACCCTGGGATCATGACCTGAGTTGAAGGCAGATGCTTAAGGAGTGAGCCACCCAGGCACCCCAAACTGAAACTTTTAAATAGCAGGCAATATAAATACAATCTCAAAAGGTTTAGAACTTTGTTCTCTAAAATCCAAGACTGTTTCCCCATATAAACCCTATGATACATTAAGCTTGGTGAAATAAGTCTCTTTTTCCCACCAAACATTAACTTGAAAGTTATTTGAAGATAAAATAATTCCTTTCCAAATTTGGAGCAATTTTTCTGAAATGAACATAGCCTATCGACCACAGTTGAGGTGTTTTTTTTTTTTCCCCTTCTAAAAAATAGAGAAAAACATTTTCAAATTTTTAGGAGAATCATTTACAGTTCAATCCTGGTATGGTGTCAGAATTGCCTAGTTGTTCTAATATGGTAGCCACTATCTACCAGTGGCTATTTAAATCTAAATTAAAATAATTAAAATCAATTAATGTTTAAAAGTCAGTTGCTTAGTCACAGTAACCATTTAACAAGTGCTCAATAGCAGCATTTGGCTGTGGGCTAGGTATTGGACAGCTGAGACTGAACATTTCCATTATTGCAGAAAGTTCCATTGCACGGCACTGGATAAAGTATTCCATTGGTGGTAGATCACAATTTTACCTATTTCCCCAGTAGTTTCCTAATATTTACAAGTATTTTCTACTTCCCTCCTAAAAAAAAGAAATATTGCTTATCAGACCCTGTAATTTTTTTCTATCGAATAATTTCCCTAATTAAAAATATTAATGGTCGGGATTTGAAATAGCTAGGTGATGGTAGAAGCATGTTTAGAGTTTTAAAAAGTCTTTATTAATCCTTGAAAATGTATGCCAAAATATGTGTAGTTGTGAATCTTTATTTTTTATTTTTTTAAAAAAAAGATTTTATTTATTTGTGAGAGAGAGCGAGCGCACAAGCAGGGGGAGCAGCAGGCAGAGGAGAAGCAGGCTCCCTGCTGAGCAAGGAGCCCAATGTGGAACTTGATCCCAGGACCCTGGGATCATGACCTGAGCACAAGGCAGATGTTTAACCAACTGAGCGACCCAGGCATCCCTAGTTGTGAATCTTTAAAAAGAGAATGATAGAATGTCTGCAATCCAAGACTGCCAATACTGAAACAGCCTACAGTAGCATATGATTTGTGAGATTTTTCTTTCTTTTATTTTTTAAGATTTATCTGTTTATTTGAGAGAGAGAGCACATGTGTGTGTGGAGTGAGGGGTGGGAGGGGCAGAGGGCGAGTGAGAGAGAAAGTTCAACAGACTCTGCAGTCCTGTCACATGGCTCTATCCTACCATCCTGAGACCACAACCTGAGCTAAAACCAAGAGTCAGATGTTCAACTAACTGTACCACCCAGGTGCCCCTGTGAGATTATTTTTCTTATGTAATAGAAATAGATTTTTTAAAAAAATGGAAATTTTTTTATTGTATAACCACACCTTGAAAAGTACGAACACAGCAAAAACGTTAAACTGATATAAAAACGAATGATTAAATATTTAATGACTATTTAAATGAATTTTAGAGTTAAGCAGCATATATTTCTATGTTCAAATTGAGTGAGGTGAGGAAAAGTAGGTATTCTATTCATTTATTCCTTTGACTCTTTTCAATAAGCCAGTAGGGATAGCTATCCTTACTTTGTGTGTGTTGAGACTTTCATGGTGTATGTTAAAATCAGTTACATAAAGAAAGACTTTCTGTTTTGGGGCAGAAGAAGAGGAAAAATAAAGATAGTTATATGTTAATTACTGAAAGATTCCTTCTATAATTGTATGTCTTGATTTATCTCACAGTTTAACACTGGTAGGTGTTTTCTAAGTGTAAATATAGTTGAGATTTTCCCTGTGCATATTTACTGAAATGGTGACTTGTATAGAAATAGCACATAACCAATATATTAGTTGAATTATGTTTTCATAAAATGTAATATTACTTTTTATATGTGTAATTTGAATATATTTCCTAGTTTCAAGATGATTTTAAAGAATTACCTTTCCTTATAAAAGCCACTTGAGATTTTTATGAGAAGCTTTAAGATTTGTCTGGCTTTATCTAGTGTCATTTTAATTTCATGTATTTTTTTCTTATGCATTTGCACGTACTCAGTAAGCCATGTGTAAAAATTGTTACCATGATGAAGGAATGCCTTTACTAGTTTTTTATGCTATTAGCTTTAGAGCTTTAAATATAGTGTGCAGTTTTAACTATACATATAGTCTTAATTACCTTGTATTTTTTCCAAAAAGTAAAAAATAAAATGTAACATTTATTTTTTATTCAGTCACAAATATTGTTTGAATGTAACTATTTTAAAAAACTTTAATACCATTTTGAATTACAGAGTTTTATAAAAAGTATAATTGCTTCTTTCATAAGACTTTTTGTATTGACATTTTATCATCACAAGGCTTGTGTGTGTGTGTGTGTGTGTGTGTGTGTGTGTGTGTGTGTGTGTTTGAAGTAGGGTCCACAACCAGCCTGCGGCTTGGACTCACGACTCTGAAATTAAGAGTCACATGAAATTAAGAGTCAAATGCTCTACTGCCTGAGCCAGTCAGGTGCCCCACAAGATTTTTTTATATTGATTTAAGTTGAGAGCATAATGCTACAAAGTAGCTACTTGAAGGCAGGTCTTTGGAAATAGAGGGTAAAATGTTGGCAGAATGGAATGGCTGGAAGGTGTGAGGTAAAAAAGGAACCAAGGAAAACTCAGTTCTCTGAGCTTGGACAAGTCTTGTAAGCTCTCTAACATCTATTTTCCATGAATTGTTATGAGAATTTGATGAAATCATATACAAAGGCCTGTTATGAATATTAAAACACCATAATATTGTGTCATTTTTTAAACATGAAACGTTTAAAAGCTTACCCTAAGTCATGCTTTGTTAATTGAGAAATTTCAAAAAGCTTAGATTTTAAAGGAATAAGAACTCTAAGCTCTCCATAGTTCAGGAAATAGTTTAACTTAAAACTTCCCTTGGCCTTATAGTGTATAGTTCCTTCCCAGTGATATTTTCAATCTTTACTAGTTTTGTCGCTCTTCATAAGGATGAGCCTAAGGCCATCTCTCCTATTAATTGATAAAAAATTGATCACATTCTAGCCTTAAGATGAACAGCTAATCTGATCATAGAGAAAAAGTCGTCTATAAAAAGTAACTGCCTCTTGTTTGTAGTATATTTAAGACACTGTGATTCTCTTCTTAGTAAATATTTGAAAACAAAAAGCAACCCAAATGTCCTATAGCTTATTTACTAATATGTTACGTTATGTTAATCACGGGGTGTGGCTGATGATAAGCAAAACATAATCTATCATGCTGTAATAAATAATGACCCATAAACAACATGCTTTATTTGTGTCACATCAGTTGTACCTTCCTGACAACTTTAGATTGATTTAAATATGACTTATGGCATCAAGAAAGACAAAAATTCTAACCAAATATTTTAGTTTCTGAAATTACTTACGCAAATATGACTCAGCTGAATGCTATTTCTGTTTTCCTATTGCAGATTTCTCAACAGTGATGTCACAAGATTGACCACATTGATCACAGTAAGACCAAAATAATAATTAATCTTTTAAGGATGTTTTGTTTTCTCCAGAATGAGAATTGTGTTGGAAAATATTTATAATTTTAAATTGGTATTCTTTCTTTCAACAGGCAATTAAATGTTTACATTTCCAATGAACCACATCTCATACTTCTAGTTAGTTATTTAAGTACTAAAAATATTGCTTTAAATGATTTAAAAAATTTAAAATGAAAATTAGTTTTAATATATAACTGAAATTATATGCTTAATTATATTAATATATTTCGGTGTGAATCATAATTTGAATATCCTATTTTTAAAATTTTTGTTTTTACTAAAAAAGAACATTTAATATGACTCCATATTAGGAAACAATTTACAAAAATAAAATTATTTGAGATTATAATCACTTATTAAGGAAAGACTGTGAAAACAGCCTTGAAAGAATTCTTGAGCTTGCTTAAATTTTTCATTGATATTTAAATGATTTATAGAGAGTCTTCCAAATATGGAGAGTTGTTGAAAAGAGTTCTCATAAGTAACTGATACTTCTCCTCTTTAATTTTAAAGTATTAATTTCTACTATATGTAAGGAAATAACATTTCTTAAAGAAAAAACTGTATCCAAGGCCTTGATCCACATTATTATAAAATTACTAAATAGTATAAAAATAGCATTTTTGAAAAATTCTTTTAAATAACAGAGAAATAAATTTAGAGTAAATTATTTACTCAATCTGTTTCTTTAATCCTGTTCTAATTGTTCATTAATTATATAAACAGTAATTTTCAGAAATGTAAATTCATGTGTAGATAATCTTTGTATTTATGTTTTAACATTTTTTTTTGAAAACTGGTCTACTTTTTTAAGTTTAACATTTTTTAGAGGCCAGAGAGAACTTTTATTGTATTTTTAAAGGCTTTATCATCATCAAGGATACATATGTTCAGATTTTTATCGCATATTCATTCATTTTCCTAAGGGATCACTTTAGCTATCTCTGATATGCAGCTCTTTGCTTGTTTGTTTTTTTCTTAATCAGAACTTTATTGCCCTAACTGAATAGTTTACAACAAAATATTAACATATTTCTATAGTACCTTCTGTTTAGTGTTGAGTACTGTACAATCAAAGAGGTTAACATTGGTATTGGATGAAAAAGGTTTTTAATTTGAAAATGCTGATTCTCGCTGTACATTTTTAGGGTAACATTAAGAGAGTATGTAATTGCAAGTGTTCTAAAATACTAAAAATTTCAGTAAGAGAGGTAGTATCCAATATTACCTGATATAAAATAAGTTAAGAAGTATTCATTTGAGATATTCATAAGTAACTGATAGTAAAAACCCCTAATTTGTAATAATACCATGGCTGTGAGGCCTTCCCCAGCCCCTTGAGTCAAGAAAAGAGGGTAGATTTCAACACTGATTCCCATTGAGGGGACTGTGGAGAGAGTAGTTCAAGTGTTGACCATGGGGCAGAAATAAAGTGAGGCCAGGAAAGGACTGATATGTTCAGAGAAAATGGAGAGGTTAAGGGAGGGACTAGTCAGAAGTAGATAAGCTGATGAAATGAGATGATAAAGTAATAGCTAAAAGGGTAGAATATTGTAGCTGGGCGGGGAGGATATTATAGATTATTTCATAGCTGAAGCTGTAATGAGTTTTTGTATATGATATAATATACATCTTTTATAGTTTTGCCCCAGAAATTTTTAGAACTCAGGAGAATTTCTATTTTTCCCACGTTATAATCCATAGAAATGTTCAGATCTTCTAACTGATTTCCCATCTTCCTGGCCATCATCAATTCCTTTAAAGTCTATGCATCTTCAGTTTAATCTTATTAAAGCATTGCTACTCTTTCACTTCTCTACTTGAAGATGTTTAGTGACTTCCCATTTCCTCCAAGATCAAATTTAGATATTCTAACTTGGTATTCAAGTTCATTCTCAATTTGGCTATAACATATTTCCCAGCCAAATATTCTATTGTTCAAGAAGAATCCTACACTCTACCCAATGTGGACTACATACTCCACATCGAAAATTCATTTTGGCTCCATACCTACCTTCATGTCATTCCCTTTCCCTAGAATATTTTTTTTTTTAAGATTTTATTTTTAAGTAAACTCTCATCCAACGTGGAGCTCGAACTCACAACCCCAAGATCAAGAGTTAAATGCTCTACCAGCTTAGCCAATTAGGCGCCTCTCCCTAGAATATTGTTTTTCCATTTTAGGCTTTTAGTTTTTTCTGATGAACTCAGAACTCTCCTCTAATACCCTGTCAACATGTAATCATCTCTTTGAGGCCTTCCCTAAGCATCCTAATCAAAAGTGATTCTCTTTCCCTGGTAGTTTGTTAATGCTTAATTTTTATTATTCCTATGTCACTGGTAACATATATTCTCTTATATTTTACATATTTTAATATATATTTTTCACTGTGCTAAGCAAATGAGTATTCAGCATGTTTGCTGGTAATCATAAATACCCCAGAAAGAGCTAAATTAATTAGCTTCTTTAGTTTTCATATATTACAATTGAAATAAGGATATTAATGCATGAATATCCAAAAGTGAACCCTGGGAAGCAAGGTGGATGGGAAAGAATGTAGGTTTTAGAACTATAGAGAGCTTGGGGCTTCTGAGTGTCTCAGTCGGTTAAGCATCTGACTCTTGATTTTAGTTCTGGTCATGATCTCAGGTTCGTGAGATCCAGCCCCTCTTCAGGCTCCCTGCTCAGCAGGGAGTCTGCTCAAGATTCTCTCTCTCTCCCTCTGCCCTTCTCCTCCTCACTCTTTCTCTAAGATCAATAAATATTTTTTTTAAATTTATTTTTTATTTTTAAATTTTTGTTATTTTTTTTAGGATTTTATTTATTTATTTGACAGACAGGAAGAGAGAGAGAGACAGCAGGGGGAAAGGCAAGGGTAGGGGGAGAAGCAGGCTCTCTGCTGAGCAGGGAACCCGATGTGGGGCTGGATCCCAGGACCCCGGGATCAGGACCTGAGCTGAAGGCAGGTGCTTAAACAACTGAGCCACCCGGATGTTCCCCCCGCCAACTTTATTTTAAAAAGAACTAGAGAAAGTTCAAGTATTGATGCCACTTATACCTGGTTTGTGACCTTCAGCAAGTCAACCTCTTTGTACCTCAGTATCTTCACCTGTAAAATGATGTTACTTACATTTAAAAGGATTGCTATGCAAGATTTAAATATAATGTTTTTTAACTTTCTTCCCTCTTACTTAACTTTATATATGGCTCCTTCATACATGCTTGAAGGGACATGAAATCAAGTGTAAATGTCAGGGATATAGCCCAAACATCCAAATTTACCTTACTCACACATTGTGGCCCTTTTGTCTGTAAGTTTCAGTAAATAAATTTCTTCTTTCTATATTAAATATATTTATGATAACTTAATTGACATATGAATTCCAGCAAGGACGCTGATTAGATCTTTTGATATGATTTGCTTTTATTTAGGGTAAGAGTCAGACCTCACTAGAATACTATCATCTTAAAAGGCTAGAACGAATTTTAGAATGGTTCAGATTGTGCTACATTCCCCCTATACAACAGATGAGAAAATCAAAGTCCAGAGAGTTTGAAGGGAGGTAATATGTGTTAAGAAAATGAACTGAGGTCAGAAAAACCTTTGTTTAAGGGTTGTGATCTTGAGTCCATTACATAGTCTAAGATCTATTTTTTTTCCTCTCTAAAGCAGAGATAATATTTATATCCCTAGGAGTGCTGTGAATGTTAAGTGACATCATGCTTATAAAGCATAGCACAGAGGCTGATAATATGTACTAAATTCTTTTGACCCCTCATCATAGTCATATCATCACCTGTAAAGTTACTTTTCTCATGTGACATAGTGTGAGATCTTAGCTTAACCTGATTTTGCTTTATTCCACCATAATTTTTAGTATTGTTTTGTGATCATATCTACTTGATTAAAAATCTCTAAACAGCATTGGGGTGCCTGGGTGGCTCAGTCAGTTAAAGTATCTGCCTTTGGCTCAGGTCATGATGCTTGGGTCCTGGGATTGGGTCCTGGGGTCGAACCCCATGTCAGGCTCCCTCCTCAGTGGGGAGCCTTCTTCTCCCTCTCTGTCTCCCTCTCCCCCTGCTTGTGCTCTCTTGCTTGTTCTCCCTCTCAAATAAATAAACCTTTAAGAAATAAAATAAATAAATATATTAATTAATTAATTAATTAAAAATCTCTAAGCAGCATTTATAGAAAGTATAAT
This sequence comes from Potos flavus, assembly GCA_028534135.1. Lineage (NCBI taxonomy): Eukaryota > Metazoa > Chordata > Mammalia > Carnivora > Procyonidae > Potos > Potos flavus. Next base: position 108,567,128 of record CM052883.1, on the reverse strand, counting down.
AGAATAACTCATAGATTTTTTTTCCTTCTCAAATCTTTCCAGATTCTTTTTCTTTGAGAGTATTTATGCAGTTTCACTTATATGCAGTTTATTAATATGTAATTTCATTAATATACTAGCTATACTTTTAAATATTATGATTTAACCTTTTACTATATATTTTAATAATCTGTTACAAAGCAACTTTTAAAATAAAATGACCTTTTCTCGTTTTGTTTTCCTTTGTTTTGTTTTTGTTTTTAAAGAGAGAGAGAGAGCACTCATACATGTGCACAAGCAGGGGGAGGGGCAGAGGGACAGGGACAGAGAATCTTAAGCAGGCTCCATGCCCAGTGTGGAGCCTGATGGCGGCCAATCTTACAACCCTGAGATCGTGACCTGAGCTGAAATGAAGAATTAGATGCTTAACTGACTCAGCCACCCAGGTGCCCCAAATCTTTTCTGGTTTTATTAATATTCCTTTTTCCCTTTGTAATTTTATTGTAAATATTACTTAAATTTTATAGAGACTAATCTCTACCAACAGAAATATTTCATTTAAAAATTGAAATTTAGAGTCCCCTGAGTGGCTCAGTCAGTTGAGTGTGAAACTCTTGATCTCAGGGTCGTAAGTTCAAGTCTCATGTTGGACGTAGGGATCACTTAAAAAACAAATAGATTTTTTTTTTTAAGGCGGAGAAAGGGTGCCTGGGTGGTTCAGTTGGTTAAGCGGCTGTCTTCAGCTCAGGTCATGATCTCAGGGTCCTGGGATTGAGTCCTGCATCTGATTCCCTGCTCGGGAGCCTGCTTCTCCCTCTCCTTTTGCTGCTCCCCCTGCTTGTGCTCTCTCACTCTCTCTCTCTGTGTCAAATAAATAAATCTTAAAAATGATTAAAAATTGAAATTTAGAAGGAATTGTTAGACAGTTTTACAATGTACACACTACTAGAAATATTGGAAGTAGATAGCAAATTTAAAATGTTGGCTACCTACCACAGATAAGATATAACCAAGTGTCATATTGACTGGTGGTTGTCTCTTTATGTTGATTTTCCCCATCTACTAATTTTTTCCTAGCATATCAATACCTGGAGTAAAAATATTTCCAAACTTCCCTTGCATCTAGACGCGATCATGGGACTAAGGTTTGGCTAGAGATAAATAAGCAGAACTACTGTATACAACTTAAAAGAAGGGTTGCATTCCCTCTTTTTTCCTCCCTTCTTCCTTGCTGGCTGAAATGTGGACATGATAATTAGAAATGAGTGGAAACCCCAAACCAAGAATGGGTAAGAAATAAAAGAGAAAGTCTCTAATATCTTCAGGATGTTACCTTGTCCATATCTACCCTGGTGCCTCCATCTGGACTTCCTTGATATGACAGAGATAAACTTATTGTTTTGTAAGCAACTGGTTTCGGGTTTTCTGTCACTCATGCCTAAAACTAATCCTGACACACCAAAATAATTGGACAAAGTTTATGCCATTGTTTAAATGTCTTTGGTTTGTTTATATGTCATTTACTTTTACTGAACTCTGCTGTCACTTTCATAGGTTAGATTTTAGGAGGAAAAATAGGAAAGGGAATGATTCGCTGTGTCTAGGGAAGGAGATTAAATAAACCTTTACAGAGAAAGATGACATCGGGCTAGATTTTTGAAGTATGAATTGGAAGAAAACAGTAATTCCAAAAGATACATGCACCCCTTTGTTAATGCAGCAGCATTAACAATAACCAACACATGGAAACAACCTAAGTGTCCATTGATAGATAAATGGTAAGGAAGATGAGGTAATTGTGTGTGTGTGTACACAAAGTAGAGAAATCAGCCATTTGTAGAAGTACGCATGCGCGCGCACGCGGGCACACACACACACACACACACACACACACAGAGGAATATTATGCACCCATAAAAAGGATGCAGTCATGCCATTTTTGACAACATAGATAGACCTAAAGGGTATTATTCTAAGTGAAATAAGTCAGATTGAGAAAGACAAATACCATGTGATTTCACTCATGTGTTTAAAACACTTATGTGAGAGAACAAAACAAATGAATAAGCAAAGAAAGCTATAATCAGACCTATAAATACAGAGAACAAACTGATGGTTGCCAGAGGTGAGGGAGGTGGGGGGATGGGCAAAATGTGTGAAGTGGAGTGGGAGACATAGGCTTCTAATTATGTAATGAATAAGTCACAGGAATGAAAGGCACAGCATAAGAAATATAGACAATGATGTTATAATAGTGTCGATGGTGACAGATGGTAGCTACACTTGTGGTGAGAGCATAGCATAATGTATAAACTTGTTGAATCACTATGTCGTACACCTGAAACTAATGTAATATTTTGTGTCAACTATGATCAAATAAAAATAGTTTTGTTTTTTTAAAGGAAGAGAATCCAGAAAGAGGAAATAGGCATATAGATTTGGAAAGAACATATGTTCCAGAACATGCAAATATTTTGGTTCAGTGCTGTTGAAACATCAAATTTGAGGAAATAAATGAGCCTAAGGTTTAGATCTTGTAGGGGTTTACTTACCAAGAAGTTTGGTAAGTGCTAGGTGTACCTAGCAAAGAGTTCTTTAATATTATATATAAATTTAATTTAATAATATATATATATATATTCCTTCATTTTTATTCTTATTTTTTCATAGTTTTTCCACTGAATATTTTAAAAATAAATATATTTTCTGTAAGTGTTGAGAAAGGAAGAACAAAACTAATATTTCTTTCTTTATTTTTTTTTTAAATGGTAGTTAGGTGCTTTCTATTTGAGCCTTTATTATTACAGTTTACAGATGACTAAACTGACACTCAGAAAAGTTCAAGTTTCTTTCCCAGTGTGTTCTATTGATACATAAGTCATTATTTGCAAAGTAGAGAAATCAGCCATTTCCAGAAGTCGTCTGTCATGTATTCACTGACCTTCATTTTTCTACTTTTTTTTTTAATACCAAAAGCAGATGTGTATATTTGAGTAAAAAGCCCTTCCCCCCAACCCCCTCATGCTTCTCCAGCAAAAGTTGCACTATTATACCATTAATGGAGCTAAAAGCATGCATGGTGTTCTCAGTGAGAGACTGCAGATATAAATGATACTATGCTGCAGAGACCCAACTAAATTTCTTTGAACAAGGGGAAGTGTACAATGTTATAGGCTCATCTGGTTTAAAAATCAGTTCTTACCTAAAAATTCTAAATGAGCTACTGTTTAATAAATATGCTTAAAAAAAGAAAAAGGCAGTTATCTTAACATAGTCTAGGAATAATTATAGAAGCATGAGAGAAAAGAAAAGAAAGTTTTCTACTTTGGGTTTGTGGGTTTTTTTTGCTGTTATTAGTAGTAAGTCTAGCACCTAGACAAGGTAAATGTTTTCTGAATTAAAGTGACTTGAAATTTAATTTTGTTAGTACATCATTCTCTTCTCTCACAGTTTCTAGAACACCAATGCAGACTTCCAAATGTTAGTCAAAGAGCAGATAAAATACAAATATAATCTGCAAAAACTGTTTCAGGGATGAGAGGAAGGTTGATATAGACTGAGTTATGGAATTATGAAATTTGATTCTTACTATTTTTCTATAAATATGCAAAAAAGGAAAAGCTGTAGAAGAGGAAAGATTTTGATAAAAATGGAAAATTCATATTGTATAGCATCAAAAAGGCACCTAGATTAGCATGTCATAGATGTTTTTAAAAAAAAAGTTTAGGAGCTCCTGGATGACTCATTTGGTTAGGAGTCTGACTCTGTTCTGACTTGGGTCATGACCTCATTGTTGTAGGATCAAGCCCTCTGTCAGGCTCCACACTCAGCACAGAGTCTGCTTAGGAGTCTCTCCCTTTCTCTTTCATGCTCTCACTCTCAAATAAAATTTTTTTAAATTTAATACAAATATTCCTGATGCTGTCCTTATGTGAATGCATTTTTTCAAGTGCATTTTAAAAACATTACATCAGTAGGTATATTTCCATCATAATATAAGATAGTGCAAGTAAACTTTTCCACATGCAAATTATACCATCTATTTATGAATAGCACACTAATGTTATAATTTTATTCTCCGATTTGCTTTCATTTCAGGAAAAACTGCTTAACTTTTATTTACAAAATTCATGGTTTTTGTCTCTTTATTGCTCCATTACTGAATATTTCTGGGTGTCTTTTTTTTTTACTCTAGTTCTTTCATATTTTTAGTGTCAAACTTATAGAAAGGAAATTTTAGAAAACTTACACACTTGACAGTAAACTCAATTGTCACAGTTCCCCTCAAATGTAACCTCCTCCATAAAACCTCCAGATCCCCTTGCAGTTGGAATTAATATCCCCATCATTTCTGCCTTTCTAGTATTTGTCATTTCTGTCATAGCAGTGTTCTTCAACACTACCTCAGACCTGAGTATGTAGATACATTCTCTGTGGAGAGAGGGTTTGCTACAATAATTTACAAATGTTAACATAAAAGAAGTGAATACAAGCATATTCTTTTATCACCTGGGATGCTTACCTTATAACCAATTACTACCATGTACTTTCAGGACTATGGTTGTGTTTAATTATGTCAGTCTAATAAGAAAAGAACAAAAATAGATTTGACATATACAAGTGGTTCATTTGTGCCAAGTGAAGGCCAGATGACATCAGGGTGAACTAAATTAAAGCTTTGTAGTAGTTTGAGTAGAAAGAAATGGTGGCAATATTAAATTGTTCGGGGAACACTAGATTATTAGATAGGCATGCCAAACTCAAATGTAACTGGAAAATAATGAGGAAATAGCAATCAATACCATATCCCATTATGTCGAATACAATTATTTCATTTTAGCAAAAATATTATATGCTTCCAGTTTGAAATCTGTTAATTTTATGGCTTTTTTGGGGAGATTGGGGAAGGAGATAGCATGTGCAGGTGGGTGGGGGGGATGGGCAGAGGGAAAGGGAGAGACAGAATCTTAAGTAGGCTCCATGCCCAGTGCGGAGCCTGACTGGGTGCTCAGTCTCACAACCCTGAGATCATGACATGAGCCAAAATCAAGTTGGATGCTTAACCAACTGGGCCACCCAGGCACTCCTAGTTTTGTAGCTTTTATGTGCATACTTTGTAAATTTGTTTTGGTAGTATGTTGAATTAGATCTAATAGCAGGAAGAGTTTATCCTTATCCATAGTTTCACTTTTTCTATGTATTTCGGTAATATGATAATTTAATTAATTTCAGTCTACCCATGTGTTCACAAGACATTTGTAAGGGTCTATACATAAGTTTCAGAAACATTCTTATAAAGCTCTTATCTGCCTTATGAGATTAGTTGTGTGTTTGGCTACTTCACCTGTTAGACTGTAAAGTCCTTACCATCTAGTAAAGGCATAGATTATGTTTTATTCATTCTTGCAGTTCTCTTAGAGTCTGTTTGAATGCTTTGTATCCAATAGTGGCACAGCAGAAATTTATTCAATAAACTGCCCTGTGCTGATGTGTCTCTTAGTGTGATAATGACCAGAACGGATAAATACATAGAAAACATACAGAGAACATACACTTTAACAATTTGAAATTCATACAGGTTAGTAAATTCTTCTTTTTAAATTAAATATCCCCTAGGATTTTGACCACTTACCATGTTGTATGAATTACTTGAAATTGATAAAGGATCTATAGGTTGGTAGGGGCAAAATGAAAGATTACATGGCAGGTTAGAACTGAATATGGAGATGTAACCAGAGGGCTTCAGGGAGCAAGATGGTGCATCATTGCAAAAATGTAGTTTTATTTTTATTTTTATTTTATTTATTTATTTATTTTTTTTTAAAGATTTTATTTATTTGACAGAGAGAAACACAGCGAGAGAGGGAACACAAGCAGGGAGAGTGGGAGAGGGAGAAGCAGGCCTCCCGCCGAGCAAGGAGCCCGATGCGGGGCTCGATCCCAGGACCCCGGGATCATGACCCGAGCCGAAGGCAGACGCCTAACGACTGAGCCACCCAGGCGCCCCTGTAGTTTTATTTTTATATAGTTAGGGCAGCATGAGAGCATTGGTATCTTAAGGAAAAGGAGACACAAAAGAATGGAATGAAAAGGGGCTTGGGAAGTCACTAAAGACACCATCTTCCACTTTTGCGGTACTGCCTGGAGCCACAGGGCCTAGGGAGTGTTCTCTTTAGCTTAGGTGGAATTAAAATTGGCATAATTTTAAATCCTCTAGAGTAATATAGTAAGTCCATTTTCTGCTTTCTAATTCTATTTTAATAGATTTTTGCATGATGTTGCCACACCATAGAGTTTAGTTACCTTACTAACTTCTTAAATATCTTAAGAAGTTTCCTACTGAAATTGAATTACCTATTCCTAAATTTCAAAACCATTCAATGTTAGCTTTGTCCTATATATGTAACTTTACAACACACAGACTTTTTTCTAGTCAGAACATTCTTTTTTTTTTCTAGAACATTCTTTTTTTTAAAGAAAGATTTATTTATTTATTTTAAGGAGAGAGAGAGAGAAAGAGAGAGAGAGGAGAGAGAGTTCAGGGAGGGAAGGGCAGAGGGAGATGGACAGAGAGAATCTCAAGCAGACTCCCCGCTCAGACTACCCGCTCAGCACAGAGCCCGACACAGGGCTCAATCCCATAACCCTGAGATCATAACCTGAGCTGAAATCAAGAGTCAGATGCTCAACCTACTAAGCCACCCAAGGGCCCCTTGTCAGAACATTCTTATAACCAGAACATAGAGTGATGATTCTGTCTATGTCTTTTTCCATGCATCATTTCTTTTGCTTGAAATGTGATTACCCCTTTATCCAGTGCCAATTCATTCGAAGAGTGGTCTTGTAGTCTTCTATGACAACTGTGACCTTCACTGAGCTCCCTTTCCTCTCAACATTTTATCTTATTTCCTGTCCACAGACTTTTAAATTTTAGAATCCTTGTTTGCATTTCTAGATGTGACATTGGTATCTTGCTATCCCACAGTACTAAATTCAACATGTCTAAACTTGAACACATTCTCTTCCCCTTTCCCAGAAACCTTTTCCTCTTTGTATATTTCCTGTATTGGTCAATGATATCAACATCCACTCAGCCACCCAAACCAGAAATATTAGTCATTTTTAACTACTTCTTCAGAAGTTCTTATCTGGTCTGATATCAAATCACTGCATGCTGTGTAATAAAAGAGCCAATGTTTATGGAGTGCTTGCTGTGTGCCAGGCACTAATCTAAGAATTTGATTTGTAGGAATTCCTTCAATCTTCCTAACAACTTTATTTATCACTCCTCTTTTATGTAAGAAAGACATGTATTTGCTAATGCAAGTACACACCACCATTATGAAGCTGTCCATCCAAATGAAAACAAAAGAAAAATTATTAAACATAATCAAGACTAATTTATAAGAAATAGTAAGGATAGAGGGACATATTAAATGATACCAGGGGATAAAATTAGGAAGGTCCATCCTGGGAAACTCTAAAAGACAGAAGACCTATTTTCTTCAACTAAAAATATTAATGGCATAGGGGTATGGTCAGAGCAGTTACAGATTAAAAGAGTCTTAAGGGACATATCAGCCTATTCTAACATATATATCATATTTGAGTCTAAACTCAAATAGTTTAAAAATATTATAAGGCTAAGAAATGTGTATATTGATTCAATATTTAATATTAAGGAATTATGTTAGAAAGTCTTATAGCTATGATAGAAGTGTTGGGCTGTTTAAGGTCAAAAGCACAGGTCTATACCTAAAGGCATAAGCATCTATGTCAGAAGCTTGAGAAAAAACTGCATTCACCAATCACTTTTTTTTTACTTGGTCTCTGCTTAAAGGGGTGACAAAACTTTTAGTTCAGTACCATTTATTAGACATAAAATATAATTTGTGATTTTACTAATTCACCATTGTGTCATATTTTCTCAATATTCAGTGTTTGTTTTACAGAAATATGGACAGTTGAAGGGAATAAAAAGTAATATTTCTAGAACTTCTATAAAAATGATGATGATGATGATGATGATAGTCAACAGTTGAGTGCTTAATTATGTGGCAGGCACCCTTTTATGAGTTTATTGTTTTAACTTATTTCATCCTCCTAACTTCATGAGGCAGTATTGTTATTATCCTCATTTTATAGAGGGGAAACAAGCTATAGAGAGGTTAAATGATTCACCCAGAGTTACATTGTTATTAATAAGTGAAGTTCAGAGTTAAAGCCCATTCGGTTTGACTTATGTCTTTACTATACTACTTTTTTGCCATGGTGCTATTAATATTTATCTCATTTACTTAATTTATTTGGGAATATCTTAATTTCTCCCTCATTTTCAACATATAGTTTTGCCAGATATAGAACCATTGGTTGATAATTGTTTTTCTTTTAGCACTTTTAGCACTTTAAATATCTCACTGCCTCTGACCTCCATGCTTTCTGATGAGAAATTGGCTATTAATTTTATTGAAGATTCCTTGTAAATGATGAGTTGCTTCTCTCTTGCTGCTTTCAAGGTTCTATTTTTGTCTTTGTCTTTCAACAGCTTGACTGTGTCTGTGTCAATTGTCAAGTGTGATTCTCTCTGTGTTTATCCTTTTGGAATGCATTGATCTCTTTGGATGTGTAGGTTCATATTTTTTCCCAAATTTGGGAAGTTTTCAGCCATTATTTCTTCAACTATTTTTCTGCCCCTTTTTCTCTTCTCCTTTTGAGACACCCCTAATACATCTGTTCACTTCTCCATACTTTTTTCTTTCTGTTCCCCAGACTAGATAATCTGAATTGATCCATCTTCAAGTCTTTTGGTTCTTTCTGATGTCTGTTTCTCTGCTTTGAACCCCTCTAGTGACTTTTTCATTTCACTTATAGCACTTTTTAACTCCAGAATTTTTATTTAGTTCCTCTTTGTAATTTCTTTGTCTTTATTGACATTCTCATTTTGTTCGTATATTATTTTCCTGGTTTCCTTTTGTTCTTTGTCCATGGTTTTCATTAGCTCTTTGAGCATATTTAAGACTAGAAATTTGTTGCTAGTAGACCTGCCCTACCAGAAATGACAAAAGGAGTTCTTAATGCTGAAATGAAAAGACATAGACAGTAATTAAACCATATGAAGAAATAGAAAAACTCTAATAAAGGTAACTACATAGGTAAATAGATAGGGAACATAGTGCTTTGAAGGAAAAGAAAAATAGAAGGTCAATGTAGCTAGAGAGTACAGAAAATAAGGATTATGGTTTGAGATTAACAACCAATAGATAAAGGGCATTGTAGAATAAGATAAAGTGTTTTCCCCCCCTTTACTTTAAGAGCAATGAGAAATGTTTGAAGTGTAAATTAAAGTTTGAATTGTACACAACCCAGTTTCAATTGAGGCTACAGATGTTGAGCAACTCACCTAAGGTCATACAGTGATCAAGAGGTAGAACCAAGATCATAATTCAGGAATGTCTTGATCTGATATCCTGACTACTACATTTCTTATAAATACAAATTTAAGAAATATTCAAGAAATTATAAGCTTTAAATTTCTGTGACCTAAAATTGTTCGTTATTATTTCAGCTGATGATACCACAAAATGCCAACTATGTTTGAGGGATGTGATTTTACTTGTTCCAAATGCAGTCATGGTCAAATTAAATTTTTTTAGCTCTGCTTATGCCTTACTGCTCCTCAGTAAACAGGTGAACTCATGATGCTCAATAGTGACCATTAGAACAAACATGTATTTGATCTCTTCCTATGATTTCTTCTACTTTCAACTCCTGTCCTCTAAGGGAGAATTAACAATGAAGGCTAATTGTGTGCCAGACAGTTTCCAAGTATCATTTTATCTTAAGCTTATTGATATTAAGTAACTGTTCCAAGTTGACATAATTAGTAATTGGTGTAACTGGGATTCAAATTCATACTTCTCTAAAGTCAATGACGTACTCAAGATTCTGCCTGAGAAACTATTCCCTAGAAAGGAATTGTGAGCCATTCATTCATTCAATCAGTATATTATGTGCTTCACATTCAGTCACTCATTTATTCATTTATTTAACATTTATGAAACACTGACTTATATGCTTCCACTGTCTAGATATTGTGGTCAATATGACAAATTTCCTTCTGTTTACTTTTATCAAATTTGCTTTCTAGTAAGAGAGCAGAAGTAAATAAATACATAAAATATTTTTGTATTTTAAGAAGGGGAAAAACTAAGGAAAACGTGATAGCACTTATGCTCCTAAGAAGGGGAAAAACTAAGGAAAATGTGATAGCACTTATGAGGCAAGGTAGAAATGAGGAAAGTTTACATATAAAAGTTGGGGAAGGCCTCTGTGAGGGGGCAACACTCATACTGAGAAACCATCGCCAGAAGGAGCCAGCCATGTAAGGATCTGAGGAAATAGGAATCACAGTGCTGAAGTTAGGATATTCTAAACTGGGGAGTAGAGGTAGGCAGATGTCATCAAATCTAGTTAGAACTTTTTTCTAATGTGAAGAGAAGCCACTGGAAGTCTTTATGGTTGGTGGTTGATTTTCTTTTTCTTTCTTTCTTCCTTTCTTTCTTCCTTTCTTTCTTCCTTTCTTTCTTTCTTTCTTTCTTTCTTTCTTTCTTTCTTTCTTTCTTTCTTTCTTTCTTTTTGGTGGTTGATTTTATTTTCCTCCATATCATATTTAACTTGAAAATGTTCCATATTCAACTTTTCTCTTATTGGAGGCTTTTAAGGAGGAAGCCATGTCTCGTACATTGATGGCTTTAAAGCAATATTATAAATTCTTTATGATTTATATTTTTGGAGGTATTCTGTTTTCTTATTTGTAAATTATATATACCATTGCTATCAGAATTAAGAAGTTTTCATCATCTTAAAGAGAAATTCATGGATATGCATTATTCCTTGACTCTAAATATTACATTGTGCCTTTTGAATTACTTAGTAAATTTCCAAAGATGGAAAATATACCATTTCTAGTCTTTTCTTTAGGAGCTTAAGGTCTAGTGAAGAACCAGACACACAAACCCATCATTATAGATGTGGTAGATCCCATCATAGAGGTATATATACAATGTTTTTGGAATATGGAAAGAATGGTGTGATCCCTGAGGGATGAAAAGGCCTCGTCAAAAATTTTCATTCCACAGAGAATTTCCCATTATGCTTTTTGAAGCTTAGTAGAGGCTAGGTATCACTATTTGAACAGTGATGCTTAATGCTACAAAAAATCTTTAGAAAGAGTTTATGATTTCCAGCTATATAGCAATATAAATAAGGTGTACCTGATTTAATATATATGAGAAAGTCAAATTTCTTTTCTCAGTGGAGGATGAAAAAGCATTAAGGGTGCTCTTTCTTACTGCAGCCCTTTCTCCCTCCTGTTTTCTCTCATCCTTTATCCTTCATTTTTGTAAGTGTACATGAGGTGGGAAGAAGACGCAATGTTATAAGTTTTGAAGGAAGGTGTCATAGCAAATTTGGGTGGGTGTTTGAGAGAGGAGGTGTGATTATAAAAAGGGAATTTATTTATTTTTGAGTTGGTGATAGCCTCTTCTGATGGTCTTCAACGGGGACCTTCCTTAGATCTTTCTCCTACTCAAAATCCCGGCTAGATATATAATATTTCCTATCATAATATTAATTGGGCACTCTCAGAAATAAACATGTGAGAGTGATATGAGATTAATGTCAGTATAACTGGAATGAGCAACATGACACTAGCGAAGAAAACTATGTGCTTTGTAAGTCTGTTGGTCAAGAATCAGAGGAAGGATTCTTAGAAAATAAAATTGTGTGAAACCTAGGCAGCTGCCCAAAGAGAAAGTACCAACTTACAAGCAAATGCAGAGTACCCTCACATCAGGGTATGAAGAGAAATGAAAGCGGCACAGTGTAATTTAGAACATAAGTATGCTAAGAGAGTTGAAGGAACTGAAGGAGGGGGGTAGTATTTCCTCCTTAGCAGTTAAGTATTCAGCCAAAAAAGAGTGTGATGTTGTACAGAATGAATATAAAAAGAAAAGGTAAAAGAAAAATACAGCGGAATTTCAAGAAAGGGTAGCCAGCCTTTATATAATAAAAAATGACCTTTAAAGTTAATTGCACCAGAGTAATTACCCCGGAAACCAGTGTCTTCCAATATAAGATGATTTTTAATGTAGAAAAAATTCATTAGACTGAGGGAAGAAGACAATAGGTAGCTTGAACATATATATTTAGTTTGGCTATTTGCTGAAGTCCCACTAATTTGATAGAAAAATGCATTTTAAGAAAACATAAGCAAAGAAATAGGAGAGGGAAGAATAGCAACAAAATTCTGGAAGCTGAAGAGTAGACAGATGAGTAGTAACCAATTTAGAAGAATGGGAGAACTGAATAATTAGCTGACAATGAGGGGAGGTGGGAAAAAATGCAGTTTATACCTTTGAAACCCTTGAGGACTCAGGAATGATCAATTCCAGGTATCTCTGGAAGAGGCAGCAACAGTTGTGGGGGGCCATTTATAGGTACAGGTGAATCTTTAGAGACAAAGACTGTATGAAAATGTAAAATGTTCATTAAACATTCATTAACATAAAAGTCCAGGGCCACCTCGGTGGCTCAGTCAGTTAAGCATTTAAGGGTCCGCCTTCGACTCAGGTCATGATCCCAGGGTCCTGGGATGGAGCCCCACATCAGGCTCCTTGCTCAGCAGGGAGCCTGCTTCTCCCTCTGCCTGCTGCTCCCCCTGTTGTGCTTGCTCTCTCCCTCTCTATCTCTCTGTGTCAACTAAATAAATGAAATCTTAAAAAAAAATAAACATAAAAAGTCTGTTTAACCAGTTATATTCCTCAGATCTCCTGTACTTAACACAATTGGATGCCTCCTTCATTCAGTAGAAGGAGGTTTATCCTCTGGAGTGGATAAAATTGAGGGTCTTTGGATTTTAGGTAAATGAAACACCTTTGTGGGCAAGGACATCAAAGGAAGATGGGGTTTGAGTGAAGACTTATTATATACTGAATATTGTGGTCTCCTACTTGCCTTTGCTGACTTGACTCTTAAAGAAAAACCTAAGGATAAAAAACATCAAAGGGATTCCCAAGTGAAATGGCTTAGCCAGGTGAAACTCACAGTTAACAAGCCTCATACAAGTTGACAAAATTTCCAATTGAGTTTTTAATGTTCCATTCTATAATATGAATGGATATGCAAGGGTCATCAGACATTCGAGGAAAGCCTGTATTAGAAATAACAAAGACCTAAACAGATATGTAGAAAAAAAAAAAATAGAGGAAACAGAGGCTCTACAAGAGGAAGAAAACTTAAATAATTAGTATGATTAATATCTTTAGAGAAGTAAGAGAAGAAAATGTGATCTGTCAATGTCGCAAGATTTTCCTATAAAAAATGAGTGAGCAAAATCCAGAAAGCTCTTAGAAATTAAAATATCAAATGAAAATCTTACTTAGAAGGATTAGAAGAGAACATTGAGGCCATCTCATAAAAAATAATAAGAGGAAGTATAAAACAGGAGAGAAATTATTATAGGACCAAGAGAGAAGGTATAATCTGATTATAGAGAGAAATATGTATTTCTCTAATATTTATATATAATATATATTATTTATATATAGAGAGAGAGGGAAGGAGGAAGAGATAGGAGAAGGGAGTAAGAAAAGAGAAGAAAAAAGTTGAGGGAGGATCTCTGTAATAAGTAATTACACATTTTTTTCCCCTCATACAAAAGACCTTTTGCATTTTTTAAATGTTCTTAACCCTGGTGTACCTCTCTTTTCTCATTGGAAAAGAACTTGATCAAGTCTTATTTCCTTTTTTTTAAGCTTTCTTTTTATTGAGGTGAAATTCATGTGACATAAAATTTACCATTTAAAAGTGAACAATTTAGTACATTCATCATGTTGAATCCTGTCTCTATGAATTTACCTATTTTGAAGATTTAATATAGATGGAATAGCACATATCTGAAGGCTTCATATATGTTTCTGGCTTCATTCACTTGTTTTGGAGGTTCATCTACCTTGTAATGGGTATCAGTATTTCATTCTTACTTGTACCTGAATAATATCTCATTGTATGTATTGTTCATCCATTGATGGACATTTGAGTTGTTTCACTTTTCAACACTGTGAGTCATGCTGCTATGAACATATGTGTACTTGTACTTGTTTGAGTACCTGTTTTTAGCTCTTTTGAGTATGTATCTAGGAATGGAATTGCTGAGTTAGATGTTAATTCTATGTTTAACTGTTGAAGAAACTACCAAACTGTTTTCCCCAGCAGCTGAATCATTTTGCTTTCCCACCAGCAATGTATAATATTTTCAAATTTGTCATTTCCTTGTTAATATGTTTTTGTATTTGTTTCTTTTTTTAGTATTATAGCTATACTAGTGGGCGTGAAGTGGTACCTCATTGTGCCTTCGATTTGCATTTCATACATTGCTAATGATTTTGGGTGCCTTTTCAAGTCGTTATTGGCCATTTATATATCTTCTTTGGATGTATATTCAAATCTTTTGCTCATTTTTTTAAAAGATTTTATTTATTTATTTGACACAGAGAAAGAGATCACAAGTAGGCAGAGAAGCAGGCAGAGAGAGAGGGGGAAGCAGGCTCCCCTCTGAGCAGAGAGCCCGATGTGGGGCTCGATCCTAGGACCCTGAGATCATGACCCGAGCCGAAAGCAGAAGCTTTAATCCACTGAGCCACCCAGGTGCCCCTTTTTGCTCAGTTTTAAAATGGTTTGTTGTCTTTGTGTTGTTAAGTTGTAAGACTTCTTTACATATTTTGGATATTAGACCTTTACCGGATATATGCTTTGCAAATATTTTCTCCTATTCTGTAGATTGTCTTTTCACTTTCTTAGTAACACTTTTGATCCCCCCAAATTTTAATTCTTTGAAATCCAGTTGATCTGTTTTTTTCTTTGTTGCTTGTGCTTTTCATATCATATTTAAGCACCCATTGCCAAATCCAAGTTCATGAAGATTTACCACTATGTTTCTTCTAAGAGTTTTATTATTTCACTTATGTTTAGGTTATTGATCCATTTTCTTAAGATTTTATTTTTGAGGAATCTCTACACCCAACATGGGGCTCAGACTTAACAAACCTGAGATCAAGATTCCCGTGCTCTACCAACTGAGCCAGCCAGGTGCCCCAATCCTTTTTGAATTAATTTTCATATGTATTGTGAGGTAATGGTCCAACTTAGTTCTTTTGCATGTAGATACCCAGTTTTCCCGGCACCATCTATTGAAGATACTCTTCTTTCTTCCACCAAATGGTCTTGGTGTTCTTGTCAAAACTCAGTTGGCCATAGATATATATGTTTAATTTCTATACTATCAGTTCTGTGTCATCGGTTGTATATGTTTGCCCTCACACCAAACCAATGTTTGCCACACTGTTTTGATTCCTGTAGCTTTGTAGTAAGTTTTGAAATTGGAAAGTGTGGATCCTCTAGCTTTGTTCTTCTTTTTTAATATTATTTTGGTTATTTGGGGCCACTTGCGATTCCACATAAATTTGAGGATTAACTTTTCTATTTCTATAAAGAAAAAAATTGTTGGAATTCTGATAGTAACTGCATTGAATCTGTACACCACCTCAGGTAGTGTTGCCATCTTAAAAATACTAGGTTTTAAAATCCATGAGCATTCAATGTCTTTACATTTATTCAGATCATCTTTAATTTTTTTAGCAGTACTTTGTCGTTTTCAGTGTATAGATCTTTCACCTCCTTGGTTAAGTTTTTTCCTAGGTATTTTGTTCTTTTGGATGCTATCGTAAATGAAATTGTCTTCTTAATTTCTTTTTTGGATTGTTCATTGTTGGTGTATAGAGCACAGCTGATTTTGTGTGTATATGTGTGTGCATGCATGTGTGTTCATCTTATATGTTCATCTTATATGTTCATCTGCAGCTTTGCTGAATTTGTTTATTAGTGCTAGACGGGGTTTTTTTGATCTTTGCGATCATGTCATCTGCAAATAGAGATAGTTTTACTTTCCAATTTGGGTGTCCCTTCCTTCCTTTCTTCCTCCCTCCCTCCCCCTCCTTCCCTCCCATTCTCTTTCTTTCTCTTTCTTTCTTTCTTTCTTTCTTTCTTTCTTTCTTTCTTTCTTTCTTTCTTTCCTTCCTTCCTTCCTTCCTTCCTTCCTTCCTTCCTTCCTTCCTTCCTTCTTTCCTTCCTTCCTTTCTTTCCTTTCTTTTCTTTTCTTTTCTTTTCTTTTCTTTTTTGCCTAATTACTCTGGCTAGAGCTACCAGTGGTGAAAGCAGTCATTCTT
>CM052883.1:108413862-108550366 GCA_028534135.1 Potos flavus | reverse complement strand
TTTTTTTTTTATCATGAAAGAGTGATGGATTTTCTCCAATGTTACTTCTGTGTCAATTATGATACTCATGTGATTTCCCCCCTTCATTCTACTAGTGTAGTATATCAGTTGATTTTCTTATGTTGAACTATTTATTCTTAAAATTTAACTTCCTTCTCCAGTAAGATTTTTCTTACATTCCCAAATTGATTAAAACATCAGTTCTTTCACTGCGCTACTCTCTAGAATGGAGAACCTGATTACACTTTTATTATTGCATCTAGGTGTTGTTTGTAATTTGTTTGCCCACATCCTTTTTAAGATTTTTAAAATCCTAAACCTTTTTTCTAGTAATGCATAATCATATGAAACTCTTCGGGAAATATAATCTCTAGTCAGTTTTTGCATAACTTTTAATAAGTTGATTTTCAGCAAAAATTTTATATATTTGATGTACACTAGCAAATATAATATGCTCATTCAAATTTAATCTTTGATAATCTTTTGGTATATAAAGACAATTGTTTTTTTCTATTTTTCAAGGGACACAATCTTATTATATTTTTAATTATGTAAGACATACTTTATCAACTTTCAAGTCCAGGCATCTCTGTATAAGCACCTAAAAGGCATCTTTTTTAACACAAAACTTGCCATGCTAACATTTCTAATTGTACAATTCAGTAGTGTTAAATATATTCACATTGTTGTGCAACCAGTTTCCAGAACTTTTTCATTTTGCAGAACTGAAACCCTATACCCATTAAACAAGTTTCCATTTCCCTCCTCCCTCCATTTCTTGGCAACCACCATTCTACTTGCTGTTTTTGTCAATTTGACTACTCCAAATACATAATATAAGTGGGATTACCTTTTCTTTTTGCTGAATTATCACTTTATGTCCTCATTGGCTCATTTCCCTACTAATGCACCTCGTGCTTCCGTTTTTTAACAAAAAAAATGTAAAAAAACAGTATCAAAACCATCATAGCAACTGTATCAGTATTCAGCTGTGTGATAATAGGGATTGAATATCATGAGCACTCATCCGACTGTCACCACCACACATGATATACATTTAAGGTTCTCAGCCTATTTGTTTTTGCTTACTATGTTAAGTTATTATGTTATTTTATTTATTAATTTATTTTATTATTGTATTGTTATTTTATTTATTTTTATGTTATTTTGCTATTTAATTTGTTATTATAAAGAGATATTTAAACATGCTATCACCTCATTTAAAAATACAAATACTTTGAAACAGTTTGTGAAACTCCTTAAGAAGTTTCAGCATATAGTATTCAATTGTAAGCTCTTTGTGGACAAAACTGCCTTATTCACATATGTCTGTTTACAGTATTAGAAATTAAGCCCTCAAACTCGTTTCTAGTTTCAATTTGTTGGATTGAGTGGATTTTCAATGTCTTTGTGTAGTTATTTGCTCATGTGGTCAGCAAATTTGTATATGATTTTATCTACATTGTGAGCCAGTTACTTTCAATTAATTGTTCTTTTCTACAGTGCTATTTAAAGAGGGATTAATATATGAAGATTTGGAGACCAAAGCAATTATCAAATCATCATAGCAGCAGTAACTCATTTATACCTTTGCCACAAAGATATGATCAGCATTTACTAAAGAATCTACTGGACAATTGCACTAACCACTTCTTACCATGACTTTTACTTGGAGAGGTGGAAAAAGAATTGATTTACTTTAGTTAAATGTTAATAATGAAAAGAGAATGTTCATATTTTTGAAGAAAGCTGGGTTCATTATTTTTTTATTTTTTTTAAAGATTTTGTTTAATTGAGAGAGAGAGAGAGTGAGCACAAGCAGGGGGATGAGAAGAGGGGGAGGGAGAAGCAGACTCCAGGCTGAGCACGGAGCCTGATGTGGGGTTCGATCTCACTACCCTGAGACGATGACCAGAGCTGAAATCAGAGTCAGCTGCTTAACCGACTGAGCCACCCAGGCGCCCCGAGCTGGGTTCATTATTATCTGAAGTTGTACTTGCATTTTCATAGGAAACACTCTAATTATTTTTAACCCATTTTTTTGTCTTATTTTAAGCCTTGTACTGTGGTCATTTTTGCATACTACATATTGGACTTATTAGACAAATTAAAAGAAAGTTTACTTTTAGTCCTCATACTCTTCAAGTAAAAAAAAGGTATATTTTAAAAAGAAAGAAGTCATTTTGGAGATGAATGTCTGTGAGTACATGGAAGTATTTTTGCCAAAGAAGAAAAACTTACCATATTCTAATGTGTGCAGTACCTGCAATTATATTATACCTACAACTAATTATAGTGTTAAGTATTGAGAATTAAGAGTGATAAGCTCTGGGGCATCTGGCTGTCTCAGTTGGAGGAACACGGGACTCTTGATCTCGGGGTCATGCTTTTGAAACCCCAGTTGGCTGTAGAGATTACTTAAATAAACTTTAAAAAATGAGTAATAAGTTCTGATATGCTGTTGTAATTATTTATTATAAGCATACTTAATGGAAAAAATAAGTCGAGTTACTAGAAGTTAACTTCCCTCTTTTGTATGTTTGTTAAATTGAACTACTTTCCTAAAAAAATTAAAATTGTTAGTTAATTTTATTTATTTATTTATTTATTTTTGTTGTTGTTGTTAGTTAATTTTAAAATTAGTTATGGAATACAGAGTATTTTAGAATATGATTTAGATTGTAGTTTAATGCTTAGAAAAAAATTTGTCTTTTTTTGTTTGTTTGACACATCCTTCTAGGAACACACTTTATAAATCCTCCATATATTTTGAATCATGACATAATAAGTAGGAAGTTTTTCTTGAAATTAAAAATAATCATTATGCAAAAATAATTATGAAATATGAATAAAATTTTAATTTTATTATGGCCTTTCTTGTTGAAGGAAACACTCTAAAAGTATTTTCTCCTTTAACCAAATTTCATATCCATTACGTTTTTCAGTTTATGCTTCAGGATTCATCTCCCTTTTGAATCATTGTTAAGGAATGAATTTTTTGGTGGATTAGTCTATATCAAAAGGCAATTTTTTCTTGTTTCACCTATGTTCATTTTATCTCACTAATAAAGTTATTATATGCTTAAACATGGAAACTGTATCTTCTTTTGCCTTTCCCTTAGTTCCTAGTAACAGGTATTTAATGAATTAGCCAATGATTAATGCAGGATCAGAAATGCAGGGTTAATTCTGACATTGTGTCTTCTGTCTTTAGTTTTGTGGCAGTTGTGTTTGGGGTTGTACCCATTAAGCGAAAATAACCATACTTATTATTTTTGGATGAAGTACTTTGTATTTCTTAACTTTTCATATGTATAAAAAGTGCTAAATCTTCAATCAGTCTGGATTAAGACTATTTCAAGAGATCGCTTGCCTCTACAACTTCAGATTTGTTGAGAAATTAAGTTGCATGTTATATATAAAACTGCAAAGAATCTTAAAATCATACTAAGTCTAGTACTTTCATTTTGTAAAACCAAACCTTAGAGCGACTAGCTCTATGTTACACAGCCAGTTCATGGCAGAATCCAGCATCAGTGTCTAATTTCCAGTTCAGTGTTCTTTTTCTTTAAATTAGATGACTTTATTTCTTTTTAATGTATTCTATTTTTTTCATGTTATTTTAGAAAGAGGATCACATTTCAGGCCTCTTTCTGTTAATAGTATCACCATTTCCCACATCGGTATATGAATCCCGGTGTCGTGTTGGATTGCTCTCCTTCCTCTGGCTCTAGATCAAAACTTAAAAGTGCCTGTGCTCTGGCTTCATTATCTTTTGCATCCTTTTGCCTTCTTTGTTTTCCTTTCATTCCCACCACCACCCTATTACGTCATGTTTAGATGTTTCTCTAGTTTCTCTGTCTCCGGTATCATGTTTCCTCTTCTCACACATTGTGGATAACATTGCCAGAGTAACACATATGAAATCATGATTCCTTTTTCCACACCTTTATTTATGCTATTCCCTTTTTTGGGAACATTCTTTTTCTACCTCTGCATATATATTCAAATGTTAGACATCCTTCAAGACAAGCCCAAATCTCATTTCCTTTTTAATATAGACCACATCTACCTAAATGGGGTGCCACTTAAAATCTAGGGTCAGTTAGTGTCTGTAATCATTTAACATCTAAACTCATGGTATCCTATAATAGAGTGCTACAGCAAGAAGAGACTTTAGATGTCACCTATTCTAGTCATCTCACTTTATAATTGGGTAAATAGTTTTTCTAGAGTTAAATGGCTAACATAAGCCCTTGGGAAGTTCAGAGTAGAGATATAATTAGACTCCAGTCTCCTAACCTGTAATCCAGAATTCCTTCCTGTGTAACACTCTTCTTTTCACTGTAAAGTGCCTTGTCTTTTTAGGTGCTTTTTTGTGAGTTCATGTATAATTTCTGCTATGTGAAGCCAAGATGAATTTTTAAAAATTTTTTGTAGTCCCCTTAGCATATAATAGGACTTGACTGAATCTGTATTTTATAGAGAATTGCTTTCAGATAAAATTAATATTTTAAATAAGGTTATTATTTCCATTTTTATAAATACTAATGACCAAGGATTGTACTGCTTTTATTTAAAAGAGGTGAAAGAGTTTTTAATAGTTCTTGGAAGTTTGGATCTATTTCTAATACTTTAACAAACAAAAAATTGTAGCAAATAACAAAAATATAATTGAAAAATTCTCTTGCTCCCTTTTATTGCAAGGTAGATGGGTTTTACTTGTTACAATATTAAGAACATTGATTTAAGTACAAAACTAGAAATTTTACCAACATTTCTTCATTGCTTTAATGTTTCCAATTTCTAAGGAAGTCTTTAATATGAAATAATTTTCTAGCAGATTGTATTATGTGTAAATATAATATAGTTTTGTTATCTTAGTTATTAAGCCATTACTGAACACTACGTAGTACAGTCTTTTCAGGTTTTAAAGTTTTATGTATATATTTGATTTAGAGCATGTAAGTAAAGCAATAAGAATTACAGCAAATATATACATTTTAAAATTCTTTTCAACTCAGCATGAATAAAAACAGTACATTAGAGGGAAGCTTAAATATCTATCAGGTGAATAAAGCATGGGCTTCGTGCTTATAGTTGGGGTTATATGTATCATCTGCTTTAGATGGCTTACAGAGGTGATGTCAAGGTGAAAGCAGGCTTGCAGAATGGTTGGAAATCATTGATATTCTGACTTGGAGGCTGTAAATGGCTCAGTGGCAGATGGAGTCTTTGTCAAGGAAGAAAAATGGCAGCTTTGGAGCATCATAGATGTTTTGCTAGCAGCTCAGCACACAGGCTGTGACCTTCTAGTATTCAGGAGTCTTTCTTATGCTCTAATAAATTGTCCTCAGCTTTTATTCACCTAAAGTAGGTAAACAGTACTTATCATATTTCAGTACAAATTGAGGTGTTTAATTATAGAGACATAAATATGTTTTATTATCTAGTTTTTAAAGAAATAAGCTTTTAAGGGAACGTGCATTTCTTGGTATCAGAAGTATTTCTCAGTTTACAAGAGAGAAAACAGAATTTAACTGGGAAAAATTAATTTTTTAGAATCACAGAATATTAAAGCTAGAAAGTATATTAGAAATCCTAGACAAACTCCCTCATTTTACAGATGAAGAGACTAAGTCCCAGAGACTGATTTAATCAAGATAACCAAATTAGTTCATGAAAAACACTAGGTAACTGTTAGATTATTTCTTGTTATACATATAAAATATCTTTTGTTATAAAGGTAAAAGAAACTATTGTCTTTGAATAAAACTTAGAATACCACAACGTATACCTACTTAAAGCATAAGAGTATATAATTTTAGAGACTTTTATTTACTACTCAATTGCACATACTTTTATTTCAAAGTATTCACGTTTTTTATTTTAGTCTGTCATCACTAGATTACAGTATAGAAAAATTTTTGTTGAATGGAGAGTTTATACCTGGGTTATAAAGTTATATATGCATGAACTTTCTTCTTAGTCCTTAATAAGAACATATTTAAATAATATTTTGTTTAAATCGGAACCAATTCAAATATATATATATTGTATTGACTTATTTGAATATTTCTAAAAGTATGTTCTTTTAGAAATATTGCATTTCATATTAAATATGAATATTACATTAAATATTAAAATAAGGGTTTTATAGTGAGATATTTTGAAAAATGTTGTATGTATCAGTGAGAATTTCTCCTAGTTTTTAGTGGAATACAGGTCTCCATCATGAGAGTATATTATCATGCAGAGTGTGTTCAGCTGAACTGCTGACCTATGTTAAAGAGCATATCATGACTCAAATTGAAAGTGGAAACATTACACACCTAAAATCTACTAAAACATTTGACAATTGCTGAAGTTATAGAAAGGAATCACTGTGCATCACAGAAGAAGAGGACCCTTTGCTTTAGAGGGTCAAGGTTGCTCCATTCAAGTGCTTCCAGTTGGAGTCTTTTGTAAGCCAGTATCTAAAGAAGCGTAGTTCAAGAGAAATTTGACAATAATTATACAGAATGATGCCTGTGCATTTTCTAAAGATGAAATTATACAACAATTTTACAAATATTTTTGAATAGGAGACAGATTTGAAAGATTAGTGTTGAAATTATCTTGAAGTAAATTTTTGGTTTTGTGTATAAGTTTTGTTTGGATAAAACTGATCAAATCTTAATAGATAGAATGTGGGCATAAAAAATATTAATTGTTAACATCATAAAGGAGAATACTATTCCTATTAAGGGACATGTTAATATGTAGCTGTGTCACCAGTTATCTACTTTATTTTATTATTTGATTTTATTACTTTTTTTTTTAAGTAGCATGGAGCTTGAACTCAGCCCTGAGATCAAGAGTTGCCTGCTCTACTGCCTGAGCCAGCCAGGCACCCCCAATATTTACTTTATAACCTTAGATAGAAGTTAGGTGATGATTACTAAATTATTCAACAACTAATTATTGAGTGCTTAGTGCATGCAAGTGCTGGGGGTAAGGCAGTAAACAAAACAGACTCTGCACTCATGGGGCTTACAGCCTGTGAGCAAAAGAGATAATACTTTATAAATTGATATTCAATATGTTAGATGGCAACCAACACTGAAGAGAGATAAAGAAAATTAAGGATTATGAGTGTAAGGACTGTGGAATTAGTATTTGTTACAGAGTGGTCAGTGAAGGCCTGTTTAATAAGATGACAGTTTAACAGAAATCTTAAGAAAATGGGGGGAACAAGTCACACATTTATCTGAGTGAGGACTATCCCAAAGAAAGCAGTAAATACAAAGACATTAATGAAGACTGTGCTTGACATAATTGAAGAACAATAAGGAAACCAGCATGACTGAAGTGGAATGAGCAATGGAGACTGATAAATGAAGTTGTAGAAATTTCACATAAACCTACATTTAAGATTTAATTCTTTTTTTTTTAAGAGACGATTTAAAAAAATTATGTTCTAAGCTTAACCATAGCCCACATTGTTGCTAAACCAAAAGTCCTCAAAGTAGTCTTAGTAGAGCATTTGTTGTATGGAGTGAGTATTGAATGAAAAAAAAAAAATTCCATGATCAAGTAAGTTTAGGAAACATAGGATTAATGTTGAACAGAATGACAAAATTTAACTAATGTTTCTGTGCATCTTTTAATGTGCTAATAAGTTTTGTGAATCTCTAACTTGTTTGACTCTTTCTTCAAAGAGCATCTTACAGGACTTGTGTTTTTCATTGCTGTGGTAAATACTGTATTATCCAATACCACAGGTTAGCTAAAGGTTAATAAAAGGATTTTCTACAAATGCTATTTCATAACTTCTCTATTCACCTTAAGCCAATACCTTTCCCTGCCTGCTTTTTCAGCAAAGACTACATTTCTTTTTTTTTTTCTTTAAATATTTCTCAAATCCATCCTTTCTTCTCTATTCATAATGCCTAAATCCTTATGTAGGTTTGCATCATGCCTTACTTGGGCTGTCACTGTAGCCTTCTAACTGGGGACTCTGCCCTTAGTCTTGATGTGTCCAAATTCATCATCATCTCAGTGACAATTTAATTGACATCACAAATCTAACTAGATTATTCATCTTCTTAAAATAATTTACTAGCTTGCCATCACACAGAATAAAATTTAATCTCATTTGCATGGCATATGAAGTGTTCCATAATCTGTCTCCTGTCTACACCCAAAATTTGGCCTAAATCTCTCATACTTAGGACTCTCCAACTGTAAGACCATGTATACTAGTTTAAGCATGCAGTGGGTATATTGTTTTGCCTTGTTTACTCTATTATCTCTTCCTGGCACAGCCTTCCTCCTGTGACTAGCCTAATTCTACTCTTAGGTTTAGAACAGATGTAATTTTCCCCAAGAACACTCTTAAGTTCTTCCTGGCTAAGTCAGATGCACTGATGTATAATTCTGTCAAAGCACTTAAAAGAATAAAATTAAAATATGTGTTTTGGGGCGCCTGGGTGGCTCAGGGGGTTAAGCCTCTGCCTTCGCTCAGGTCATGATCTCAGGGTCCTGGGATCGAGCTCCGCATCGGGCTCTCTGCTCAGCGGGGAGCTTACTTCCCCCTCTCTCTCTGCCTGCCTCTCTGCCTACTTGTGATCTCTCTCTGTCAAATAGATACATAAAAAATCTTTATAAAAAAAATATGTGTTTTATTCACTCTCTAGATTCTATACCTTGTATCTATCGTAAGTGCTTCATACTTTAAGTGGATACTAAATAAATATTGAAATTAACTCTACTAAATGAAGAACTTTTGATTTATCAGATTTATCAATTTACCCTTTTCCTAGTTCAAAATCCATTTTGATTGTAAAATTAAATATAATACATAAAACTTTCAGAAGGAAACATAAGGGAAAATCTGTGGGACATAATTTGGTGAAGAGTTCTTAAACATGACACAAAGAGCATAATCCATAAAAGAAAAAATCAGTGAAGATGAGTAAATTATACTTTATAAAAATTAAAAACTTTTGTTTTGCAAAAGACCCTGTGAAGGTGATGAAAATACAAGCTATATACTAGGAGAAAATATTTGAAAACCACGTATCTGACAAAGTATTCATATCTTGGTTTTATAAACACTCTCAAACTCAACAGTAAGAATGCCAACAGTCTGATTAGAAAATGGGCAAGGAGATGAAGAAACATTTCACCAAAGAGAACGTGTAGATATCAGTCGAATACATGTAGAGACGTTCAACATCACTAGCCATCAGGGAAATGCAAAAATGAGCTATCACTACCCATGCATCAGAACAGCCAAAATAAAGGATAGTAACATATATCAAATGTTGGCAAGGATGTGGAGAAATGGAACTTTTATACATTGTTTCTGGGAATATAAAATGGTACAACCACTCTGGGAAAGAGTTTGGCAGTTTCTCAAAAAAAACAAAAACAAAAAAACAAAAACAACCCGCAAAACAGCAACAAAAAACTAAACATACCCTTAGTACATGAGCAAACTACCACACTCCTGAGCATTCATCCCAACAAAATGTACGTATTTGTTCATAGCAGCTTTATTTGTAACAGCCAAAATTGGAAGCAACCAAAATGTCTTGCAGTAAGTGAATAGCTAAATACAGTATGGTGTGTCCATTTTGTGCAATGCTACATAGCAATAAAAATATTCTAATTATTGATACACATAACAGTTGGATAGGCCTCAAGGGTATTCGGTTGAATGAAAAAAGCCAATCTCGAAAGTCACTATGCTTCCATTTATATAAAGACAAAATTATAGAAATTAAGAACAAATTAGTAGTTACCAAGGTTTAGGGATAGTGGAGGAGAGGAGTTTCGGTGTGACGGTAGAGGAGTGATATGAGAGAGATCTTTGTGGTGATAGAATAGTTTTGTATCTTAATTGCAGTGTTGCTTACATGAATCTACACATATGATGAAATGACAGAACTATACATATACATCATAGTTAGTTTACTGGTTTTGATATTGCACTATAGTTATGTAAAGTATAACCATTGGTGGAGACTGGGTGATGAATAAATGGGACTTCACTGTACTATTTTTGCAACCTTCTATAAATATATAGTTATTTCAAAATTGAAAGTTAAAAAAAAATATCGATTTTCTTCTTCTATTTCTCCACCCACTGAAGAAAAACTTTACCTCACAGCCTCATGTTCTTTGCAGCATTACTTACAATAGCCAAGACATGGAAATAACGTTAAGTTTCCATCAATTGATGAATGGGTAAAGAAAATGTAGTATTTTTATAAAATGAAATATTATTGAACCATAAAAGGAAATCCTGCCATTTGTAACATAATGGATACGTTAAGAGTATTGTGCTAAGTGAAATAAGTGAGACAAAAAAAACCAATACTGTATGATCTCATTTATATATGGAATCTAAAAACAAAAACAAAAAAAAAACACAAAAACACAAAAAATAAAAAATCGAACTCATAGATACAAGAGGCATTTGGCTCAGTTGGTGGAGTATATGACTCTTGATCTTGAGGTTGTGAGTTCGAGCCCCACATTGGGTGCAGAGATTACTTAAAAATAAAAATCTTTAAAACAAAATATTGATCTAATAGGATGGATTGGAGCGAAGAGAGTTCCAATAGGGATACTGCAATATTCAGTCTGTTGTAATAGTTTAGGCAGAGGTATTTGCCAGAAGTGGAAGGTGGGCAAAATGGGTGAAGGTGGTCAAAAAGTACAAACTTTCAGTTATATAATAAGTCCTGATAAAAACAAGCAGACAACTATTTAACCTCCACAGTAAGCCTAAGAGTTTATTCATTTTTTTTCACTTTTTTCCTTTCCTTTTTTTTTTTAAGATTTTATTTATTTATTTGACAGAGAGAGAGATCACAAGTAGGGAGAGGCAGGCAGAGAGAGAGGGCGAAGCAGGCTCCCCGCTGAGCAGAGAGCCTGGGCTCGATCCCAGGACCCTGAGATCATGGACCTGAGCCGAAGGCAGAGGCTTTAACCCACTGAGCCACCCAGGCGCCCCACTTTTTTTCCTTTTCTATGTTCTCTAGAGACTTGTTTCATTGATCATTCACAAAACATATCCATCTTCTCCTTTCTTAACTGGTTTATTTAGGATTGTCCTGTCTTAATAAAATGATAAATAGAAGTAAGTAAACAAAACCTTTGCTTCCCTCAAGTGGTTGTGTTTGTATATCAGAGATACATATCTATGTTAATATGTGTAGCTCTAGGTCATTTCTTTTAACTGCTGTATACTATTTTATTATGTAAACATTCCACGACCTTTTAATTTATTCATTTTCCAATATTTCGTTATAAAAACAGCAGTGCAATTTTACATTTTTGTATATGTCTTCTTACCCACATGTATGAGAATTTTTCTGGGTTATATATAGAGAGTGGAATTGTTGTGATATAGACTAAATACAGCTTTGATTTTACTATATATTGCTTAATGTTTTCCACAGTGGTCATACCAGTTTACACAAGCAGTGCATAAGAGATTTCCTGCTCTACATTCTTCCCAACCTTTGTATTTCCTTAACGTTTGCCTTCCCACTCCCTCTGTAAAGAACCTGCTATGAAGTCCAATAGATTTTACTTCTATAATATAAATTTTTTTATTTCTTGCTCTACTTTGACCACCTAAGGTAAAAAAAAAAAAGATTCTTCTTGTCTTTCATATTCATCTTTATATTTGACTCTACTGCCACAACTTTAGCCCCTTACCTCTTGGCTAAACTATTGGAACAGACTGAATATTGCAGTATCCTTATTGAAACTCTCTTCCTGCTCCAATCCATCCTATTAAATCAACATTTCTTTTTTTTTTTTTAAGATTTTTATTTTTAAGTTATCGCTACACCCAATGTGGGGCTCGAACTCACAATCCCAAGATCAAGAGTCATATACTCCCCCACTGAGCCAGCCAGGTGCCCTGTTACATCAATATTTCTAATGCAAGTGGTTTACCATTATTCGCAGTGTTAAATTTAAATAGTTAATATGGAATTTAATGTTGTCTCCAATAAGGTCCTAAACTACCTTTTCAGCCATACCTGCCACTATTTTCTATATATGCCTTATATACTAGCCACACTTGATTACATTCATTTATTGATTAATTCATTCAAACATATTTAATGCTCATACAATGCTATACAGGTATGTTAATACTGGAGTTCTGTAGGTAGTACTCCTATAAATGAACAAATCATGATTTTTGTTAGGGAGCTTGCGAGCTGCCTCAAGCTATTCTTCAAATATATGCAATGCATTTCAGCTTCTGCTTCTCAGCATATGTCTTCCCTCCACTTATGATGCCATTTTTTTCCAGTTCCACCACTTGGCCATCTTGGCCTTTCAAAATTCTACACACTTTTCAGAGTCTGTTTTAGATGTCACCTTTCATGAAGCCTTTTCTGAAGTTCTCAGTTAATTATGCTTCCATACTTATATTGCTTTTATGGCACTTATTATATTCCATATATTTGTCTTAACCCTTCTAGGGTTTGATAAGTAGAATATTTTGTCCATTCATCTGTATTGCCCTTGTAGCACTTACCACAGTGTCTTGTATATAGTAGGTACACTATTAACTAAAATAATTAAATTCAAGATCACATATTAATTAAATCTAGTTTCACCAATTAGAACAATTTGGGGGAAAATCAATTTGAGTGAGAAAAAAATGCTTAATTATGTAATTTTATCTAATGTTCTTAGTTCGAAACACCAAAGAATAAATTAAACAGAGAATAAATATCTCTATATAGTGATCTTTATGACTGACTTTGATGAAAGGCAGACTTTATTTGTGATAAGTATAAGAGTTGTTCAGCTTGTTTTTAGACTCTTAAGTAGTTTCCTTAAAGCATGGGGTGCCTGGGTGGCTCAGTCGTTAAGCATACACCTTCACCTCGGGTCATGATCCCAGAGTCCTGGGATTGAGCCCCACATCGGGCCCTCTGCTTGGCAGGAAGCCTGCTTCTCCCTCTCGACTCCCCCTGCTTGTGCTCCCTCTCTCACTGTGTCTCTCTCTGTCAAATAGATAAAGATCTTTAAAAAAAAAAAAGTTTTTCAAACTATACTCTGAGGTAGTTCTGTTGAGATGCCTTGGCTACTGTTGGGTGCCTCCCCTGCTCTAAAGAGCAGGCCTTCATTTATTTTTTTACTATACTGGGCTTCCTCACAAAATTTCTATTTAAGAAAGAACCCTTCTGCTGAAAAACTTAAAATAATTTCTAAGAAAGTGTAAATACTTCCATTTTATCAATTTATTTAATACTTTCTAAGATCTTACAAAGAAGATATTACTCCTGCCCCTTTTTTCTTTTATTACCACAAATTTCAAATCAGTAGTCCCTAGGAATATGAGACTTCAAGTAATTAAGCAAATGGTAGGTAATGGGCTTTAAGTATGACAAGTAAATTGTTTATTCTTTGAATATTCTGCATTTTAATATGGATTTTTGACGAGTTGTTAGAATATCAGAAGTCACTGGAATTGGTATACAAATTTTTAGGCAGGCTGAAGAATTTACTAGATCATGCCTTCTTAAATTCTAAGGTATCTAAGATTCTGATTCAGTAGGTTTGGGCTGGGGCTTGAAAGTTTATTTCTAAGAAGCAGTTGCAGTGTTGATCTCTGGACCACACATGAGTCACAGGGAGCTAGATGACTTTCTAAAGCCTATCAATGCATTTTAGGATTCTTTGCCCGAGTGAAAGCAGTTTTTCAGCATTGCCATAGACATTTGTTAAAACTGGCTATTTCTCTACAGTCTGATTTATATTTTGCCATTTTAATAGAAATTTCTGGTTTTTTTAGGGAAATACTTTGTGTGTGGATTAATCATTGTTCTGCGATTATGTGGCTCTTTGCTTAAAATCATCCTTCACGGTTTTTAAAGTAGTCTGGAAAAATATTGGACTGTCAGTGGCAACTTTCAGAGAGTTTAAATTTAATAAGGAACATTCAGTTTACTTTTTCAACGTAACTGTAATACTTACTGACTTTTGTTATTGTGCAGGATATTGTTTGAGGTTAGATATTAAGGTATTGCAAAAGTAAAAATAGAAAATCTAATTTTGTTTGGCTGAGGCTGTTTTAGTTTATATAGGTATTGCTATTTTTAAAAGTTGTTATTATCATGAATTTGTAGCAATTATATACCACAGCAGGTAAGGCTGTTAATTTTATCTGTGCTACACATGAACTGAAAACCTAATTGTGTAAACAGTCAACCAATAGGACGGATAGTTACTTAGTTAAATAGCTTATACTCAAAAAGATATAAATCAATTCTGAGAGACATTCATGCTTTTTTTAAAAGATACATAATATCAAGTACGTTCATCATCTTTTGGACTTTTATAGGAAGTTGTAATAACTAAAATCATCAATTAAAATAATAAAATTTTAAGAAAATTATCAGAAATACTTACTTTTGATAAATGGAAATTGGTGATTGGCTTTGTAGACCAGGATAGCAGAGTATTTTGGGGAGAAAAATTATTATTTTACTCTAAAAGCATTAGAATAATTTGTGTGTTGATAGTTATTATGTCAGCCTTACATTATTTCACTTAATAACTGTCAGTAGGAGAAATTGCTGGAGGATTTATATTATTACAAAAGTGACTTTAAAATATATAATTTTGGGGGGGTGGTGCCTGGGTGGCTCAGTTGGTTAAGTCTGCCTTCAGCTCAGGTCATGATCCCAGAGTCCTGGGATCGAACCCTGCATTGGGCTCCCTGCTTAGCGGGGAGCATGCTTCTCCCTCTGCCTGCCGTTCCCTCTGCTTGTGCTCTCTTGCTCTCTCTCTCTGTCAAATAAATAAAATCTTTAAAATACGTTTGTATAAATATATATTTTTTAAAAATTTCTTATTAAGTAAGTAAGCACTAACATTGCTATAAAAGTTGTCATTTGGAATTTATGTCAAATGTTGAAAAAAGTTTTTTTCAGGCCTGATCCAATTATTTTGTATAGAAATAAACCTCCTTTGTTTCTTCTGGTAGCATCCATTGATTTTTTTTTTTCCAGAGGTACATTAATAGTGCTGATAGAAGCAGAACAATTGGAATTTACATTAAAAATAAATGTGATGAATAAAAAGCATTACACTATAATATTATAGTCTTGATTTTGCTTTACCAAAGTTCTGAAATCTAAAGGACAAAAATACTGACAAGGTCAAGAAAAAAATGAAAGAAAGAACAAACGATGCAAAAAGAAAATGACACTGAGGTCTTGGTTTAATACATATGTATTCCAGGTTGATGGTTGATTTCATTAGCAAATCTCATTGTTATGCAATGTCTGTTCTTCTGCAGCAAAATGAATATTGTATTCTCGCAGGGTCTGTGTGTATCTATTATGTTGCAATAAATGAAAATATATATATTTGTAGCTTCCTTTGGTTTACTCTTTCTTGTTTGCTTTTTAGGAAAAGAAAGAAAGTCGAATTATATTCTTTCTTTTGTTGTTAAATTTGTTCGAAAGCTTTTCAATTTATATGATAGATATGTTTCCTACTTTTGTTCTTTGAGGTAAACAATTATAAGGTGGTTAATAATGTAACCATTTTAATTCTCCTATAACTTTTTAAATGGCTAGAATATAATCTTGATTGATTTAAGATGCTAATATGAGTTTCTTAAGCATATGCTTTCTAACATATTTTTAAATGTTAGGAGTGCTTTTTCTTATTGCAAGAAAAATGTTAAGCAAGTATACATATTACGCCAAATGTAAATACTGCTACCTTCTATATTAGCAAAAATTGTACATTGAGATTACTATATTAAGACTGAATTTTCATAAAATAGGAAATTCAGAAATAACAAATTTTGGTGGCTACACATTGGAAAAGTTCATTTAATAAGGGAGTAAGCTGCATGACTCTGGGTTACATATATGATTTTAAATATGGCTCAAACTGTATTGGACACAGTTGTTATTCGATTTTGGTCATTTTAAGGACTGACAATTATATAAAATCTGTTTGGTTTTTGGTAGTATTCTCAAAAGTTGTTCTTACAATTAAAATTCTTTTGACCATCTTGAAAGTAGAAAAGCCTAAGATTTGATTTAATATGGGTTGATTCTATACACCACTTAGAAATTACCTATATGGAGACGACTGGGTGGCTCAGTCAGTTAGGCATCTGTATTTTGGCTCAGGTCATGATCTCAGGGTTGTGAGATTGAGCCCCACATTGGGCTCTGTCCTGGACATGGAGCCTGCTTAAGATTCTCTCTCTCCCTCTGCCCCTCTGCACCACCCTACCCTGCTGTTCTCTCTCTCTCTCAAAAAAAAAAGAAAAAAGAAATTACCTGTATGGTAAAAATTGGCAATCCTAATAAATATCCTGGTCATGTTGAACAAACATGAGCTGTAATAAATATGTACAGCAGTTTATTAATGCATAAGTTAATTTGTACTTATGATGTTTGCATTTTATGATTCACAATGAGTAATATAAAATGAGGAATTGCAATATCTAGTAAGGAAGATCTCTAAAATCATTAGAGAATAATATAGAGCTAAATTAGGTAGAGAAAGAAGAAAGAAGGTTTTATGGGCCCAAACAGTCAGGCTCTGAGAGAGGAACATTCTGAAAGTGATAAGATCTAAACTGGTAATAAGATGGAGAAAGAATGGGAAACAGAACATCAACTTGGCATCTTTGGGAGACAGAAGTGACGAACCCAGCTACAATGGGAGATAGTATTTGTTCCTACTTATTTGCCACATGTGAAAATCAGGTTATAGCACTGTTAAATTTTAGTAGTAGTATTCAGTCCACATATATGGTATATTGAGATGCTACCATTGCTAACCTTGTTTTTCTTGTATAACAAAATGAGAGGGATTCTGTTTATAGTAATTTTACAACCGTCTTT
This sequence comes from Potos flavus, assembly GCA_028534135.1. Lineage (NCBI taxonomy): Eukaryota > Metazoa > Chordata > Mammalia > Carnivora > Procyonidae > Potos > Potos flavus. Next base: position 108,533,468 of record CM052883.1, on the reverse strand, counting down.
TCCCCCCACCAATAACATAAAAAGCAAATGCTATGAAAGTATGCAAAGATTCATGCTCTAAAATGAATCCAAATTGGCGCAGACTGAATGAAAATTTAGGAATCTGGAAACTCTAAGTAAGATTTCTTTACCATAATTAGAAATGCCAAACTGAAGAGGAATAAAAGTCATCATAGATCAGGTTTTCAGGCTGTTGGATTGAGCAGGAGTATAGAAAGTCACTAAGAAGGAAGAGAGGAACTGTTTTAAGTAAAAAGAGAAGTTCCCTTTGAAGTGTCTAGACTTCCCTAACTACCAGTGTCTTCTCTCTTCTCTTTCATCTGCTCTGGAACCACAGTTATAGCTTGCATGCCCATTTTTACTTACTCATCCAGCAAAAGAATCTGAATTTAGAAAATGAAGTATGAATTTGGAATATGAAAGTGGACCGTGAATTTAACAAAAGATCCTGGGGATTGTTAGTGTTTGTTTAAAAACCCAGGTTAGATCAATTACAGAAGCTTTCCTAGCAAGATGGCTTATTTTCTGGGTAACTTTTCATTAGTTATGACCTCAGCTTGTGCTGAGGAAATGTTAAAAGAATCTTTCATATGAAACTTGTTATTTAATTTCTGTAAAGATGCTGTTGAAAAAATTATTGTAATGTCCAGTGTTACATTATTGAAAAGTATAAAAGAAATTTCTCTCAATTCTGAGTACTAGGAAAAGCTTTGGTGCTTGTTTGTAACACATCTTACAGAGAATTAAAATTTTGTAATTCGATGGGGTTTTTTTAAAAGATTTTTATTTATTTGAGTTAGAGCGAGAGTGAGGAAGAGGAAGAGCACAAGTGTTTGTGGGGGGGGGGGTGGTAGGTAGGGGCAGAGGGAGAGGGAGAAGCAGGCTCTCCACTGAGCAGGGAGCCTTACACGGGACACAATCCCAGTTACCTAGGATCATGACCTGAGCCGAAGGCAGTTGCTTAACTGGCGGAACCACACAGGCGCCCCTAAAATTTTGTAATTTGGTCTTGTCTTCCATTTCACTTTTATTGCTAGGAAGTTCAGAGGTGAACCACCTACATCTAAGACAAGGCCTTATGATAGGTGTTTCGGTGTTTCAAGTTTACCTTGTGTTTCATCTTTCTTGCTTCCCCTTATTTTCCAATTTTTCATATGAATTTATATTTTGAAAGCATCTGTTCTGCTATTCATATTTCTCTAAGTCACATTAAATTATTTTGGAATAAATGGGCTATATATAACCATGTAAAGCTTATTTATTGCCATCAGAAGACAAACAATAAAAGCAGGAACCTTTCTTCCTCTTTGTGTCCCTTCCCCTACCCCCTCTCTTCTTTTTGTATGAATTTCTTAAGTCATGGATGACTAATCTCCTCTGTGGTTTCTTAGACTTGCCAAGGGCAGGGGAATACCTTCTGAAGGTTTTTGCTGGTACGGAGCTACCAAGTATAGGTCATTGTGCTGGGTGTGCCCAATATGAGAATGCCTGACTTGAGAGAACAAGTAGGGCTGAAATATACCCTAAAGGAAGAAAAGGTATCTATTTCTCATATGCCAGCTCAGAGGGGGTCTTTTTCTAACTCACAGGGTATATTATGTTACCCTGGTCTTTGTCCCAGCCCTTTCAGCTGAATTATAAACTCTTAATACCAAAGTTGCTGATTGTTGATAAAGCCACCTTGAATGAATCAAAATATCAAATTTATTTTCTTTACCTTTATATTTTTATTTCATTATCCTCTAAATTTGACATATTATAGGAAACGAATTTAGTCATGGATCTTTGTAATAACTAAAATAATAGTTTTCTAATTGTTTTGTTTTAGTATATGAATCACTGTCAAAGGTACATATTTAGTACGAATTATATCTTAAATTTTCTATAAAGGAAATAAGGGCTTTGTTTTGCATTCCAGTTAACTATAGAATATTTGAATTATTTCCTTTGACCAAGAAATTCAGCTGGAATTGGAACTCCATAATCATCATTTTCTGAAAATTTGCTGTCTATTTCATGTCATTGTAGTAAAGATGGTGATTAGCAACTTGTGTTAATGTTTAATATTGAATACGCACTCCTTTCAAATGACACATAATGTTTGTAGTGAGACCTGTTCTCTGAGATTCTGTTCTCTTGGCACAGTTTTCTCTACTTGGGTGTTCTTCTTGTTGTTATTAATTTTACTGTCACTTTGTTTTGTTTTCTATTTCAGTACATTAGAATTTTATTTCACAAATAGAGTGAATATGATTTAAGTAATGTAATTTAACCTTGATATGATTATATTGTAAAAGGGTCGTTAAAAGCTCTTAAAATTAAAGCATGCTATGTTCCTAATAAGACATAGATACATGGCTTTAGTATATATAGAATTAAGATAAATGTAGTTTTGCAGATTAAGATAAAAAATCTCCTAAATATTTTTAAAGTAGTGAATTAGTTTATCATTTTGACAGAGTATGTGTGTTTGTCTTAGACCTTAGTTAATTTACACAAACTCTCATTCACCTATACTACAAATTTCAGAGATGGAAAAAATAGCAATTTGGGCGAAAAAAACTAAGGACAAGAAAACTTAGTCTTCAAACTAAAATATTTTTAAAAAGATGCTCACTAGTAAATATGTTCAGTTTTATTTTCTTTTTGAAATATGAATTTTAAAGGATGCTGGGAATTGCTTCAAGTTTTGTAAACTTTTTGATTCATATAACTGAGATTGTTTTTTTCATGGAGTGCCACATAAATTATAAAGCAATATTTTTGCTGGCGTTTGCTCTGATAAAAATAGGCTTATGCTTTGACTAAAATTTAATTTTGTCCTTTAATTATAACTCAGAAACTTCTACTACTTTTTTGAAGCAGTTGAAATTTAAACACTTTTCCTTATAATTAGCAGGTTTTTTGAACAGTTATTTTTAGTTTTTTTTTAAATATGTATTTTATTAGCATTGCCTCTTTTTTTACAATTTACTTGCCAGAAGTAATTTTTAAAACCTACTTAAACAGATTCGTTTTTCAAGCATTCCTCATTATAAATTGTGTGCCTGTGCATGTCAGGAATAAACCCTCCTTAAAAAAGGGAAGAAAGACAGAACTCTTTATTGTCTGTTTTGACGTTAATAACATGAAGAAAAGAACGATTACTTGAGACATCAACCTTACCTGGCTTAGTTTTGTCACGTGAGCATTCACGTTTACTGGTGATCTAAGTGCTCCACCTGCCTTTCAGTTTGTTTACCAGGAAATCAAGATGTGTAAACTGCAGGAAGTACTATTTGACCCTCTCCGACAGTATCTCATTACAATAATTGCTAATCTCTGAATAAGACAGCCATGTTTTGTGAGTAACTGAGAGAGAGAGGTTGTGTTAGGTAGATTTTAGGTGTTTCAACAAATAGAGCATTGTAAATGCTTACTTGGATTATGTTTTCAGGATAGCTTTTGATAAAAGACATGTGGTGACCTTTGGGGTCAGCAAAGCTAGGACACAATAGTAGGTATTCTTTCATTCCTTTTAACTGAAAAATATCACGGCTTGTTGTTTTGGAGTGCTGTCACTGCTCTGAATCGAAAGGATAATGGCTACTTCCTGATTAAATCCACTCTCCACAGTAAGCTGTTAATGTTATACTGTATGTCTCTTTCTCTTGTAAATGCAATAGTATTTGGTGTTTTCTTTACTTCTTATCATTGTCTTTTCGTAGATAACTGTGTTCTAAATATATCCTGAAGTTTAAGTTTACAATTAGAGTAGAAACTACTGTTTTAAGTTTGGAGAATTTTTTTTAATGCAAAGTATTTCTGTTTGGTAGCAACCATCTCATATACTCATTGTAGATTTTGGTTAAAGAAATTGGCTTTTAAAAGAGACATTGAAATGATAAATTATATTAAACTGTCACTTTCTTGGCACTGTAAGGAAAATTTAAAAAATAACTTATGTGGTAAATCAGATTAATTTTTTCAGGGAATAAAGTAATTTATTTGGATAAAGTAATTTTGGTTTTATTTATAAATTTCACATATCTATTTACGTTTGTCATAGTTATTGTTGATAATTGTTTTAATTATTAAATTATTGTTCTTAAATTAGTTAAGAGATCCTTGTGATGTAAAAACAGCATTAAGTACTCGGAATATAAGAAGGGAATAATGAGCTTCTTAGTTTTAATCCTAAAGCTGGCAGTCACTCCATCTGTGGTCTTGGGACAATCATTTAAACTGCTTGCCTCAGTTTTCTTGTCTACTGTCCATGTGAGTGTTAAGTAAAATGTGTATGTTTGTTTATTTCTTTCTGTTAGTACAAACTATAAAGAAAATTATTTTTCACAAGTATTTTATAAAATGGATAACTGACTCTGGAGATAGAGGAGGAAAACATGCAGGAGTCACAGTAGACAGGGAAATGATAGAAAAATTATTTCTATTACAAAACAATAGAAAAAATATTTTTATTATAAGAGAAAACAATATTTATTTATTTATTTATTTATTTCCCCCAAATACTTTTATTTTTTCAGTGTTACAAGATTCATTGGAGAAAACAATATTTAAAATAAACACTATATAATTGGCCTTTTAATTTGGACAGGACTGTTAGTTTTGCTCATTTCTTAATATAACATTACCAAAAGATTATACTTATTGTTGGATACATGACTGAAATTAAAAGTGAAAAGCTTGGAGGTGATTTAGTAAAGAGTCACACATGTACTAAAATCTTTTTCTCAAAAGTCTTATTTCTGGACCTAAGATTATTCAGAGCAAAAGGAAGAATGTGTATATATATTAAAGGCCTGTAAGTGTAATTCATCTAAACAGTAAGATGTTAGATCTTTAAAGTCTAGTATGAGGTATCCTGGCAATATAAAATAAAACATATTATGAAATTATTAAACATTGAAGGCAGTTACCAAAGAGTTTTAGAACCTAACATCTAGAAATATTTAAAAATATTCTGGAATAATGTAAATATAATTTTACTTTTATTGAGAGAGTTAAGGTACCTTCTTTTGTAAAATGCTTATAAAAATTACTTTTGGTAACAATAATTTTTAATATAAATCATGGTATTTTTTAGGAGATTCCGAAGATTATGTTTAGTGAATATTTTAGCTTAGTCAAGTTATTGAAGTAGGACTTATAGTAGTGGTGCTATTTAATTTGTAATAACAAATAATAGATGTCAATTATTGACTACTTAATATATAACAATCACTGGGCAGATACAGACTTTTATGTTTACCCTTTTACAGTTCTTTATGGCTGGGCCTGAGAATTAAATAAAAAAAGGTAGATCAACAGGAGAAAGCATATAAATTTATTTAAAGAAGTTTTGTGTGACCTAGGAGTCTGCATAAGGAAGGGAGACCCAAAGAAATGGCAAAACCTATTTGTTTTATATTAAGTTGAACAAAGAGAGGCAATTGTGGGAAAGTGACTATGTGCAGAGGCTAAAAGAAGATAATTATTTTTAACAAAGTCTATGTGGAATCATCTCAGTCTCAACTTTTTGTCCTTGATGATAAGAATGTTACTTTCCTTCTAGTATAGGAGGACATCTTTCATACAGGAATTACATTTTTTGCTTTTAAGAACAAGAAGGAAGGTCAGATGTTTTGCTTATATTTGCTATTTTTCAAGTGCCTTTAACTCAAAATAGTCAGTATGCTAGAGTGGCACATTCTGAATTCTTCACTATTACCTGCATTTTATTTTTGTGATAATCACATGAGGTTCAGATACCATCATTACTCCTCTATTTTTACTGATAAGAAAATAGTTGTAGGGAACTTAAATAATTTCAACGGTGTTCTTATAAATGCCAAACCCAGACCAAACACACTAACAGAATCCAGAATCCCTAACTCAGTCTTCAGTGTCATACCTTTGAGCATTGTGTTTATATCTTGGAGATAATAAAGGTGCTTACACCTTGATTTAGATAGTTTTATTTTTTTCATCAATTTATTAAATAATGCAGAGTACTTACTAGGTGTCAAGCCCTGTAAGGAAGTACCAGCACTACTAACGGAAAGTAAAATAAAATTCCTTGTTTCAAGAAACTTACAATTTAGTTAAAAAGACAGAAAATTAAGAGGCTATTTAGTACAGTTGATAACTGATGTAGTAGTGGTCAGTGTAGGATGCTAAAGGCAACACAGGAAGTATCTAATGTATTCTTTTATTCACATATTTGTTTGCATTTTTGGTGCTATTCTAGGTACATGGGATATATCAGTAAATAAAACTTATCTCTGCTCTTGTGGAATGTATGGTGGGGATGCAGATAAGCATGATAAAGTATATAGCACATTTGAAGTTGGCAAATTTCACGGAGGATAGAAAAAGTAGAGCAGAATAAGAACGCTATGGTGGTGGTGGGTTGCAGAGGTTGAGGAAGGATTTATAGAGAAGGTGATATTTGAGGAAAGACCAAGGAATTGGTTAGCTATGTGGAGATCTTTGGGAAGAGACTTCCAGGCAGAGGGCTTGAGGCAGGAGCATACTTGGCTTGTTCAGAGTAGTGGAGAGAGACCAGTATGAATGGAACAGAGTGAGGGAGAAGGGAGGCTAGAGAAGATATTGACAGAGGTAATGGGTGGAAGAGTCAGATCATGTAGGGCTTCACAGACCCTTATAGTGACTTCAAGGAGCCATTGCAGGGCTATCAGTAAATCTGGTTTGTACGCTTTTAAAGGATCACTCCAGTTGCTATGTTGAGAATAGACTATATAGGGAGGCATTGACCGTTAGTCAGAAGGCTCACAGAATAATCTAAGTGACTGATGTTTGATAGCAGTCAAATTCTGGATATTTTTAAGGTACAACCAAAAAAGTCTTTTGATGGATTGGATGTGGAATATGAGAGAAAGAGAAGACAAAATGACTCTAGGGTTTTGACTGAGAAACTGGGAAGGTTTTGCCATTGGCTGTGAGATAGGGAAGGCATTTAGATGGAGCAACTTTGGGATAGAAATGGGCAATCAAGACTTTGGTTTTGGATGTGGTAAATTTTAAAGTGTCTAATAGAGACATATTAAGTGTAAGTAGAGATTATGAGAAGGCTTTCCAGAGGAGATGCCATCTAAATTGAGGCTGAAAAATGAATTGGACTTACGTGGTCCAAGAGGTGCCTTATGATGAGATTCAAGAGCATTCATTTTCTACTTTACATATCTACTTTATATATTTACATATTCTAATTAACATATTTACATATCTACTTTACAAATTTACATATTTCTACTTTACATATTTACAAACTACAGAGTAACATCTAAGCATTCAAAAAGTTATAATATTTTTAAAAGTAATAAAATTATTTCAAAGAACAATTTTCAGCATATGTCAATATGTTAATGAGTTGTATGGGTGCTATTACAGATGTTGATTCTCACCATAGTGCCATAAGATAAATACTATTCCCATTTTACACTTGGAGAAACTGAGTCTGAGGGAGATCAAAATTGCCCAAGGTCATTGATATATTTAGTGATGGGTCTGTATTCAAATCTAAATCTTTAGATTCTATTGCCTAGTCTCATTATTTTAAAAGTATATGATATATTAAACTTTGTAAAACTTTAAACTTCTGTTTAAGGTCTCAGGGAGTTATCTTTTTTTGTTATCCTTATAGTAACATAGTGATACCCTTGGGACATAAGGCTATAGATTCTCCATCATAGAGTTAAGCCATTTGTCAAGTTTTTTTTTTTTTTTAATGTCTGCACAACTTTTGGTATAGTTACCTATTACAGACAGTCCCTCCACTCTTAGCCCTATCCCCATGCCTAGTGCTTAATAGGTGCTTAGAATATTACAGCTGCTATCATCATCATCTCTATCCCTCTTTCTAAATATGCCGTGACCTTGGGAATCACAGTCCAAGCTTGTTGGAGTCATGTGTAAATTATAAAACCTCAGAGATTAAGGGCGTGAGGACTTTTTAATTAATAAAGAATGAATTTAACTCATGTATTTATCTGATGGAAACCTATTTTTGTTTCTTTCCCTTTACTGGCTGTTTTCTGGGGAAGTGAATTTGATAAATAGCTGTGTTTCTGACTAGAAAAGCAATCTTCTCTGAGATGTCAGTGGATATTTTCACTGTAAAAATGAATATGTCATTCTACTTCAGTAGGGACTAGAAACATAGTTGTTCATTGAAACAGATTTACTTTTAAGGTAATGATGCTATATTTTAAAAATTTAAACATTTGCCTTTAGATCAAAATATAATTTATATAATTTATGATACGTTTTTAAAAACATACTGAAGAGGTCATTCAGACATTCTTCAGGAAAGAAATGTTTTAACAAAAGCATTTTGCACGTTTTTAAAAGTACCAATTAAGAACAAAACAAAACAGAAGTCCACTGTGGATTAAAATAGACTATAAGCCTAACAGGTTATTTTAAGCATATATTACGGTCATAAGTATTTACCTAGTCTTTATATTTCTGTTCTATAACTATATGGCTTTATTCCAAGTGCACCGTTTTATACATTTCTCAATTTTTTAGGCTATTTTTTCAAAGGAACAAAAATAAATAAATATTTATCTTTCCTATTTCTTTTCTAACATCTTCCTTTTCTTTCATTTCATACCCCAAACACTTATGTAAAATTTATTTTAAGACCACTGTAATTATTAAATGAGATTTTTCAGTAAACAAAAATTTTGGTTGGCGGTTGTAACTTTATTATTTTTATAATCTCATATTTTAGTTAATTCCGTTCAAGACTAGAAGTGTATATCCTAAATATATCTACTTAGGCATAAAAAATACTAGTGTATATGTTAAATGTTTGTATATTCTTCGACTATTTTGTTTTTGTTTTTGGACAGTGTCTTTAATTCATTTGGGGAAAAAGAAAAATGGTCAGTCGGAAATTTTTCTCTAAAAGTATCCTACTGCCTTATTTAATAATTATACTGAATTAAACCTATTACATCCTTGATGAATTGTGGAGTGCCCAGGGAAGGAGTATGCTGATTATTTTTTTGAGACTACTTTCTCTTAACATTTGTTACTGAAGTTTTTACTCTATGTATTTGTGCAAGTGTAATATTGAATTATTTTTGGAAGATTTGAAGATGGCAGGGAGCAATTGGGTCCTCTTTTGACAATTTGAGCTACTACTCATCTTGTTTGGTAAACAAAGTACAAACAAATATTAAATATAGATCTTTATTTGGTAATATGAGCAGCTAATCTTGTTTTATCAACAAAGCATAATCAAATATTAAATGTATAACAGTAATTAAAAAACAGTAGCGGTACCAAAAAGAGGGTAAATTAATTGCTGTGTAATATAAACAAGTAAAATATTATGATTTGACAATAAGGGAAGGGTCACTAGGATGACCAGGGAAAGCTGGAAAAAGGAAAAAAGATCTGAACTTCAAGCACTGAAGAAAGACTTCAAATATTAATTTTCATAACATGTTTACTGACATACTTCACAGACTACAAGTTATAATTCACCCATTTAAAGTATATAATCCAATGTATTCCACATTATTAAGTTTTTTAGGTTGTGGAAAAATCTATAACATAGAACTTGCCATTTTAACTATTTTTTTTTTTTTTTTTTACTTTTAAAGATCTTATTTATTTATTTGACAGAGAGAGAGCACAAGCTGAGGGAGAGGGAGAGGGAAAAGCAGGCTCCCCACTGAGCAGAGAGCCTGATGTGGGGATCCCAGGACTCTGGGATTATGACCTGAGCTGAAGGCAGACGCTTAATGGACTGAGCCACCCAGGCACCCCTTAATTGTTTTCTTTAAAAAGATTATTTGAGAGAGAGGGAACGTGCCAGGGCAAGAGCAGGGGGAGGGGCAAAGAAAGGGAGAGAATCTCAAGCAGACACCCTGCTGAGTGCAGAGCCTTATGCAGGGCTTGATCTCACAACCCTGAGATCATGACCTGAGCAGAAATCAAGAGTTAGTTGCTTAACTGACTGAGCCAGCCAGGCGCCACTTCATTTTAACCATTCATTGGCTTTAATTACATTTACAGTGTTATGCAACAGTCACTACTCTCTATTTCCAAAACTTGTTATCACCCAAAACAGAAACTCTCTAACCATTAAGCAGTAATTCTCCATTCCCTTCTTTCCCCAACTCCTGGTAAACTTGAATCTACTTTCTGTCCCCATCAGTTTGTCTATTCTAGATATTTCCTATAAGTGAAATCATATAATAATTGTCCTTTTGTATCATGTTTATTTCACTTAGTATAATGTTTTCAAGTTTCATCTATGTTATAGCAGGTATCGGAACTTCATTGCTCTAAGGGCTCAGTAATATCCCATTATCTATCTATCACAAATATGACAAATATATGTATGTATGTATATATCTCATTTATGCATTCATCTCTGGATGGATTTTTAAATGTACAGATATCTGTTCAAGACAGTGCTTTCAATTCTTTTCAGTGTATATATGTGCCTTGGAGTGAAATTGCTAGATCATGTGGTAATTTTATGTTTAGTTTTTTGAGGAAGTGCCAATCTGTTTTCCATAGTGACTACATCAAGCATTAACTTTTACTCTATTATATTATAGAGTATGTAAAAGATTACACTGAATGAATCCTAGCTTCAGCACATAACATACACTTTAAAGATTTAATTTATTTATTTGTGAGAGAGAGAGCATGAGAGAGCACAAGCAGGTGGAGCTGCAAAGGGAGAGGGAGAAACAGACATCCCGCTGGGCAGGGAGCCCAATGTGGGTCTCAGTCCCAGGACCCTGAGATCATGACCTGAGCGAAAGGCAGATGCTTAATGGACTGAGCCACCCAGGCACCCCACATATACTTTCTTAAAAGGAAAAAAGAGAAAGGAAACATTTATGTGTAAAAAGCCACCTCTTAAAGTTAATTTTAATAAAATAATTAAGCCTTCTGGTTGCATGTAATTCCAATTTTGCTGTAATATTTTGTAGAACATGGTTATTAAATATCTGTTTCTCAGTTCCTAAGAATCTATTGTGAAGGGATAAGTATGGACATTTCCACAAGTAATTAGTATAACGTTAGTGTAATTCTGTCCAATGTTCAGATTTTTTTAGTTGCCTTTTTCACATTATAAAGTAAAATCACTCTTGTTTCTATGTAACTAGAAAATACTCCTAATACACCTTTTTTAGTCATTTTATATTAACTTACTTCATTTATGTTAACATTTTACATTTTTAAGTCTTGAGAGAGAAGACTAGTGGCATTTCAGTAGACATTTTTGAGATGACTCTTAAAAGTATAAATTCTGGAATTCAGTGTGAGTTAGCAGAACAGTGTTTACCTTTTTTAGATCAATGAGGGACCACTAAGCCAGAGGATAAGCTTATTTCTTTCACTGGCTGGATAAGGTCATATAACCCAGGAAATGGGAAGCAATATTGGAATAGGGAAACTTTTTGACCTAATTACAAATGTCTCTAGGAGGATATGTAATATAACAAGTACATAAACAGTAATGAATCACACTTGTGGATTCAATATGGAAATAGTAATAACAGATATAATTGGTCACCTTAATAAGAATATTGTTTTAGGACATCAGAGAAATAATTTCTGAAAATAAAAAGAAGACTGATCAGAAGCTTTCTTTAAATTTCTCATCAAAGGTGGGGATACCTGGGTGGCTCAGTCGGTTAAATGTCCAGCTCTTGACTTTGGCTCAGGTTGTGATCTCAGGCTCGTGAGATCAAGCCCCAGGGTGGACTCTAGGCTCAGCAGGGAGTCTGCTTGAGAATCCACTCCCCCCCCACCCCACCCCCCTCACTGAGTCTTCCCACACATAAGTAGGAACTGAGAACGAGATTATGGGGTCTCTAAGTCTTCAACAAAGGTTAAACTTGGAGAAATCTTTTAGGGAAAAAGTTTCCACTTGGCTAAAACCAAAAAGACAATATTTAGCATAGAATTGTGGTTGATTTAAATACTTTGAATAAGCTACTGAAAATTAGATAAAATATTTTAAATGTTGTGACATTGCTAAGCTGGTAAGGAAGTAAAGAATTTAAAAGGATCAAAAACTAAGTGAAGCAGAAAATTTAAAGAGGAGGATTAGAAGGCGATATTGTTAAAATGTCCATAGTATTCAAAGTGTTCTATAGATTCAGTGTAATTGTTATCAAAATCTCAATGGCACTTTTTACAGAACTAGAAAAAAACAATTCTAAAATTCATATGGAACCATAAAAGATCACAAATAGCCAAATAAATCTGTAGAAAGAAGAACAAAGCTGGAGGCATCACACTTCCTGATTTCAAAGTATCAGGTGAATGGATAAAGCCATAGTAATCAAAACAGTATAGTACTGGAATGACGATAAACATATAGACTAATGAAACAGAACAGAGAGCCCAGAAATAAATCCATGCATATATAGTCAACTGATCTTTGAAAAAGGTACCAAGAGTACACAATAAGGAAAAGCTAGTCTGTTCAGTAAGTGGTAATGGGAAAACTGTGTATCCATATGCAAAAGAATGAAATTAGACCCTTATTTTACACTATACACAAAAATCAACCGAAATGGATTTAAGACTTAAATGTAAGACCTGAGGCTGTAAAACTCCCAGAGTAAAACTTAGGGGAAAGACTTCATGACATTGATCTTGGCAATGATTATTACAGATATGTCACCAAAAGTATAGGCAGCAAAAACAAAAATAAGTGAGTAAGACTCTATCATGCTAAGAATTTTCTGCACAGCAAAGGAAACAGCAAAGTGAAAAGGCAATATATGGAATGGGAGAAAATACTTGCAAACCACGTATCTGATAACGAGTTAATCTTTAAAATATATAGGTGACCCTTGAACAACATAGGTTAGAAGTGGATTTTTTTTTCCAATAAATACAGTGCAGCATTGTAAATGTATGTTTTCTTCCTAATTATTTTCTTCCTAATATTTTCTTTTCTCTTGCTTTAAGACTACAGTATATAATACATATAATATATAAAATGTTTGCTAATCAACTATATTATTGGTTAGGCTTTTGATCAACAGTAGGCTATTAGTAGTTAAGTTTTGAGGGAGTCAAAGGTTATATGCAGATTTTTGACTGCATGGGGGGTCAGGGCCCCTAAGTCCCATGTTGTTCAAAGGTCAACTCTATAAGGAACTCTTACAATTTAGTAATAAGAAACTAATAACCTGATTTAGAAATGGACTAAGGACTTGAAAAGACATTGCTCCAAACAAAACATGCAAACAGCCAACACTTATATGAAAAGATGCTCAGCATCACTAATCAGAGAAATACAAATCATATCCACAAGAAGATACCACTCCATGCCTTTCGGGATGGCTACTATCAAAAAACAAAAGACAAGTGTTTGCTAAGATGTGAGGAATTTGAAACCCTTGCACACTGTAGGAATGTAAAATGATGCAGCCACTATGGAAAATAGTATAGAGGTTCCTCAAGAAATTAAAAATAGAATTACCATATGCTCTAGCAATCCCACTTCTGGGTATTTATCCAAAAGAATTCAAATCAGGGTCTTGAAGACATATTACTCTAATGAACTGTGGTTCATTAGACACTATTCACAATAGCCAAGATGTGGAAACTCCCTAAATATTCATCAACAGATAAATGGTTAAAAAAAATAGTTATATGAATATAATGGAATATGGTTCAGCCTTAAAAAGAAGGAAATTCTGCAGTATATGACAACAGAGATGAAACTTGAGAACATTATGCTAAGTGAAATCAGTCAGTTGCAGAAAAATGCTGCATGATCCCACTTAAGTAAGGTATCTAAAATAGTCAAATTTATAGAATCAAAGAGTGGAATGATTGTTGCCAGGAACTGAAAGGAAGAAGAAATGGGAAGCTACTAATCAATGGGTATAAAGTGTCAGTTAAGCAAGATAATAAGCTCTAGAGATCTGCTCTGTGACATCGTGCCAATAGTCAACAATAATGTAGTGTACACTTAAAATTGTTAAGAAGGCAGATTTCAGGGGTGCCTGCCTGGCTCAGTCTGTAGAGCAGGGGACTCTTGATCTCGGGGTCATGAGTTCAAGCCCCATGTTGGATGTGGAGCCTCCTTAATTTAAAAAAAAAAAAAAGGAAGGTGGATTTCATAGTAAGTATTCTTATGACAATAAAATAAAAATTAAATTTAAAGAGGGTAGAAAAAAAAAACAAAGCTTTCATTTCAAGGTATCTGCTGAAACTAGTGATTGGAATGTGTTTTTTTAGGCTGTGTAATCATCCACATTAGAAATCAAATGTGTCTTGCTTTATTTCTATTTCAAAATATCTCTACTTCCAGTTAGAAACAATATGACCCCTTTTGAACCTCACTTTTTCAAAGTTTAAGGTTTTTTTGTTTTTGTTTTTTTTAGATTTTCTTTGATAGCGACAGAAAGAGAAAGAGAGAGAAAGAGAGCCTGAACCGGGGGGTGGAAAAGAGGGAGAGGGAGAAGCAGACTCCCCACTGAGCAGGGAGCCCAGATATGGGGCTGGATCTCAAGACCCTGGGATCATGACCTGAGCCGAAGGCAGACGCTTAACTGACGGAGCCATCCAGGCGCCCCTTAAGTTTCCTTTTAAAAGTATTTGTACCTTTAGGGACGCATGGATGGCTCCGTCAGTTAAGCACCTATCTTCAGCTCAGGTCGTGATTCTAGGGTGCTGGGATCGAGTGCCGCATCAGGCTCCTTGGCTCAGTGGAGAGCCTGCTTCTCCCTCTGCCCGTCGCTCCCCCTGCCTGTGCTTGCATTCACTCTCTCTCTCTCTCTCTCTCTCTCTGTCTCTCTGACAAATAAATAAATAAAATCTTTAAAAAAATCTTAAAAAAATAAAAGTGTTTGTACCTTTAATATAACTGTTATCTTTCTCATTTTTCTTCTTTTAATTATTTTATTATTCAATTTAGAAGATTACTTATCACATGGTAGGAAGCATTAAGTGAATCCTAGATCTAATTTGATTCCTGGTATCTTAGTATACTGATATACCAATATACTGGATGGAGTGGTGTTTAAGGTGTGTTTGTACCGACGCTGGCCTTTTCCAGTATACCACCAGATGTGGTCGAACTCAACAGCTGGAGAGTGTCATTGTTTGCCTGTTCTTCCCAGGTCTTCCTTTTTATCTTCTAAGATTATACAGAATTTCTTTTATCTCCTTACTCTATTGTAGTGAATTTCATTACTGAGTCAGCATTGATCTGTTGCCTAATAAATTTTCTCTAGATTTTTTAGCCGATTTCTCCAGGTTTTGGATTTCTTCACTATGTCAGGCTACATTTTGGAAGTACATCTCTTCTTTTTTTTTTTTTTTTGTCCTTGGGAACATTGAGATCTCCTTTGCTGCCATCGAGACTTTCTTTGATGGCCTTCTACCATCTTTCGGAAGCTGTTTTCTTATTATTCCAAACTCTATTTGAGGGCCTCATGAATCTTTAATTTTTATTACCATAATTTAGTTACCTTATTAAGGACACCACTACTTCTCTGTTGGCTTGTCCTGGAAGGTATTATACCTGATATCGAGCAGGTGAGTGATGGATTATTTATCATTCCTACTAATAGTGCCAATTGGTGGACTCCTAGCTCTTTGGATGTTTTATCTTAATCGTTAGATTCTTTCACTTACCTCATTATTTTTTCCTTTTCCTTTTCTTATCCTCCTTATACCCTAGAACCCAACTTACTGAGGGTGGAAATAGACTCAGTACTCTCAATTATTTATCTTTGACCCCAAAAGGAAAATATTCAGGATGTCAAAAATTGGAAAAAGGAGAGCAAGACATTGGTGGTAATGATGTTTTCCTTGCTGACCCTGTATTATAATAGATCTACAGTTTCTGAAAGGCAGGCTCTCTTTTCTAAGCTGCAGCCTAAGTATTAAAAGTATTCTTCAAGGTTTGGGGTGTTTGTTCAACCAGGCCTACTTGGGTTTTGTTTTTTTTTGTGCGTGAAATTATTGCCCAAGTACCAGGAGATTTCATCTAATAATAGCTAATAGAAATCTACATCATTCCTCTCTGAAAACTTTTCTAAAGTCTTTATTTCCTAAATAGGATCAGTTTGTTCTAATCTGTTTATTAATCATTCCTTAAACATGATACTGTAGCTGAACTCTGTGGATATTTGGTTATCCAATGCGGCATATTACAATTCGAATATCCTGAATAGCTGGGACGATGGGTTCCATCGCTATGTCCGCTTCTGCTCTCATCCTGCTAGCTCCCTCCTTTTGGGATCAAAGATAAATAATTGAGAGTATTGAGTCCATTTCTACCGTCAGTAATGTAGCGCTTCAAGAGTGATAGTTTAAAAGAAATGAAAAGAAAAGACCTAAGTACCAACAGAAGAATCTGTGCTTTGAACTTTACAAGTTAGGTTTTTTGAATGATAGGATAAATGTACTAATCAAGAGTAATGCTTTTGCTTAAATTATCAAGTTCATAGTATATTTAGAAGAAGTTAATGTATGAGACATTGGTTTATTTTATTTTTTAAAGATTTTTATTTATTTATTTATTTGATATATAGAGAGAGATCACAAGTAGCAGAGGCAGGCAGAGAGAGAGGGGGAAGCTGAGCAGAGAGCCTGATGTGGGGCTCGATCCCAGGACCCTGAGATCATGACCTGAGCCGAAGGCAGAGGCTTAACCCACTGAGCCACCTAGGTGTCCCAACATTGGTTTATTTTATTCAATTTACTTAAGTAGTTGGTAAAAACTTTTTAAAGAGATTTTCCAATTTACTTTCTTAGGTTCACGACTTTTTGGAATTAAATAGGTCCCCAATTTGTCACTCCTTGGATATCTGTTCATTTATTCATTCAACAAATATCCATTGAGCATATTCTATATGCTAGGACTGTTCTAGGACTCTGAAGATACCGTAGCAAACATTGTATAGTCAACAGTCTTGTGAGGAAGTCAGACAATAAATAGAAAAATAAAATATAGAGTAGATGGTAAGTTTTAGGTGGTATATTTTAGATGGAAAAAATATATTTTAGATTGTAATAAGTGCTAGGGAGAAGTGGTACTGGTGATGTGGTGGTGATTTTTATATAAAGTGGCCAGGAAGGGCCTTATGAAGAAGGCAGTGTTAAGACATTTAGCCATTCTGAACTAAACTTGCAGGAGAAGGTTTAAAAAAAAGCATTACTAATGTATTTTCAAAAGTAGAGTCCCAAGCATATGGGAAAACTATAGTTAGAGATGTTAAATTAAATTCCCCAGTGTCAGATGCTATTAATTAGTACCATAGCTGGAAGTGGAATCCAGGCCTCCTTACTCCAAGTCCTTCCTTGTTATTTTGCTCTTTTATTTAGGGATGCGAAGATGAGATGCAGTTAGTTATTATATATGTTATTGTTACACCTTTCTGCTATTTATTGAGAAGATCTATAATCAGCTAAAATAATTACAGTTTTTTAGATGGATAAGAAAGCATAAACAATGATAAAAATTTTGCTTCTAAATATAGAATTACAGAAGACCAAGAAGGATCATATTGAATAAGTTGATACTCATACTTACAACAGAGGCTGCTTTTATGTAAGGATGAAGTAACTTTTTCCTACTATAATGGTAGTGGGATTGGGTTAACTGATCAAAGACTTGGAATGTAAGATAAAGAATATTTTGTACTAACTTTAACAAGGATATGGGTACTGTCCAACAGAGCAGCCAGAAACTTTGGAGTTAGTCTAGGGCATTAAAATAGTTATCAAGGGAATCCAAGGTCTTACACAAACAATAAATGGAACAATCAAATAAAAAAAATGAGGGAGAATGAAAAGTTCATAGAAGTGACAGAACGAGAGTAGAATAAAATAGAAACAGGAGAGTGGGTTCAAAATTAGGATCAAGATTGATAAGTATATGTTTAACTGTCCCTCTTATAGGTTCTTAATATTTGTTATTTAGTTTGGAGTAATAGAATAAAGGAAATGTGTAGGCCTTTCTGGCTAACATTTTTTTACTTTATTGAAAATGAATAAGCGTTTGTTTAGTTATTGACAAGAGTATTTATGAAGACAAAGTTATTTCTACATTAAAAATTTTAAAAGAAGTAGAGGTTTTTCTTTTTCATTTTTTAAACTGACAATTGGTGATAAATATTACCATACATAATGATGCAGAGATACTGAAAGAATTTTAGTAGGGAAGTGGCAGGATCAGCTTTTTGTATTAAAACAATTACTATTTTTGTAATAGGATTACTATGGCTGTATGGAGGAGGATTGGGGAAAAGAGACCACTTAGTGAAGGCTATTGCAGTATTTTCAATAAGAATTGATTTAGGATTGTACTAGGATGATAGTGGGAACAGAAAGAAGATATGTAGGAAGCAGAATCAGCAGAAGAGAGTGAACAGTTTATGTGGCTTAGAATCTCAGGCTTATTTCTCTTTATTAAATCCCTCTATTATAAAAATCTAGCTAGTTCACATGACCATTGGAATGAAGTTGTGGAACAAGTCTGATAAGTACTTAGGAACTTACAATCTTGGATAAACCTGTTCAGTTCCAACTGAATTAATATAGCGTTAGCAAGTTTATATAAATGTGTACACACACACACACACACACACACGTGAAATTAACCACACAGGTGAGTTCTTGAGGCTTTGATAACTGACACATGAAAGGTCATTCTAGGAACATTCTACATTCAGTCTTGAATACAGAGGCTGAAATTGAGAATATTGACTTTAAAATTTCAGTAGAGAATACATTAAGTCAAATAGCATCTTATCAACATGACATTCAAATAGTCTTTTTTAAAATTTAATACCGGCTTTATGGACATACAATTCACATACCATACAATTCACCCATCTAAAGTATACAATTGAGTTTTTGCTGTATTCACAGAGTCGTGCAACCATTATCACAATCAACTAAAACATTTTTATCATCCGGAAAAGAAACTCAGTACTTATTAGCGGTAACTCTCCCTTCTCCCCCAACCTTCCTATAGTCCAAGGCAACCACTAATCTACTTTCTGTCTCTACAGATTTGCCTTTTTGAGCATTTCATATAAAGAGAATCATTCAATATGTGGTTGTTTGTGACTGGCTTCTTTCACTGGGCATGATGCTTTCAAGGTTCTTCAATGTTATAGTGTGTATCAATATTTCATTCCTTTCTATTGCCGATTGATATTTCATTTTGTGGATATATTTTATTTATCTATCATTTGACAGTCATTTGGGTTATTTCTACATTCATGCAGAAGTTTTTATGTGGACATATGTTTTCATTTTTCTTGGGTATATATTCAGGAAAAGAGTTGCTGGGTCATATGGTAACTCTGTTTAGCTTTTTGAGGAACCCAAGTATTCTTTTTTTTAATTTAAATTTTAGTTAGTTAATATATAATGCAGTATTGATTTCTGGAGTAGAATTCAGTGATTCATCACTTACATACCACACCCAGTGCTCATCACAAGAGCCCTCTTTAATACCCATCACCCTACCCACCTCCCTCCAACAACCCTTAGTATGTTCTCTATAGTGGAGGGTCTCTTATGATTTGTTTCCCTCTCTTCTTTTTTTTATTTTCCTTCTTCCCATGTGTTCATCTGTTTTCTTTCTTGAATTCCACATATGAGTGAGATTATATGGTATTTTCCTTTCTCTGACTGACTTATTTCATTTAGCGTAACATATTCTAGCTCCATCTATGTTGTTGCAAATGGCAAGATTTCATTTTTTTGATGGCTGAGTAATACTCCATTGTATATGTATATCACATCTTCTTTTTCCATTCATCGGTCAATGGACATATGGGCTCTCTCCATAGTTTATCTATTGTTGATAATGCTGCTCTAAACATTGGGGTACATATACCCATTCAAATCTGTAATTTTGTATCCTTTGGGTAAATACGTATTAGGGCAATTGCTGGATTATAAGGCAGTTCTGTTTTTAACTCTCGAGGAACCTTCATTACTGTTCTCTAGAGTGGCTGCACCCATTTGCATTCCCACCAGGAGTGTAAGAGGGTTGCCTTTTCTCGCATCCTCACCAACACCTGTAGTTTCTTGTGTTGTTAATTTTAGCCATTCTGACTGGTGTGAGGTGTTATCTCATCATGGTTTTGATTTGTATTTCCCTGATAATAAGTGATGTTGAGCATCTTTTCATGTGTGTTAGCCATCTAAATGTCTTTTTTGAAAAAGTATCTATTTATCTCTTCTGTCCATTTCTTAACCAGATTATTTGTTTTTTGGGTGTTGAATTTGATAAGTTCTTTATAGATTTTGGATACTAACCCTTTATTAGATATGTCATTTGCAAATACCTTCTTCCATTCCGTAGGCTGCCTTTTAGTTTTGTTGATTGTTTCCCTCACTGTGCAAAAGCTTTCTTTGTTTTTTGTTTTTTTTTTTATTAACATATACTGTAATTATTTGCCCCAGGGGTACAGGTCCGTGAATCATCAGGCTTACACATTTCACAGCACTGACCATAGCACATACCCTCCCCAATGTCCATAACCCAGCCACCCTAACCCTACCCCCCCACTCCCCAGCAACCCTCAGTTTGTTTTGTGAGATTAAGAGTCTCTTATGGTTTGTCTCCCTCCCGATCTCATCATTTCATTTTTTCCTTTCTACCCCCCACAACCCTCTGCCCTGCCTCTCAAATTCCTCATATCAGAGAGATCACATGATAATTGTCTTTCTCTGATTGACTTATTTTCCTCAGCATAATACCCTCTAGTTCCATCCACGTCGTTGCAAATGGCAAGATTTCGTTTCTTTTTTGGCTGCGTAGTATTCCATTGTATGTATATACCACCTCTTCTTTATCCATTCATCTGTTGACGGGCATCTAGGTTCTTTCCATAGTTTGGCTATTGTGGACATTGCTGCTATAAACATTGGGGTGTACGTGCCCTTTCAGATCACTACATTTGTATCTTTAGGGTAAATACCCAGTAGTGCGATTGCTGGGTCATAGGGTAGCTCTATTTTCAACTTTTTGAGGAACCTCCATACTGTTTTCTAGAGTGGCTGCACCAGCTTGCATTCCCACCAACAGTGTAGGAGGGTTCCCCTTTCTCTGCATCCTCGCCAACATCTGTCGTTTCCTGACTTGTTAATTTTAGCCATTCTGATTGGTGTGAGGTGGTATCTCACTGTGGTTTTGATTTGTATTTTCCTGATGCCGAGTGATGTTGAACACTTTTTCATGTGTCTGTTGGCCATCTGGATGTCTCCTTTGCAGAAATGTCCGTTCATGTCTTCTACCCATTTCTTCATTGGATTATTTGTTCTTTGGGTGTTGAGTTTGATTAAGTTCTTTATAGATTTTGGATACTAGCCCTTTATCTGATATGTCCTTTGTGGGTATCTTCTCCCATTCTGTCAGTTGTCTTTTGGTTTTGTTGACTGTTTCCTTTGAGGTGCAAAAGCAAAAGCTTTTTATCTTGATGAAGCCCCAACAGTTCATATTTGCTTTTGTTTCCCTTGCCTCTGGCAACATGTCTAGTAGAATTTGCTACAACTGAGGTCAAAAAGATTTCTGCCTGTGTTTTCCTCTAGGATGATTTCCTGTCCACATTTGGGTCCTTCATCCATTTTGAATTTATTTTTGTGTGTGGTGCAAGAAAGTGGCCCAGTTTCATTCTTTTGCATATAGCTGTCCAATTTTTCCAACACCTTTTGTTAAAGAGATTGTCTTTTTTCCACTGGATAGTCTTTGCTGCTTTGTTGAAGATCAGTTGACCTTATAGTTGTGGGTCCACTTCTGGGTTTCCTATTCTGTTCCATTCATCTATGTGTCTGTTTTTGTGCCAGTACCATAGTTGTCTTGATGCCTACAGCTTTGTAATATAGCTTGAAATCCAGATTTATGATGCCTCCAGTTCTGTTTTTCTTTTTGAGTTGCTTTGGCTACTCAGGGTCTTTTGTGAAAACCCAGGTACTCTTAACTTTTGAACATTTGAAGTGGAATATTTAGATAACCACTTTAAGCATAGTTTTGTAGTCCAAATAAGTACTTATGGTTCTATCATTAGACTGCATTTATTTTAGTAATCAGTGAGCTATTTCAAAAGGATACTGAATTTTATCATTTCATTGCTCATTCGTAGAATGATTTTGTTATTGAGTTGACACTGGTTTTACTCTGTAGAAATACTAAAAAAAAATTGGCTTGTAGTTATATTAATTATGTCACTATATTTAACTGTTAAATATTTTCATGTACTTAGTGCAGGGCATGTTGAGACATGTTTGGGATATATACTTAGGACCTTCTATTATAAAGGTAGGCAGTTAATTCTCTTTGAGCAGTATTATGGAGGGTCTTGATTTTTCCAAATAAAAACTAGGGAGTACTATATTAATCCTTGGGGCTGTTGGTATAGTAAAAAATGGACAAATTATATGCAATTCAGAAAATAATTTAAAAATTAAGAAAAAATGGAAGAGATCTATCTGAAAGGATGTAAGTACATAATTTGACTAAATTGTACAGTTAAGAGAATGGTAAAGGAAATTATTATAACTACATGTGAATCTGTGGAGGTTGCCAATATCATAAAGGAAAAAACTTAATCCCTAAATTACTGAGAAAGGGAGTTATAGTGTGAACAAAATAGAGGTTTTGAATAATGAAAATTATAAAATTATGTATTCTCAAGGAAAAGCAGTTTTATTTTGGTTATCTAAAAACTAAACTGAGCAATACTTGGTGGGCTCAGTTGGTATATCATGCAACTCTTAATCTAGGGGTTGGGAGTTTGAGCCCCATGTTAGGTGTAGCAATTACTTAAAAATAAAAAATATTAAAAAAAAAAACTAAGCTGAAAATGTCACTGTTACTTAAAAACAAAACCTTAAATTATGCTATTATCTATAGCTAAAGTAATGATAACACTGTTTTGAGGGGTATGTTGACAGGGGATTGCCTAATATATTTCAACATCTGTTCATGTTTACCTGTGAAAGAAATCTGCTTAGAAGTGAAAATATTCTTGACATTTGTCACTTAGTTTTGTTCACATTTAATTTATGAAAGGAATGGCATTACATTTTAATGAGCTAGTTTCTCATTCTTATATATTTAGTTTGAAGAAAATAAAGATATTTTCTTCTGAATTTTGGCCAGACACATAAGGACAACAGACCTAGCAGGAAGTGTGCTAGGCACTCTCTTTATAATAGCTCTTTGAAGTAGGTATAATTAATCCCATTTTACTGGTTCACAAACTAAGACTCAACAGACATACTGGTTATGTCTTGAATGATACAGTGAATTTATAAAATAAATACAGAGCAATAAAAAGCCAATATAATTAGCAGCTTCCTGGGTAGAAGCTAAAGTACTCTATAGTTCAAAGATGGGAAGTTGTCGCCTAGGGTTAGTCAGAGACAGCTTTATGGATAAAGTGACTCTTGGGCCTATATTTGGAGGAAGATAGTATATGGACTGTTGGAAGGGAAAAACAGGATATGTCTCAGTAGTATAAATAGCATGAGCAAGGATAAGAAAAGACAAGACTAAACATGACATCTGTTAGGAAGTTTTCTACCATTGTTTTTTGGTTACAAGTAACGGTAACTCACTAAAATTCATTAGAAAAATCGGTATTTGGAAGGCTAGAGAGAAGTTTTAGGGAATACAGAAAAAATGAAAAAGGAAGGTCTAAAGAAAATAACCTGTGACTGGTAATACTTTCATTTTTTCTCCATGAGGACCACTCAGCTTTTCTGTACATCTTCTGTTCCATCATTTTTTCCAACCTGCTTTTCTTTAGCTTGTGTATTCTTAGGCCTTTATGATCTCCCACTCACTAACAACTTCCTCTGTTTTGATTAGTTAAAATGTCTATATCAGAGATAATCTGATTAAATCATAGCGTCCTTTAAACAGCTAACACATGTCATAGATTTCTGGCTAGCCATTGTCTCCTCAAGGTTGTTTCTGGTTCAGACAGCCTTGACCATGGGAGTGGGGTTATGAGGCCCACTGTTGAGGGTCAAGGATTACATCAGAAGCAAGAAGTCCTATCTGGTGAATCAAACAGTTTATACAGAGGAAGAATGGGTGAAGCACAGGAAAACCACAGTGGAGCATGGACCTCCTACTTCCTGGATGCAGGTGAAAGTTGCAATTTTACTTTCATGAAAACTGTCATGATTTAAAAATTAGTTCAAGGCAAAATCTTTTTTCTTCCTGGTAGCCTACTCTACCTGTGATGCTGCATATCTTCAAAATCTCCCTCCCCACTTCTTCACACCTCAACCGCCTAAAAACAAACTTCTACTTGTTGGTACTTCTTCTCTTTCACACTACTTCTCTCTTTGGTACTAAAGAAGAGGAGAGATTGGATAAAAATCTTCAATTATTTCAGGGTTAAAAGAGAATAAGAATTATAAGACACACCCTAGTGCCCAATTCAGGTTCAAGACTTAGACATTATATGTCATATGTGAGGAGGTTGATTTTTTAAAAAATATTCTCCTATGCCCTAAAAGTATTTTGAAATTTAGTAAAGTGAGCATATACATTTTTACTTACTAGAAAAAATTTCAAAAATTTATAATAATTTAGATTTGGGTTAAATTGTGGTGAGAATAGTATGAAATGAAAAAATTGAGAGAAAATTAAAAAATGAAAATCATTAGATGATAAACTTTTTAAAAAATGTTATTTATTTATTTGACAGAGAGAGAGCAAGAGATCATAAGTAGGCAGAGAGGCAGGCAGAGAGAGAGGGGGAAGCAATCTCCCTGCTGAGCATAGAACCCTACTCGGGGCTCAATCCCAGGACCCTGAGATCATGACCTGAGCCAAAGGCAGAGGCTTTAACCCACTAAGCCACCCAGGCGCCCCAGATGATAAACTTCTATAAGGCAAAGATTGGAACTTATCTATATATTCTAACAAGTAAACTTACGTAATTTTGTTGTAGATAATCAATAATAATTGTTAAATGAGTAATAGACAAGCTATTTCAATACAGGAGGCAGAAAGAATAAGTCATGTATAATAATTTTTTCTTGAAATTTTATCAGAATTCTCAAATTTCTCATTCTCTTTAACTTCAGTAGTATTAATTTTTAAAAAGTATTTCTTCTTCAGTTAAAATTTATGTATGCTTTTGGAGACTCAATTCTGTTTCTCCCACTTTACTGGAATATAAGATACTACCATGTGGTCTCTATAAATACTACAATTTACAACTATAGATGAATCATAAATGTAATTATTAAAGAATAATTAAAATTATGTAATATCCTATGTATTATAAAACAATTATAAATCCATACTTAGATTCTAACATGGGAATTTATTTTCAGAAGCATTTTACTTTTTCATACTAAATGTTTTTATATTTTTTGGCTCTGAGGAAATATATAACCTTTACTGTAGATAACCCTAATCATTAACAAAATAAAGAATAAGTGTAATATCTTTCCAATGCAGATCCAACTTATTTTCCTACTTTTCTGTTTGCTCATTTACTTATATGGCTCCCCAAAAGGCTACCCCATTTCCTGAATCTGTACTGTCTTCTAATACCTGGTATCACCATGACTGTCACTTAGCTCAATTTTTTGCAAGGAAAAATCTGTTTAACTCAGCTTTGATCAGGTTTTCACCATTGCTCCAATCTACTAGACTGTAAACCCTTGAGATAGACTATTTAACTTTATTGACTTATTCATTATATCTCAAACACCTACCTTGCTTCATGGTTTAATAAATGTCTTCTGGGTGCTTGGGTGGTGCAGTTGGTTAAGCGTCTGACTCTTGATTTTGGCTCAGGTCATGATCTCAGAGTCATGAGATCAAGCCCTGCATCGAGCTGTGTGCTCAGCGTGGAGTCTGCTTGTTCCTCTCCCTTCTCCTCTGCCCCTTTCCCTGTTCCCTCTCTCTTTCTCAAATAAATAAAATAAATCTTTTAAAAAGATAAATAAATGTCTTCTAAAGGGTTGAACATGTTTCCATACATGGTTAAGCTTTGTATAATTGGTGTCCTTTTAGCATCTGAGTGAAAGAACTTTGATCTATCTTTAATTAGCTGAGTATGCAAAGTAGAAGACTCTAGCATTTAGGCACCAGGTGTCCAGCTAATATAATGTCCCATATTACTTTGTCATAGACTGGAAAGTTACAACTATAGGTCCCTAAGTCCTAGAGGAATCTAAGAATTTTGTACAACCACTCTTACTTTAATGGACTGTGTACAAAAAGCATGGATTCTGCTAATGTAGTAGTACACACACACACACACACACACACACACACACACACACACAGTAGTAGTAGTAGTCATAGTAATCATTCCGGTATAGCAGGTAGTATGATTAAGGATTATAAAATCCTTCTGTACTTCTCCATTAAAGACAGACATTACTGGGAAACCAAATAGATCAGTGTTTCTCAAGCTTCTTTTATAATGACCCAGAATATTTCATTTTTCCAAAATCAGACAAAGACTCCACCAAAAGAGAGAATTATAGGCCAATATCTCTGATGAACATGAATGCAAAAATTCTCAGAATATTTCATTTTTTATGACATTGATAAATAGATTCCATAACCTTCTAGTAAATGGGTTACAGTTTTGAAAATTTTTCTGCAACTGGGACTAAAGAATTCAAAATCTTAGAAATGGCCTAAAATTTTAGGGTTCAAAGCCAGTGTTTTCTGTGTATTATTTATCTTTGATTCTCTCACTAGAGTAATGGGTTCTGTTGTAAGTTCTAGTATAAAAGGGCATTGGGATACAAGGCTTTAGCTTCTTTTTTTAACTCTTGAAAGACCCTATTTGTACAGAGGGTGTTGTCAGCATTAGTAGAGGGGCAAGGGGAAACCCATGCAAAGAAATCTTGTACCTACTCCTGTTCTGTGAAGCCACCTTTTTTTTTTCTGTTAAATTCTGTCTCTAACTAAATGCATTGAGAATATATAACAAGTATATGTATATGGCCTCTTCTGCCAATAGTAACTGAACCTACAGTATTGCAAATAAAACAAAACTTTCAATTTGTACTAGGAGTATTTTGTTGGAAATGTTAAGAAGAAATGCAAGTTATAACAATCGACTTATTTGAGATTACCTCCTAAATGAGTGGTGCCAACTTTTAAGTGTATAGTTTTCAAATGGCTAACCACCTTAAATAATCTACAAGTGATGTTAATGATATCCCCAGTATTTTGGTAATGGCAAATATACTCTGTAAAGTAATCATGATAACATGGATAATAGTTTCAGTTTCTTTGTGAAGGTAGCTGCTGTCCCAGGTACCTTCTTGCATGTCTGCTTCCTCAAAAAGCTTTAATAGGGTAGTATCTGCCCTAAACCTGCCAACTCATGGTTTAACAGTTTTAACAGCTGAAGTTACTCAATATGAAGCAGACTACCTCACTAAGTAAGAAAATTTCAATGTCTGAGGGAAGAGTATTATTACATTTCATTCTAATTTTTAAGGATTGCATCCAACTAGACAGTAAGCAATTTTTTTAAGACTTTATTTATTATTTATTTGAGAGAGAGCGAGTAAGAGAGAGGATGAGAGAGGAGAAGGTCAGAGGGAGAAGCAGACTCCCCGTGGAGCTGGGAGCCTGATGCGGGACTTGATCCCGGCACTCCAGGATCATGACCTGAGCCGAAGGCAGTCGCTTAACCAACTGAGCCACCCAGGCGCACGACAGTAAGCAATTCCGATGAACCAAAATAAAATTTAAAAGTCACACTAGCCATGTTTCAAGTGGTCAACAGCTATCACATTATCGATATCGACTTGAAACATGGCTAGTGTGACTTTTAAATTTTATTTAGTTTTTTTTTTTTAAGATTTTATTTATTTATTTGACAGAGAGATCACAAGTAGGCAGAGTGAGAGGGGGAAGCAGGCTCCCCGCCAAGCAGAGAGCCGGATGTGGGGCTCGATCCCAGGACCCTGAGATCATGACCTGAGCCGAAGGCAGAGGCTTTAACCCACTGAGCCACCCAGGCGCCCCAAATTTTATTTAGTTTTAATTAAATGTAATTATCCTCATGTTGTTGGTTAATGGCTACTCTATCAGACTGTGCTGATTTGGACATTGCTTTTGATACATGGTCTTTAGTTCATCAAAATTGCTTGCTGTCTAGTTGGATGCTATCCTTAAAAATTGGAATGATATGTAATGAAAAGACTTGATATTTTTTTAATCTAGCTGAAGGTGTAACCACACAGAGAAGAAATAATTAAAGAGACTTTTAAAATCTTATAATTTGACTGTATATCCCTAGTGGACTACATGCTAAAGACCAAAAGAATTGTTTTCAGTAACTATATTCTTGTGTTGGTGTTGGTATTGTTATTCTGATATTGTTGTTCTATTGGTTGTGTATTGTGTCATAAATCAAACGAGTAATTCTGTGTTGAGGACTGAAAGTGTCAAGAACTGATATTTGGTATAAGAACTGAGTTTTTTTGGCAAGTGAAAAGCAAGAACTACAGGTGTAAAAATTGATACGGTACAATAAAAATCTTATAATCCTAAATTTAAGTTGAAAGCATTGACTGACCTTTGTCTTTAAAGGATGAAATACAGGGACACCTGGGTGGTTCAGTTAGTTAAGCGGCTGCCTTCGGCTCAGGTCATGATCCAGGGTCCTGGGATCGAGTCCCTCATCGGGCCCCTTGCTCAGCGGGGAACCTGCTTCTCTCTCTCCCTCTGCCACTCTGCCTGCTTGTGCTCTCTCTTTCTCTCTCTCGCTCTCTGACAAATAAATAAATAAAGTCATTAAAAAAAAGGATGAAATACAATTTTTTAAAAATTTATTTTTTCTATATTCCAGAGACCTATAACCTAACTTCACACACTCACAAGTGCAGAACTCTGCTGAGGCTTGCACTACCCTCATGAGGCCAGAGTCTCCATTCTCACTCCCTACAATTATATGTTCTTGACCCCTTATTATGTCTGACGCCCCTCCCCCTTTTTAAAAAACCTTTCGACCTCCTTCACCTATTTTTCCCACCCTCTACCTCCTGCCTCTGGCAACCATCAGCTGTTCTCTATCTATGAGCTTGGTTTTCTTTTTTTTTCTTTCTGTCTAATTTTTTTAGATTCCATGTATAATAGAGATCATACAGTATTTGTCTTTTTCTTTTTGAATTACTGCACTTAGCATAATGCCCTTAAGGTCAATTCATGTAGTTGCAAATGGCAAGATTTTATTTTTTTTAATGTATACCACAATCTCTTTATCCATTCATCAACAATGGACGCTTAGGTTGTTTCCATATATTGGCTGTTGTAAATAATGATGCACTGAACATGGTGGTGCACACATCCTTTCAAATTACTGTTTTTGTTTCCTTTCGATAAATACCCAGAAGTGGAATTGATGGATCATATTGTAGTTACATTTTAAATGTTTTCAATTTATATATTCAATTTATATGCCCATCAATAGTGCACAAAGGGTTCTCTTTTCTCCACATCTTCGCCAACACTTTTTATTTCTTATCTTTTTGATGGTGGCTATTCTAACAGGTGTAAGGTGATATGTCATTGTGATTTTGATTTGCATTAACCTGATGATTAATGATGTTGAGTATCTTTTCATGTACCCATTAGCCATCTGTATGTTTTCTTTAGGAATATGTGTATTCAGATCTTCTGCCAGTTTTTAATTGGATTGTTTTGGGGGGTTTTTTGCTATTGAGTCGTATGAATTTTTTATATATTTTAGATATTAGCCCTTTATCAGATATATGATTTGCTGATATTTTCTTCCATTCAGTAGGTTGCCTTTTTATTTTATTTTATTTTATTTTAAGATTTTATTTATTTATTTGACAGAGATCACAAGTAGGCAGAGAAGCAGGCAGAGAGAGAGGGGGAAGCAGGCTCCCTGCTGAGCAGAAAGCCCTATTCAGGGCTCAATCCCAGGACCCTGAGATCATGACCTGAGCTGAAGGCAGAGGCTTTAACCCACTGATCCACCCAGGCGCCCCTGCCTTTTTATTTTATCGATGGCTTCCTTTCCTGTTCAGAAGTTTTTTTAGTTTGATGTAGTCCCACTGTTTATTTTTGTTTTTGTTGCTTTTACTTTTGATGTCAGATTCAAAAAATCGTTGCCAAGACCTATGCCAAGGGGCTTATCTATGTTTTCTTCTAGGATTTTAATGGATTCAGGTCTTAAGTTCAAGTTTTTAATCCATTCTGAGTTAATTTTTTTGTATGTACTTTTATGTATGGTAAGATGGTGGTCCAGTTTCACTCTTTTGCATGTGGCTCTTATTTTCCTGACACCATTTATTGAAGAGACTGCCCTTTCACCATTGTATATTCTTGCTTCCTTTATCATAAATTATTTAACCATGTATGCATGGATTTGTTTCTGAGCTTTTTGTTCTATTCTTCTGATCTGTATGTCTGTTTTTACACAAATACCATACTGTTTTAATTATTTTGGCTTTGTAATAGAGTTTGAAATCAGAGAGCATGATTCCTCTAGCTTTGTTTTTCTTTTTCAAGGTTGCTTTGGCTATTCAGGGTCTATTGTGGTTCTATCTAAATTTTAGGATTGTTTGTTTTTATTTCTAGGAAAAATGCCATTAGAATTTTGATAGGTATAGTATTGAATATGTTGATTGCTTTGGGTAATATAGATATTTTAACAATATTAACTCTTCCAATCCATGAGCACAGGATATCTTTCCATTTGTTTGTGTCTTCTTCAATTTCTTTTCTTAACGTCTTGTGGTTTTCAGTATACCAATTTTTCACCTTCTTGATTAAATTTATACCTAGGTATTTTATTCTTTTTGATGCAATTGTAAATGGGATTATTTTCTTAAGTTCTCTTTCTTTTTTTTTTTTTTTTAAGATTTTATTTGTTAATTTGACACAGAGAGAGAGATCACAAGTAGGCAGAGGCAGGCAGAGAGAGAGGGGGAAGCAGGCTCCCCGCTGAGCAGAGAGCCCGAGGCGGGGCTCAATCCCAGGACCCTGAGATCATGACCTGAGCTGAAGGCAGAGGCTTTAACCCACTGAGCCACCCAGGCGCCCCTTAAGTTCTCTTTCTAATAGTTCATTATTAGTATTAGCAGCACAACAGATTTTTATGTATTCATTTTTGTATCCTGCAAGTTTACTGAATTCATTTATTAGTTCTAACATTTTTTGATGAAGTCTTTCGAGTTTTCTTTTTTTCCTTTTTTTTAAAGATTTTTATTTATTTATTTGACAGAGAGAGAGATATCACAAGTAGCAGAGTGGCAGGCAGAGAGAGAAAGGGGGAAGCAGGCTCCCCGCTGAGCAGAGAGCCAGATGTGGACTCAATCCCAGGACCCTGAGATCATGACCTGAGCCGAAGGCAGAGGCTTTAACCCACTGAGCCACCCAGGTGCCCCTAGAGTTTTCTATATATAAAATCATGTCATATGCAAACAGATAGTTTTACTTTATCCTTTTCAATTTGGAGGTCTTTTATTTCTTTTTCTTGCCTAATTGACCTGGCTAGGACTTTCAATAGTATGCTGAATAAAAGTGGGGAGAGTAGGCATCCTTGTCTTGTTCCTGATCCCTAGAGGAAAAGCTTGTAGCTATTTATCATTCAGTATGATGTTAAGCTGTGAGCTTGTCATATTTGACCTTCATTATGTTGAACTACATTACTTCTATACTTGCTTTGTTAGTTTTTATTATAAATGGATTTTGAATTTTGTCAAATGCTTTTTCATCTGTTGAGATGATCATATGATTTTTTTTTTAAAGATTTTATTTATTTATTTGACAGAAAGAGAGAGATCACAAGTAGGCAGAGAGGCAGGCAGAGAGAGAGGGGGAAGCAGGCTCCCCGCTGAGCAGAGAGCCCGATGTGGGGCTCGATCCCAGGACCCCGAGACCATGACCTGAGCCAAAGGCAGAGGCTTTAACCCACTGAGCCACCCAGGCACCCCTAATTGTATGATTTTTATCCTTCATTTTATTAGTAGGTATATTGCATTTACTGATTTATAGATGTTGAACCAGCCTTGCATCTCTGGAACAAATCACATTTGATCATGGTGTATTATCCTTTTAATGTATTGTTGGATTTGGTTTGCTAATATTAGGTTGAGGATTTCTGCATCTATACTCATCAGGGATGTTGGCCAGTGGTTTTCTTTTCTTGTGGCATCTTTGTCTGGTTTTGTATCAGGGTAATGCTGGTCTCCTAAAATGAGTTTGGAAGGGTTTCCTCCTCTTCTACTTTGTGGAAGAGTTTGAGAAGGATTGGTATTAATTCTTCTTTGAATGTTTGATAAAATTCACCAGTGAAATTATCTGGTCCTGGATTTCTATGTTTTAGAAAGTTTTTGAATATAGATTCAATTTCCTTACTAGTAATTGGTCTGTTCGTATTTTCTGTTTTATCATGATTCAGTCCTCATAGCTTGTATATTTCTAGAAATGCATCCATTTCTTCTAGGTTGTCCAATTTGTTGGCATATAATTAATTGTTCATAATAGTTTCTTATGATCCTTTGTATTTCTGTGGTATAAGTTGTAACATCGGTTTCATTTCTGATTTTAGTTTTTTAGTATTTTCCCCTTTTTCTTAGTGAGTCCAGCTAAAAGTTTGTCAGCTTTGTTTATCTTTTCAAAGAACCAGCTCTTACTTTCATTGATCCTTTCTATTGTCTTCTTAGTCTCTATTTCTGCTTTAATTTTGTTACTTCCTTACTTCTACTTTGGGCTTTGTTTGTTCTTGTTTTTTTTAGTTACTTCAGGTGTAAAGTCACATTGTTTATTGAGACTTCTTATTTCTTGGGGTAGGCATTTATCACTATGAAATTCCCTCTAGAGGCTGCTTTTGCTGCATCCCGTAAATTTTTATATATTTTCCATTTTCATTTGTTTTAGGGGATTTTTTGTTTTGTTTTATTTTCTCTTTTCACTTTTGACCCATTGGTTGTCAGAAGCATGTTGTTTAATCTCCACATATTTGTGAATTTTTCAGTTTTCTTCATATAATTGATTTCCAATTTTATATCATTGTAGTTAGGAGAGACACTTCATATGATTTTAGTCCTCTTAAATTTATTAAGACTTTTTTGTGACCTAGCATATGAATTCTGGAGAATGTTCTGTGTGCACTTGAGAAGAATGTATATTCTATTGATTTTGGTAGGAATGTTTTGTTTAAATATGTTAAGTCCATCTGATCTAACTTGTTGTTTAAGGTCAGTGTTTCCTTATTGATTTTCTGTCCAGATGTTTTATCCTTGGATATAAGTGGGGTATTAAAGTCCTAAAAATTATTGTATTGCTCTCTATGTATTCCTTAGGTCTGTTAGTATTTGCTTATGTATTTAGGCCCTCCTATGTTGCATGCACAATGTAAGTGTTATATCCTATTGTCGATTGACCTCTTTATCATTATGTAATGCCCTTCTTTGTCTCTTATTACAGTCCTTGTTTTAAAGTCAATTTTGACTGATATATATATATAATTACCTCAGCTTTCTCTTGGTTTCCATTTGTGTGGAATATCTTTTTCAATCCCCTTACTTTCAGTTCATATGTTTCCTCAAATCTAAAGTGAGTCTCTGATAGGCAACATACAAATTGGGTCTTGTTTTATTTATCCATTTAGCCACATAATGAAACACAATTATTTTTAATGAATTATTTTCTTTGAATTCTAGAATCTAAAATGTGACCACCTACTATTTTTCTTTTGGAGTAACATCGTGATAAGACAGAATTAATACTATTTAGCTGGATTATCTTCACCCTCTAAACAAGTTACTCTTAGGTTAATAAAGAAATATATTTTTTACAAATATGAATGACTTTTTTCTTTGTTTACAATACTAGGAATAGTGAGATATTTTAGTACCATTTAACTCATATCTTCCCCAGTGTTTCCAGGAATACCTATGATTTCTATGCCGGAGTTTTAAAATATTGTTTTAACATTCCCTGTGATCATTTTGAAACAAATTTGATAGAATACTGACTCCAATATTGGGATTTTACAATTTAGTTGTTATAACATTGCTATTTTCCTTGCCACATCTTTGTTTTCTTTTTGAATATTACCCATTAATTTAAGCCACATAAATAATGAACATACATTTTCATTTATTCAACAAATATTTAATAAGCAAATGTTTTGGGCAAGGTACCCTACTAAGACTGTTTGGGAACTGTAAGATATTGAAAACCTGATTTCTGCTCCCATTATCTTACAGATTCTGCTCCCAAAAACTTACAGATTGCAAGTTCATAATTGTAATGCAGGATAAAATATGATAAGTACAATGATATAGGCTGTGATAAAATGCTTTCTAAGGATTGTGAATTTCAGAGCTTTGACTTCTCAAAATTGTCAATAGTTACAGTACTAAGGATTTGGGATGATTGGCTTTCAGCTTGGGTAATCAGGTAAACCTCCATGGAGTGTCATTTTAACCTGGGACTTGAAAAACAGGAAGAATGTGATATGGGGGTACTGAGCAAGGGGTGAAAGACACTGTAGAGAGGAGAATACAACTTGAACTAAGATAAGGATTTGGGAAAGTGTGGTGCAAGAATCAGGTGATAATAACATCTGGGTTTGATTGGGCAATGTTAGGAGGGAAATTTTGAGAAGTGAAAAAGTTTAGAAGGTAAGCCTAAGTAGTTTGGGTTCAGTTTTCTTGTTAGTATGGTATAGGAAAAGGGTGGACAGTGAGTATGTCATGTACTATGCCATCACAATGCTTTTTTTTCCAGAAGATTGTTTTGTAGGGAGAGAAGAGCCACTTAGATGACAGTTCAGGTAAGACGAAAAATGATTAAAAGAATTAGTGATAGTAGTTATCTCTAGTATCAGATGGCTATAATATTAGATAACAGATATTTTTAAATTCTATTATGGTATGTGAGAAGCCTTACAGTAATATGGTTACTGAAAATTTAAATATAATTTGAGTGGGGCACCTGGTAGCTCAGGCAGTTAAGCGTCCAGCTCTTGATATCAGCTCAGGTCTTAACTTCAGGGTTGTGAGATTGAGCCCCACATTGGGCTCCATACTGGGTGTGGAGCCTACTTTTAAAAAAGTAATAATAAATTAAAAAATAGTAATAAGTATAATTTCAGATCTCTAAAATGCCATAAACTTTAACAGAGTATAGTCAGTAGTCACCATCTATAGAGTTAATTTTCTCCCAACCACTAGTGTACAGGTGACCCTTGGACACGTTGGAACTGCATAGTTCTGTTTATGTGCAGATTCTTTTTTTAGTAAATATATTGGGAAAAATTTTTGAGATTTGCAACAATTTGAAGAATTCACAGATGAACTGCGTAGCTTAGAAATATCAAAAAAATTAAGAAAAAGATATGTCGGGAGTGCCTGGGTGGCTCAGTCATTAAGCGTCTGCCTTCGTCTCAGGTCATGATCCTGGTCCTGGGATCAAGCCCTACATGGGGCTCCCTGCTCTGTGGGAAGCCTGCTTCTCCCTCTCCCACTTCTCGTGCTTGTGCTCCCTCTCTCACTGTCTCTCTGTCAAATAAATGAATAAAATCTCAAAAAAAAAAAAAAAAGAACTTGCAGAGGGGCAAGTTCTGGTTTAAAAAAAGAAAGTGTGTCATGAATGCATAAAATGTAAGTAGATACTAGTCTATTTCATCACTTACTAGCACAAAACACACACAAATCTGCTATAAAAAGTTAAAATTTATCATAACTTACACACAGACTATTCATGGCACCATTCACAGCTAAGAGAAATGTAAACAAACATAAAGATATAGTATTAAATTATAACTGTGTGAAATTAACTGTGGTACATATTGTACTACTGTAATGATTTTGTACACACCTCCTAATGCTATCACAGTGAGCTCAAGTTTTGCAAGTATCTGCTTAAAACCCTGAGTGATGCTAATCATCTCTGCACGAGCAGTTCATCTCTCTAGTAAATTGCATATTGCTGTAAAAAGTGATCTCTCCTGGTTCTTGCATACTTTTCATATTGTTTAATGCAATACCGTAAATCTTAAATAACACCTTGGGACCCATACAAAGTGCCCCTGTTGGATGGTGGAAGTGCTCCCAAGAAGCAGGGAAAAGTCCTATTACAAGAAAAAATTGAACTGCTTGATATGTACTGCAGGTGGAGGTCTGCAGCAATAGCTAACTCAATTTCAAGATAAATGAATCTAACGTAAGGACTATTGTAAAAAAAAGAAAAAGAAATTCATGAAGTAAGTGTCACTGCGGCTACACCTGCAGGCACGAAAACCTTGTGCTTTTTGTGAACTATCTTTTTATTCTGTACTGAAAATGCAGCTTTTATGCATGTGCGGGATTGCTGTAAGAAAGGCGTACCTATATACCTATGGACTCCAGTAGGATTTGAGAAAAAGCAAAATCATTAAATAATCTGGCATTAGTGTTCTAATTACTTAAGACTGCTTTTTACTTCTTTTATAACGTGGACCCTTCTATGATATGGGCACTGAAACTAAAGCAAATGGTGGAAGGATTGATACTGTACAGAAATGGTCCTAGAGAAATTAAAAGCAAAAAATCAGAAATTGTAAAGTACAATATTTCTATAAAGTTACACCAAGTGTACCTGCCTCTCCTCCCTCCCTTTCCACCTTCTCTGTCTCTTCCATCTTTGCCACCCATGAGACAGCAAGACCAAGCCTTCCCCCTTCCTCCTCCTTCTCAGCCTACAATGTGAAGACAAGGATGGAGACCTTTATGGTGATCCACTTCCACTTAATGAATAGTAAATAATCATCATGTTGTACATTTAATAAACTTATCTGTGTGGGTGTCATGTGAAAATCTAATAACTGCACAGCAAGAACTGAATAAGATGTTTTTGTGTCATTACCATCATCACCCCCTAAGTTTTCATCCTGTAGAACAGAGTATGTAAGACTTGTGTGGAAGTGGATAGCCTATACTTAACAAAAGCATAAGGGGAATGATATTTAATATAAAGTCAGTGTATTAGTTTTCTTACTGTTTCATAACTTTGCTTTTGAAGAATTATATTACCATACAGTATGCCTCTCATAATTGGAGAAACTATGTATCAGCCTATAACAATTTATTCATTAGTGTATAGGCTTGGTTACTGTGAAGCAATTAAACCATTATACTAGGCTATCATAAAGCAATCATATTGCTACACTTTCCTTATCAGTGTATGAATACCTGTAAATAAACATGATTTTCTTTTTTATCTTTATATTTTTTATGTCTAGTATCTGTTAATGATACATATAACATCTACATTGTTTTTTAAATCATATATGATTTTTATAACATTTTCTTTTCTCTAGCTTACTTTATTGTAAGAATACAGTATATCCTACATATATAAGATGGGTGTTAACTGTATATTATCAGTAAGGCTTTCAGTTAACAGTAGGGTTTTAGTAGTTAGGTTTTTCAGAAGTCAAAATTTAAGCAGATTTTTCACTGCACTAGGTTGGAGGGGGTTAGCGCTCCAATCACGGAATTGTTCAAGGGTCAACTATACTTACATGCTTGCTTTCTAGAAGATAGGGACATGTTCAAGTTTTAGAAAGCATTAAACATCAAAATACACATGATTGCTTACATTTGGGATTTGTTTGTTTACATTTGGGATTTTTGAAATCACCTTTTAAACCTGTCTATATGTTTTGTAAGCATGTTCCTTAGATTTATATATTTTAAGCCTAGTTATTGATATCAATACCCAACTAAAGGAGAGGAAGACATGGTATTAGTGACTATTGGTGGGAGTAGGCTAAATTTTTGTGAGTTTGTTTTTAACATTATTTTTAGGATTACTATGACCCTGAGACATGTTACACAGATATAAGTTGTATAAACTTAATACTAGCCATAAATAGATTCCTGCAAACTTGTGGGTTTTTTAAATAGATCATTATAACAAGTCATGGAAAAGCTACTTTTTGAAAACTTTTCATGCATTCTGAGGAAGGGCAATAATTTCAGGAAGCATAGGTGCATTTTTTTTCCTGATCATGCCTTCATTTATAATAAACCTCTGAGAAAGTGGACTCTGATCAGGCATGCATACCAGAACTCTAGAGGTTAAGATTGGGCTAGCCAAAGTTCTGTTTAGTGTGATAAATGTGATTTGCTTCATTTGTCTCTTATAGCCTCTGTGACAAGGATTATCAGTATTAATTTAAAATTCCTAAAGGCATATTTCTGACCTTACCAGTCTTGCAGGAATTAACCTGAAATAAGACTCTAATACTAAGATTTGGTTTAGGTTAGGTGGGTCACACCCATCCTAGTAAATTCCTAGGATGTTGGGTAGATTCTATTGCTATTTTGGACTTGTGTAGTATAAAATTTTATATAAAATAAGTGGACATTCTCTAAGTCTTGGATTGAAAAGTATACCAAGGGGAGCCCCAATATGACTTATTTTTTGTTACATTTTAATTGTTCACAGTGCCTTATCTGTTTCTTCTCTTTTTTCTCAAAGTATTAGGGGCACCTGGGTGGCTCAATAGTTAGGGTCTGCCTTCGGCTCAGGTCATGATCCGAGGGTCCTGGGATCGAGCCCTGCCTCAGGCTCCTTGCTCTGTGGGAAGCCTGCTTCTTCCTCTCCCACTCTCCGTACTTGTGTGCCCTCTCTTGCTGTGTCTCTCTCTGTCAAATAAATAAAATCTTAAAAAAATTTTAAAAAATATAGTTTCCACACTTAACATGTTCCTTAGTAATTCAGATTATAATAAAATTTCTTAAGTACCAAGAGTGAGGTCAGACTTTTGTTTCTGACACTTCATATCTTTGTTTATGGAAAGTTACTTAATTTTTCTATGTCTGTGTTTCCTCATCTGAAAATTACTATTAATGATGACAATAATATATTTGGAATTTATTTGGTACAATTAAAATAATGAAGAGAAAATACTTAACATAGTACCTGATATAAATATTAGGCTATCAATAAATAGTATGTGATGGATGAAGTTTTAAGTAGGGTTAAAAGTGGTGATGATAATGTCAGTAATAGTAGAAATGTATATGATATATGTCTCGGTTTTTTCCACATTGATGTTCTATTTTAAGTTAATTTACTTGTTATTTAATTTGAATACTCATTTTTTCTAAACTCTGTTTCTTTTTAGTAGTTTTCCCTATCTTGTATTCATGGTGCTTTTGGTCCTTGATACAACTTTGAACCTATTCCTTTTGAACTGTGTGTTTTCCAATATATCTATTATAAATTTTATTTTGCCTACCATAGAATTAAAAATTTCTAAAATTGTTTCACTGAAAATTTGGTGAATATATCTTTAAATATTTCAGATTATTAAATATATAAACAAAAATTCAAAAGGGTAAATAATAGGATCAGCATTTATATATCTCCCTTATCCCATTTTTTCACTTCAAATTAGTTTTGCACTTAACTAATTCTTTCTAGAGTTTAATGATAAGAATGTCAAGGAAAACAATCATGACAATGAAAATGTCTCTATAATTTCCCTATATGTTTTATATTTCGCTCATTCAGCCAAAAAATATGAGCACATCTTATGTACGAGGCTAAAGAATATAGGTGGAGGAACTTTGTGGAGCCTTTCAATGATTTAATAGTTTATCTTAACTATAATTGCAATGTTTATTGAAAAGCTTAAGCAAGGAAGTGCCATTATCTATTTATATTTTTAACAAAGTTTACTCTGTGAAAAATGGATTTTAGCAGCAAGGATTGGGGTACTGTGACAAGTTTGTTTCTAGAGGAAAACTTTTAGTGACATGGATCAGGGTTGTATTATGGAGATGGAAAAATGTAGATCAATTTAAAATTATGGTAAAAGTAGAGAAGAGTTGACAATGGACTGGATTAGGTGGTCAGGAGGATAAACCTGTACATGCTCATCCCCCTTTATCAGATATGAATTCCATGCTTTGCATACAGGATTTGTCTCATGACTTGTCTCATGCATTAAAGATACCATTGTCTAAATTTTTCCATCTAATTTGTTTGCATTCTCCCAGTCAGGTTGCTGCCAACTTTTATTATAAAATTCTCTTTACCTCCTGGTTGATTTCTATATTCTTTTTATAGTCTGTCTTTTTGCTCACCTGATTAGATTTTGCTTAACTTTCATGCACTGTTTTGGCAGTGGGATCCCAGCACTAAAGTCATACTAATGATGGGCAGATTGGACTGAGTGATGTTATGAAGGGCAGGTTAAAAAAATGGAAACCATAAAAGTAGACAATTTTATTTTAACAATCTTAGTTGAAAATGAGAGTCAAAAATATGAAGTGGCAAAATAGGGATGAGTGGTCAAAGGAGAGTTTTTGTTGTTTTTAAAGATGGAAGATAACCAAGAAGAACCCAGTAGAGTAGAAATATAGAAAAGAGAGAGAATGATCAGTGGGGTAAATTTCCTGACAAGCTGCAAAAAGATGATAATTAGTTGAAGAGAATGGAGGCAGTCCACCTCCTCCATTTTAACAGAAGGGAAGGAAAGGATGAGTCATTCGGTCTTAAATTTTCAAAGAGGAAGAAATTGTTTTACTATAATATTATAAATCCATCACTTAGTTCCCTCCAACCTCCAACTGATAGGTTACTAATTAATGTCAATAGAGCCGAACATTCTATTCAACAGTTACCTTATTTTGTTCTTATTCATTTTGCTTTTCTCTTTAAAACAAATGAAGATAGAAAAGAGAGAAGAGAGAACTGAGTATCCAGGGGGATATTGAAAAGGAGATAGTAGATAATAAGATGTGTCACTTTCAACTTCCCCAAGTAGGGGAATTTGGGTCAGGGTCAGGGTATTTGGGGTGCAGAATTTGGAGGATGTTCTTCATAGAGGGGTAAGATCTAATTTGAAGACACATTGTGCAATGGCTTGAAGTTAGGATTTAAAAACCAATCAAGAGTGAAAATGCCTCCTACTTCCAGTTGGGAACTTAGATTTTGAAATCACGACAAATGGGATTGGACAGATGGTCATGTTATTAAGAAGTGATATGAAACAGAGATCTGTTAGATCAGTGGTTTGAAAACTTTTTTTTTTAAGGCAACGGGACCCTTTTTTCAAACAAAATCTCATGTGGACTCTCAA
The DNA here is from genome assembly GCA_028534135.1 of Potos flavus. Taxonomy (NCBI): domain Eukaryota; kingdom Metazoa; phylum Chordata; class Mammalia; order Carnivora; family Procyonidae; genus Potos; species Potos flavus. Next base: position 108,492,378 of record CM052883.1, on the reverse strand, counting down.
TATACAAAACAGATAAAAGAGGAACTTTAAGCTAGTAGCATATGGACTAGAGCTATACCCTCCACTTCTTCCTCTCCTTGCCATCTTCCAAGGCATTTAAAAATACCTGAGACTCTGCAGAACATTTTTAAACTCAAAAGAAGACAAAAACAGTTCACCTTTTTCTTTTAGCCTTCCACGCCCCAATCTCTGGCAATCACCAGTCTGTTCTCGGATACGGGAATGGATCCCAGACCCCAAGATCATGACCTGAGCCGAAGGAGACGCTTAATGACTGAGCCACCCAGGCACCCCTCCATCTATTTCTTGTCCAACCTGTCCTTAACCTGCCTCCAGACCTTTGTTCATGCAACTCTTTCCCTGCCCGAAACTCCATCTCTGTTCTCTGCATCTATATGCTTGGTTCTTTCTTATTTTTATTTCTTTTTTTTTTGATATACACACATAAGAGAGATCATATGGTGTTTATTTTTTTCTGACTTACTTCACATAATGCCCTCGAGGTCCATTCATGTTGTCACAAAGAGCAAGATTTCATTCTTTTTTATGGCTGAGGAATATTCCATTATATGTATATACCACAATTTATTTATTCATCCATTGAGGGATACTGAAGTTGTTTCCATACCTTGACTATTGTAAATAACATTGTTATGAACATGGGGGTGCCTATTATCTTTTTGAGTTAGTGTTTTCATTTTGATAAATACCCAGAAATGGGATTATTGGATCACTGTATTTTTAATTTTTTGAGGAACTTCCATACTGTTTTCCTTAGTAGCTGTACCAATTTACATCCCCACCAACTGTGCACAAGTGTTCTCTTTTCTCCATTCCCTTGCTAATACTTGTAATTTCTTGTCTTTTGGACGATAGCCATTCTAACAGCTGTGAGGTGTTATCTCATTGTGGTTAATTTGCATCACCCTGATGATTAATGATATTGGACATCTTCTCATGCACCACCAGAGCCTGGTGATGAAGGGATGTTCCCTGGGTGACAGCTACAAAAACCAGGGCACCAGACATAAAAACTAGGATAACAGATATGTATAAAACTCTCCAGGAGACCTAGTACTAGGACTCTGGAATGTGACAAATAGTGAGCTCTAAGATAGTACTCAGCCTCCAAGTTCACTGGAAAAGGTTACATTACAGTCAGCCCTTCAATGTAAGTTTAATTAGTAGCTGACCCCTCAGGTTGAATTAATGATGATTAGCTAATAAACCTCCCTCACAGAAAGATCTAGCTGTGCATCTGTTGCCTCTTCCTCTTGCTGGAGATGGTACCTATTTAAGAACCCTTTCTCTGCTTGGTGCAATCCTGTGGATCCATGAGTGTAAGCCCCACTGCCCACCAGAGACAGGTGATGTAGAGCTCTTCCTTGGAAGCAGTCATAAAAATTGGTGTTTTAGATAGGGGAATGATTATTACAGTGTGGGGCCGGGAAAACAATCTCCCCTGGCCTCCACAAGTAGGCAGTCAAGAGGTGTTCCCTAGGCAGTAGCCCTCAAAATTGGGGCACTAGTTGCATGTGAAAGCTTTCTTCTGGAAGATACTGGTGCTCTGGAGCACAGCAAAGAGGAAAGTGTGAAGATGACATCTGCCAGTCTCCATCCCTGGGGAGTGTTCCAGCAGGCTCCTGGGTGTGTGTGTTAAATTAGATGCGGCTCCCTTATGGCGATGCTTTAACGCAAGTAGGTCTGGGTGTGTTGGCTCCCTCTGAGCTGGGTGCCAGGGTGGGTGAATTTGAGTGTGAGTCCTTTATGAGCAGTTTCTCAGATCACATAGTCTTGTAGGTCTTGGGATGCAGGCCTTGTTGACTCTCAAAGTTAGTTGTTTTGGGGGCTCATTTTCAAGTGTGTGTCATAAAAGTTGGGGTGCCCAGTGTGGGGCTCAAACCATTTGCTCCTCAGGGAGAACTTCTGGGTTTTGAGTTCCTTCCTGGTTGTGGGTCACTGTGCCAAGAGTGGAATTTTATAGCAATATTGTGTCTCAGCTTCTTACCTGCTTGGATGTGGTTTTCTTGTTTGCCTGTTATCTAGTCATCACTGAGCCAGACTTCAGGTTTTTTTTGAGAGGAAATTGTTTCATGGGTTGCTGTAGACTCAGTGTGTCTGTGGGAGGAGGTGGATTCAGGATCCTTTTGCATCACAATCTTGAACTGGAACTCTCTGTAGAACATATTGAAAGGTAATTTTCAGTAATAACAAATCTTTAGAAGTCCTTCCTTTTTTATTAATTGTCATTAATACTAGCACGTGGTAGCAAGTGGTAGAAAAGATGTATAGTGAAAAATAATTCACCTATCCTAGATGACAATTCCCTAGTCCCTTTACCTAGGAGTATAGAGTTACCAGTTTCTTCCCTTTCTTTGTTTTTGTTTGGTCGTTTGTTTGTTTCTCTCAAGAGAGAAAATGTGTGTGAGAGAGCGGGTGAGCGAAGGGAGGGGCAGAGAGAGAGAGAGAGGGGTAGAATCCCAATAGACTCTGTGCTGAGCCAGAGCCCCATGCGGGACTCAATCACAGAATCCTGATATCATGACCTGAGCTGAAACCAAGAGTCCAATGCTCAACTGACTGAGCCACCCAGGTGCTCCCAGTTACCAGTTTCTTAAAAGTTTTCTAGAAGTATTCTACATATACAGGCATAAGAATATATACCCTTTTTCTTCATCACACATGAGATCATGCTATTTTTATTCCTCCCCAGTTTACCTTTTTCATTTAATTAGATAATCCACTATAGGTCTACCTCATTCTTTTATAATAGGTGCATGGTATTCTGTTAAAGGCATGTATCGTAATTTAACAATTCCTCATTGGTGGAATATTTGTTTTTAAAAGTCATTTACCGGGGTACCTGGGTAGCTTAGCTGGTTGAGCATCTGATTCTTGATTTCATCTTGGGTCATGACCTCAGGGTTGTGGGATCAAGCCCCATGTCAGACTCCATGGTTGTTGGGGAGTCTGCTTGGGATCCTCTCTCTCCCTCTTCCTCTGCCTCTCCCCACTTCTCTCTCTCTCTCTCTCTCTCTCAAATAAATCCTTTTTTAAAAAGTCAATTATAATTAATATGTTGTAATAAATATCCTTTACATATATCTTTACCCATATGTGTGAATATACTTCTTAGATAAACTGAAGATTTTGAATGAGAGTGATAATATTAGAAAGACAAACCTAATGTTAGGATTACCAGGACAAAAATATTTTTGCATGATATTCACAAACTCTTACCCTCATTTTGTTCTTTAAGAAGTGTGTTTTTCCTGTTAGGTTAGCTCTGCTTTTTCCGCATTGAAAGGGAGTTTTTATTCTAGTTCATCAGACTATATAGTACTTGGCATCTTTCTTCAACTTCTGAGTGTATGTGGATATCTTGCATAAAGTAAGATGACTTTATTTTTCTTTATTTTTCTCAATCTCTTATTCATCAGCCTCACTTTCCAGAAATATCTTAGAAATTCCAGTTAATTTTAGTTGTTTTTCCTAGTTAAGCAAAGCTTTAGGTCTTTTTGTTTGTATTTTGGGACTTCGTAGATTAAAGGAACAATTAACTAGACATTGTCTCTCTTTTTATTCTTCTGACTTTTGTATCCTTGTTAGAAATTTCTAATCATAGTCAATATTTAAATTCGTATACTCTACTTATAATTTAGTTGATCCATACATGTTAAATTTTGTTCAAATTTTCTATAATATCCTTTTATATCTTAGGATAGCCTCTTTCTCACAGAAGTCTCATTGCAAAGGAATATTTAATCCTTTTGGATAGATATTTACTGAACAGTATGCAAATCAGTGCTCTACTCTTAGATAATTTTCTTATCAAGTCTCTTGAGGTATAAGTAAGACAAGTAAATCTTTAAAAGATTTAGCAGAAATTTATAATTTAGCATGATACACATTTGGAGATAGAATCAGGGCAATGAAAGGAAGGATAAGGAAAAGGGGGAATTGTTAAATATTTTAAAGATTTATTTATTCATTTTAGAGAGAAAGTGGGGGGGGCAGAGGGAGAGGGAGAGAATCTCAAGCAGACTCCCCGCTGAGCGCCAGGACTCCTCATCTCATGACCCTAAGATCATGACCTGAGCTGAAATCAAGAGTCAGACATTTAACCAACTGAGCCACCCAGTCACCCCAAACTGTTAAATATTTTAATGCAATGTGAAGGCTTTGGTTTGTTTTGTTTTGTTTTTTACCATCGAGTTGGTAAAACTCTGATAGTGACTTGAGGGTTAGTTTAGCTCAAACCTACCATTTTTCAGATAAGAAAACTAGTATTTAGAGTATCTGCAACTTGCTCTAGACCACAGGCTGCAGCACAGAGCACCTGATTGCCACTCCACTTTTGTTTGGGGATGTAGTTGTTACTCTTTACAGTGGTAGTTTAAATGTGTGAAGCTTTAAAGGAAATTGATTCATTTTATATATTCATATTTTAAATCACAATATACTACACTTAATGACTCAAAATAACTATTTTTGAAAAGGTAAAGGTAGGTAAATAAAAGTTCTGTAAATAGAATGATTTTCCTTCAAACCTATGATTTTGTTTGTTGTCTAATAAGGTGTTTCTGCCTTATCTCCTATGTCACAAAATCCCTTACCAGAAAAGCGTTTGTGTCTTCTTGGCTTTTGTTCTTGTTTAGCTACTTAAAATCTTGAAATATTATTTGTCCAAGTGTTCACTTGCCTGGAAGTTATCTAAAGAAATCGATTTATAAAAGTCATTGTCAGACCTTTTAGGAAATAGTGGACTTGTAAATCTACTGTTACTGGTACTACTAAACCAAAAGCAGCAGCATAGTGACTACCTCATGATCTTTATTATTCTTATTATTTCTCACTTGAGTTTACCTTGCAAGGAAAAGTCAAGTTTCACCAAATCTACCCTGTGCTTTGAATTCCCACAGAGAACTTTTGGTATTGTTGGCAAAGATAAAGACAGAACACCTTCTAGAAGAAATTATCTAAGTCTGTTTTTATGTTTCGTGCAACTAACACAAAGCGCAGCTGATCGTGTTTGTATTTCTTAACCCACGTGTCTTGCCCTTCCTTAATAGCACCTGTTCAGGTTTACACCTAGCAGCTGTCAGCGTTCATAAACTCTGATTACACAAAAGGGAAGTTTGCCATGCCTGAATTTGAACAGTGTTATCATTAACAACTGATCATTGAATCTTTTTGGAATGAGTATAGAAAATCATCATGCAGAAAAGTTGTTTGTAGTAATTCTGATTTTTGTCTATTCTCAGAATTGTTATTGGCGAGTATCATCCTAGTAAAATATAGTAAATTCATGTTATCAAGTATGAGCAAATATTCTGATATATGTTAATGACATATCATACATTAATTTAAACAATTAGGACAAAATGTAAAATAATAGACTAGAGTTAGACTGACACAAATGATAGGTTGAATATAATGATAATGATATCACTTATCACAATGTCAATAAATCAGCTTGAATCATCTTATTATAACAATTATATAGAATTACTACTTAATAGAAAGCTTTAGTTCATTGAATTCTAAGTAATAGAATTTTTGATACTTTATTTTTTTTTAAGATTTTATTTATTTATTTGACAGAGAGAGATCACAAGTAGGCAGAGAGGCAGGCAGAGAGAGGGGGAAGCAGGCTCCCTGCTGAGCAGAGAGCCTGATGCGGGGCTTGATCCAAGGACCCTGAGATCATGACCTGAGCTGAAGGCAGAGGCTTTAACCCGCTGAGCCACCCAGACGCCCCTAATTTTTGATACTTTAGGTCAGGATTTCTCAACCTTAGCACTACTAACATTTTGGGCCAGGTAATTCTCTGTATGGGGGATGTCCTTTGTATTATAGGAGTTTAGCAGCATGCCTGGACTCTATCTCTGTAGTACTAAGATCAAAATAGTTGAAATAAAATAATACATGAATAATGTATATAATAGAACTTCTAAGGAAAATGGCTGCATAAGCATATATTTTTTTTAAAAAGTTAAGCCCCTTTCCACTTCAATGAACAAAAGGAACCAAGAATAAATCAGAAAATTCCACTTTTACTGAAACTAAAAAAGGCCCTTAACATCATACCACTAGCTGTAGTTCTACTCTTTCTTATTTCCAGGTTTAAATTTTATATTTAAAAAATGTTATAATAAAGAACCTACTAGTATTTTATTTCTACAGGATAGATTCTCAAAAGTAGATTGTAAGATCCAGTATATGTATATTTTTAATTTTAATGACCATTTCCAGGAAAAGATCTCCAATAAGCAATATGTAGAGACTGCTCATTTTGCGTTCTGGGTTTTACTTGCTTTAGTCCTGAATCAAGTAATAGCAACTGAAAGAAATATACCTAGGGTTCATAATTTATTATCTTAAAAAAAGTAATGACTATTATTTATTGAATAGTTTTATGCCAAGTACTCAGCTAAAGTACTTACCTATGTTATATCACCACATTATTTTTGTTGTGGAGTACAAAGGCAAGTTAAAAAAAAAAAAAACTTTACATTATTTTTTTAAAATAACACATTTAAATAGCACATTTTAGAGTTTATTAAGACAATGAGGTTACCAGCTATACAGTTTTAAAAATCACCTTTTTCTGTAAACTCTAAAAAAGAGTGCATAATTTTTGTATGTAGTGAAATGAGACCTATGGGTGAAAACAATTTGTAGAGAAAATGTTAGCGTGGGCCTTGCCATCAAACCAGCCACATGTCTTCAAGCTCCTTGGTGACCTAAACCTGCCTTTTAAGCATTAGTTTCATGTAACCATCAGTACCAACTGCTCTTTTCCATGATGAATGCTGATACAGAGAAAGAAAAGTTCCTTAAGAATATGGACATACTCATTATAGTAGAATCATCATCTGTAGAGGTGATTGACAGCAGTGACAGAATATGAAGGAAGTTTTCAAATTGTATATGATTGGAAAACTTACTGAAATGGTTACTAATGATGCTATATGTCCACCTGAGATAACCTTTACTATATCTATTGATCTTATGAGTAAAATTATCTAGATACTCCATGGATTAAACCAACATTTACACATTAACCTCTCCTTATTTTAATTGGCCAATATTTTTAAATCAAACTATTTTTCTTAGAAAATATAAAAATGAAGGCAGGGAAATCAGAGGGGGAGACGAACCATGAGAGAATATGGACTCTGGGAATCAAACTGAGGGTTTCAGAGGGGAGGAGGGTAAGGGGACGCGTTAGACCAGTGATGGGTACTAAGGAAGGCCCATATTGCATGGAGCACTGGGTGTTACATTCAAACAATGAAGCATGGAACACTACATCAAAAACTAATGATGTACTGTATGGTGACTAATATAATTTTTAAAATTATATGAAAAAAGAAAATATATAATAATTATGTGAATTGCTTATAGAATTCCGTGCAGAAATCTTTTTTATGGTTAGATTTCATGGTGAGAGTTTACTTGTGGTTAATCGTAAGTTCAGTTATAAGTGAGCAGTATCTTTTTTTTGTTTCTTCCTATAAATTGTGTACTTATTAATGAAATTGTGAACTTCATGACTTTCTTGTTTACTTGTAGGACCAGTGTTTGCAGGGAGTACTAAAATAACCGTAACCTATTCTAGATTAAAAAAATTTATTGGGATATAATTGATATATAACATTTGAAATTAGTTTCACGTGTACAACTTAATGATGGATATTTGTATATATTGCAAAATGATCATCACGTAAGCCTACTTAACATTCATCACCACACAGTTAAAATTTTTTCTTGGGATGAGAACTTTTAAGATCTACTTTCTTAGCAACTTACAAATATACACTATAGTATTACTAACAATAGTCAGCATGCTGTACATTATATCCCATGACTTATTTTAAAACTTGAAATGTATACCTTTTGATCCCCCTTCACCCATTTCTACTCTAGATTTTTACTATCAACATAAACTTTCAACAAGACCAATGTAAGATTGCACCTGAAATAGCTAAGCAAATAAATAAAGATATGTGTGAATGGCTCAGTCATTATAAAGGGGTCATACTAAGGCCATTTTAACTCTAGGTCAAACCTGACAGTAACAACTCTAAAATGTATTCGACTTTTTGGTGGGGGAGGAGCGCTTCGTCTGATACAAGTTACCGGGTCAGATTCTTGGATGCTTAAGACTTTCAAGACTTGGATTTAGAAGACAATCCATTCCAATGTGGTATTGTTTTCTTGACTTGTTAAGATAATATGGGTATTATGTCGTAAATGAATAGATGATGAGGTGATTTAGGAAGAATAAAAAGTTAATATATTATATACAAGTCTAGGAAAAGAAGTTTTGGGAATTAAATCTCTTGAAAAAAAGTTTTGGTATACTTAACATTAAACTTATTTCATAAATTGGTATTTTAAATTGTCCTTACATTTTTATTCTATATTTTATTTTTTGAACATATATTTTGAAATTATTTCATATTTTATAAAAGTATGCCTAAATGACTTACTTTGATAATAAGGTATGTTTAATTCTTTGAATAATTCCACTATGTATTACTGAGAATTAACATTTTTCTCCTTCTCATAGATATGGAGTCTGGCGAACGGTTACCATCCTCAACAGCCTCCACTACTACACCTTCATCTTCTCTACCATCTGTGGCTTCATCAGTTTCAAAAGGCGGCCTTTCCACGGGAGCTGCTTCACTTAGTTCTACAATCAACCCATGTGGTGAATACCCTTTATTAACTCAGTTTTAGAATGCCATCCATTTACTAATTTGCATTCATAGTGTTTTGTTGAAATGAATAAAATGATTTCATTACCTCTGTTGACCTGTTGAAAAATAACTAGGTTAAACATCTAGCTTGTGCTTTTTCTGTATTTTACCAGCACACTGAGATTGCACTTTTCATGCTTATTAGCAGCTCTCTTTGAGAGTCTCCTCATAATGTCTTAATTTGACCATTTCAATTAATAAATGAGTACACGCAAAATGTTTTGAAACAATAGGCCCATGAGGAGTAAAGAAATACAAAGGAGTTTTTGGCGGTAAGATTAGGTACCAATGCTATGGACCTTTTATTCTAAATTTGCTTCTGGTATTTGAAATATCCTTCACCAAACTCCAGCTTACCCCAGTTCACAGATGTGTACTAAGGGAGATCATTTACCTGATGGAAAATATTTTAAAAATTAACAGCATGGAAAGTTTCTCTTAAACATGAACAAAGTTTAAATTGCTGAAAAGCAATAATAAGAGCTTTATTTCAGAAATAAAAATACCATACATTTTGATTAATTATGTAGAAGGTATTTTTAATTATTGCCCAAAATCACTCTTTGCCCAAACACAGGTTTGGTAGAATACATCCTTTTTTTAAAAAAATAAAATGTGTTAAGTGTGATTAACTCATTCCTTTATCACTAGGAAGCTTTTTAACCTTAAATATTTTTTATCTTAAAGATTATTTCATATGTTTATAAGCAGTAGAACTAAATAATACCTCATTTTTAAAAAATTAGATTTATAATTTTGGATAAATAAAATGCATAAATATGGAATGTTTGCCAACTAAATACTTTAGTAAATTGCCAAATATATATTTGTTCAATTATTTTTTTAATCAGTGGAATGACAAGAAGGATGTCATTTTGTCATTGATTTATCAGAACAATTTTCTATAGCATTTTCTTAGTAATTATAAAATAACTAAGATAAAATAGTCTTTTATTATAAATAAATAAATAAATAAAATCCCTGTTCTCCTGCATCCTGTGCAGTCTTGGTTAAGTCCTTTCACAACTTCATGTACACTTCCCTTATATATGAAATGATGAATGCCTTTGATGATATGCTGTGTACGAAAATAGTGATGCAAGTTTATCTTAAGTTCATTTGTCTAAATGATTGCATGTAATTGTACTTTTGTAATTATTCTTCCCTACTTTTTATAATTTTTCTTCTTTCCTTTGTTGTCAACTCATTTCAGCGTATCTTCCAATCTGCTGTCTAGCTTTGTATTTACTTCTGAATTAGTCTTTACATGGCGTTTCTAGAGAATTTTTTTTTTTAATGTTGAAGGTTTTAATAGCATTCTTGAGTACAGAGCCATGAGTTTTCTGGACACTTTGCTTTTACCAATTTCTCACTTTTCTGAATCAGTCACATGTTGGGCACTATTTTTTGTTAGCAGTAGTTGAGAGTTGCAAAAGGGGTGGGGTATGCTGGGTTGCTGAGTGACATCAGAAATTTCCTTATCTAGAAAGGAATTCATTTTTATCATTTATTTACCAACTTAAAAGGTTGTAGGCTTTTTGAGTTGCTTATTTTGAATGGAAGCATATTTTATTTCTGTGTTTATTCAGAAATAGATCAGTTATTACTTTCATTATGTACAGCATGAGTTTTTCACTTTCTAAGAAAATGCTTTTTTTGTTGTTTTTAGCTTTCACAGAGTTATGGTTTATGTTTAAAGTAAAGCCTTACATTAACTTCCAACCCATAGGTTGCTTAAGAGAATGCACAGTTGTCCCACATAGCTCTATTTATCATATTTTCATGTTTTCTCTTACTTGATTCATTCTTTTTGGCCCATTCATTTCAGATAATTCTCTTCATTTTAGAACAAGATCATCGAGTGTTAATGGGCCTGGACTCTTTGTCTTAATAAACAACTTAAATCTCCTCAATTTGTTTGATGTATAAAGACACAAAAAATTTTCATCTTTAAAATCTCAGAAACTCAACAGTTCTTTAATGGCTCCTTTGAGGACAGTCTGTTGTTTTAAGCAGTTATTTTAATTGGCCTTTCTCTGTCGTCTTCATTAATGGTATGTCTATAGGAATTTTTCTGAGTCACAAAGGATGTAATTCAAACCTGCTTTAAAACTTCGAATGATCAACTAATTTTTTTGAGTGACTACCTTGTCAGGATTTGGGATTAAACCTACCTACAAATTAGTCTGTCACTATTATGGATGCTGGCAGAAGACATGAAACTCCTGGGTCAGAAATTTTATAACTTATGGTCATAGCAATTAGCGTGAATATCATGTTGGCATTGGTTCCTCATGCCTCCCAAGTCCCACAGAGGCTACATGATGGTCCAAATGAATCTTTTAAATGCAGTAGGTTTGTGTCACAGCTGAAGAATACTGAATTTGGGAAATCCATTGCTTCCATTTTTACAAAATGAAAGCAAACGTACTCCTTGTCTTGAAGAAGATGTTGCTTTATCCTTCAGGGTTCCTTCTTGCAAATGAAATCCTGAGAAATGGCCTGCTTAAAGAGTGGTCTAGGCTTTGCATTCTTAGCATACCCAGCAATAACATGCAGGGACCTGGGAGGGGAGGATTGCATCTTACAACATAACACACCTTTAATTTTATAGTAGTAACTAGGATAGAAAACAACATTGCAATAATGATTGATTGATCTAAGGCTATCTGCATATGGGTTTTGTTGGTCTTATCAGAAAAGTAATATTTCTTTTCCCTTTAAGGTATAATATTTTAAAAATAACTTGCCTATTTCTAAAAAATAATTTGGAACAGCTTTCAGTAAATGTATTGGCACAATAAACAAAAAGTAACTAAAATATCAAAACATAGGCTCTAAAAGCTGAAAAGGTGTTAGCTGAAGAAAGCCACTCTTACAGAACAAAAAACTTACTGAATTAGCTGCTAAGAATAGAAGGAAAACATAATGGCTTACATGACTCACACACCATTGCTTGTAATTCTTCAGAAGAAATCCAAACTTTTTTTCTGGCCCTGAATGTGTAGGAAATATGTTACCAGAACCTTTGTATAAAAAGCCAAATGATGCAGAGTATCCTATGTGCCAGTTTCACAGATATTTAGACTATTCCACATAATTGGCTCTGAGTGAAAGCTAAGAAAATAATAGTTCCACAATTAAACTTTATCAAATTTATTTGAGATTTGTGGTCATTGACCCAATACAAAGATAGAACTCTGATAAATTTCAGTGATAGTTTAAACTGTGTCATAGACCTGTGGTTTTCAACCCATTTTTAAGGGTAGAACCTTCAAACAAAAGCTTATAAAAATGCTGAATATATAAAACAAATAAACCTTTTAAAACTTCTCTGACTAAAGCCTGAGTATGCCTGCTTTTCTTTGAAAAATTAAAGACACTGGTTTACATATGTATCTTAATAACAGGCCACCTCCGTCTACAGAAGTGTGCCAAATCATAGTATATTGAGGAAATTGCAAGTTGACCTGTAAAGGCCTCAACTTAGGGTATGTGTCAGTTCTGACAATGCTTAACTATGACTGGGAAAACATGGCAATTAAACACACAAACCCATAGAAAGGCAGTCCTGGAGTGGGTAATGCCATCACAGACCTGGGCTTCTAATTTTATATTCTGTCTTCCAGAATATGGGACTTTCATGCTCACATGTGTATCTCATGGCTGTAAGAGAGCTGATCCATATACTGCACTATTTTCCAGGAAAGAAGAAGGTGGGGTAGGAGTGGAGCAAAAGTTGCATGCCAGCTTACTTAGAGCCTTATTAAAGAGCTTTCCCGGAAACCCCATCCAGAGATTTCCACTTATATCTCTTTCATCAGAATGGTAATGTCAGCTTCAAGGAAGGTCAGGAAAACTAGTTTTTAGCTGAGCATACTACCGTCCTGAAGAAAATAGAGGTTATTAGTAAGGAAGGAGAGAATGGAGGGGCAATATCTACAATGGCTAAGTGGAACCAGAGGAACAGGAGGTCAGGCTGGGGAATAGGCTCATGTCAGATCATTTAGAACTTCACGTGTGATGCTTAGGAATTTAGGCAGAATAATGTATTGATTAAAAGCAAAGATTTTGCAATTGAAATATCTTGAAATTGAATCTTGGCTTATCCACATATTAGCTATGCAAATTTGGGCAAATTATTTATTCCTCTCTGAGTTTTAGTTACCTAATCTATAAAATAGATATAACACCAGCTGTTTTGCAGCATTATAAGGATAAATGAGATAATGCCCACCATACAGTAGGGGCTTAGTAAATTATAACCATTATTTTTATTCATAGTTCATCCAAGTGGAAGGGTTTTATATCATCACACAGCTTTGAAAATGAAAGCTTTAGCATCATGTCAAACATCAATTTCCAACGGGAATGAGACCAGAGGCAAAGAAGACTTTTAGGAGTTACTTATATTTATCTGGGTGAAAAATGATATGGGCCCAAATTACGGAGTTATTGGAGATGGAGAAAGAAGGTTGCAGAGATATTTAGGGAGTAGATTCTTACAGAATATAATGACTGTTCAAATTTGGCAAGGCAATGTTTCGAGAGAGGGAGAAGCCCTAACATGACTTGAATAACTGGGTCAGGAGTGATGTAATGAGAAATGTGGAGGAGGAATTAGTTTTAAAGGATAAAAGGCTTAGGTATACTTTTGTATGTTGCATTTAATGGAATATACATCCATTTATATATCCACACAACTGTTGGTGGATATTTGAGTTGCTTTTGCCAATTACAATGTTATGACCATTAAACATGGATTCCAATGCATGTAAGCATACATTTCTGAAAATGTCTTCAACTTTAGCATTAGTACTAATTTATTTTCCCACCAGCTGTATATTAGAATTCCTGATGCTTGTCACCCATGCTAACACTTCTCATTGACAGCTTTTTTGATTTTTGTCAGTGCTGGATATGAAATTGTGTCTCATTAAGGTACCTTTTTATGTTTTAGGCTTTTGGATTTCTTCTTTTTTGAAGTGATTATTTAGGGCTTTGATACATGTTTCTATTGGATTATGTATCTTTTCCTTATAGATTTATGAGTGTTTTAGATTTTGGATGCTGGTCATTTTGTCAATTATATTTGTGGGCGATATCTTTTCCCAGTCTGTGGTGTGACTTTTTTTATTCCTAATTGTCTTTTGATTAATAGAACTTCCAATTTTAATGTAGTCAGATTTGTCAGTATTTTTATTTATGCTTATTCTTTTTGTCTTGTTTAAGAACTCCTCTTTTTTTTTTTTTAAGATTTTATTTATTTATTTGACAGAGAGAGAGATCACAAGTGGGCAGAGAGGCAGGCAGAGAGAGAGAGAGGGAAGCAGGCTCCCTGCTGAGCAGAGAGCCCGATGTGGGGCTCGATCCCAGGACCCTGAGATCGTGGCCTGAGCCGAAGGCAGAGGCTTTAACCGCCTGAACCACCCAGGTGCCCCAAGAACTCCTCTTTTACCTTTAAGGTCAAACATACGTATTTTTAAAGCTCTCACTTACCTCTCCTTTAGTATTACTTTGAAAAGTCTATGGCTATCAGATATCAAGCCAGTTGTGAGAGACTGAATTGGCTTTTTGGTTTTGCAACTGTGACCATTTGGGGCTGTTAGTTGATATATCAGTCAGTTCAGTCCATGATAACACAAACCACTAAGGCTATTTAAGCAGAAAGAGATTTAATACAGGGAGTAGGGTACTTACGAAATTATTGAGGAACCGGTTCCCTCATCCCCACAAATGATTTCAGGGCATTACTGTTGAATTGGCCTGCTTAAGGAAACTACCTTTGGTTCAATCAGGACACCACTGTTCTAACTGAAGACTCTGGATCATACCACTTTAGCTGCAATCCGGTAATCAGGAATCACTGATGTAACTGCCTCTAAGGTTGATCTGTGTTGCCTGCTAGATCTATACCAGCAAAAAGGATACCTTATGCCCTGCTAATCTGCCAGCTTAACTCTGTTTTTAATTCTTTCCGAATACATCTGATTGGCAGAATCTAAATAGTGACCAGAATCCTGGCTGCAAGAGAGACTAGTAAATGCAGTTTTTAGCTACCCAGCTTCTGCATCACAGAAAGATACACTGAAAGGAATTTAGAACAAACGTTAGATGAGCCAATTACCTATTCACTTGAGCTCATCTAGTGATGGCTCCCCTGCCACATCTCCCAACCTGTGAAGTGTAATAAACTCCTGATACATATAGATGAGCTTTATTCCAGTTTCAGCAGTTTTTTTTTTCTTTAGAACATTTAATAGCTCATGTATACTTAGTATAAATCTCTTTTGAGGGGCGCCTGGGTGGCTCAGTTGGTTAAGCGTCTGACTTCCACACAGGTCTCAGGGTCCTGAGATCAAGCCCCAGGTCAGGCTGTGCGCTCAGTGGGGAGTCTGCTTCTCCCTCTCCCTCTGCTCCTCCCCCTACTCATGCTTGTGCTCTGTCTCTGTCTCTCTCTCTCTCAAATAAATAAATAAAATCTTTAAAAAAGCAAAAGAAATCTCTTTTGATTTGTCAGAAATGATATGGTCGACCTCTCCCTCCTTCTTGAAAACCTGTTTTGGGGGGAAGTTTATATCAAATTGATATTATTTCTTCCTTAAATTTTTGGTTGAATCCACCAGTGAAGTCATCTGGGTTTTCAAGGTTTTCTTGTAGTTGTTGTTTTATTTGTTTTTGGAAGATATTAAAACATGACTTCAACTTTTTAAATATCAATGCAGAACTATTCAGGTTATCTTTTTCTTCTTTAGTGAGTCTTAGTTGTTGATGTCTTTCAAGGAGTTTGTCTATTTCATCTAAATCATTGAATTTATGGGCACATTGTTGGTCCAAATGGTACCATATCCTTTGAATGTCTTCTCTTTCATTATTGATATTAATAATTTGTGCCCTTTTTTCATTGTAACTAGAGGTTTATCAATATTTTTTGAGGTTTATCAATATTATTAATCTTTTTGACAAACTAGCTTTTGGTTTCATTGATTTTTCTCAGTTTTCTGTTTTTTTGATTTCTGTCCTTTATTATCTCCTTCTGTTTTACTGAGTGTGATTTCCTTTGTTTTTTTTTTCTTTTTGTAACTTCTTAAAGGGAAAGCTTAGATCATTTATTTAAGACCTTTCTTGTTCTTATATATGCATTTAATGCTATTAATTTTCCTGTTAAGTTCTGCGATACCTGTATCCCACTAGCTATTATTTATTTTCATTATTATTCTAGTGAAAATATTTTCTGTTTTCCTTTACGAATTCTTTGACCAATGTGTTATTTAGAAGTCAATAATTTGACATTTAGATTTTTTTAATTGATGTCCATTTTAATGTCATTGTGGTCAGAAACATACTGATGATGATCTGTGCCCTGTTTTTTTGGCTTTCCACTGTTGCTTTTTTAGACTGGCACCCTGTGGGTCTCCTCTGCCCGTGAAAATTGTCGGGTTAGCCAAGTATTTAGGCAGAAATGAGTCTCCTTCTCTCTGGTTTCCTTGCTTCTAAGATTACCCTCTACTTTCCAGCTGCTCTGCCGGCTTTGGACTCTGTACTCTGACACTTCAGGCTTTCTTCTGTCTAAGCTAATCATGTTGAAGGAATGTACTCAATTAAGAAATACATCAAACTCAACTGACCTGACGTGTGTACCTCTGTCTTTCAAGAGTAGATTTCTCTATTCTCTGCTAGCTATTTTGTTGTGTCCCTGGGGTCCTTCCCCATTCATGCACAGTATACTTGTAGCTAGGCATTTGGATAGTTTAAGCTCTGAATTTGAGCCTCATTCTTTCTGTGGTTTACTCATTGCCAGAATTTCCCCTTTAAATTTCCTGATGTTGTTTTAAATACAGTTTTTATTACTATTTTCAATGGATGGTTTATCTGACCTCGGCACTACTACTACAATATTACCTGAAGTTCCCCCCCAAAACAAATCACTTTTAAAAAATTTTTCACTTAAGACCCCAGGAGTGGTATCAGTCTATTCAGTCCAAATATTTTATTTCCCAGGCAGTAGTAATTGGTTAAGGAATAATGGGCACATAATGTAAGTCAGACTAATCAAAGGCAAAGAGATTCCATTCTGGGATTTTTATTAGTGAGAAAGGATACACTTTTGTCCCACAAACCTAGGAGAAAGGGCCCATTTGAGGACATAGAGCCAAGAGAAGAGAAATTAGGCACTGGTAAACTTTCAATCAATCTTCCTTATCTAAAGGGAGCTGTTTCCAAAAGTTTTTTACATTATATGAGTTAATACATTCACCTCTTTACTTAGCCACTTTGAACTGGGTGTTTGGTACTTTTTCACCTAACTGATATACCCTCTATGATCTAATCTCTGCCTACTTAAAGCTTACCTAGTACTGTTGTCACTCTGTTCCCATTATCTTTTAGAGTCCTTGGCCTTTTACTTCTTCAGATACAAAACATTCTTTCCCAAACCAGGATGTCAAACATGCTCTCCCTCTGTCTGGAAAATCCTCGTGTGGCTGATTCTTTCTTATGCTTTTTCTTAGGTTAAATGTCCTGAGACATTAATTGGAGAATTCTCCTCTTTTCATAGTGTCTAGGTAATTGTTCTACTATTATATATTTTTGTCCCTAATAATTTCCTCCATCATACTCTTCACAATATATAATTATACATTTGGTGTTATTTTACTTATTTGTCCCTTTCTCTACATTGAAGGACAGGAACTATATCTGCTTTCTTTTATCAGCATGTATCCAGTCAGTGCCTTGCACAAAATATATGCTCAGGAAGCAATTTTAGAAAAAAAGGAAGGAGATGAACTTGCAGGACTTGGGCTTGAAAATTAGATGATAAATTAACTTTAATTAGTAAGTTTTCTAGGCCATGCTGTATTTTGTTCTGGTAGTACCAAATGGCTATGCAGATTTTAGCTGGGGATGGGCATTTTAAGCCACATGGCGAGGAATCTTAGAGGATCAGTTGACCTTACTGAAAAGGGCATGAATAAATAAAACCCTGCAAGTCCAAAGTTATTATTTTATTAGAACTTCTCATTTAAAAGATAACCAGGGCTTAAGTTGACAGTCACTAGAGAATCATCAAAAAAATGAGATAGGCCTGTTCTTGTGGGTTTAAGAATAAAGCCAAGGTTTCATTCCAGTTTCTTTTAGTATTTATGTTATGGTATGAATAACTATTATAACATTTTTAGTTGCTTTGTCTAGTGTAGATACCTATAAATTTCAGGAATAAAGGCTCTCAAATGTTCAGCTGTATAGCCTTCCTCAGTGGGTTTATTTTTGAAATATTATTTTACTTTAACTTTTATTTGTAGTTTTAATTTAGAATTTTAACAGTAAATTACTATAGAAAGGTAATGCCTTCAAATCATTTAAGTACTCATAAAAATAAACCCAGTGTTACAGATTAAATTTTATCTCCTCCCAAAAAAAGATATATTGGAGTTCTAACCCCCAGTATCTCAGAATGTGACCCATTTGGAAATAAGGTCCTTTTTCAGAGGAACAAGTTAAAATGAAGTTATTAGGGTAGGTTTTAAACCAATATAACTGGTTTCCTTTTAAAAGGGGGAAATTTGGACAGAGACATGCACAGAGAAGCCCATGTGAGGATATACAAAGAATACCTGAGGTTCCCAAAAGCTAAGAAAGAAGCACGAAACAGATCCTTCCTTGGTGCCTTCAGAGGGAGCATGGCCCTGTCATCTCTTTGATTTCAGACTTCTACCCTCTGGAACTGTGAGATGATACATTGCGTTCTAAGCCACTCAGTTTGTGGTACTTGGTTATGGCATCCCCAGCAAATTAATATACCCAGTATGTTTTTCAAAGCTGATTTTAATAATTTTTGCTCATTATAAGAATTTTTTATTTATTGAAACATAGGTAAAATAAGATTTTGGAATTCATTTAATTTTAGTTATCTTTTTTCTATTTCTTTATTAAAATAAAGTACAGGTGGATTTGAAGATAAAACGATATATAAAATATTGTATATTTTTAGCATTTGGTCCATGAACTCTAAATGCTTTCATTGGCCTAACAGAAATGTTTATTACAAAAGAGGAACTGCTCGTATCTTTAGCAACAATCATTTGCTGAAGTGAATCAAGAACTGTTTACCATGTTCAGTGTTAGAGAGTGGCAGCTTTTGTTCCCAAGGTTACCTAGGCTTTTAATGACTTGTTTTCTAATTAAAAAAACAAAAAACAAAAAACAAAACTGCTCGAAAGGAAAATAGTAACTTTACATAGAATCCAGGCAGATGACAACTTAATCAAGTGTTCTAAGTTAGTATCACCAGTACACATAGCAACATCTTGGACCCCAAATATGTTGCGCTGAGAAGGATATATTGCTTCTCCTTCCCAATGGTGCATAACCTCTTCCAAACATGAGAAAGCATCAGACAAACCCTCATTGAGAGATGTTCTATAAAATACCAGACCAGTACTCTTCAATGTATCAAGATCATGAGAAACAATACTGAGAAACTGTCACAAATGAGAGAAAATTAAGGAGATATAGCAACTAAAACTGATAAGATCTGAATAAATTTTTAATTTTAGTTAATTAATCAAGATTAATTTCCTGATTTAGAAAATTATTTTTTGTCATGTCAGATTTTAACATAGGGGAGGTTGGGACTCTACTGATTTTTCAACTCTTGTGAGTCCTAAAATAATCTCAAAATAAATGCTTACAAGTGAAGACTTTATTTCCATGTCATGCATCTTTTTAAATATTAAAATGCAGGAGTTGGGGCACCTGGGTGGCTCAGTGGTTAAAGCCTCTGCCTCCGGCTCAGGTCATGATCTCAGGGTCCTGGGATCGAGCCCCACATCGGGCTCTCTGCTTAGCGGGGAGCCTGCTTCCCCCTCTCTCTCTGCCTGCCTCTCTGCCTACTTATGATCTCTCTCTCTCTGTCAAATAAATAGATAAAATCTTTAAAAATAAAAAGTAAAAAAAAATAAAATGTAGGAGTTAACTGGCTGAGAAAGTTTTGAAACTGAAGGAATGAAATGAAGATTATTTGCAGGAAATGTCACCATTAACTATAGAATTCTTTCTGGTCTCTAATCAAAGTTCAAGGTTATAGTTTGTACATTTTGAGTTCCAGAATATTTGAAGATTAATATATTTAAGAATTTTAATATGAACCAGTAATTTGAGCATTTCTTTAATACAGTAAGTTTGATGATGTTCAATTTGATTATTACACTTATTCATTACTACTATTAAAGTACACACATAACTTTTACTTGTGCTGCCATTTTTGATGATTAGCATACTTTGCAGGTTGTATACTAGAAGCTGATTTTGCAATGCTGTAAAATTATGCTTATAATTTTAAAGAACTAGAGACAAGAGTTTGAAGACGTGTTGTAACAAGTTTGGGAAGCAATGAAAGATTAAAGACATTTTTATTTCTAGCATACAAAAAGCAACGTTTGTGGAGTTCTATCATAGTAATCAGTCTCCTTGATTTTTAAGAAGATTAGATGCTTTAGCATACTTCGTATAATTACTTTGCTTTAATTGGCTATCTGGACTTTTCCTGACTGTTAGGAGATTTTGTTCACTCGTAGTTCAGATTCAAGGCATTAGTACAGTATTTATACTATTTTGTTCTTGTGGGGGGAAAACCCTTATTGTGTTGTGGCATAAAATGGACTAGCATTAATAAAGATACTTGCAGTTACCATGCCTTGTTACTGAGACACTGACATTTTATGTAGCTACTTTAAATCATCTATACATAGATTGGCTAGCAGAATTTGAAAAGCTCTGCTCAAAAGTGTTCAGCTTCTTATAATGTAAGTCAGAACTTAGGTATTACAGATGTATATTAATTTTTATTATGCAAAGTGTGCACATTTGCCACCTACCCATTAAAATAGAAACTAAAAAGTTCATTCATAATATTGAAATTATGTTTGAATGTTAATATCTGTTAAAAAGAGTAAGTGTAGGGGCACCTGGGTGGCTCAGTGGGTTAGGCCTCTGCCTTCAGCTCAGGTCATGATCTCAGGGTCCTGGGATCGAGCCCCACATCTCTGCTTAGTGGGGAGCCTGCTTCCCCCTCTCTCTCTGCCTGCCTCTCTGCCTACTTGTGATCTCTCTGTCAAATAAATAAATAAAATCTTTAAAAAGAAAAAAAGAGTAAGTGTAATCTTCTAAAAGTATTTTCATTTTATGATATAATTTATCAGGTTGCAAATGTTTTCTCCAAGCAAAATTTAAGAGTTTTAATCATAACAAGTTATTATTTCAGGTAATTTTCTGATATTAGATATATTAATGTAGAAAAAATTACTTCTCCAGAAGTGGAACATTCTAATATCCAAATAGTTTTATTTTGTAGTCGTAAGATTAATAGAGCCTGTTTGACTCATGTTGTATTTTGTTTCATGTAAAACAGTATCATTCCGCTTTTTTATTAATACAGAATATGCTTTGTTTTAAATGTAGTTATAGCATTCACTGAGCCACCACCAGTCCACGATCAAAAATCACCTTGTGAACAGCAGCTTAAAATTTTCAGACAGCTAAAGGCTAAGAACATTGTTCTGGTGATGGAATGAGGGTGTAATCTAAACAGCACCCCTGCTGAATAAGAAAGTTAAAGCCACAACAAAGATGTCATTAAGTCAGCTTCTAATTTCCCAAAGACCTTTGAGTAACATTGTGAATGCTTCTTATAATTGGAGCAGAGAAAAAGTGAGATGTCCAGTTGACCTTTGAACGACATAGGTTTGAACTGTGTGGTCCCCTTACACATATTTTTTTTTCAATAAATACAGTATAGTATTATAAAAGCACTTTCTCTTCATTATGGTTTTCTTAACATTTTCTCTAGCTTACTTTATTGTAAGAATATGGTATAGAATAAAGACAACATACAAAATATGTGTTAAATGACTGTTTAACTGATGTTGTCAGTAAGGCTTCCAGTCAACAGTAGGCTATTAGTTAAGTTTTGGAAGGAGTTCAAAGTTATAGGTGGATTTTCACTGCAGCAGGTGGAGGGAGGGTTCGTGCCCCTTACCTCTATGTTGTGTAAGGATCAACTGTATTCCTAATCATTTAAAGAATAATTCCTGATTATTCTAGCCTTTTAAAAGAAGAAAGAAACAAAACTATCGTTTTAGTTGTCTGTAGCAGGTATTAGGAAGTGTTGCCCTTGCAACTGATGACAGTTTTTTTTTTTTTATGCAGTGTCTTGTAGAGAGTAAAAATGATTAAGAGATGGCCTTTTCCTTTGTAACTTTATAGTCTAGTAATGGTATGGTAAAAGATAGCACGTAATCATGAAAGTTCAAAGAAACCCCAAAACATGTCTGGGAAATTCAGGGATACTTCTTAGGCAATATGTTTTTGAGATGGTTAGGATAGATTGGATTATATGAGGCAAAAGAAATAAAAAAGCATGTTACATGAGGGATGGGGGAGGTGTGAAGTAGAGGAAATAATGTGACCAAAAATACAACAGTGGAAAACATTTGTTAAGTACCAATTATGTTTCACACTTTGCAGGTATTGGGGATACTGAGATAAATGAGATTTAGTTTTTGTTCTCAAAGAGCTAAAATCCTACTTTACCAATTAATTGCATAGAAGTGATAGTTAAAATAGTGGAAGCACATGAAATAACTGAGAAAGAAAGCATAATGAAAAAAATAAACATAGGTGGACAAAATCCTTAAGAATGCTTACTTTTAGAAAAGAAAATCCAATAAAGGAGACCAGGAATATTAAAAGATAGAGTTAAGAAGATCAAGACAGTTCCATAACCTGGAGCTTAAGGGTGAACATGGGTTTTGTGGTGGTGGTGGTGGTGTTTTTAGGTCCCCCTCCCCTCCCTCACTCCCCTGAATGTGGGTTTTAATAAGGAAGAGGCACTCGCCAATGCTAGATTTATACAGAGTGGTGAAAAACCAGACAAGTAAAGATCAGTGGGACCTGGTAATTAAGAAAACTTCAGTAACTTGAGGTTTGAGGTTTGGCACAAATATTAAAGATTCTGAGAAGTGGGGAGGGAGTAGGCATACAGGTAAGACTTCTTTCAAGGTTAACGCAGGAGAGGTGGTGATGAAATTGAGAAGGAAGTGTAGATAGGGTCAGGGGAGTGGTAGAAGACCGGGGGTGACTAGAGGTCATGCTAAGAAATAACGAAATGGAAAGGGGGAAATTGTGGTTAGGGTGCAAGAATTTAAGAGCTTGGAGGTGGTAGAATTTTGAGTGATCAAATCCAATATGTGACTTAAATGGAATCAAGGAGGAATAAAGGCCAAGTGGTAATTAAAAAAAAAAAAAAAGAAAGGACCAGGGTTTGGTGAAGTAAGGCAAAAGGAAGCCAGGAAGTATACTTACAAGTTTAAATGAAGATTCAAAACAACTTCCTGTTCTAAAGTCTCATGGATGTGCCTCTTCTGCTCTTAATGAGTAGTGAATTAATTTGTTCAACAGATATTTATTGTATTTCTACTTTGAGACACCGTTTTAGGTATTTAGAATCTATTATTGACTTCTACATGTGACAGTACCAGTTTAAATAATGTTGAAATATTAACTAACTTGTTTTATACATTATGGTGTAAAAAATAGTTTAGTACTATTTAAATTTTGTTCAACCATGAATTTCTTGAGGTCAGGGATTATCTCATTCATCCTTGTATGCTAAGTTCCAAACATAGCACCTAACACTTTATAGGTATGTTCATGAAATGCCTGAATTACAGAAACTTTTGAATAAAGAACAGAATAATTCTGGAAGATTTTTTATGTGGAATTAGTATCTGTGTTTTTTTAAAGGTGGTAGAAAACCAACATTAAAATTATAGTGTTAAGAGTTTTTTAATGAGAAAGTTGTAATTATTATATCATTGATTTCTAAGCTCTTGCTATAAAGGCAAAATATGGTGAAAATATGAAATGTGTTATGGAATTATTTCTCTTCTGTGTACAACTATATCTGTGTATAGCAGATAAATTCTCTAATGTGTATTTTTGATAATTCATAGTATTACTATAATCATTATAATGTGGTTAGTCTTTTTTACTAAATACAAACGTAAATAGACCAACAGGGAATAAACCCTATAGATTCCATTGTTACTTAGGTGTTTTCTATGCTTTAACTACCTTCACCAAGAATTTTACCAGAAGGAATAAGAAAATAGAATAAGATAGCTTCTTTGTAATGTTGCCAGGCATAAATGTAACTTTGTGTACAGGATTATACTTTTTTTTTCCATTTGAATCTGTGGTGAGTAAAGCTCATATTTTGTTGAAATTCTAGACTCACGTCCTCCTAGATATCACTCTTTTTAGAGTTAAAAAACTTTTTTGTTATCTAATTGTTTATGATTGGTTCTTAATTACTGCTGGGAGAGTGACAACTTCATTTAGATATTGTTCATGTTTTCTGTTCATGAGACTCCAGGGTTTAGCTCATTTACTTCTTCACAAAAATAAAATTGATGTTTTAACTATGCATCTAAGGATGCTTACTACCAATTCATTAGCTCTCATAGAAGTATTTCTATCAGCTTCTGACCCTTTATCATTTTAATCTGTTCTGAATTTTTATATTTGTGTAGTTTTGAGTTTACCCCACAGACTTTTTCATATTAAATAACTGTTACATAGAGTTGATAAATATAATTTAAGAATTATTATTTTGTAAAATATAAATGAAAAATGATTCTAAAATCCTTAAACTAGAATGTTCACTTCAACTTGCTTATCCAGAAAACTGATATAAAAGGAAAAGTAACTGATCATAGTATGTTTTATAAATGAAATATTTGATTAAGGACATCTGATTCATGAAGTTGAATTGTTGAGAACCAGGGATTTTACATGTAAAAATAAGTAAATAAATACTGGCTTTTAATGTTACAGGTTCATGTTTTTAGAGAAACTAGCTGGGTTTTTGAGAATTTGTAAAAAAAAAAAAAAACAAAAAAAAAACCACAGTCTTTCTGGTGTCTTGTTGTTAGTCTTGATGATGTTTGAATGACCTTTTCTAGTAGTATGTCCTATTTTTGTTTGACTCAACTTTAGTGCTAATGTCGTCTAGAACTCTGATAACGAATTCACAAATTTTCTGTTTAGGCTGTATGAACAGAAACAAAGATTGGCTGACTTAGAAAACCCAAGTCTATCTTTCTCTTGTGCTCCTTTATAGTTTCTTTGTGGGCCTTCCTTGCAAAGACACCTTGAGTATCTTCCCTGTGAGATCCAGTTACTGTGTTGTTATAATGTGACCTTGACCCTCAACCAGAAGTTTTTACCTTATAAGTTGATATAAGATATACTTGTGAAATTTATTTAAATCTTACTACCTCAATTAAAAAAATGTAATGTTATTTCAGTAAATAATATAGGGTTTATATTAGTCTCTGAGGGTAGACTCTAATCTTTCTGATGATTCCTCGGCTCTCAGGGAATAAAAAAGCAAAGGAGAGATCTCCTTGATAACTAGTTGATAACAAAAAGTATACCTATTTTTAGCTTTTATTTTTACATTTCTCAAATGTATTATGTTAAAAATAGTTAAATTACAGTACACAGTTAAGTATGATATAAACAGAAGATAATAAAGAAGACCTATCCTTATTTTAACATAGAGCATAATACCTTTCACACACACACACACACACAAAATACCTTTCACAGAATAAATTCTTAAAATAGCCTTGAGTGTGGGGTTTGATACTCTGTTTTCATAGTATCAGGCTAGGGAAACTCAGTTATTTCCTGGAAGTAAAAGGATTTCCAAGTATTAACAAATTTTCTGTCAAATCGCCTACAAAGTACGAAAAATAAGTTGTGTTTTTAGTTGTATAACATTTCAACCTGAAGTTTATAATGCTTAGGACTAGATTCTCTTCAGAGTGCAGATTGAAAAGTCACACATTTGAATTGAATGTGATCCTTCCATCACAAAGTTAAAAATGACTTTTATATTGATAACCACCCTTGGATGCATTTATAAATATCTTAGTAAGTTTATTCATTAAATCTTTATGCTGTCTTTTATATTGCTTTATTAGGCTAGAATATAATCCTTTTTTGGTATCAACTCTCCTCACCTGAGAGCTATCGAACAGAGACCATAGCTTCACTTCTGGCTCTTGGAACTGGGAATACTTGCCCAGAGTGTGTGATAATTTGAGTAATGGCTTGGTGACAAATTCTGGACTGACGTCACTGGTTTTCAACCTTATGTTAATAGAACTCTTTTGTTTTCCTTGTTATGAGTAAAAAAATCTTGATAATAATGTACACGTATTAACAGAAAGTTTAACATCGGTGGGTCAAACTATTATAATTAGTGACAATTATACCTAAGACATTATTTTTCAAATCTCAAAATCAAAGTAAATAAGGTTATACCACTCATTTTCATTTTATTTAGAGTACTTTCATATTTCTGTAGGGTTTGAAGAACAGAAATAGAAAAAGAAAAAATGTAAAATAAAAATTTATGATAAGAAATTACTATAAACTTTAATTATGAACGCTGAAATCAGATAAATCTCATTTGTTTTTATAGTACAACTTTAAGTGTGTTTTTTTCCCTCCCAGGACATTTATTCAGAGCAGCTGGGGATCAGCCGTTTAACCTGTCCACAGTGTCGAGTGCCTTCCCAATGGTCAGCCACCCAGTCTTTGGTCTACATTCAGCCAGCTCAGGGCATTCAGAATTTGGTGGTTTGGGGACACTTGGTACACCCACAGCCTTAGCCGCACATCCCCAACTAGCATCTTTTCCAGGTAAACATCTGTTACAAACAGTGTTCAAGGAAAGGAGGAAAGCTTGAAAATGTTCAAGCAGTAATTTGTTTATTAAATTGAACAAAAAGAATAGTCTAATGCCTGGTATATTAAAACTCTTGTACAAGAATTGACTTAATCCTACTTATCATGTGCAAAAAAACCCCCACAGTATGTGTGCTAGATGGCAGCGTGATTATAGATATTCCAGTGATTAGCTGGAGAAAGGGGCATCTGCCACAAAAGTGAGTAATTAGGCCAAGTTTTTCTCATGCTTTTTATTGAAATATAACATGCAAGAGAGTGTACATATTGTGAGTGTAGAGCTTGATGAATTTTTCTCAGCTTTATTTGATTTTGAAAAAAAAAATTGTTAACTTACAGTGGGAAGTAAACTCCAGTTCTTATAATGAATATCTCTATACTTTTGAGTTCTCACTTCTCTGCACTTTCCAAGGAAGATGAACTTGGCTCTTAAATTCTATATTTTTCCATATTTGATCAGAACAACTATATTTTGCACCACTTGCATTGCAGCAAGACCAGGATTATCCCCAATTCTACAGATTATGAGAATTCGGGAGCTTAGTAAGGCACCAGACAAAGCTTAAATTGGACAAGCATGCTATAATTTTCCTTGTTATATTATTTTGAAAGTCTACACTTTAATGTGTTTCCAGTGATTGATTTTACTTTAATAAATTTTAGTAAGTGATGCATGGTTTGGTCTTATAAAAAATAGTTTACACATTAGAGCATAATTCTAGAGACAAATAGACCTGAATTTAAATCTGGCTATGTTACATTTTAGTTGTGTGATCATGAACAAGTAATCTGACCACTCTGCCTCAGTTTTCTCATCTGAAAAATGAGGATAAATAATGGTACCTGGCACTTAGGGCTCTTGTGAAGATTGAAGGAGATAAGCCATATCAGTACTGATTGCAATGTTTAGCATACATAATGAGTACATAATTAGTAATTATTATTATTACTTCCTCTTGCCCACTTTAATGGGTAATAAACTATCAAGTACTTCTTCAAAAGGAAACAAGTATCTCATTTTAACTATATACAGAATGGAAAGATGGTTAGATGTATATTTCAAGTACTGTTTCTTGAGTCATATTCTTTTAATTCAGCTGTATGGGAGAGAGGAGCTGGCGGGGAGGGGTAGTATGACTAGAAAGTTAAAATCAAATCTTAAACTAAGCCTTAATGTTTGTTTTTAAAATACTAATAGGAATTTATTTTGGCTAGTTTCTAACATGGTCGCTTAGCAAGATGATCAATCCAATAGATATTTGCTGAAATATAGGATTTCTGATTAAAAATCAAAATAGATAGTAGCAATTTGGTTACTGGTGTCTTAAAATTTTTTTTATCATTTTGTCGTAGTTTATTATACCATTGCTTTTGAGCTTTTCTAAACCACAATGTAATTGCTACATTTTTAAAATCAAATACTATCTGTACTGGAATGATAGTTAACAAGTGTAAAGAGTTACTTATCTGGACTTCAATAATGTTGATACTTCCACTATATAAAAAGAAAGTTAATAACTTCTCTAAGAGCCTTATCTGAATTATTCACTCATTTTTTGTACAAAGTTCTTTGAGCATCTACTATGTTCTGTGCATTGAGGAATACGCTGACATAGTATGTGTTGTTTACAGTTCTTAGGAGATAAATAATGACAAGACAGTCTTTAATGGTGAAAGTATATCTATGTAAGCATACTGTTTTTCACCAAATAGACACTATGCCTAGACTTAGAAGACTCATTTGTTTAAATTGTAGATTGGGTATAATAAATTAAATTTAAATTCTCTATAATTGCCTTTATTCAGAAGGGTAATCTAAATGCCAAATTTTTGAAATCACCTAAAAAATAAATGAAGACACACAAGGAAGAAATGACTAGAAATTTTAAATAAAGAATAACTTACTCTACAATTTTATGTACTTTTCTGCATTTCAGATAATTAAATCAACAGAGCAAAATTATTTAATGGATATTAGTCTAATATTATTTCCATTTTATATTGAAATAGTATTTCACAGTAATTTCTTTTAAAATATTTATAATTTTTGGTCATTATATTTTTATATTATATTATCATGAATTTCTGTGAAGCATCTGGCTCCCTCAAGTATGAAAGATTTAAAAATTCTGCTATATCTTGTAGGCTCAATATCATCTGAAATATTAGACTCTTCCAGTTGAGTATGATTAATGTTGCCAATATGCTGTTACCTCCTTTGAATACGTTGAGAAACTCATAATATGCTGGTTTATGTAATCCTTATTTTGTATATTTTGTTTTATCAACAAACTATTTTGTGAGTGACTAAATTTGTTCTCTATTTTCTTAAACTTGGAAGATAAATAAGCTTGTCATTTAATAAAAATTATATTATTTCTTATGAAATATTAGACATTTGTAAAGTTTGTAGTCAGAAGCTCTACCATTTTCATATTTTTATTTTATTGATTTTATTTACTTTTTTTTTTTACCTGTGGTGTCAGCTTGTTTATAACATACACATTTTCCAACTTTTTATTTTCTAATCCCCATCGTGTACTTATTTATAGTGATGTTCTAAAGTATAGTGTTATGGTTATGCTTTTTTCTGAGGTTATATTTAAAATATTTGAATCTTACTATACTTTGATTGCCTTACTGATTTGTGGGTTGTTTATGAAGTCTATACATTCAGCTGTAACACTTTAATTATAGACTCTATATTAAATAATGTAAACATCTTTAGGAAACCTCAGACCCTTTTTATTAGCTATTTGGAATCTCGGTTTCAAGCCTATAAATAATAATAGATTCCAACTGAGCTGATACAAGTCCAAAATATGCTGTTTTTCTTCCCACTTAAATACACTTCTTTCATCTAAACAGTGGATAAATAATTAATGCTTTTGTATGGTTATTCTTGGTTCAGTTCCCATCATTCAGGCACTGCTAAATATGCATTGGTGTCATTTCACTAGCAATGCCTTCCTGCAGTGCAGAAGAATAGCTTTTGCAGTTTTCTGTTTATACTGTTTTTAGACCTTTTAGAATAGCAGCTACCATGAACATTTCACTTCTTATTTTTTTATTTTTTTATTTATTTTTTTAACATTTCACTTTTTAAAGAGAACAGATTTTGCCATTAGATAATGAAGGTGCATATTGCACTATATTCAGTTTTTTAATGAAGCGATATTCCTAGAAAAGATTTAAAGATCATACAACACAATAAACTGACAATATTGAATTTTTCCCATACTATATTATCGGGTTTCTTTTCTCTAATTTCCTCATGATGATTACAATCAATGAAAAATATAGCATATCTCTTGGAAGATTAGCCTGAAAGGTCATAACTGATTTGGTAATCTGGCAGGTTAGCTAAGTAGAAAAGATTATTTCTGAGATTTTAAATGGGGCAATACAAGACGTTCTTTTGGATTATTTTCAAATCTCTTCTTAATCTTCACCCTTTTTGAAAAATGTGTTCTATAAAATTTGGCTTCTCTCCTTTTCTAAAAGTTTTAACTGAGAGCCACTGTTTGAACATCTAAATTGCATTTGATGATTTTCTACCATTGATTCATTTTCCATTGATAAAATAATCATTGTAATCTGTAATTTATGAAAGAAAATATAAACAAAATCCAAGCTTTTCTTATTAACTTTATGGGGAAGAATTTTATAAACCTTTTATATTTTAATATGACTTGTTTTGGAAATTTTTGAATACTTTCATTTCTGAGACAAAAAAAACCTGCTTTTGCTAACTTTATGTTTTTATTTAAGTATAGAATATCTTCTTTCATAAATGAACTTAAGGTATACTGGTTTACAGTAGCAGTCTTGGTATTATTATTTATGATTTATCAGACCCAGATTTAAATTGTATGTAATGTGAGGAAATTCTTAACATAGGTTGTAAATGGTACAACCTTAAATTCTAAGGTTTTAAAATACATTAGTATATTCTTAATTATTATTTCTTTACTAATTTAGAAAAATTATGGTATAAGTTATCAGGAAGTCAAACAGTTCTTTACTCTTCCAAGTTTTCCATTTTATTTTTAAAACCATAGACTACCTTTATTCTTCATAAACTTGAGTTCAATGAAGCTGCCAAGTGAAGATCCTTGGATACTTTCTTAATGAGAGGAGTGATGAGTATATAACATCTAATCAGCTATCTGATAGTTAGATGATCAGAACTATGTATAATTCAGCTGCTCTGTTCCAAGATGAAACTTGGTATTTTTTCCAGGAATAAAATATAAAATATAAGAAGCATTGTTACATTAACTAGAAAGTTAATTCAGGTATTTTTTGCTTGTTTGTTTGATGTTTGGTTTTGAGGTGCAGAATGGTGGCGAACAACGGATGTTCATAGTCGCACGGGGGCAACCTTCTTTCCACCATTACTGGGAATTCCACCACTGTTTGCTCCTCCAGCCCAGAATCATGATTCTTCTTCATTCCATTCAAGGACTTCAGGAAAAAGTAATAGAAATGGTCCTGAAAAAGGTATTCCTGTTAACTTAAGTGATGTATTACAAATCCTCCATTCTGATACCTATTTTCAGTAGAGTTTAGGTTTAATAACATTTATATAACATTGTACTAGACACTTTTTCACAATGTTTTGCTTACTCCTTACAATAACTCTGAGAGATTGGAAATATCTTCGTTTCATATCCAAGAGTAAATAAGTGATTTGAGGACTGCTTACATGTGAGTGTGGCATAGGCAGGATTTGAACATGGCCTTCTAACTCCCAACTCCACTGCTTTTTCCTCTGTATCTCATTACCTCCTTTGTATAATCCAGCATAAGATTTACTTCTGTAATTAAGCATTAAATTCATCAAAGCTAATATCCAAGTACTCCTTTTTTCTTTTAAGTCATCATTAATATTTCTGCAGTTTATAACTTGTTAGAATAACATTAGCAAATTATAATAGCATTTTGGATGGTTTATTATTATTATCATTTTTCACTTGGGTAAGAGTTTTTGGTGAGTTTGCTCTGAAAAGGTAAATATTTGCATTTAATTATATGTCAACATTATTTTAATTGAAGTGAAATTCAGATAAATATAAAATTACCATGTTAAAGTGAATAATTCGGTGGCATTTAATGCATTCAGTGTTGACCAACCACCATCTCTGTGTAGTTTCAAAACATTTCATCACTCCAAAAGGAAACTCCATACCCCTTAAGCAGTTTCTCCCCGTTCTTCCCTCCCTCAGTCTCTGGCCATCACTAGGCTTGTGCACTGTCTCTACGGATTTATTATGTATATTTCATACAATATGTAACTTTTTGTGTCTGACTTCTTTCATGATGACTGACTTTCTTAGCATGATGTTTTAGAGAGTCATTCATATTATCTATAGCATATATCATTACTTCTTATGACTGAATAATATTCTCTTGGATAAACATGTTTGTTTTTATTTTCAAGGTGTAATTGGGTCAATAAATGGAAACAGTACATCATCTGTATCTGGTATCAACACACCTGTATTATCCACTACTGCTTCAAGTTCTGTAGGACAAACTAAAAGTCTAAGCTCAGGTGGAGGAAATCGAAAATGTAATCAGGAACAAAACAAAAACCAGCCTTTGGATGCTAGAGCTGACAAAATAAAAGATAAGGTAAGTTATTCCTTCCAGGACAAATATCTAACAGATCTTTATACACGCATTCCAAGGTTCAAACTACCTGAATCTATGGAGCAATTTCTTATGAATTAACACTCCTATTTTACAGATGTGTGTTTTTATGGTTTGGTACTGATATTAGGGCTCTCAAAAATTACAACTGTCAGCACTAGTATAAATAAAACAAATAGTAATGATAGCTAAGATTTGTGGAGAACTTAACACATAACAGCTCTAGTCTAATTGATTTGCATGTAATACCTATTTTAATCTTCTCTATACCCCCAATTAGCTAGGTATTGTTATTACAAATGGAGAAACAGAGCCTCAAAATAGTTGGCTAGTAAGTGGACAGGATTTGAAGTCAAGTGGGTTGACCCCAGAGCCTATGTTTTTAGGAAAACAAAAATAAGAAAGCATTTTATTATGGGAAATGTGAAATCTATAGAATAGACAGAATAGCATAATAATCCTGTGTACCCATTATTCATTTTCAAAAGTTGTTGTTACCTCTTGGTCAGTTTTATTTCATTATATCCCCAACTGTGCAGGTTATCAATTTATGCGTCTCAGCTCTAAATTCACCCTCCCCTGCTTGACCAGTTGGTGCAATGTTAGACCTTGTCAGCGGAGCGTCTTGGAGAAACCCTAGAAGAAGAAAGGCTTCTGTTTCTGGTTCCAATGTTTTCTTCTTGCTCTTACGCTGTGGCTGCCAGTGAGTAGCTTTCGACCCAGCTGGCAGCTTCTCTGTGGTCTCTGTTTAGGAGACCTAGTAGTACACACCATCTAGTGGGTCTCACGGGCATCCCAGCAAGCATCTTAGTAGTAAGTTTTGCTGGGATGCTGGTGGGTGGCTTTCTAGCTAATTTTACTGGCACCCCAGCGGAGAGGTTTCCAGAAACTTTTCCTGGCACTCCAGCAGGCATGTTTCCTATTTGCCAGCCTTGACCTGTGACACCTCAGTGAGCTTTTCTGCCATCCAGTGAGCAACAGCAACATCCTCTCCAAAGTCTGAAGTTCAGCCTTGGGTGAATGAGGTTGGAAGATAGAGGCCCTCTTCCAAGTTTACCTTTACTTTACTACTCTACCTCTGCCCTACAGGAAGTGGCTGTTCCCTACATCTGCTATCTCAGTATTCTTTACAGGTCTTTTTATCTCTCTTAGTAGTTCATATTCTGCTACTAGTTAATAATTCTATGTCATAAAATCTCCCTGCTGAAATTGCTGATGTGCTTTCTGCCTTCTAACTAGATCTTGTCTGCCATAGAAAAGGTATTGTCAGGAGTAGGGCGGGTATGCAAATTGCATATGATAAATTCACTCCAATATTCTGGTCACATCATGCCAGGGAAGCTGTGACATTTCTGCTTTATTAAATGTAGGCCTCCATTGAGTCCAGGTTTCATGCATCCAAGCAGGTAAGCTGAGATACCTCCAGTTACATGAATGAATACATTATATCCAGAACTTCTAGTAAGTGCACGCATATTAATGAATTTGGTCTGCTCTCATTTGTAATTTCTTCTTGAGCGAGGGGTCTTGGTTTATTTCAAATTAAAGTTCTAGCATCAACTGCAAACATTTTGGGAGCAAAGATAATAACTAGGGCAGCATCTTCTCATCTCTAATTCTATAAAAACCACGTTGAAGGCCTGGTTTCCTTGGGGAGCAGAGTCAGTAGCACATCACTATCTTCACCATCTCAGCTATAATATCAAGGAGACTGTCTCTTTCCATTGTCTTTTCTTGCCTCCTTTGTTGTAGATCAATTGACCCTAAATGTTTGAGTATTTCTGATCTTTCTATTCTTTTCTATTGATCTGTGTGTCTATTTCTGGGCCAGTACCACACTGTTTTGATTACTACAGCTTTATAGTAGATCTTGAGATCTGGGATTGTGATACCTCTAATTGTGTTCTTTTTCAAGAATGGTTTGGCTATTCACAGTCTCTTGTGGTTCCATACAAATTTTAGTATTATTTGTTCTGGTTCTGTGAAAAATATTGCTGGTATTTTGATAGAGATTGCATTAAATCCATAGATAGCTTTGGGTAGTATGGACATTTTAACAGTATTGGTTCTTTCAGTATATGAACATGGAATATCTTGCCATTTGTGTCATCTTCAATATCTTTCATCAGTGTTTTGTAGTTTTCAGAGTACAGGTCTTTTACCTCCTTAGTTTATTCCTAGGTATTTTATTATTTTTGGTGTAATTGTAAGTGGGATGGTTTTCTTAATTTCTCTTCCTGCTACTTCACTATTAGTGTGTTAGAAATGCAACAGTTTTCTGTAGATTAGTTTTGTATCCTGCAACTTTACTGAATTCATGAATTAGTTCTAGTTTTTTGAAGTCTTTAGGGTTTTCTATGTATAATATCATGTCATCTGCAAATAGTGAAAGTTTTACTTCTTCCTTATCAATTTGGATACCTCTTATGTTTTTTTTTTTTTCCTGTGTAATTGCTGTGGCTAGGACTTCCAGTACGATGTTGAATAAAAGTGGTGAGAGTGGACATCCTTATCTTGTTCCTAATCTTAGAGGAAAGACTCTTACTCTTTCACCATTAAGTATGATATTAGCTGAGGATTTTTTATATATGGGTTTTATGGCCATATATATGGCCATATGGCCTTTATGAGATATGGTCCCTGTAAACATTGTTGAGGGTTTTTACCATAAATGGATGTTGTATGAATTTTATGAATCTATTGAGATAATCATATGGTTTTTATCCTTTCTGTTATCAATGTGATGTAGCACATTGATTGCTTTGTGAAAATTGTACTACCCTTGCCTCTTTGGAATAAATCCCAATTGATTGTGGTGAGTGACTCTTTTTTTATTCAGTTTGCTAATATTTTGTCGATTTTTGCATCTAAGTTCATCAGAGATATTGACCTGTAGTGTGTGTGTGTGTGTGTGTGTTTCGTAGTGTCTTTATCTGGTTTTGGTAGCAAGGTAATGTTGGTCTTGCACAATGAATTTCAAAGCTTTACTTCCTATTCTAATTTTTGGAAGAATTTGAAAAAATAGGTATTAAGTCTTTCTTTCTTTCTTTCTTTCTTTCTTTCTTTCTTTCTTTCTTTCTTTCTTTCATTATTTTTTTATTACATTATGTTAGTCACCATGCAATACACCATTAGTTTTTGATGTAGTGTTGCATGAAAAATAGGTATTAACTCTTCTTTAAATGTTTGGTAGAATTCACCTGTGAAGCCATCAGGTCTTGGACTTTTGTTTATTGGGAGGTTTTTGTTTGTTTGTTTATTTTTTGTTTTTTATTAACATATAATGTATTATTTGTTTCAGGGGTACAGGTCTGTGAATCATCAGTCTTACACAATTCACAGCATTCACCATAGCACATACCCTCCCCAATATCCATTACCCAGCCACCCATTCCTCCCACCCCCCCTCTCCTCCAGCAACCCTCCGTTTGTTTCGTGAGATTAGGAGTCTCTTATGGTTTGTCTCCCTCTCCGGTCCCATCTTGTTTCATTTTTCCCTCCCCTCCCCCATGACCCCACGCCCTGCCTCTCAAATTCCTCGTATCAGTGAGATCCTATGATAATTGTCTTTCTCTGATTGACTTATTTTGCTTAGCATGATACCCTGTAGTTCCATCCACATTGCTGCAAATTGCAAGATTTGGGGGTTTTTTGATGGACATACACCACACCTTCTTTATCCATTTATCTGTTGATGGACATCTAGGCTCTTTCCATAGTTTAGCTCTTGTGGACATTGCTGCTATAAACAGTTGGGTGCACGTGCCCCTTCTGATCACTACATTTGTATCTTTAGGGTAAATACCCAGTAGTGCAATTGCTGGGTCATAGGGTAGCTCTATTTTCAAATTTTTGAGGAAACTCCATACGAGTTTTTGATTATTGATTCAATTTCACTGCTAGCAATTGGTCTCTTCACATTTTCTATTTCTTCATGATCTTTCTTTTTCTAGTTTCTTTTGGTTGTTTATTTGAGATTTTTCTTCTTTCTTTAGGTACACCTGTATTGCTATAAACTTTCCTCTTGAACAGATTTTGCTGCATCTTAAAGATTTGGGATTGTTGTCTTTTCATTTATCTCCATTTATTTTTTTATTTCCTCTGTGATTTCTTGGTTGATCCACTCATTGTTTACTAGTGTGTTAGTTAGCCTCCATGTAATTGTGTGCCTTCCCATTTTTTTCTTGTGTTTGATTTCTAATTTCATACTGTTGTAGTTGGAAAAGATGCATGATACAATTTCAATCTTTCTGAATTTATCGAGACTTATTCTGTGGCCTAACATGTTAACTGTTCAGGAGAATGATCCATGTATACTTGAAAGAATGTGTATTCTGCTGTTGTACCATCTAAGAGGATGGATGTACCTCTTAGAAATAGTGCTAAAATCTAGTAAGATCTGAAATCCTCAATGCCTTCACAAGACTTTAGAGGCATGCATATGAAATAGACCATGTCCTTAGTTCTGATAAGGAGTCTACATTTCTAAATAAAATCAGTGCTGTTAAAGTAAAAAATATTTCATGTAGCAGGGACTAAAAATGTACATAGGCACCTCTTTAATGATGTAAAGAGATGGATTCTGAGGTACCATGCTGGTGTCTATAGACATGTATGTTGAAATGATACTAGAGCAGGATTGGCTATCAAAGTAAGAGATATTAGAACTTAAAATTTCAGAAAAAGAGCACCTGGCATGAATTTGTGATAATAGGTTGTCAAGTAAAATGGAGATAAAGGACATTGGAACTAAGGGGGAAAAAAATCTTATACTTTTTTTTTTACTCAGTATTTTTCAGTTTTAAAAGCTTTTCATTTTTATTTTTATTAATTTATTTTTTAAAATGTTTATTTATTTTAGAGAGAGAGAGCATGCAAATGGGGGAAGAGCAGAGGGAAAAGGGGAGAGAGAATCTTAAGCAGACTCGCCACTGAGCATGGAGCCTACACTTGGGGCTCAATCCCATGACCCATGAGATCACCCCCTGAGCTGAAATCACAAGTAGATGCTTAACCAATTGAGCCACCCAGGCTCCCCTTAAAATCTTTTTAAATTAAAACATTGATTGCTTAGATAACCCTTTTCATGTGTAGTTTGAAAAAATGTTCTTCATCTAATTTTGATAATTCCTCCTGTGGGTTGCTATCTTAGGAGTACACATTGAAAATCAATGATTAAGGCGAATTCCCTCATATATAGTGCATGCATATTTAGAATAAATGTAGATATTTTATTTTTTTAAAAGATTTTATTTATTTATTTGACAGAGAGAGATCACAAGTAGGCAGAGAGGCAGGCAGAGAGAGAGGGGGAAACAAGCCCACTGCTGAGCAGAGAGCCAGACGCAGGGCTCAATCCCAGGATCCTGAGATCATGACCTGAGCCGAAGGCAGGGACTTAACCCACTGAGCCACCCAGGTGCCCCTAAATGTAGATATTTTTAATTAAAGTACATCACAGACAAAAATACACATACAGCCTGTTGAGAAAAAAAAAAAACAAAAACTGTTCAACTTTGAATAAGTTCCACTCCTGCTATTACGTGCCAGTAACAAATTACTGTTACCACAACAGCCAGTTTTTTTAAAACATTAGTGAGTTCTTATGGTTTTAAAATATCCTATGGTATTCCCTCCAGTAGTTTCCTGTCTCACTCAGCCTGTAAGACCCTGTATGACCTGACCCCTGCCAGTCCCTCCAGCCTTATTTTCTGTGGCTCTCTCTCCCTGGTTCCCTGTTCTGGAGCTCATTTACCTGACCTCCATTTTTTGAACATATCAGACTTATTTCACGGCGTTTGCATTTGGTCTTTCCCCTGTTCTTGAAGGCTCTACTCTTCTATCTTTATGTGAGTGTCTCTCACTCTCCATTTAGGTCTCAGCTCAGAAAGATCTTACCTGATAACTGCATCTAAATCTTCACCCCCACATCACCCCCAGCACACATTGTCTATCCGAGTATCCTGTTTTAGTCATGGTATGTATCACTAAAAACACTTGTTTATATTGTTTGTTGATTCTCTTCTCCCTATTACCTCTGGGGCAGAGTTGGCTGTCATACCTTTGTATCCCCAGAGATGAGAGGAACTACGCTTGGTACATAATAGCCTTGAATTTGTATTTATTTTGTTCTTGAAAGAAATAAGTATACAGCGAAACAAAAAAGCTCAAGGAGAGGGTTCTGAAAAGCTTTCTCAGTTTGGAATGGGGTTGAGGGGTGGTTAATAAGCTCTTCTTCGGTCATTTTTTGATAACCTAAGAAGACTCATTTTTAAAATGTTTAAATGACAAGAGAGAGGCATACTACTGAATTGTGTATGAATACCAAATAACTACACATACACACACACACACACACACACACACAACTAATAGAGATTAAGGACACAAAATTGGTAATACTGAAACTAATTTCCTTTTTCTCTAATACCTGGACTTGTCTATTCACTTCTACTTTTTTTCTAAAATGGGGACCAAATTTGTTACCTTATAAAGGCACAGACTTTTTGTATACTGCCAGTGTATGGTCTGCAAAGACCATCTGCATCAGAATCACATTAAAGTGCTTGTTAATGTAGATCCCTGTGCCCTCTTTGGAACTGGGACTCAGGAATCTGCTGGTTATAGCAAGTTCAGCAAGTAAATATTTTGCGCCCTAAAACTTTAGTATCCACACTTCTAGACCTTCTCTCGAGACATGTAGACCCCATTTCTCATGCCACCTTTAAATTAAAAACTACACATATTACTGGGGCGTTGGGAGTTTATTTTTCTCTAGTAAATTACTGTTTCTCCCTTATTCTTACCTTATTCTTACTTTATTCTTTTCCTTTCTTAGCCTGTATTAAAACCCAAAGTGGTAACTTCTCTTTAGACTCTTTATGATTTTCATAATCTTGCTATACATGCTTAGAAACCCACAACGGATTTTGGTTACAGTAAAGATTTTTCTCTGCCAAATAAATGGTAGGCTTAATGTTACTATACTGTTAGTATTTTGTCATAATAGTAATAGTATATTGTTACTGTTGTTTCTCTTTAATCTCTACTTTCGTCTTTTTCATCCTGTGATACCCACACTATTCTAGACTATTCTAGGTTAGTTTCTCATCCCTCTGCTTTACTGTGAGGGAAAGACATAGCTCCAGGAATGATGGTTACTATTATGTGTTTCTGGAGGAAGCATTATGGTTGCTAGTTTGGAACAGTTAACACAGGTTACCGTTGCAAGGAGAATATAACAACAGGACTGCCTCTCTTCACTCATATGCATTTCATTTCATTTAAATCAAATTTCAGAAAGCACAAAGTAAAGAGTCCTAATTCGTAATCAGTAACTATCGCTTCAACTTGGCTTCTTTTTGTAGAAGTGTATTATTGTCTTTCGTGCCCCAACTCATTAGTCATGACAGGCTGTATTTCTGTTAAGACCATAACTTTTGTAATTCATTGCTTTTGTCATTTATTGCTGCTTTTTCTATATTTTGTTCTTTACCTGTCGGTGAATCCTATTGAAATGTTCCTATGTAACTTTGGATTATAATCAATCTTATTGCTCTATCATGTCAGTATTTCTCCTTTTTAGTCCTATTGGCAGAGTTTTAACTTTTCCATTGTTACATAGTTATTTAGTCAAAATTCATCTAATGATTTTTCCTCCTTTTTGTCTACTACTATTATCTAATCTTTTTTTATGATTATTTGTTTAAGAGAGAGAGAGAGAGACAGTGTGTGGCGGGGAGGGGCAGAGGGAGAGAGAGAATCTCAAGCAAACTTTCCACCAAGAACGGAGCCCCACTTGGGGCTCCATCTCACAACCCTGAGATCATTATCTGAGCTAAAATCGAGATTCAGAAGCTTAACTGACTGAGCCACCCAGGCACCTCTATTATTGTCTTATTTAAACACAAAAATTTTTTTTAATGTGACCTAATACCACTTTCTACCAATTTTGGATTTTCTTTTTCCTGTAGAGCCTTGAATATTCCAGAAATTAATATCTCTCCTTATCATATTTTCTATCTTTTCTCAAGTGAAAAATAAAAAATTAAATTCATTGCTAAAGCAGCCCTTAAGTCTTTTGTTACTTATTTTATCTTCTCTCCAGTACTTATTACATATGGAATTATTTGCTTTCATATTAGTCATTTGTCTACTCTACCATCGCCCGCAGTAGAATGTAAGTTTCTTGAAGGCAAGGACTCTGTCTTAGATGTCATTGTTGTCCAGCACCTAGAAGGTGTGTTTGGCATATTATATGTAAATATTTGGTTATTGATTCACTATGCCCATAAAAAAGACGACTAACACTAAATATAGAACTTCAACGTCTGTAACCCTTATCATAATTGGAATTATCATTTTGTAAATTGCTCTTTTTAGTCTTTCGTACATTTTGAAGCATGGCAGTCATGTGGCTAGATCTACATATATACTATATCAATGTTTCTAATGTTCTGTATATGACAGGGCCTGTACTTTTTATTGGAGAATTCCTATTATATAAGTGAATTGGATCTGTTTGTTGAATAATTGCCCTTACAACATGTGATTTTTCTCTTTTTTCTAAAATGACATTTTGAGATGGAAGTATCACATGAAAATTAAGAGAGCATACCTCTTACTGAACTTTGAATTTTTCCAAAAATAAAGTCTTGCTAAAACCTTGTGTTTATCCAGAAACCAAGGAAGAAAACTATGGAAAGTTCTAGCAACAGCGATAGTGATTCGGGCACATCATCAGATACCTCAAGTGAAGGCATTAGTAGTAGTGATTCAGATGATCTAGAGGAAGATGAAGAAGAAGATCAAAGTATCGAAGAAAGTGAAGATGATGATTCTGATTCAGAGAGTGAAGCACAGCATAAAAGTAACAACCAGGTATAAATAGTTTATTGGCAGTATCCACATATTCTTCCTATTTAGGAATTAACTGGTGTATCTTGGCTCTCAACGTCTATAAAGTTTAAGGTTAATCATGTCTTTAGTTCTTAACATTTGCACAAGAAAGAAGATAGAGAAACATTTTTAAAGGGATATTTGGTTTATTTTTTAGTAAGCTTTATATAACTATCATAAGTCATTAGCACTTTTTATTTATTTTTTTTTTAAGATTTTATTTATTTATTTGACAGAGAGAGAGAGATCACAAGTAGTCAGAGAGGCAAGCAGAGGGAGAGGGGGAAGCAGGCTCCCCGCTAAGCAGAGAGCTGGACGCGGGGCTCGATCCCAGGACCCTGAGATCATGACCTGAGCCGAAGGCAGAGGCTCAACCCACTGAGCCACCCAGGCGCCCCCATTAGCACTTTTTAAAGTACCCTTTTTTCTCCCAAGTTTTACTGCTAGACGTTCTTTGTTTTAATAGATATTGAGAAGTTGCCTTTTTATTTTTATTTACAGGTGCTATTACATGGTATTTCAGACCCAAAAGCAGATGGACAGAAAGCAACTGAAAAAGCCCAGGAAAAAAGAATACACCAGCCATTACCTCTTGTGTCTGAATCCCAGACTCACTCATCATTCCAATCCCAGCAGAAGCAGCCTCAGGTTTTGTCACAGCAGCTTCCATTTATTTTCCAAAGCTCTCAGGCAAAGGAGGAATCTGTGAACAAACACACAAGTGTAATACAGTCTACGGGATTGGTGTCCAATGTGAAACCTTTATCTTTGGTAAATCAAGCCAAAAAGGAAACTTACATGAAACTCATAGTTCCTTCTCCTGATGTACTTAAAGCAGGGAATAGAAATACCTCTGAAGAATCTAGTCCTTTGACCAGTGAAATGCGAACCAAACGGGTGAGTAAAAAAATATTTATAGAATTTTATTATTAGAGAAAGAGCTCTTATATAGTCTTACAATATACAAGTATAAGTTAAATTCTACTCTAATTTCCATACTTTATTAGTTACCAGGAATAGAATATGCACATCAGAAAACTAGATTTCTCTGATTTTATAGTTACATATATATCTGCTTAATATATTTTTGGCAACACAGTCATGTCATTTTTTTCCTGAGGTATAATGATTTAGTAGTAAGGGGAAAAATATGTTTGAATAAGATATACTTCACTTGGGGCACCTGGGTGGCTCAGTGGGTTAAAGCCTCTGCTTCCGGCTCAGGTCATGATCTCAGGGTCCTGGGATCGAGCCCCACATCGGGCTCTCTGCTCAGCAGGGAGCCTGCTTCCCCCTCCCCCTCTCTGCCTGCCTCTCTGCCTACTTGTGATCTCTCTCTCTCTGTCAAATAAATAAATAAAATCTTAAAAAAAAAAAAAAGATATGCTTCACAATTACTTTTGTTTAAGATCAATGTCCCAACTCTAGGCTTAGTCTCAAGACCCATGAGATCATGACCTGAACCGAAACCAAGAGTCAAGACCTTCAACCGACTTGAGTCACCCAGGCACCCCTCCATTTTTTTAAAGAATTTTTAAAAAGATTTATTTATTTATTTTAGAGAATTTCTTTGCCATTTTTAACAAATTATATGAAATACAAAATATTTTGAGTAATTTTATTTATGCAAATACCAGAACCACTAATCAGAGAATTTTTTCCTTCTTTATTTTCTTGCTATTGATTTTATATTATTACATAGTCTACATTCATATGTCCAGTAGAATTCTAGTTATTAAATGACCAGTGCCTTTTGTTCTAGAACCAATCTAGAGTAGAGAAAATATATTATGTTTGAACACAGTATCCTGTTGATTACAAAAATTATCATTAGGCCTCCTAATCATTAGATAATACTTGTACAGCTCCTGCTGTTTGCCAGCTATTGTTATAAGTGCTGAACATGCATTTACTCATTGGACACTAACATCTGTAAGTGCTACTAATATAATGCCCATTTACAGACAATCAAATTGAAATTCATAAAGTTTTAAATAATTCCCCCAAGATCACACTGCTAGTTAGTGATAGAGTTAGAATCCACATTTGGGCAGGGTAGCACTAGAATCTTATGTAATATGCTGCCTTTCTTTCTGAAAAAAGTTAGTGTCCTTATACATTAACTCTTATTTTACTGTGAAGAATTTAAGAACAGGGTCAAAGTAAAAAAGACTTGAATAAGTATGGCTTTTTTGAGAATCTAAATGAGTCGTTCTCAAGCCTAAGTATACATTAGAATTACTTGGAAAACTTAAAAAAAAAAAAAAAGAATAACATGTCAGAACAATGAAATCAGTATCTCTTATGATAAGACTAAAAAATTGCATCTATCAAGAGCTTCCAAATATATAGCCAGATTTGAAAATCCCTGATCTAAATGGAATGACCAGCTGGGCAATGGACACTGGGGAGGGTATGTGCTATGGTGAGCTCTGTGAATTGTGTAAGGCTGCTGAAT
This sequence comes from Potos flavus, assembly GCA_028534135.1. Taxonomy (NCBI): domain Eukaryota; kingdom Metazoa; phylum Chordata; class Mammalia; order Carnivora; family Procyonidae; genus Potos; species Potos flavus. The sequence continues at coordinate 108,448,779 of CM052883.1, read as the reverse complement.
CACAGACCTGTACCCCTGAAACAAATAATACATTATATGTTAATAAAAACATAAGGTAGATAGATAGATAGATAAATAAATAAATAAATAAATAAATAAATAAATAAATAAATGGAATGACCAATGGTATAATACCATGCATATGATAACTTGCAATGCACTGCTCAATCATAACGAGGTATTATTATTGGCCTCACATTATTGACTCTCCATGAGTAAATTATGCAAACAAAAAATTACATCGTTTGAGTTACTTTAATTTTTTATTAATGTGTATCCCACTTTAAGATAAATTATAGAGCGTATGAAGAGTTACTGCATTTTAAAAAGTTTCTTAATTTTCAAAGAGTTTCTTAAATGTTTCTTATTTAAAGAATTTTATATGACTGCCTATTAGAAAGTCACTTGTTAAACACTTGCTTAATAAATGTAACCAACCTAGACTTCCTACACAAATGATCTTATGTAATTCTTACAAAATTGTGGGAGGTAAAGAAACTAAGGCTTGGAGAGATTAAGTCACTTGCTAACATCACAGAACAAGTAAAGAGCAGAAGGATTTTAAACAAAGGACATTCTTACATCAAAGCCCATGATTAAGATGAAATAATTTTGTTTTTCTGAAATGATAATGGTAGTTCATGGGAAATATTTTATGTGAATGGATCTTCACATTAGACTCAACTCTAAATGACTTAATCTATATTTCATTGGTACCTAGTATTGAGTTAAAGGGTATTTTATAAATATTTTTCTTACATCAGCTCTCTTTATATGACAGATAACATATAGAATTTTGCTTCATTCTTATGATAGTCTCTATTTCATGTTACCTGCCATGTATCTGCCTCCTCAAGTAGTCTGTGATTTTTTTTTGAGTATTATTTAATCATTGGTTCTTTCCATATACTTATACTATAGACATTTAATTCAAATCAATATACATTAATTGGATTTATATACCAGTAGTGAATTTTCTTTATCAAATTTTGCCTAGAGGATTTTTTTTGTGGACTGCAGAGACTCAAGTGAGGGCTGGGGAAAGAAGAACTTGGAAGTAGGACATTGTTTCAAACCTGTCTTCCCATACTCTTGTCATCCAAGGGGCTATCTTAGAACAGCAAGACATTTGCTGCTGTGCAGTCCTCAATTTTCTCCCTTTCTCCTTTTTATGTACCATCCCCAATATCAAAAAGCACAACATATTTGCTTTAAAAGAGTAACTGGTACTACTCTTAGGATAAAATATAATGATCTTTGGTTATTTTTGAAAACCTTCAGGTGTCAATATATGGGAAGTGAGTCTTTAAAATTATGGAGTGAGAAGCAATTTCAGAAAATTAAAATATAGAACTAAAAGGCAAGGTTTTGTTTTCATGACGGTTTTGATCCCATGTATTTAGAAAATTTATTACCTGTAAAAAAAGAGTACAAAACGATTACATGATGTAATTTTGTTCTAAGAAATGAAAATATGCTAAGTTTTTCTGCTGAAAACTTAAATCAGTATATATTAAATATGAAGGTAAGTACACTATATATGTACTTATATGTAATACATAATATTTCTGTTATATAAATATTAAGTAAAATTAAGTATGTTAGTGTATTTTATGTAAGAATTTTGCCTTAAAATTCTTTTTAAAAGATAAACACAATTATTTAGTTTAATTTTCCATATTTTATTCACTGAATAAATACTAATTAAGCACTTTCTTTTTGTGAAGCATCGCCTTAGGTATGAGTTATTATGTGACAGTCTTTGTTTACAAAGTGAAGTAATACACTAAAGATGTTAAATAAAGCAGTTTATATAGGAATTGCATACTGCTTATTAGTACTGCTGCTGTAAAAGATTTAATACATCATTCTATATTGTATTCCATCTGCATTTATACTTCCAAAATGCTCACCACAAATTTTTGCCTACTAGAGGGTTAAGAGCCCTACTCCAAGCTGACAGCACTGTTGATTTTAATTTTAAGGCAACCATTTTCATTACAGATTTTTCCTTCTGAAATTCAGCTGTATTTCTAGTAACTTAAAATATTTTAATCATTCCACTTAAGTTTTTTATGTATTAATTATATATATTTAATAAGGTTCATATGATTTTATTCTTTTCAAAAAGATTCTGAGAGCCAATTTTTTTGTTTCTTATGTACGGATGTAAATTTTATGGCTTAATGGTTTACAAATCAATTTTTTTCCAAGAAAAGTATAATTTTTCTAAACTGTTTCATTACAGGTTTTCCATTGCTAATGTGCTAAAGGCACTCTAAAGTAGATCCCACAGAATGTTGAGCCAGAAGTCCCAATAGCTTCATATCATGTATGCTGCAGGTAGTACAGGGTAACAAATAGGAGGTAAAGGAGTTCAAAGGTTAGAGACAATGAGTGCTTCTGGCTGGAACAAACATGGAAGGCTTCTTGGGTGGGATTTTGAAGAAGGAACAAGATTTTTATCAGCTTGAGATTTATAAGAGGAGGACGTTTCACACAGAGAAAATGATTATAGCAAAATGTGGAGGTAGTGAAAGTATGACATACACAGGGCATGGCAAATAGTCCAGTTTGACTAGAAAGTTCTATTAGTGCCTACTTGAAAAGTCATTTGAGTATCAAAATTAACTATTTAGGCTTTAAAAGTTGCTAATGACAGAGGAGACAGTAAAGCTTTTAACCAAGGAGCTTATATAACAAAGTAAAGGCTTTAAATTGGAATAAAATTGGCATTGGCGTATAGCTTATATTGGGAGTTGTGTGGGAAGAAAGGATGATATCGCTTAAGTTTGAGCAATATTTTAATGAAAGAATCCAAAAGACATAGGGATATGGCTGACTTGGAAGAGAGAAAAGTAAAAGATGTTTTTAGAGTTTCAAATTTAGATTATTGAGGCAGTGGGAATAATAATAATGAGAGAGGGGCAGTCAAGAAACCTATGTTTTGAGGGGAGAAAGACCAATTGAATTTTAAACATATTATGTCTAGCCAAGATTCAACAACCAACTAGTCATCACTGCCACTAATTTTAAGCACTTGTATATCGTGATTTAAATTTGTATATGAGCAGCTGTTGTCAGATATAGAAGGTAAATAAAAATAATCTTTGTTTTATGGTACATTGTTGTTTTGTTTTTTAACTTATGTTTCAACAGGAACAATATAAACAGACATTCCCAGTGCAGTTAAAGAAACAAGAGTCATCCAAGAGCTTGAAGAAGGTTATTGCAGCTTTGTCAAATCCAAAAGCAACCTCTAGTTCACCAGCACATCCAAAACAAACAGTAGAAAACAACCACCCTAATCCATTCTTGACAAATGCACTTTTAGGTAATCACCAACCAAATGGAGTTATTCAAAGTGTCATTCAAGAAGCTCCTCTAGCACTTACTACCAAAACTAAAATGCAGAGTAAGATTAATGAAAACATTGCTACTGCAAGTAGCTCTCTTTTTTCCTCACCTGTAAATTTGAGTACAAGTGGGAGAAGGACCGCTGGCAATCAGACAACTGTGATACCCTCTGCCTCTCCCATAGTGCATCCTCAAGGGAAGGAAAAATCGGTTAGCAATAATGTAAACACAGTAAAAACACAGCACCACCCTCACCCTGCAAAATCTCTAGTGGAACAGTTTAGGGGAACAGATTCAGACATTCCCAGTAGTAAAGATTCTGAAGATTCAAACGAAGATGAAGAAGAAGATGACGAGGAAGAAGATGAGGAAGATGATGAAGATGATGAATCTGATGACAGCCAATCAGGTTATTTTCTATTTTTAAATTTGAAGTGTTTATCTAAATGCTATGTGGACCAAAACAGTTAAAGGAGGTTCTTAGTTCACAGACTTGCAGTCGTTGTCATTCCCTGTGTTTCCCACAGCTATGTGCCTGTCCATAATGAGCTGGCAAAATATTGGAGTGATTGAAATTGGAAATCCTAAGTTAAATTCTCAGCTTTGTTAGTCATTTAACATGAAACAAATAAAAACTTTAAATGAATATAGATGATGCAAAATTAAGAAATAACTTCACAAATTTGCTTAATTTTCATTTAATTCACGACCATTCATTTGTCCTTTCTTTTTCATCTCTTCTGCTACTTATTTAAATGTGTCAGTAGATATTTTGAATGGAGGCAAATTTGTAGTCAATCATTTAGAAAGCACCAAAAACTTAAATTTCTACGAATGTCCATTAGCAACACAGAATTTATTTAACAACAAGTAGAGTCCTCCTTGATTTTATTTTGATTTGCGTTCTCGTTTTGCTTGTTTTTTTTTAAACTTCTTTCTGTTTTTCTTCCCCCTAACTCTCCTCATTGTTCTACAGAAGATTGAAAGCATAAAATATAAGATGACTGAAATTTTATATACAAAGGTGAAATACATATTATAAAAATATTTGGATTTGTTACTAGTCAGCCACTGACTAGTGGATTTACCAAAATCCAATGGTAAATTTTCTAGCTGCCAATATGAATAGGAAAATACAGTCAGTTATACAACTTAAAGTGTCTAATGTAGAAACAACCTACTTGCTCAGGCGGTTAAGAACAACTTTTCCTAATAATATTTTTTCCTGGGATTCCCATAAATACAACTTTGCATGATTGAGTATGAATTTCATTATTAATAACTTTCAAAGGCAATTTTTATAACAAATTTCAACATAGGCAGATGATACTACACAAAACGTGATTCCACAAAAATTGTTATTCTGGGAACCTTTAAAATACATTCGAAGTATCAGGCCTGTGTTTATCGAGTTTAATCCAGGAATAAATAATGCCTAGGAAGAGATGTATTTATAGGACTACATTCCTAGACCAAACTTAAATTATTAAACTGTTAAATGATCCCACATAATCATTTCTGCAACCTGGTCTTTTGTGAAGCCTGAGAAGCCTGATGAGGTCTTGCACCTAAATAAAATATCTACAGCCAGAAAAGCCAAGAATCTCTCAGAATGGTTTTCTTTTACCTCAAAGCCCAGATGAAAGAATGATGGTAGTTCCAGACTTTTCTTCCTCATACTGATTCCTCAAGTATACTTCTTAAGCTATTGGAATCTATTAATTTAAAGAATCAATTCTATTCCTGCTCTACCTTAGTTTCTCTATTAAATTAAAAATGATTTTGAAACCACTAAGCAGAACTCATCATGTGAATAGTGTCATGTGAGAACTGTTTTACGATTAAAGTGTTGAGTAAAACCGATACTTTTAACAAAGAATTCTGAGAATTTGTAGTCTGCATACACTGTACTCAGATATGAGCTTGTAAGATAGTAATTTTTACATGAACTCTTCAGGAAAGTCGCTCAGATGAGTTCAATCACAGATGCTGATTCCTAAACTATTCCATTTAGATACAAACTGCAAATGTTGGTGATTATCTAGTTATAATATACAAATGCTTCTTTTACTTCCCAGAATCAGATAGTAATTCAGAATCAGATACAGAAGGATCAGAAGAAGATGATGATGATGATAAAGACCAAGATGAATCAGATAGTGATACTGAAGGAGAGAAAACTTCAATGAAACTGAATAAAACAACTTCCTCTGTCAAAAGCCCTTCCATCAGTCTCACAGCTCACTCAACACCTCGTAACCTTCACATAGCAAAAGCCCCAGGCTCTGCTCCTGCTGCCTTATGTTCTGAGTCCCAGTCACCTGCTTTTCTTGGCACACCTTCTTCCACACTTACTTCAAGTCCACACTCTGGTACCTACACTTTATTTTTATTATTGTAAAGTAGAAGTCAGACCATAGCAAGAATTCTTATTTATACAGTGTTCTGGGGATGACCTCATTGCAATCAAGTGTTACATCTAGATTCGAGGTTGGCGAAGAAAGGTCAGCATGTATTTTCCAAGGGTATGACCCGTTACCATTTTTATTCTGTGCTTCCAGTTTAAGAACCTGGTTGATGACAGACAGCTCTTGATTTCGAATATTTCCTGCTTTTGTGTTCAGTTTATGCTTCTAGAATTTAGAATTTGAATAACAGTTGAACTTTTTGTACTTTACAAAAGTGAGCTCCCTTGGTTACTTGAGATACAATTGCATATCTGCCCAACACATAGCCAAAGGTCATTTGAGTTAGTGAGTAGCACTAATAGCACTAACATGCCATATCTTTTTTTTTTCTATTTGACCTTTTATAAACTTCTAGAGGTCTTCATTAAAAGTTTTTACATTAATATTCCAAAAGGACTTCTTGTTTCTGTTTCAATAGCTAAGAAAATATAGAGGCGTATAGGACAATACCACGTTGCTTTACTTATTTCGCTCTTTTCTTAGAAATGTCTGGTTTTGCTTTCATTTGCCATGGACAAGTATGATAGCCTACTAATTTAAGATGCACATATTTGCATTTGTGAAACTTGGCTGCTGTCTATGAAGAATTTTACATACAATCATAATCCTATTCTTTTGTACTTTAGGTTAAAAGATCTAGTAGTAGTTTTGACTATGGATTTATATGAACATAGAAGTTATATTATTTTTAAGTGTGTGAGCCAGCTGTTGAAAGTTTTCAGCATCTTAAAACTCATATTCTCAAAGAAAACAACCGTACCTGGTTTTCTGAAACCTCTATCTACGATTTTCCTCCTCCTTCTTTAGCTATTTCTTTAAATACAAAATGAGAGGAAAACTATGTATTTTTACCTTCCATTGTATTTTCTTTAGAAAGACCAGTTATTCTGTCATGCAGACCAAAGAAGAGAGAAAAAAAATCCTCTGTATAGTGTGTTTTGTTGCACATCATCTAAAAGTAACCTACAAGTTGCAGAAATACCTTAAGTAATTCAAGTCATTAAGATGTATTATTTAAAGAAAAGTTTCAAAACTATTGAAAATTTGTCATCTATATAAACTAATCTTGTATGTTAACTGGCTGAATTTTCTTGAAGGCACTTCCAAAAGAAGAAGAGTAACAGATGAGCGTGAACTGCGTATTCCTTTGGAATATGGGTATGCAAAATAAGACTTCTCTTTTTGCTTTGCCTCCACATTTTTATGCATGTTTGATTTCTCGCTATATCTCACTCTCTGCTATTCATAAAAGAATTGAATATACCGCATGGTATTTATGAGAGCAGAAGAGCTAGAGCAAAGGGTAAAGAAGTTGATATATCAGAAAACTGAAATTAAGGCTAACTGCAGCATTTAGGTATGGCAGAGCTGGGATGGGATCGCGCAGCCAGTGGGACTACGGCTGAAAAAAAAGCAAACAAGAGAAAATCATTTGGCAGAGGGGAGGGCAGAGACACAGTTAAGAGTATGAGAGGTTTTTGCAAAGATGGAATTAAAGGACAGTAAAAGCCACTGTGGGCAAAACTGGGGGACTTGAGCAGAGTGTGGCTAAAATGATTTAATTGGAACTGAGAAGTTTTACACTCGAAGTATATGATCCTCAAAGAGCAGAGAGCCAGCTTTACAGTACTCTTTTCACCTGAAGCTCCTCAGATGTAAAAAATCAGTACACATTGACACATGTTACTGAATTTGTCCGAATACCCAAAGAAATACCAGTTAACGATTTCTAAGAAATTTAATGAAGTTTAATATTTGTAACTTGAGTCTGATTAATTTTTAGTGGAATTACCTAACTAAAAGTCTAAATAACTTTAATGACAAATGTATCTGAGCTGTATGGTTAGGGATTTATATTTGTTTTTCTATCTTTCATGTTGTCCAAAAAGCATGTGTTCTTAATTTTTTTTAAAGCTTTCTTAAAACTAAATATGTTATAACCCTCATTTCTGTTATGTGTAGCTGGCAGAGAGAGACAAGAATAAGAAACTTTGGAGGGCGCCTTCAAGGAGAAGTAGCATATTATGCTCCATGTGGAAAGAAACTTAGGCAATACCCTGAAGTAATAAAGGTACATACTTTTCACCAAATAATATACATTTGGTGCCTATTAAGCATGTTTATGGAAAAAGGTGCTCTCCTTCCTCAGATAAAATTCCTTGATACAAAATATTCTCTTGTATGGGACTAAATGTACTTAACTTAAATTGATCTTCTCTAAATCCATAGCCCCTTGATAGAATATGCAAAACATTAGTGTCCTGAAGAAAGCTCTACATCAAAGTTGGGTTGTAATTATTAAAACCTGAAGTGGAAAAATATGTGATTTTTTCAGTATCTCAGCAGAAATGGAATAATGGATATCTCAAGGGACAATTTCAGCTTCAGTGCAAAAATAAGAGTGGGTGACTTCTATGAAGCCAGAGATGGACCGCAGGTATCCACTTTTTAAAAAGTATAGTCTTTAAACCAAAAAGTAGTACCATAACCTAAATGAAGTAAATTTCACTACACTCTGAAGCATTGCCTTTTGTTAGTTAATTCGTATAGCTATACATATAACTTTGTGGTTAACACTCACCAAGGCTTCAATTTACTATATTCCAGTAACAAGGAGCTTTGACATAATAGATGTCTTTTTCAAGTTTTTAAGTCAACATTTTCCTGTTTATTTATTTTGTCAACAATTTTACAGTTTATACAGGTATAAAAGTATCTGCATGTTCCCGTGAAATATAGAAAAACATTAGTTCCCTGAAAGGTAAACTAATTTAAGGGTAAATTAATTTGAATAGGAAAAATATGTTGTTAGAAGTCAGTCCAAAGGGGAATAAATATGCCTTAGTTTTATGGAAGGATCTTGTCCATCCGATTATGCCACACTGCATGATCCGTTGTCACAAGTTTGGTAATTTGGGGTGGAGGGAAGTTTCCTTAATATTAGGTGAGTGAAATTTCTGCTTTTTACAGAAATTGAATTTTTCAGGTAATTATACACATTACTGAAAATATCACCACAACTCCCTTTTCGCCTATGGGTTAAGTACACAACCTTACCAATCAGCACAAAGAACCCACCAGAGAGATTTTATTTTCTGTGTGTTTCCTTTAAGGTTTTGCTTTTGTTTCTTACTTGGATTCAGCTGCATATGCTTTTCCCTTTAACTTTATCAGCTCCATTGAGAGAGGACCTAGTTAAGGAGTGAGGAAACCTAGATTCTTTTTTTTTTTTTAAGATTTTATTTATTTATTTGACAGAGAGAGAGAGATCACAACTAGGCAGAGAGGCAGACAGAGAGAGAGGGGGAAGCAGGCTCCCTGCCGAGCAGAGAGCCCGACGCGGGGCTCGATCCCAGCACCCTGAGATCATGACCTGAGCCGAAGGCAGAAGCTTTAACTCACTGAGCCACCGAGGCACCCTGAGACCTAGATTCTTGTTAACCTATGAAATAGACTTTGTGATTTCAAACATCAAAATAATGCCAACTTTTCCCTCAGTTTCCTTGTCTGCAAAGTAAAGACAATAATAATTTTACTTCTGCCTCATAGGATGATAGTGAGGTTAAAAGGAGATCATGTGCTTGAAATATTTTAAAAGACGAAATTGCTCAGCCAACTGAAGTTGATATTTTCTTTCTTGATTGTATCTTTCTTTCTTTTGGCCTATTATAATACACAGAAAGAAATGTTTTCCATTAATAAATATTTTCTAGTGTAAATAGGCAGGTTCTTTCATCCTATCTTACCCTCTAATTTTATAGTTATAGAAATAAAAAAAAGGCCTTCCTAATTCTGCAGGAAGTTTTTTGTGAGACCTCAAACATTAAGAGAATTTTCCAAGATCACACAGTCTCAACCAAGCAGAGACATAACTAGAACTTAGGGTTTCTAACAGTGTTCTTTTACAAAACTTCATCATATAACCCATTTTCATTATCATCCATGACTTTCTAAGGAACAAGTTACGTCCAGTTTCACTTGTTTCTTTCCTGGTAATTCTAAAATGCCAGAATATATTTCTCTGAAGCTTAGCTTCTTTAGTGAAATATTTTCTGGGATTTTTCTCTTTTTATTTTTTAAACTTAAAAAAATGTTTAGGGGCGCCTGGGGAGCTCAGTCGGTTAAGCGTCTGCATTCAGCTCAGGTCATGATCCCCGGGTCCTGGGATTGAGTCCTACATTGGGCTCCCTGCTCAACAAGGAATTTGCTTCTCCCTCTCCATCTACCTTCTCCCTGCTGATGTTCTCTCGCTCTCACTCTCTTGTCTCTCAATAAATAAATACAATCTTTAAAAAAAAATTTTTGAAGATTTATTTATTAAAAAAAAAGTTTAAACGTAGGCTAAATCTGTTGCCAAACAGATCCTCAGAATTTTATTGTTACTATACCCACTTCCATATATACTGGATCAGTTTATCACAAAAAAATTAGAAGATAATAATTTTATTTAAAAATTCTAATCATTTTTCAATCTTTTGGCTCATGGTATCAAATCCTTACTTGTCTTATTTATGCCAAAGATATCCTTATGTTTTTAAGTTGAATAGATTTTTGTTCTGAGAGGAAAGCTAATTGCTGTTCAATACATAAAGGATTTTTAGTTTTGTATCAGTGATAATTAGACTTAATCTCTAAAGCCTCATTAGGCAGACTAAAATGTTCTTTGACATCCATTCACTTTTTATTAAACATAATCAGTGTTTTCCAAATGTGTATTGCTTTGTTGAGAGATCAATACATCAAGGAAATATGATGAATTACTAAATTCAGAATGTGTTAAGCTGCCAACATTTCGGCAGACTGCTATGGGAAAATATTAGCAAATTTGAGAGCACTTCTGTCAGTTAAAAAAATTAGTAAGTTGGATTCATTTCAGGATACTTTGAGAGAATAACAATTAAAGGTAAGTAATCAAAAAAAGTTCAGTTAATTAATTAGAAATGCATATGGTACATATAAGTGTAGAACCATATACATTTCCATATATTGTATGATGAATATGTATAAACATATAGTTAATTAGAAATGTATATAATTATGTAATAATTTTCTATGAAAATGAACAAAGATTATATATTTTTGTTAGAGTAACGATGATGTGTGATAATTTGATTAGCCTAAATTTTGGAAGATGTGAAATATAGTTTGGCCAAGCCACTGGTACTATGCAGAAATGATCTGTGTGTGTTTACAATACGTCTGCCTTTATACAAATTGTGGAAAGGGAATGATGACTATATAGATACTGAAAAACAAAACTGCATATTGAAGGATTCGGAGGAAATGTGTCAAAATTTTAATGATAGATGTAATGGTTGGTGGTACAGTAGATCATTTTTTTTCTTTCTATTTCTTGTAAGTTTCACATTTTCTAAAATTTGCTTGTATTACATACAATGTGAAAAACAACTTTCTATTAAAAAATATATGCTTCTACCCCTTCTAATAAAGCTAAAAGCGTTCAGTTTTCCAAATGCATGGAAGTTGTACATAATGATTTTGAATATTACTGCTACAGTTTTCCAAGCTTCATTTACCTATTTTGGGTGTTTGATAGCAAATGAAATGCTATATTCGCAGATTTGTTACTATTCTTAGTCACTTTCCTAATAAACCATTTACATCGGAAAATCTTTTTTTTATTTTCTTGTTTCTTTTTTTTTTTTAAGATTTTATTTATTTGACAGCGAGAGAGGGAACACAAGCAGAGGGAGTGGGAGAGGGAGAAGCAGGCTTCCCGCTGATCTGGGAGCCCGATGTGGGGCTCGATCCCAGAACCCTGGGATCACAACCTGAGCTGAAGGCAGACACTTAACAATTGAGCCACCCAGGTGCCCTCGGAAAATATATTTTCTCCATCATATTTCTCTTTTTTCTTGTAAAGTTATCAAAAATGACCAATATTCTGTAAGTTCTAATTTAGTTCAAGGCATTTCAAAAATTTCAGCAGTGCTATTACAAAGCTGTATATTTTACAAATAAAATTTAGGAAATGATAATTTCTACTAGAAGATAATTCTAGTTTGCAGTAGAGAACCATGGTTATTTTAAGTTATTTTTCACTCAAGGTATTTCTGAGCTTAAGATAGATTATATATATGTATATATACACACATATATACATATATATATTTACTAACAGCAAACATCTGAAAATGTTGACTGTGCATATAATACAATAAGATGAGAAGTATGAGAGCTTATATTTATTGAAATTTAAGTAAATTCATCATTAAAGGACAACAATCTAATGATTGCTTTCAAAAAGTAAGAAAGAAAAGCCCTTGATTAAAGTAAATAGAATTTACACAAGAAATGGGGGAAGGGGACCTTTAATCTACTCGTTATCAGTGTTATTTATTTCAGTCTACAAAATGTGGTAAGAGATTTGTAGAATCAGCTATTTGTCAGTGTCTTCTGATACTTATATGCCAATCACTTCCTACAGGCTTTGTAAAAACCATGATTTTAGGGATAACAGGCTTCATGGAACAAAATGAACCCTCTTATAAGACCATGCTTTACTGGCTGGCTACCTTGTAATGAAATTCTGTTAACTATTTTAGCTAGTGAAACCCCTTTGAAAAGAGTATAAGGTAAATAGATTTCTTACAGACTTTTGCTTCATCACATTATAAAGAACTTGTTGAACCTAATGGTCATCATTGTTTTCATTTTATTTTGGTTTTGGGTGTCAGAATAATAGAAAGTAAGGATGAGCTTGACATATTTTGGTAAATATAAAATAAGGTTATTTTTATTTACCTAAATAAGATATTTAGGTAAAAAGTTTTCCACACTTTTTCAAGGAATATATGAAGGCTTCGAGATAAATTATTAATGACAAAGATTATTTTGAAATATATGATTGTCTACTTTGAAAAGTATTTTTTGTGAATTGTAGAAAAGAAAACATTTAAGTATAAATGTAATAATTAAGTTTAGTTTTTCAACCAGTAAGTTCATTAGCATAGATTAGTGAATGTTTACTGTATTCAGGATAGAAAAACAAAGAAAAGGAAAGATGCAAAGAAGGAACAAGTTAAAAGCGACTTAGGAAATGCTGCCTTTTCTATTCGAGATATATATTTTTTAAAAAGATTTTTTTTTCTTTTTAATGGCGTAAGTCCAGGAGAAAAGAAAAATATTTAAAGTTTTTACTGTAAAGAGCCTTTTTTCTTAGTCGTTTAATCAATAAATATTTGTGGCACTTAATGTGCCAGACATTTTTCCTCCAGATAAATTTTCCCTAAAGGCATTTTTCCATAGAGAAAACTGTGAACACATTTCAAAACTACAGAAATGAAATCCTGGCTTCGAAAAAACAAAACAAAACTAGTATTTGTAGGGAAACTGAAGAATACAAAAGACATAGAAGTTATGATCACTGGCTTAGAGAAGATAAAACATTGAGCACAATGCTGTCCAGTGAAAATCAGGATTTTGTTAGTAAGGAATATAGGGAGGCTTCACAATAAAGCAGACAACATACAGTCTCTGGCAAGATTGTAATGCTGCTAATTATTTCATGTAAGTAAAGAACAAAAGATTGGGAGTCAACAACCAGGGTTCTAATTCAGCTCTGCTGTTAACTGTCACACCTAATGCAACATAGCCGTGGACATATATGGACACTGAAAACATGAAAGATCAGTACCAGAAATCTAAAATACTGAAAATTTATGTCACTAATCTACCAGGTAGGATTTTTGATGGCTAGGCAAGGGCCTCTACTAGGAAGCCAACTGTATGAATCCCAAATGTGGAGCTAAAGAGGTATTTGAAGGTCATGGCTCTTAGAGGGTAACCTACTGTGAGTAATTAGAAAGCATGGCCAGCATTGTGGAATAATTATATCAAACCACATCTTTCTCAATGGTTTTTAGTAGGTAACACCCATCTCCCCAGCATAGATAATCTTACTTTTTCACATCTTTGAAATGCTATTCAGTAAATGATATTAATAAACTATATGATTACAATAGATTAAGAATCCCAAATGCTGTAAACGTTGTGGTTCGTAAAGCTCTCACTACCTGTCTCTGGCACTGTAAAGTAGCTAAAAATAGACATAATGCTAAATTATGAAAGAGGTGTAAGGAAATTCAACAAAATTTTTATTTTTCTCATGATACTAACTTTAGTGTTTTTCTTAAAATGGGAAGTTCTGTCAAAAATATTTGATACCCTCACTTTGCTTGTGCCCTAAGATTTTTCTTAGACTCCTGACAGGGTAATTCAGCATCTTATGTTACTTTGAAAAACTGAGGCCTTGTTTTCTAGGCTATAATTTCCTCATCTGTAATGTGAAGGATATATATCGTAGGAGGTCTTTAAGATCAATTCTCTTTTAGGTATGACATTTGAAAAGCTTTTTAATTAACTAATTTTTAGGAAGTAAAGGATTCACAAAGTATACTTACAAAGAAAAGGTAGTGAAAAAAATCAGTTTTGTTTACTTGAGCTGTGGTTAAATTTACTAAAAATTACTTAGCCAGAAATCAATTGGGTAAATGATCAATTCACCAAATGATTAAGAAATCTAAAATTGTCAGACCGAATACCTTAATCCAGATTTAAAATAGTCATCTCAGCTATTTTACTACCAGAGGCAAGGACTGGGATAGAGAAACAGGTTGTATTCCAGAAAAATATGAGTATAGTTCCTCCATTCACTTCTATGATATTGAGCAATGGAAAAGTTTTAGACATCTCAAGTATTAACATGGGAATTGATACTTAATGGCCCAGGACTGCAAATCCATGTTGAAATTGCTACAGCAAAGTGTTGGTGATACTCAACTTAAAAAATAAAAACAAAAACTCAGTAACTCAGCAAATAGATTACTCAGTGAATTGACTTTTGGTGGACAGGTTTACTTCTTTTACTTATATACTCTTTACCCCCCAAGTAAATTAGCATATAGGTATATAAAATCAAACAAAATGGAATCAACAAAAGAAAAATAAAGACAAGTTATGATATCAAATTGAAGCAAGAATGAGACTTGAGAATGCATTTCATTAAAACCTGAACATGTTGCTGGCAAACCGCAGATGGACTTAGCTGTCAGGAAAGTATAGGATCCTAGGTAGACAATTCAGTGTCTATAAGATACAGTGAAAACAGACCAATTGCTCATGAGTTGTCCAGCTGTACTTTAGAGTGTCATTTATGAAGAGTAACAGAAATGTTGAAGAGCACCTGGGTTTCTCAGTCGGTTAAGCGTCTGCCTTCAGCTCAGGTCGTGATCCCAGGGTCCTGGGATGGAGCCCCACAGTGGGCTCCTTGCTCAGCAGGGAGCCTACTTTTCCCCTGCCTGCCGCTCCCCCTGCTTGTCCTTGCTCTCTCCCTCTCTCTTTCTGTGTCAAATAAATAAATAAAATCTTTAAAAAAAAATAGAAATGTTGAAATACAAAGTCATATTTAAATTACATTTCACATCATTTTTGAATTTCTGAATATAGAAAATATTTTAAACTTATTCATTTGAGATAAATGTTTTTTTAAGTTGTATTTAGTGTTTAAGGTATAAAATACCTGAGAGTAAGAAATTTTATTTGCAGGTTTTCTCAAGTACTTTTCCATCCTGTGTCTTTACTTTGGGAAGAAAACCTCACTACCATTTCCCTTTTCCATGTTATCTAGAGACCACTTCAAACTTTAATCTCCTTTCTAGTCTCCATTCAGACCTCTCTCTTTCACATCCAGGTACTTCTTCCTCCTAAAGGAGCACTGTATTCACATTCCTTTCCCGCTCTAATTCTCAAGCCCTAATTCAGACCATCATTATTTTTTAAGTACACAATTCAGACAACTTCTTGTCCCAACCTCTAAACTCTTTTTCAAATTTATTACTACTCAGCATGTGGTCCTTGCATTGGAATAACATGAGGTTCTGAGTTAAAAATGTTGGTCCTTTTGGGGAAAATATTCTCATTTACCTTTAGACACCGCTATGCCTTGTACAAAGTAGGTGTCTCAACAAATGTTTAAGTAGTGGAAACTTTATAATATATGACAGTCTTATATGGTACTTTTATAGTGCATTGTCGTGTATATTATATGGTGTACTTATGTACTCATCTTAATTATTTTGTTTAGTCTTCTGAAATAAAACATAAATCTTTTTTTCTTGTCTCTGTAGTATATATAGAAATGAAGGTGTTATTGCTAAAGACTGAAATTATTAACTCTTGAAAGCAGAATTATAATGGTAAATAGACCTAATCTGTCACCATGTCCATCGTGTTGATCATCTATTTTCTTTTTGTCCCCATCTTTCAAATCTTAGTTAAGAAAGATTATTTTCAGGAACCGTTTGCTATCTTAGTCTTAGAAATTAAGAAAAAATAATCGATAGGCTAATTCTCTTTTGATGCATCATTTCTGATTGGCAAAAAAGCTTATATAGCATATGAATCAGGTGATATAAATTGTACTTTCTTTTTCTGAGGAAAAGCTTATTGAGAAAACTCCTTTTTTTTCCCCTTCACAATTATTTTGACTACTCAGTGAATTAAAGCTGTAATTTAAGCTTCAGATTTTCCTAACAGTTCCATTTCTCATTTTCTAAAATCCAGGAGTCAGAGGACTACATATGTAGCACAATATATGCAGTTCCGTTGGCAAGTATTTACTTTATAAGTGCCAAGGGCAAAAATGTAAATGATAATGTCACTATATTTGTCTGGTAAATTTTGCACACCAACATAATCTATTCCTTTTTTGACACAGGTATATTTTCCTAGCCGAATAAAACATAACTATGTAAAAATTGTAACTGGATAAAAAAGATAAATTGATAAAACCCTTTAAATCTTGGCTAAAGTCGATTCATTATTAATAAGATACTTTAAAAACTGAATGCAGATTCCTTTACAGACTCTTTTATTAGTCTCTCTCTTCTACTTCAAGTGTCACAAATGTCACTTTTATATTTTTCAATTTATGTGATGCATGCTGCCGTGGCGCCTAAGAGCATAATAGAAAAATGAAAACCTAAACTAATCAAAAGCTTCCCATACTGGTGAACATAAAATTGTTTTGATGGCTTCCTTCTTAGTAGCTTGTGGCATAAAAATGCAGTTAGTAGAAGCATTGTTCCTATTGACTTCATTTGAAATCTCAGGAAAAAATTTTACTTTCTTAGGAATTAACTTTTAAAATTATTTTCACATGAGAATTACTGAGAAGAATTAGTATAAATATTATTTTAAACAAAAATATGGACTATATGCACTAGGTTTTTTGACACGATCCTGCTATGACATAATCTTGGCCATGCTTTCATGGCTGAAATATTGTGATCAGTTACTTATCAAGTATAAAAACATCTTGGTAACATCAATTAAGTACATGTAGTAGTTAAGAGCACAAGTTTTAGAGTTAGTCCCAGTTTTGAAATACAGTTCTGTTCCTCGTTGCCTCCGTACCCCAGGAAATTTACTCTTCTGGGTCTGAATTCCTTCAGTTGAAATGTAGGAACAATAAAACTCACCTTATTGGTTAGAGCTGTTGAGAAGATTAAAGTATGTAATGTATTGAAAATGCCTGGAACAAACACAGTGCTTAGTATGTGAGAAGTAACTATCATCCATTATGGTAGCAAGAGTAGTATTTATATTTTTAGTACCCATTGAATGAGATATTCATAGACTCCTGGCCCCAGATTAGAAATCATAACATAAAATGTAACTCAAGGACTTTCTATTGTTTTTGGTTGCAGAATTGCCTACAGTGGTTCAAGCTAAATTCCTAGTTTAAGATTCTTTTGAGAAAAAAAGCATATTTTAAAAATCCTTAACCTTCACACCAAAGGAATTATCTCTTAAAAAAAGAAGTAAGAAATAATAAAACAATTATTTTAGAAGGATTATTTTAAAAGGATGCCTTTCTTATATCTGAACATATTACTAAAGATGATAAATAAGGTAATATAACAGTGTATTTGTTTTGATGGACATATGGAGGATAATAAAAACCAGACGCAGATTGTATCTATGCACTAACCAGGATTATTCCTATAATGCGCTAGCATTATGCTGGTGTATGTGTTCCTTTTGGGGGATTTACAGTGAGAACTCTCAAATATATAATATATACCATGTAGCCCATCATCATCTTTAGAAATTATCATGTGGCCAATTGTTTTATGCCACAACTACTTTCTACTCTTCCATAATTTGCTGAAGCAAATCTAATACATCTTATGTCATCTGTAAATTTCTCAATGTGTATCTCTAGAAGATAAGGATTCTTGTTTTCTACAAGAGTACCATTATCACACTTTAAAATGATAATTTCTGGATATCATCAAATGTTAGGCATTGTTCACAGTTTCAATTGTTCCTTAATTATGATAATTATCTGAAGTTTGTTTGAATCAATATCTAGATAAAATGTATTTGATACATCTTTTAAGGCTCATTAATCTTCTTACAGTTGCTTTTCTTTTTTTAACTTCTTAAAATTTACTTGTTGAAGAAACTGGGTAATTTGTAGAATTTCCTACAGACTGAATTTTGCTATGTAGTTTAACACACACTTCTTATCCTATTTTTCCTGTAAAGTTACAGTAAATAGGTCCAGACTTAATCAAATCTAGGCTTCATTTATTTGGTTGCGGGGGGAAGATTAATTTGTAGGTGATGGAGTGAGCGTCCATTAGGAGGCTGATGTCTGTTTGTCTCTATTTCCGGTGATTGCCAACCATTCAAGTTCAATGCTTAGATCCATGAATTCATGAGGTATTGCACAATGTTGATATTCTAACATTCCTTCTTGATTTATTAGCTATAATATTTCTATAAAGAAAAACTTCCTCCTGTTATTTGGATAACTTCATGATTGGTTGAACTGATAACACATGAAAACAATCTATAGGGGTGTCATCACACAACTAATATTTTCAAATATCTGCCAACTTTATGGTCATTATAGTTCAGAAATGGTGATTGGTATATCTCTGTGTGTTTATAGATCCATATGTTTGTGAATATATGTTTATAGACATAGATCTCCCTATGTATTTAAAGTTGAAGTCATTAAAGTAAGAATACCAGAGATTAACCTAGAATTTTCTGATCTGTTGATCACTTGTGTTTATTTTGTTTTTAATATTTTGTTTCTATAAAATGTTAATTAAAAGGGAATGCAGTGGTGTCTTTTGAAAGAAGAGGATGTCATTCCCCGTATCAGGGCAATGGAAGGCCGTAGAGGAAGACCACCAAATCCAGATAGACAGCGAGCAAGAGAGGAATCCAGGATGAGACGTCGGAAGGGTAGACCTCCAAATGTGGGAAGCGCTGAGTTTCTAGATAACACAGATGCCAAATTGCTAAGAAAATTGCAAGCTCAAGGTAAGAAATATAATATATACAACACTGTTATAATCACTAAAAAAATCTGTGTATCTCTGACTTATGAATGATTGATACTATTTCACTTTCTAAAAACTAGATATTTCTGTTAGAATAAAAATGAGAAAGTAAGGAATCCCACCGGTAACTGGAGTTCTTTGATTAGGTAAGCTCCTTTCGAGAGCCATACTCATAAACACACAATACCCTGTGTGTTTAGAACTGCAAAGGTGGGGGATAAGCTTTTAAGGCTTGCACAGAAAGGGAATCAACCAGCACTTGGCACATGCCTTAAGGTTGTGCCAACATTCTGGAAATTCTCATTTTAACAGCTCCCGATTCCTTGAGGTGGTACAAGGGAATAACTACAAAATATGTGGAACTGTGGAGTAAATTTTCAGTCAGAGAACTCCAATTACTGGTAAGTAACCCCAGTCTTATTAGTTTGGGTTCTTCTGTAGTCTGGATATATGACATATATTTTCAAAATGGCCAGCTAGTAGATTTAAATCAAAAAGTATTTCTTTTAAGATCACTAGAAAGTGTTACTTATCAAGCACAGAGTGCTCATAATAACCTCAAAGGTATTATAACTCAAAACTACACATAAATTATCAACATGAAGTTCTTATGCTATGCCTGACACAGAGAAAGGTGACTAAAATAAAATAGTTCCGTTATGAATTACTAGTTACAAATGTGAAGCCTCTTAAGGCTATCTGGATATACATCAGTACATGTGTTGGTATCTTATGGTCACAAGCATATATATATGTATACACACACACACACACACACATATATCAATATAAAATAAAGGTTTAATAATAAAAATTGACTTAAAAGACCAATAGAATTTTACTTCCTTTATGGTTTTTTCCGAGAGAAAAAGCTTGACTTATTTCTCTTTATTGTAAATACCATCATAATATTGACTTCTTTGTTGCTGCTTTGTTTTTATTGTAAAACAGACACCCACAACAAAACTCATAGAACAGAATGCTTACAATAAAATACTCATTCTCACTCACTTTAAAATAAAAGACTCTCATGAGTGGCATCATTATTAATAGTTTTTTGTAAATCTATCCAGAAATGTGTACACACACTCCTATATACACATACGGTCATATGATACAATATATATGTTCATACACATGTGTAATATGTTGTATTATATATACCCTTTTTTATTTCTAAAATAAATGGTCTTATATTTTTCCACTTAATTTATCTTGAACGTCTTAATCTATCTGCACTTAAAAATCAACCTTATACATGTAATAGCTGAATAGTGAGTGAGGCACTGTGTATGGCTCTACCATACTTCATTAAATCAGTCTTTTCTGATGACTCTTTGAGGTGTTTCCCATTCTTTACCATCACAAACAGTCCTGCAGTAAACAGATATTGCACATTTATTCATATCCTTCTGTGGGTATGGTTATCTATGTATAAAATTGTAGAGAGAGAATCTTTGAATCAAAGGGTATGTGCATTTTCAGCTTTGATAGATAGCAGGCAAATATTGTCTCCAAAAAAGTTGCACTAATTCATACTTCCACAAATAGCATATAAATCAACTGCCTGGCATATCACTTAGTGTCATATAAGTTTTTCTCTTCCCCAGTATGTTAGTGAAATTTTTTTTAGTTTATTTATTTATTAATTTAAGTGATCTCTGCACCCAATATGAGGCTCAAACTCATGACCCCACGATCAAGAGTTGCATGCTCTTCCAACTGAGCCAGCCAGGCACCCTATTTGTCAAATTTTTATGTTATTTTATTTGGATGCTGTTAAAACTTTCATCTCCCCTGCACAGTTACTAGTGAAGGCTGTAAAAAAGTTATTAACAGATATAGCCATAAATGATGAGTTTTTAAAATTAATATTGTCAATAATCCACTGACTCTTCTGGAGAATGTATAATAGTGATGAGTATGCATTGTTTGCCTAAAATAAGAAAGCTTAAAGTTAACTGATACCCAAAGCATGGGCTCTTCATGCATATCTTGCATATCTAATACAAATACTATTAATACTTAGTATCTAAAATAGCAATTTATATTTTCAAAATGAACTAAATTTTATTTTAACAATATAGAAGCTAATTATTTAACTTTTACCCAAATGCCTTTTCTCCCTCTGGATTTCAAATTGGTTTGTATTCTGTTATATAGGTCTCCCTTGTTGTGTTATGTTGCATTTGGCAAGTTCTGTTATCTTTGACCTGATTATATATATATATGTTTTTTCTCAACATGTATATAAATATTAAATATTTAACAGTAAATAAATAATTATTATTAATACTTAGAAGCATATATGGTAAAATATGTGTGTTTTTTCTTGGGAAGAAAGGAATGAATCACTTTATCACCCCCTTTTATTTCTAAAAGCCCTCTATGTTAACAGTTTGAGGGGGTTATCTGAGGGGATTCTAGAAGTTTCTGTTATATATTATTATCCTACTAGGCCTCAACTAGACTGAAAAACTGGACTTAATTTGAAGAAAAGTTCAGAGCAGTAAAATAAATGCAAACTTGTACATCAAGCATTATGAAATGAGAGCTCTCTAATTTCTCAAGAGAATAAAAATAAGAATCTGAGAGGGTTTCAATATGGAAAAGAATTTTAACCTAATAAATTGCCAATACCATTAATACCTTGAATTTTCTAAGCTATCAGATAGTACCTCTCCATTTCATGTATCATAGAATCTGAGATGCTATAGTCATTGCAGTGCACCATTATTTTAGGATGTACCATGAAGAAAGAAAAGTGCTGCCAATTGTCAGACACATTCTGATTTTAGACTATATTTAAAAATGCATCTTAGTATCAAAGAAATATGGTATATATAAAATATCCTTAATCATGTGTGTAAACTATTTCAAAAATAAACTTTTATCTTTGAAATTTAACTAGGTAATTCTTAATCCATAAAAGATAATTTCCAAATTGATATTTTAAAAGTTAGTTATAATAGATAATGTATTCAGCAACCATAAACTAAATAAATGAGAAGTTATTGAGAGCAGTTTATTTCTCAGAGTGTGAGTAAATTTTCTAGGTCTTCTAACTCATTCTCCTTCCTCCATAGTGTTTTTAACTTTTAAAAACATATTCCAGCTGCTCATAATATAAAGTTTAAGTTATGTGAATTTTTAATGATGAATAAGAATTTTATTTTATTTTATTTTTAAAGATATTATTTATTTATTTGACAGAGAGAGAGAGAGAGAGATCACAAGTAGGCAGAGAGGCAGGCAGAGAGAGAGGGGGAAGCAGGCTCCCCGCCAAGCAGAGAGCCCGATGCAGGGCTCGACCCCAGGACCCTGAGATCATGACCTGAGCTGAAGGCAGAGGCTTAACCCACTGAGCCACCCAGGCGCCCCATGAATAAGAATTTTACCCCCCTGCTAAAGTAAAAAGATAAGGGTTGAGCTTTTAAATGGTTTTCTGTCCGAAGGGTTTAAAAATAAAAATTATTGTGTACTGTGTGGGGCTTGAAGTTGGCCAATACATTCATACACAAATACACACCTAAATATAGCATTTATTTATTATAAGCCAGACTTCTATTTGAAACCATCGGTTTAGCCTGAAACAAAAGATCATACCTATGCCACATTTTCTAGGACACATTTTTTTAATCACTTCACACATCTTTATATTTTAAGGCAGACTTAGATCTTTACAATAGAGTTCAGTGAAAGCTTTCCGTTCTTAAATGTTAGAAAAATAGTCATATGATACTATCATAGGTGAGAACAGTATCCTTCAGGAGTATTATTATTGGAGTTTACTGATTCTGCAACCTCTTTTATAGATTTTTATTTCCAGGGTATTTAGTGAAGAGAAGATCCTTTTTATGTGGCTCAGAAATTTTTGATGATGCTTATAACCTAGTGTTGAAAATAATTGGAGGATTAGAGATATATTTTACCATCATTTTCCATTTCATCTTTCATTAACAATTCCAGTTTACTAGATAAAATTAGACCCTTTACATCCCATCTTCTTTTTTAAAGACTTGTTGGTAGAAAATCAGCCGTAGTAACCAAGGTCACCTCAACGGTTACAAGGACATAGGATTAGGTTCTTATCTAAAATCTCGAGTCATTCCACTTTTCTTAAAAGTTTTTAGAACTAGTAGCATGTAGACTGTGAAGTCAGAAGGACCAGGGTTTATATCTTGACTTTGCTTTTTAATCATTGTGAGCCTTAGTTATTTCATCTGTAAACTGGGCATAATGTTGCCTATCTCATAAGATTGTTATGAAGATTAAACAAGTTCATGTAAATTTAATGCAGAAGTTAAGTAAATGGCAGAAATTATTAGTAAATCTCAAGATATTCAGGTGTCAGCCAGCCAATCATATTCATTATTGAATATAATATATAGACTTCTTAAAACTCATCTGCTAAAAAGTTTAAAATAATGTCTAATGTAAGGTGGTATTTTATGAGTGATACTATGATACCCCACTTTTATAGTTAAAAGTATTCTGACCAAGTTTGCCAGCAAAAGAAAGCATGACATTACATGCTTTCTCTATCAGTTACCTACTGCCACAGTAATTCTGGGAAACAGCCAACCACAAAACTTCAGTGATGTACAACACAGGCATTAATTGTTGCACAGATGGAAGCAGCTGGAGGGAAATTAGGCAGCTCTGCTGATTTGGCTGGGCTTGTTCACATATGGGAAGTCAACTGACTTCACGTGTCCCAACCTTCAGCAGCCTAGCCCAAACATGTCCTTACAGTAAAGGGCAAGGCACAAGAGTAAACATAGAAAGAGTACAAATATATTTTCAAACTTCTGTGTGCATCACAATTGCTAACATCCTGTTAGCCAAGGAAGATCACATGGCTGAACTCAGCATCAAGGGACAAGAAAATATATTTTACCTCTTGATGAGAGGAACTGCAAAGACACATTGCAAATGACATGGAGAGAGGGAGGAATGAACAGTTGGGACCATTTTAATTATGGCAGTCTATCCCAGTTTCATACATTTGTCCTTAAAACTTATGAGGGCTCGGTTGTCTTCGAAACTCACTGACATTCTGTACCCTTTTTATTTAGGAGATTTAGACCCTCTCCTTTATAAATGAAAATGTCACTGGATTCAGAAACGTTACCATTTATATAGCTGATTGAGATACCGAGTTTTAGAGGCTTTATATTCTATTTTGATTTTTTTCCTTTTTATATATTCTGTTACTTTTAAGACTGAAACTAAATAACTATTTTTGCGTTTTAGCAGCTATTCTCCTACAAAGTAGGGATTACATGAAATGTGAAAAAATATACTTAGATTGGCCTCTGTAAAGAGGATTAAAAGAAGTATCATTTTTGTGTAGTTCTGTATATGGGATCATATTTGGTGAAATAATTTGGCAGTTTCTAGGGGAAATGGACATAAAATTTTCTGCCACCCCATTCTCCCAGTTGGTATCTAACCTTAGGCAATTTTCTTAAAAATTATGTCCTTCATGATGATACCTGTTTCACACAGTTATTGTTTTTTGGTTAGCAGTTATGTAAAGTTGTTAATAATATTCCTTGAAATTTGTGTGTTTCAGAAATAGCCAGACAAGCAGCACAAATAAAGCTTTTGAGAAAACTTCAAAAGCAGGAACAGGCCCGGGTTGCCAAAGAAGCTAAAAAACAACAAGGTGGGTGATTTAAATGAAAACATAAACATGAAAGTAAGTATTGGGGAATTCATAAGAAGTTTCTCATCTTGATTCCCTTGCTGATAATATCTGTGTTTTGGTTTTTCACCATAGCAATAATGGCTGCTGAGGAGAAGAGGAAGCAAAAAGAACAAATAAAGATTATGAAACAACAGGTACGTTTATGCGTTGGGACTGATTTTTAAAACATAAGTGTTATGTTGAGGCTCTATTGGTATATGTATATATGTACATTATTTTCATTTTGATTTCTGAAATAATAGTATTTCACATTAATGTTATGTATCTCAGAAAGTTGTCCTCTTGCATTAGTGAAAATCCATCTCATCTTTTTTAAGATTTTATTTATTTGAGAGAGAGAGAGAAAGAGAAAGCGCGTGCAGGCAGAGGGAGAGGGAGAAGAAGCAGGCTCCCTGATGAACAGGGAGCCCGATGCAGGACTCAGTCCCAGGACCCAGAACCCTGGGATCATGACCTGAGCTGAGGGCAGATGCTTAACCGACTGAGCCACCCAGGTGCCCCTACAATTCACCTTGTTTTTAAACCAAGTCTTCTACTTCCAAGTTTTTAGAGATTACCAAAAAGTAAATCTAAGTATTTTTAATATGCTGGTAGAGTTTGAATATAAGTGGACATCTTGAACAGCTTTCAAACTTTTTAAAGTAGTGTATCAGTAAATGAATGCTGTTGCTTAAATGTTCATATTTTGGTAAGAAAATCTTGTTGTTATGAAACAAATATGAGTAAAAAGTTAAACTCAAGTTATATAGAATAGGGTTTGTCCCCACTGCTTCTGAATGCTTAAAAATTTCTACTGCAAAAAAATAAGAAAGCACTATTTCAGCATATCCAGCATTCTATCTTATGTCTACAATATCTCTCCCCTATGTAGTTTTCAAAATTAAGTATAGTTAAATGAAGTGATATTTAAATTTTCATAGGTAAAGCATTACATGACAAGATAATCAACTTCATTTAAGATGGGAGTGTGTGAACTCCTCTGTCATCTCTACATCTTCACATAACCATGAAAGGAGAAAGGCAAATGGGGAAACTACGATTTGTTTAAATTTTTTAACAGCAAGTAGTTATTTCTGAGTATGAAACAAAGTAAATTATGTTATTATATAAATAGCTGCTAAATAAATGGGTTGGGCTGGATGTGATGTGGTTATCTCCAAGGTTCCTCCCAGTATTGGTTAAGGCAGTGGGATTAGGGAGAGTTGATGTGGAATAGGGAGCCAGAACTTTAATCTGTAGTCAGGGAGCTGAGAGTTGAATATGGTCTCTGCTGCTTAATATTTTTGTGACCTTAGATGAGTTACTTAACCTCTGTGTCTCTGTTTCCTCCATGGTAAAAGAAAATAACTGCATTAGCTAACAGTTAAATGAGATCATGAATGTAAAATGTCTACCACAATGCCTGGCACAAAAGAAATGCTCACTTTTTAAAAGATATAAAACACCAAACTATATGGTATAGTCCTTTACTGTAATTTAATATAGTCAACTGTAAACTTGAATTCTTTCCTTAGTTTGTTGACTGTGACTGCTAAAGACACTGTAAGATTGACTTAAAAATATGTAGTCTCATTAATACATTTATTCAAATATTATATTTACTATATATTACATATATTTGTAAAAATAGTTTATATTTCATTTTAAGTGAAAGACTATTTTTTTATGGCTTATCCTATTTCCTGATGGCTAGAGACCCATCAAATCCCATCCGTACTCTCTAAGTTCAGTTTTGTGATCCTAAACTCTTGAAGTGGCTGCATCCTAAGCCTACATAGTTTTTGCTGCTCATCAGAAAAGCATTGGGGTCCCAAGGTTCCAGCAACATTAATACAAATGAACTGATATTAGATATTCATCAAGACATTTCTCTGAGGCTAGTCTCGTAATACCATTTGCCTTATTCCTTGTTGCCAACAAAATGAATCAACGTCTAGCATAGGTTTACTCACACACTCAGTTATACAATGCCTATTTTAAAGTCAGCATTAGATCATTAGATAAAATAGTAGCATGTGCTTCTCATCCTCTGGATTCTTTTTTCCACCTAGTAGACCCAAAATATCACCATATAGTCCTCAAAGCAATTTTCTGGAGGCTTACAGAATCATTATTATGAAGTAAAAGGAGCAAAGCATTGGAATCTGACCAGGTCTTCTCTGCATTTAGTATTTGACTTTAGGCAAATATTTACCCTCTATGAACTTCAATTTTTCCCTTAGGTTAAAAAAAAAAAAGATAAATTCAACTCCTGTTTTTTTTTAAATGATCAATAGGATATTTTATGTTCAGTGCTTGGGTACTCAAACTTATAAGGTGACCCAATATTATAATTTATAAAAAAGGTTTATCTCTGCTACTATTAATGACCGCACTACCAAATATATGTACATATATATAAATCACTTGGACAGCTAAGATGAAGTTCTGACTGAGTGTACTTAAGCCCAAGATTCCATACCTCTCTCTGTGCTTAAGAGAATAATGAATGACTTTTGCTGACTTGAGAACATACCACCTTATAACCTTTTGATTAACAAAAGCAAAAAATTAAATCACAAGTGTGGTTTACGTAGGTCTCAAGTTCTAATCTAAATAAAGATATCAAATGTGGATCAAGTACAGCCTTCTCTAAGATTTGGAAATGAAATAAAAGATACACTTGGGTTTTTATGTTTGGCAAGCTATAATTAATATTCCATACCAAGTAGAATCACCAAAAGCAAAATTATAGAATGGGTGCAGTCTTCTAAAATCAGAACAGTAATTTCAGAAATCTCATTTTCCTGCAGCGGAACCCTACAGGGAATCAATAACAGTGTGGGGGAAAAAAGGAGTATGTTTAAAAACATTATAGCATAGCTTCAAAAGATACACTAGCATCTGAAGATTGGAATAGATATTGTAATAGAAAGCAGTATAAAATGTGTTGATTCTAGAATTCCTAGGACAAGTGCAATTTGCAAGTAGAACAATTTGAGTATTAAACTATGTGTTCTCATCAGTGCCAATTAGGGAATTTCAAAGGGATTTATGAACATGAAATTGTTAACAATGTGCTTATAGCATATTGCATAAATTAAAAAATCACATGTAAAGTTCTTATCAAACTTTACATGATCATTAAATTCTGAAACAATGACTAATATGTTAAATTCAGACAATGTGAACAACTAGTATGTCATATGAATCATTCCTGAGAATGTTAACTTATAATTAATCCATTTTATTTATTCATTTATTCGTTCATTTATTTATTTGAGAGAGAGCGAGCACTAGCAGAGGGGAGGGGCAGAAACAGAGGAAGAGGGAAAAGCAGGCTCCCTACTGAGCAGGGAGCCCGTCTTGGGGCATGATTCCAGGATGCTAGGATCACGACCTGAGCCCAAGGCAGACAACCAACTGAGCCACAGAGAAGCCCCAATAATTAATCCGTTTTTAAATAATGTTAGATTACTTCTGAATTTGGCTTATTGTAGTAATTAAAAGTAATGTCATGTTACGTTATTCACCACGTGAAATAAATTATGGTATGGAAATTGTTAATAATAATCTATTACAACTATATGGTACTATATACTTTTTAAGCATTTTAATTTCATCATAACATAGTGAGTAAAGGGCAAACACCTGTCCCTATTTTATACAAAAGTAGTTATTTATTCAAGATCATGCAATGAATGACAGTAACGCAGGACTAGCCTTAGGTTTTCTGACTGCTGAGGTACTACTTTTTCCTATTATTCTGACCTATATTTATCTCAGATTAAATATTACTTATACTTGTATGCAGGTAAAATGAGTTTAATTACCTCGGCTTACCTGGTTTCTATAT
Source organism: Potos flavus (assembly GCA_028534135.1). Taxonomy (NCBI): domain Eukaryota; kingdom Metazoa; phylum Chordata; class Mammalia; order Carnivora; family Procyonidae; genus Potos; species Potos flavus. Next base: position 108,420,024 of record CM052883.1, on the reverse strand, counting down.
CCTTATTTAGCGTTTGTACTTTACAAATTGTTTTGAGAAATTTTATGAAATCATATTAATTTAAAACATGAATGTATATATGATGTTAAGCTAAATCATTAAATTTTATATCCAGCATGGGCAACCTTTGGTAAATGTATACTTATATCTTAAATCATATGATTTCACTTAAATACTTTTCACCTATATATTTAGTTTATTGTCTTAGATTATCATTATTTTTTCTACAGGAAAAAATTAAAAGAATACAACAAATCAGAATGGAAAAAGAACTTCGAGCCCAGCAAATTCTAGAGGTAGAACTCTTAAGTTTGATATAATTAAAGCAACATAGTCATATATCTTAAAGTCTACAAAAATGAAAATTTTACCCACATGATCTCTCACTCATACAAATTAATATGTTCATCAGAAATTATCTTTAAACATAACACATAAAATAAGACCTTATCTGAACCTTACTTAGCAAGCTAATCTAATCCTAACAGTAGAAACGCAGAAAATGAGACAAAAAAGAAAATAAAGGAAACCTCTGAGCAGCCAGTATAGTTGTCAGAAAGTTCCTGTGCTAAAACTCATGTTCTTTACTTTTAGAAAACTCATTAGGACTTATAGTCAGATATTTACTTTCAATTTAGAAATAAAACATTACAAAAGTAAAAGTAAATTTTAAATATAGAAACAGTTTAACTAGCTTGGTTTTCTGTTTTCAAATATATCCCTCTTCCCCTGAAGCTACTGGAATAGGGCTAGAGGACATATATTGGCAACAGCAAAAGTTAATAACCAAAAGACAGCAAAGGAAAATGCAGAAAAACTCCAACCTGCATATATAGGAATTCAAAAGCCTAGCAAGAGTGTGTAATTTTGTAGTTGAATAGCAAACAATTTTCAACACCTTAATAGCCAAAATACATTACTCTATCAAACCGTGTAGTATAATAACTGTTTAGAACAATGTTCAGAACAATGGCCCTGAGTCATCAAGAAAAAGCCAAATTGTGCTAAGTGTACTATGTCTCAACAGGCATATGTCTCAAAATTATTTTCATCTAAAACTGTGAAAATAAGCTTTTAATGTGTAAAATTATTATAACCTCTCAGCTATTCAGGAAACCATTGCCATATAAAACAATTCCCTGAGGACTCCAGATAGCTGAGGGTTTTTTCTTTGTTTGTTTTTTAAAGATTTTATTTATTTATTTGACAGAGAGAGAGATCACAAGTAGGCATAGAGGCAGGCAGAGAGAGGGGGGAAGCAGGCTCCCTGCTGAGCAGACAGCCTGAGATCATGACCTGAGCCGAAGGCAGAGGCTTAAACCACTGAGCCACCCAGGCGCCCCCAGATAGCTGAGATTTTCTGTTACGGTTTTTTTCTGTGTAGAAATATACACATATTTCCTTACCCACTTCAAATTAATTTTAAAACTCCCAAATAGAAAATATGCCTATCTTAAAGTAAACTGACAATGACTACTGGATAGTTAAAAAACTTCTGGCTAAAGACTCGAAGATAGTAAAACTCAAATTTGATAACGTGATCTTGGCATTCAAAACGTACTTCATGAAATATGTTTACTTAAAAAAAAATAAAAGCCTTTAACTAAACCACCTTGTACATTTAAATCATCTGAGTAATGGATTTCTTTACCTCAAATTTCAAGTGTTAAAAAAGACATTTCTAATAAAGAGGACATGTGCATTTTTAATGTGTTACTGATTTATTCATTAAATAACTTTTGCTTATCGGTGAAAATCCACTCCATTTTCTAATTTTTCCACACTGATCGTGTTTTACTTTTAAAAGTAAGAGTAAACTTTTACTTTTAGTAAGTAAAAAGATAAAAGACAATACGTGCCACAAAATCAGGGTTTTTTTTTTATTAATTTTTAAGTTAAAATGACATCAACACTCAGTTATTTCAGACTTTTACCAGAGATTGAAGAGTAAAAGCTGACATACTCTTATGCATTTAAAACCTTTTTGTATATCTTAATACTAATCTATATGTTAAAAATTAAATTAGTATGTTAAATATAATGTTAACTGGGGGAAATATGTAATTGTCTACATATATGTTACATATTGTTTTGTACCTTGTGAGACATGTAGTTCCATTTTCAAGTCTGAGATTATTTTCAAGTTGTAGTGGTGCTGTCGCATGACTTTGAGACCTGTTTTGCATGCACAGGCTAAAAAGAAAAAGAAGGAAGAAGCAGCAAATGCCAAATTATTGGAGGCCGAGAAACGAATAAAGGTTAGTTTAGATGAGAACCAGAGTTTTTATTTTTCAAAAATAAAAACTATGTGATGTTACACTGGTATCAATTACATGAAAAAAAAAAAAAAGCTCTCCTCAAAATGATTATCTTAAAAAAAAATGTTTAGCACAGATACAACATGTGTATAATGTGTGCTTTTATTGTATGTATATTGTATGTATATGTTTTTTTAATTTCATTATACAGGTTTTATGTGATGCTTTGAGTTCTTCAAGTAGCAAACATCAAACCAGAAATGCAAACTATTGCATAATACCTGTATATAGTTTTGCTGAATCAGAATAATCTTCCTAAAGCTATTTTGTGTTGTTGATGTTTATGTTTCATTGTGTCCTAAATCTGATTCTGTACTTAGATTATAACTTGGTTAATGTCCAGCAACTGTTTTAGCTATTAAAAACTGAAGAGCCTACAGAAACAAAACCCTAACTTGAGCAAACCGCTACTTGCCAATAATAAAATTAGCCATTGTTAATTACTGTAATGTTTTGGTTTTGATTTTCTGTCATGAAGCATTGGACTCCCCCAACCACACACACACACACACACACACACACACACACTCTCTCTCTCTCTACCCCTCACCTTCCACTTTTTCTCATAATTAATTACTGAAAGAGGGCAGCTTAGTGATCCTACTGGTTTCAGAAACAGGCACAATTATATATCCTATAAAGCCAGGGAACTGTTAGTTACCTTTTCTACATTGACTTTCTTACTTTTTTCTTTAGATTTCTACCCCTTTTCATCGCTTCCCTTAATATCATCTAGATTTTTATCTTTGTAAGAATAGTTACATTGATGACATTTGTAGAATTGCTTGCATTAAGCCCGACCCCCATGGGGTAGTGCCCTGGATTATAGCTGAGCATGAGAATCTCAAACTGATCTCAGTCTGTTGTTTACTTTCATTCATAGAAAGTGTACAGAAATGATATGGATGCTGTTAAGGTATAATATAGTATATTTGGGAATTTATGTCGAGTGGAGAGAGTTCTAATCAGCTGGATTTGAGGGTTGCTCTATATAATGTATTAAAGTAATTTTAAAGATACATGTGTCAATTGTATCTGATATGCTCTGACTATTTAGCTAGTCAGTTCAGTGAATGTGCCACTGAAATATGCTATTAGGTTATTGAATTTTAAATTTAAATGACTACTGAATAGGATCCTTGCTACTGTCGTATAATCTTTCTATATTAAGTAGAAGCATATGAAATTGCCACTGTGTAAGTAAAATATGATCAAACATTTGCAATTCCATATGGTTTGACTATAGAGTCTCAGAAAAGGAACTTCTAATACTTGTACTATGTTCTAAATCTTCCCTAAGAATTACTTATTAAAAGTTTCTTATTTTTAAGGAAAAAGAAATGAGAAGACAACAAGCTGTTCTTCTAAAGCATCAGGTCTGTATACATAGAGTTATACAATTGTTGAAATGTATGTTTTATAATTTTTCTTAAGTCTATTTTGGGGAAAATCTTCAAAATGTTTTCTTAAAAGTTTCCAATTTAATTCCTGCTTAAGTTTTTCCTTCATCTTATGGTTTATTGCCTTGCTTTGGTATTGGTGTCTTTTGGGGGGTTAAAAATTGGTTTCATGACTCTGTGATTTCTGTTTCATAATGTTGTGCCAACTCTTTCTACCAGGAGTTGGAGAGGCATAGACTAGATATGGTATGGGTATGTTTATTTTTGTACATCTAACACCGCATTGTGATTTGGTTGTGATATGGTTGTCATAGCAATGCATAAAGTGTAGCACTGGCTGCTGTCATATTACATACTGCTGCATGGCTTTACAGCACAGTGCATTGCATACATCTGCTTGTCTGTCTATAAAGAAGTATGATACATCTCCTCCAAGATTTCTAATTGAATTTTGCAAGCCTGGCTGCTGTCTAAAAATTTACATTACTGATGTCACAATGAAAGTCGGATCACTATGCAATTAGATACGATAATGACCCATATTCTCCCATCATTCTAGGTGCAAAACTGCCATTGAAGACAATGGGAATTTTGAGTTAGGTTGATGAGAGAATATGAAACATATTCTGGTTTTAAAGACAAAATTTGAGAAATTTAGAAATATCCCTTTGGGGGGACCAAATACATTTAAACAAAAAGAATTCATTAGCTATAACTGTGATTTTTTTATTTTAAAATAAAATGAAATTATCAAAACTCATGCTTACCTTATTTTCATACTGTGCCTTTTACATTTCATTTATTAGCCCATGGTGCAGCTTTTATGGTCTTAAATAGCGCATCAAGTGGCAGACATCAGTAAATAGGAATATCTTATTTCATTGGTGTTGGTATGTGAACCACAACTAGTTTAACTAAATTGGTATAAAAGCTTTAAAAAAAAATCTGTCTAATTTGTTGGTGGCCTATTGAATTTACAAAATGATAGTGTGCTTGAAATAAAAATAACTTAATTCTAAAACCATGAAGTGAAAGTGATTATAAATCAATTTCTGCCTGATCTAAAAATTTAAGAACAATACAACCTTTAGTTTAATTGGCCTATAGTACATATTTGTGGTTTTTCTAATAGCAGATGTAAGGTAACTGACCTGTTCCAGCCAACCATTATGCTTTTTGTTCTGCCAGCTTTTGAAGGAGCATCACAACTGACCATAAGTAAATCTTGTATGCTTCTGTTTACACTGTCTCCATGTTCATTGCTTTACCTTTTTGCTTTTGATTGTTCTTGTATTTGCTTTCTAAACCTGAACTAAAACATGCACAGACTGGCCATTCTTGTCTTATATTTAGTATTTACTGTGACTTGTCTATAAATGCTAAACATGCTATACTGAGTTTTGTTTTGTTTTGTTTTGTTTTTCCATTTCAAAATCAAACTATTAATTATAGTTATTTTCCTAATTTTATCTGGCCTAATAGGAACGAGAGAGAAGGAGACAACATATGATGCTTATGAAAGCTATGGAAGCTCGTAAAAAAGCAGAAGTAAGTGCATGTTTCTAGGAAAAGTACTAGTATTTTTTCCTAAGCATTGGTTTTTCTAAATAAAAATTTTTCATAGTATAGGTTTGTTATGGTTTATTGACTTTCAAAAGCAAGCCAAATATTAAAGATAATAACTGTTAGAATATAAAAGAATGTAGGAAGGATTCCAATCTATGTGTTAATTTTCTTGGCTGAGATTTTAATTATCTTTTTTTTAATGTAGTGAATGGCATTCGCTTGGATAAAAGTAGTCATTTATTACTGTGACCACAGTTTCACAAAATTAATATTACAGCATCCCTAAACAAGTCCTGTGTGTCCTAACTGAAACACCAGTCAGTCCAGCCATGGAATTCTGCCTTCAGAATTAATTATTCTTTACTCTTCTATGTGTAAAATTGGGCTTAAGTACTTTCCTTAGGATAGACTTTGAACAGATAATTCAGAATAAGGAAATTATTGAAATAAGTCAAAATGAGCACATTTGGAATGTAATAGAAAGAAATTAAAGGTTAAAATATATATTACAAAGGAATGCATTGTGTATTAAAACAGCTGAATAGAGGTATGGCCATGATATCCAGGGCTTTGGAGTCTGAGAGACTCAGAATTCCCGTGCTCACTCTAAAGCAACTTGCTTTACCTCTTCAGGCTTGACTGCTTGCTTGTTTCCTTCCTTCCTTCCTTCCTTCCTTCCTTCCTTCCTTCCTTCCTTCCTTCCTTCCCTCCTTCCCTCCTCTCCTTCTGTTTTTTTGTTTCAAATTTTTATTTAAATTCTGGTTAGTTAAAGTTTATTTCTTCTTTTAAATTGAGATAATGATACCTACCTCTTAGGATCATAAGATTATCAACTGAGGGGCGCCTGGGTGGCTCAGTTGATTGGGCCACTGCCTTCC
>CM052883.1:108324827-108413362 GCA_028534135.1 Potos flavus | reverse complement strand
ATTATCAACTGAGATAAACATTTAGTAAATGAGAATTAAAAATAACAGTTTGGTCTGGAAGTTTGAGAGGCCTGTATTTTCAATATTTTGGCCTCAGCTCTGGCTTACATCTATCATTATAGATTTCTAATATAGAGAGACAATAAGTATATTGTTTAGAAACCTGGGCATTGTAACCCAGTTACCTGGATTTGAATTCTGGTTTCAGTGCTCTCCAGCTATGTGACCTTAGGCAAGTTATTTTACCTGTCTGTGATTCAAATTTTTCGTCTATAAAATAGAGATGATACCAGTTCCTATTTCATTTTGTAGTAATGATTAAATGGGTGTACATCTGTATGAGTGTATGTGTAAAGTTTTTGGAACAAAATGTAGCACCACACAGTGCTTATAATTCCTTATCACTGTCCATGTGTTTGCTGTGTAGAGTGGGCCCAGCAAGATGCATAGCCAAGTTGGGAACTACTAACATAGATTACTGCTAAAGCCTCTTCTAGCAATCACTTCTTGTGACTCTCCTAAATTTCATGGAAGTTTTGCCTTAACATTTTTCTTACTGTCTTTTCTTCCAAACCTGTTAATTATCCAGGCCCATTGACAGCCTTTACACTTAACCTAACAGTGAGTCTATGCATGAATTTATAACCATAATCTCTGAAAAATGACAAGCAGAGAAAGAAAGGCAACAGATTCTGAGAATTGGAGTGGCTGCTATCTCTGTTCCCTTCTAAAAGCAGTATGGCAGTGGCAAGAGTAGGAAAGGGGATTAATTAAAAGCTCAACCTAATTTCCTCCAATCTGGAGGATGGAAACTGAAGGAACAACTCAGGAAAAGGACCTAGAAAATTCCTCAAGAGACAAGTTCCTCTCTACCAAGTATACTTCTTTCTAGAGGGCTAAAAAGAACAGGAGCATGCCATTCTGATTTTTCCTGATGGGAAGAAAAGCTAAAGAAAGACAGGATAATGACAATAACCCAGAGCATTATCTCCAGATATATTAGAATTTAGTAGAAGAGGAGAACCCAAGAGTAAGAGTAAGATCATCAAAGAGAGTGAAAGTCCAGATTAAAAGGTGCCCAAAAGGCCCAAAAGGCATGACCTCTTCCATTAGTTTTTCATATTTCCTGTTGCCTGGGAAGAGAGTGGGAAAAGCTGCTGAAGAGAGGTGAATAAGATCTGGTTTGAGTGAAAGATAACAGCCACAGGATAAATGAAGGTAATTAAAATTAAACCTTCTAAGAATCTATGAAAGACAAGAGCACCTTTCATGGGAAGAAGATTTACCTTTGACTAGATAAAGCAAATCAGGTACATTGGTTCCAATACAACTTGGAAAGGGATATGAGAAACCAAGTACAGCTCTCCCTCTCCTAGCTCATTCATCCTCAGAAAAAAGAAACATGAATAACATACAAAGTATTCACACTTCTATCTGAAGTGCTTTGAAAAATAAGAATAAGTATCAGATAAAGTGAGAAAGAACTAAAAATAGAAGCACCTATATTGGGGCAATACACGTTCTGTATTGGGCTACCTACATCAAGCATAAGTAATTGGAAAAGGAATATCTAGGCAACCATGGCAAACTATTAAACCAAAAAAAGAGAGAGAGAGAAATGTGCATATATATATAAAGTAATTATTATGCTCTCTCTCCCTCTCTCTCTCCATATATATGTGTGTGTGTATATATATATATAATAATAACATAAAGCATAATAATTTAAGGAACCTCCCTTCCCGTGTTTGCATGCTTGTTTTCCTCAGCACTCCCTATGTGTTCTCCACAGGGCAGCCAGAGTGGTCTTTTCAGAGAGTGAGCCAGGTTACATATTAACACTAACCAGTGGCTTCTTATTGCAATCGTAGTGAAGTCCAAATCCCTCGCCATCACAAAGCAGTCCTACATGCTCTGACCTCCGCCTCTCACTCCAACTTTACCTCATACAATTTGTCTCTTAAGTACTATATTACAGTCATTTTTGGTTTTTTATTATCCTAAACAAGGGTCCTTACCATTGCTGTTCTTCCACCAAATATTCAAGTGGTTCTTATTTGTTGTTTAATTATAGATCAAGTGTTGTTAACTTGTCAAAGAGGCCTTCCCAGAACACCTAATTTTGCCTTTTTTTATACCCTACCTCTGGAACTCCATTCCATCATCTTATTTATTTTACAGTTGTTTATGGTCTGCTTCCTCCCAGGATGTAAGATCTTTGAGGACAGGAATCTTGTTTGTCTGGTCTACCACTATAGAGCCAGGTAGATAGTTGGAACTTAGAAAATTATAGTTGAATGAATGAGTTAAAATGCAAATGGCAGTTAAACAAATTAGTGACAAAAATATCATTAAAGAATGAGTACATTATTATGTTTTCTATCATATAATTTCTTTTATATAATAATAAAATCTTTTATTTTACTCTAGATGGTTTTCTTAAAGTTAGACATACAAGGAACTATTATTTAAAATGACATATGTCACAAATAATCCTTTATTGGAATGTTTAAGAGAACACCATAGGTAAAACTGAGCTCTTAAAATGTTATCCTCTGATAACTATAGATTTGTGAATAAGACCAGGTAATTTTACCAGTTATTCTGATTTTAAATTGTGTTCATCTATTGAATGGTACCTCTAGATCTGTGATCGACTAAGTATTTTTTTTAACTTCTTAAACTACTATTTTGTGCACAACATTAGATTAGATACCTCAGGAAAAGCAAAAATAATAACAATGATTTTTTTATCATATCAGAGAGATAAAAATTTACAGTGTAAACAGTTAGAAAGTAATTAGGCATATGTTTTTACTGGCAATCCAAACTTTAACCAGATCTTTACATCAATGTGCCACCTCTGTGAATATTAACAAAATATTCCTATATGTACTTGTCCATTTCCTTATTATTAACATGCAAAAGATGTAACTAGTGTTATTGCCAATAATGGACATATCTTGGCTTCATATTTTATGTCCTATTACCTATATATTTTTTTCTGTTGTTAACTATTAAGAAAACAAACTTTATTATAAAGTTAAAGCCATATGATACCTAGGCAGGGCCAACTAGAAGTTCTGAACTGGCCTATATGTGACTAATGAGGTTGAAGAACTAATGAGGTTGAAAAAATAAATGACTTTCACCTCGTTAACTAAAAATCTCCCTATAACATCTGAAATTATTCTAAGAACCTCCCCATATCCATCAAAGTAAGATGATAACACAAACATCACTTTTATGTTACTCTGTATACACTACACTGATCTTACTTTTTGATTTAGTATTAACTCAATAAATTTTTACTAAAATAATCCCAATTTCTATAGTTTTTCTGTTACATAAATCTCTAATTAGTGGAGCACCTGGGTGGCTAAGTCGGTTAAACATCTGCCTTCAGTTCAGGTCATGATCCAGGGTCCTGGGATTGGGGCGGTGGGGGGTGCATCAGATTCCCTAGTCAGCAGGGAGTCTGCTTCTTCCTCTCCCTCTGCCCCTCCCCCCTGCTCATGGTGTCTCCCCCACCCCATAAATAAATAAAAATCTTAAAAAAAAAACCCTATAATTAGTAAGTATATTCAGACTTACATAAATTACCTTACTTGTTATTACTCTCTTAGTAATTTTAAAGGATCATTACTATATCATCATAGTTCATAAATATTTTCATAAGAAAATGTAAGAAAGAATAGTTAGTCTCATGAATAAAAAAGGCTTATTTCCTAGGATAATTCAAGTATAATATGAGACACATCTGCTTTCATTATTACTAAGCACTAGAAACAAGTTGGTTAAAGCAATGTGACAAAGTAGCTCAAAATCTCCTCTTTCATTTATAAAAACTTTAAACCATACCAGTCACAAATTTATAGCCACTTTACCCATATTAACTGAATAATCAACCATAGTAATCATCAAGAGTCTTTTATAGGTCTCCCTCCAAGGATCAATAAACTATAAAAGGTTGTTAAATATGCAGCAATCACAGAAGATTGTGTCAGCACTTTAGGAGACAAAACCATAAAACAGAAGAGAGTAGTTCAGGTTTCAGAAGCCATCTAATAAACAATTTGAAAGCAGAAAATATATGTAACCCTTCCCCATCCATGATTCAAGTCATGAGACTATTTTATAATCCTATATTTATATTAGTTATTAGTTAGTAAAAAATGAAAATAAGTAGAATTGCACACATAGATAGTTTTGTTTAAGTAAACCCATTGTTCAGTTGAAGACATGGTAAATATATTTCTGTGGCATGCTTATATATTGTATTTATACAGTATACTTATAATGTACTTTAATTTTAAAGTTAAATAGTCTAAAAACAAATATAAAATGATTTTATATTAACTATATGTTAAAATGTTAAATGTCCTATAAACAAAGTCAATTTTTAAAAGATTATTATCAATTAATTTAGGTATATTAAAATCTCTGATTATCGGACTCAAGAATTATTAACAATTTTAATTTAAATTTAGGAGACATTTATAGTAGCTATTCTACAGAGTATTAGATACATAATCTAAAGTAAGTACAGACTTCTGTAATACCTTGGGAGATTTTGAGAAAATACAATAACTGGGAGGTTTATTCTTTTTAAATATTATATCTATAAAATAAAATTTTTATTAAAAAATAAAATGTAAAGGTCTCTCTCATCATCATGTGATTCATAATTTTTAAATTTGTTTAAACTTAATTTCATATTTTAAAAGTAAAAATAATCCCTTTAAAAAAATACCCTGATTGTTCTATTCATATTCAGTGTTACCATAAAACAGTATTACTTTTAATCTTTATGTCTGTCTTCTATAAATGGCTTGTATTATTAATCTTATTTATACTTATTGTCTCCCTGCACCCTGAGGTAAACCTGTGTCACTTAAATTGTATTTATGTCTTTGAAATTTAAGTACAAGTTGCTGTCAAAGAAATGTATTCTCCTAATTATGCCCAGAACAAACACCTAAGAGACCCAGTGGAATCATAAAAAGCAAAAAAAATAAGGCATCTTTGCAACATTGTCTCTTAAAAATGTCTTGTTTTGCAGTCTGATAAGTTGTAAAAGTTTACAATAACAGGTCATTCTACCACATTCATTGTTTGGTTTTTAAACTTCTATGATTCTAAAATAGAGTAAATTTATTTCATACATTTATTATTATACTATAGATTTCTGGAAATACTGTCATTTAGTCCTTGAGAGCCCCTAAAGTAGTCTTTTTGTGTGAGTAAAAAACTGGTTTTGAAATTGTCACCCTATGTATCTTGGGCTGTTTAGGATAATCTAAATTTACCACATTTGTTATCAAAAGGTGTTTCAACTTTGAAATAAAATTTAAATGACTTCTTAACTAAAATATTAGTAATATTTTGATATGAAAAATTCCATTACTGTAATTAAGATGATTAAAACGATTTTATTATAAATGACTTATATTCTGAGAATTCATTTACTTCAAGAATTTCTACATCTAGAAAACTGCAGGGTATGAGGGGGATGAAAGCCAACAAATTAAGAGGAGGCATACTAATTGATTGTCATTATTGACAGTCAGTCTAAAATATAGTCAGGAGCTATATTTTGTAGTCATTTGTAGGCAATGTAAGTTATTGCCCTGAAATTTAACCATTGTTAATGTAAAATATGTTTTAACATTCCTTTCATGTTATGATAGGTTTCATTGAGTCTTATCTGGTACATCAGAGGTTTGTTGTGAATTGACCTTACAAACCCAGAAAGTTCCATTGTGAAATCTTAGTATTTGACATAGCAACAAAACATAATATTATAGGGGTGCCTGGGTGGCTCAGTCAGTTGGGCTTCCACTCTTGGTTTCAGCTCAGGTCATGATCTCCGGGTCACGGGATCAAACCTTGTGTGGGCTCTACACTGAGCTCGGAGTCTGCTCTCTTGCTCTCCTTCTGCCCCTCCCCCTGCTTGTGCATGTGCACACATGCGCTCTCTCATTCTAAATTACTTAAGTCTTTAAAAAAACATAATATTACAGAAATTAAGTATAGGATGAAGGATAGTAACTTAATTTGTCAAGAAAGGGCTTAGACATGGGACGCTTGGATGATTAAGCATCTGTCTTGGGCTCAGGTCAGGATATCCAGGTTCTGGGATAGAGCCCCACGTTGGGCTCCCAGCTCAGTGGGGAGTCTGCTTCTTTCAAACAGTATACCAAGTCTAGAAGAGAATACTACACAAGTTTAAACATCTTCAAATTTGGCCTAAAATAGCACTGCCACTTTAAACTTTAGTTTCTGGAAAAAATTATCAGGTAATAAGTCTATTTAATTTTGATATGGGGACAGTGTATTTGCAAGCACATCAAATCATAGTGTATGCAACTAAAATGATTAAGAAATTAACAATGTTGGAGTAGATGTGAGAAATATATTTTAGATATTTTAAAATTACCAGAATATTATTAGTAAATGTATTAAACTCTGCTTTTGGCTACAAGGTTTGTGTATAGTTGAAAATAGAAGACATCAGTTACGTCTGTCCACAGAATGAAATATAAAAAGTTGAGAAAAAAATCAGCTATTGCATATGTTTAATGACTAGTACAAATGTTAACCTATCATTATTTATATGGCGTTTGTGGAATTAATCATTCGGCAAATGAATAAATGCTTAAATAATTTTTATATGCTAAGGCACACCAAATATTTCTGTTAAAGATATATGACAACTATTGTAGCTGGAGATAAGAACAGCATTGAGACCAGTGGGAGAGGAAAGTTGAACTGATAACAGGCTTGATAGGGAGAAAAATAGGATCATTAAAAACTTCCTTGAAGTGTCTGGCAAATTGTACTGCTGGGAATTGAACTAGATCCATTAAGAAACAGGTGAATAAATTTGTTCCTCTGACCTCTAGAAGCTTACACTAAAGTGGAAGAGATCAACTTTAGACAAATAATTGTCCCACAGTACAATAAATAATATAATAAGTTATATGGAAGCTCAGAAAAAGAGGGAAATATTAAAATGCCTGAAGAACTTATGAGAATAAAAGCAGGCTTTATTTCTGTGTTAAGGAAGAGAGGTTCTGCATTTGAGGCAGAGGAAATGGCATATACAGAGGTACAGTGTTATAACTCAATGACCTGTGGGCAGAGAGGAAGAAGGTGCAAAGAGGGGGTTAATCAGTTTTTGCCATGTATATGACCCTGCCTTGGCTTTGTTGCTTTTCTCCTTCTCCTCTTTCTTGTCTGTACTCCCCCTCTTCCTCTCCATCCTCTTTGTCCTTTTTCATCATCATCATCATCATCTAAGCAATGCCTCAAACTGGTTACACTGTCTTCTCAACACAGGTGTATCACACAATGTGACTAGAGCATGGGAAATACCCTGATAATCATGACATATGAGACGAAAACTTGTGTGGGGCTAGATTGTGACTGTCCTTATATACCATTTTAAATATTAGTTGATTGTTGAGGGGACCCAGATGCTCTCGTTCTTTGAGAGTTATCTTGTCTTATACAATTCATTAAAGTTCATTAAATAAATTAGTGAGTAAAATCACCAAATTTACTACATTTGTAGACTTCGTGTTTCCTTTGAAGTATCCCTAATGCTTCAAGACAAGAATGGATGCATGTCTTTAAGTAATAAAGGTCCTACAAATTTCTAAGATTTCTTGGAAATCTCCATTTTATCCTAAAACTTGATGTCATTTTACTCTCCATGCCATATTATAACCATGCTTTTAGCTGGAAAAAATATTGCCTATCACTAGCTAAAAATGGTATCCAAGAATATAAGCCATATTTACCTCATGACATTAAATGCACTCTAACTCATTGTCTGCATATCATTGAAGTATTATGTACCCCCAGATTGCCATCAAAGTGAGGTTGGCACAGTGAAGAGAGCATTAATGTCACATTGTCCTTTCTCTCTTTTTGAAAAGAAATGGTAACCATTTTCAACAGTTTTTAGTGAATAATCATCTCAATTATTATTTTTGTAATTATTATTATGAACATCATTAAGAATTCTGGGTTAGTTCTATTTGGTAGAAAAATTTACACCAGCTACTTCGAAATCTATAAGAGACATTTGTTTTTTTCTATTGGTGATTGTGATTCATTATTCTGGTGAGTGACCAAAATGTTTTCTCTTCCTTGGAAAAATTCTTAGAGCAGTATTCATGTGTTTATAAATTGAAAATCCAATTCTGGGGAAAAAAACATTCTACCAATGATAATTTGATTTGAAAATTTATACTGCATTGTGAGAATGTTGCATGTTAATTGTGTGAATTTTATGTCATTAGACTCTGAGAAACTGCTTTTAGTTTACAATCGATAAGATTAATTGTAGCACTTTTTTGGTGTCAGTAATCTCACAATAGAGCTTCCAAATCATTTTCCTCCCTAATAGCTGTATGAATCAGTAACCCAGAAATTTAGAGGTTGTATAAAAATGAGCAGCGACTTGAGCATATCATATAAAAAGGCTCTGTGTATCATAATATTCAGCAACTATTCAACCTGCAACCTCCATTCCACTCTTGACACTAGTAGCAATTTCTCAAATACACTGTTTTCTCTACTCTGCCTGGAATATCCTCTCCTTTGTGTCTCCCCTGTGTCATGCCCTCCCACAGCAGTTAGGATGCTGTCTTAGCCATGGTAATTGAAACAGAGATAGCTAGAATATGGGCAAAAATGCTAATATAGTACACGAAGCAATAAGTACAATGTTAAAATTATAGGTTAGAGCTATGAGAATTAAGAGAAACTGGTACTAGGGAGGAGGTGGTAGTGTTTAAATAAGATTAAGATGGGAGTACTGATCTTCCTGCTTGGAGTGCACCAATACAAGGAGGTGAGGAAACAAGATGTTCATCAGGAATAGCAAATAGTTTTTGCTATTTTTTTTAGCAAAAAAAAAAAGTTTTTGCTATTCCTATGTAGACTAAATCTACATAGAATACAAAAATGGGAGATAAGATTAAAAAAAAGAGTTTTGAATTCAGAAGTAAGGATTTGGACTTTATTTTGATAAAAATAAAATTGAAAGATTTTTAATCAATAAAGAGACATGACCAGCTTTGTAAAAGTAAACCCATCATTAATGTGACAAATGTGTGAGGTAATAGGCTAGAACGCCTGATGATTCCACTGTTATTTCTCACCTAAGTAAGAATCGTATTTGAGGTCTGGCAATAAAGTCCTGACACTAATATTATTATAGAAAATCATGACTTCTTCCAATAGAGTGTCATCATTACGGAAAATATTTTTTGAATGCTTTTGGAATTGCCTTCAGAATCCATTTTACATTCTCGAAAATGTTGTTTATAGTGGTAAATAATATTTTGGTTTCATCACAGGTGCTATCTTAAGACTAGTTAATTGAAAGAATTACTTTAGCAAATTCAAACATGTTGCTTCCACTTTCATGCTGTAAATCCTCCCTTGCTTCCTGGATGGAGCTACACAAAAATTTATGTTAATACTAGCTAACTATATTTAATAAATATTTAATTACCCACGTACATTTTATATATCTGCTTTTATTAATAAGTATTTTATTCTCATATTGTAACCTGGGGAAGGATTGAATAAATTTTGAACAATGGAATAATCTGAGTTGAATTTAATATTGATAATACAAACACACACACAGAAACACATACGCAGTCATAAGATTATTTTAAAATTCAAAGGGTGAAAATAAGTCATTGTTTCTATGTAGTTCCAAGTCTATTTCTAAATCTCCTAAGAGAATTCTGTTCATGGAAATAATAACCTTTTGATAACTTTTTAAAATTTTAACTGGAGGTTTTTCAAACACAAACAATGATTAAAGAGACTGTTGGACTTGGTTTTCTTTTTAAGGAAAAAGAACGGTTGAAGCAAGAAAAACGTGATGAGAAAAGATTAAATAAAGAACGTAAACTAGAGCAACGAAGATTAGAATTAGAAATGGCAAAGGAACTAAAGAAGCCTAATGAAGATATGTGCTTAGCAGACCAAAAGGTAATGTATCATGTGAAACATTTCATTAGTAAGTTTAATTTTTCCTGTGTATCACCTGATTCCTTTGCCAGAGTTGTCATTACGAAAGCCTTTCATTTTAACCAGAGTAGTGGGTTTCCAAGTCAAGGTCTGTCTGCCTTTCCTGGATGGCCACCAATAAACCTCTTTAGAGCTCCTATGTCAATAATGGCACTATTTAATACATAAGTGGAGCACTGTAAACCTTTTTAAATTGAAGTAGAAATACTGAGGAAATCTGCAAAGATGAATTAGAGAAATGGATAGAATTTCTCTATGTCATTTGCTTCCTCCCAGGCATTTAGGTACAGAAAGCTCTAACTCCTCACCGCACGCCTGTAGATACTTAAATAAGTGAAGATTTATAATCTACAGCTTCCTTCAGTGCTTTAGTGATTGTAGCTAACTTTTCTTGAGTTACATGCCAGGCACTATGCTAAGTGCTTTTAGATGAATTCTTTCATTTAATGCTCACCATAGTCCTGGGGAACTGGTATTTATGTCCATTTACAGATGGGAAAACTGAGACACAAAGAGGTTAAGGAACTTGCCCAGTATTACACTACTAATAAGTGGCAACTTGGATTCAGTGTCCAGTTTGTTAAATTCCAGAGTCCATACTGTATCATTTTGAAAGCCAAGATGTATATCCAACCAAAGTACTTCATATGTGTTTTCTCTTCCATCATGCTTCACAGACATGTAATGTGGCTAAAATATATAAAAGTAGAAATTTGGAAAGAGCCAAATAATATTGGTATCTGGCATGATTTCATGTACTTACAAGTAGAAATCTATTATGTTTGACTCTAAGAAAATGGTATTTCTAGAAAATTATATTGATGCTGCATATTATCTCCATGATACTGTCTCAACAATATATTATTATACTTGATCAATAGTATCTGTATTTACTTATAAGTCATATTCATCCGATATACAAATAATGAGTGTCTCTTAATCTGTTTAAGCTCTCTTCTAAAGTACTTAAAGCAAACTTTTAATACTCCAGTGAGGATTTAATTATATTAATATTCTATTTAGTTACTTAGCATAAATGCTTTTAAATACAAATGAAAGTATACATGCTAGTTTTAGTCAACTGGATGTTTAAAATTTCCTAAGCCCAGAAAGGGCATATATGTTAGTTAACACACTTATTAAAGCCTCATAGTAAGTAAATATTTTTTAATCCTAAATGAGCTTTATTTCCTTGCATCTTTTGTTTTTATTTAAATCTGTATGCATTGTATCAAACATATGTTCATTTTAAGCCGTATTTTTGTTAGCTTTGTTATATATATTTTTAGAGTCATATGGAAATGTCTGCGTATGATAGGGTCCAGGAAAAGTCTCTGAATTAAATGGTTTTGAAACGAAACATGAAAGATTTGTATGGTATCAGCTATTATCCATAGTTCTGTATTTCCATACAATATTAGTAGGAAAAGTATTTAATTAGTTATTTCAGTAAATGAAGGGTAGGAGAACATTTTTGAACAAGACGAATTCAGAGAAATAGAAATATTTACAAGTCACATTTTTTTCCGCAAAGTTTAAGATACAATTATTAAATCCCATTCATGTAGAAAAATATTTTTAATTTAGATTACCTATTTACTTAATTTTTTAAAAGTTTGTGAGAACTAGTACTACAGTTTAGCCATTAAAATGTTAATATGTAAGCATATTTGAGAAGGAGCAAAAGAGATAGCTTTCTAATTTTAATATTGAAACTCAGTATTAATGTTTTGCTACATACAGGAAACCTAAAGACTGTTAGTTGCAGTATAACTGGGTTCTTGATAGGGTCATGGGTTCTGATCGTGTTGACCTAGTAATTTGTCCACATCCATTAGCCAAAAATGCCACTATGCCCAACCAAACAGACCACAGATGCACACTGTTAGTTTCTGAGCTCCCCAAGTAGTGTGAAATATAAATCGGTCTCCATCATGAGAAGAAATCAGTACAATGCTAAGTACGTCCGTGGGATGGTACTTTTGAAATGTTTCTTATGTTATCTAATTATTGCTCCAGCCATATAAACCAGTGTTTATCAATATGTAAATTAGTTAAAATTAGCATTCTCTTTTGCAGAAATCTAAGTTCATGTTGGGTTCAATCAAAATTTTTTGTTGGTTACTTGCATTTGAGAGCCTGTCTGTACTTAATACCATGGGGTTGTAGAAATGCCCCCAGGGAATTTATAATCCAGAGGGAAAATCACTGGTATGATACAGGACAAAGAAAGACAGCAACTTCTTTTACTTCAGAAGATATAAAATCATGGCTCTAAAGTTATTTATTATTTTGTTTTATTTGCAGCCTTTGCCAGAGTTGCCTCGTATTCCAGGACTCGTTCTCTCTGGAAGTACTTTTTCAGACTGTCTCATGGTGGTGCAGTTCTTACGAAACTTTGGTAAAGTTTTGGGCTTTGATGTGAATATTGATGTTCCAAACCTGAGTGTTCTTCAAGAGGGATTGCTAAATATAGGGGACAGCATGGGTGAAGTACAAGACTTGCTTGTGAGGCTCCTCTCAGCTGCTGTGTGTGATCCAGGTCTAATTACAGGATACAAGGTAAAAAATATATATATAAATTTTTTTTTAAATTTGTACTATCAATGCATTGTTAGCTGGCTTTAGCATATTAGCAGAAGACTGTATAGACTGATCCAGTTTTTTTCTACATGTCTCACCAAGTCAAATGTAGATCAGCTTCAGGTTAAATTGGTACAAACTTAGGAAAACCTGATTCATAAAGCCTAAGGAAATATAGATCATTCCCAAATTACTGTTTTCCTCTAGTTGTCAGCAAAAACCAAATTTAAAGAAATACCCATGTGATATTAGATTATTATTACCCATGTGATATTATGATTATTGTTATGATGATTAGTATCATAATTCATGAAGCAGTTAGAACTTATGTGTGCCTTCTGAAATTATACTGTGTTCTCTCTGAATCACTGTGAATAACTGAGGCTAATCAAAGCATCTACAGACCAGCACATTAAGACTCTTAATGTGGATACCCAATAAGTTCAAATTTATCTTAATTTCAACTAAGATACACATTTTGGTCAGCTTTGCTGTAGATAATATTATAGAGTAAGAAGCTTCCAGATGCATCTGTTAATTTCTCTTCCATCTCTCTATTCATTCGCTATAGCAGGCAGTAGAACCCATGACACCAGAGAGCCAGAATACAATAGTAGTGCTCTTGAACCTAGCCCCACCACTACTGACAGAATGTCTAGATAAAGCCTGGAAAAGCTTAAGCTAGTCCCTATAGTCAAAGAAGTTATGATAGACTATTTCTACCCATGAGTTACATACTATTCTCCCTGCCTACCTTTTAACCAGGGGCTTGAAGAAGGAATAGAAGGATTAAAAGTACTTAAATGCTTGGCTATCATCTATTGCCTATTTTTAATCTCCACTCCATCAAAAATATGAATAAAGTCTTTGTCAGTAATATATAGATCATGTAATATCCATATTTTAAAATCTTACTGTTTTTGTGTCATGAATGGTTTTGATCAATACTGATAAAAATGTCAAATTTTTATAGGCCAAAACAGCTCTTGGAGAGCATTTGCTGAATGTTGGCGTGAATCGAGACAATGTTTCCGAGATTTTGCAGATTTTTATGGAAGCCCATTGTGGACAAACTGAACTTACTGAAAGCCTGAAAACCAAAGCTTTTCAGGCTCATACTCCAGCACAGAAAGCTTCAGTGTTGGCTTTCCTGATCAATGAACTGGCATGCAGTAAGAGTGTGGTGAGGTAAGCATATACCCAGACCTTTCTGGTGATTGTTTTCTGTTTTGAATTTGTCCAATCACAAAATAATACAAATTTCTTATAGAAAATTTTGAAGTAACAGACTAGCACCAAAAAAAATTAAAATTATATTTGATCTCACTATTTAGAGGTGACTATTGCTAATAATATTTTAATGTATTTCTTTTGCAGTCTATTGAAACAAAAATTTGGATCATACTGTATACAGTCTTTGTAACTTGTTTTGTTTATATAATAGAGTGCCAAAAATAAAAGAATTCAGAATTTTTCTTTTTTTGATGTCTTTCAATGATAGATTACTTATCTGATTTTCTTTAGTAGCCATTCCTAGAATTATCCAGTTACTTTTTATATTATGTGCTAATGCAATATTAATATTTTTAGTTTATTAATTTATTAATTTGTACTTTTTTTTAAAGTACTTAATCTCATTTAAGAGTCAAAGTAAGTTCTCCACTCTAGTATTTCAGGATTTGGTGAACAAATCCATGTCCATCTTGTTCTTGCTATTTATTATATTACAGATTTAAATATGTTACTTTTAGCCCTTTACCTTTGTAGGAAAAGGGTTGATTCAAATATTTTGGAGCTATGCATTTCTACCATTACTGGACATTTTAAGTTTTCTATATATCTCTAAGATATGATAATATATTAATATAATTTTTAATTATTTTTGCTATTCATAGGCAGTCATCATTTGTACTTACCAAAAACTACATCAATTTGCTTATTACCAAATTAATGTATTGCATAATGGATTAATTTATGTCTTCCAATTTTTGCATTGACAGTGAAATTGATAAGAACATTGATTATATGTCAAACTTGAGGAGAGATAAATGGGTTGTAGAAGGTAAACTTCGCAAGTAAGTCCTGTTTTATTAAAATTAGTTTAATACTAATAGTGTTTTTCTTTTGTACAAGTTCCCCTGAAAAGCATACAAATTGCAACTTTATTTTGTCTTAGAATTAGAAAAGGTAAAGCTTAATAAAGATGAGATATGAAATTAATGAAACTCAGGGTCAGAATTTGCAGTGGACAAAAGTTTTAATGAGATTCATTGAGTTCATATTCTTCAAACTTAGAAAACAGACCATTTATCTCCTTTATTTCGAAGAAGTCAAGTAATCACATTTTCTAAGATTGTTGTTGCTATCAGGTTACTTTTGTCATAAACAGAATCTGTTTGGAACTACCAGTTTTTTTTAATTGCTTTCTAATTAAAGTTTGCTTTTACAGAGGGTCTAACATATCCAAATATATTCAGCATTAAAACTTAATTAGCTTCCTGCCAGGAAATACAATGCTGAAATTATTCAACTTCTATGTTAAGAGAATAGTTTTTTATAGTAATTTGAATTGAAATTTATTCAGTCTGATAGTATGAGATCAGGAATTATCACTTGGCCATTGCTAGAGTTAATCTTTCCAGCCTTCTAAGTTTTACTTTTTTAAATGTGTTCTAATTCCAAAGAGATATCCTGAATATTTCTTGAAAGTTAATACATTCTATAATTCCTGGACACATGTTTGTTAAACTTCCTTAATTCTAATTTTTGTTATCATTGATTTATTCCTTACTGACAAAAATACCATAAGGTATTTTTGGTTAAAACTCATGTTGTGCTCTTTGCGGTGCCTGGGTGGCTCAGTCAGTTAAACATCCGATTCTTGATATCAGATCAGGTCATGATCTCAGGGTCATAAGATCAAGCCCTGGGTTAGGCTATGCGCTAGACATGGAGCCTGCTTGAGATTCTTTCTCCCTCTCCCTCTGCTTCCCCTACCCTATGTGCACGCTCTCCATCTCTCTCTCCCTTAAAAAAAAATAAAAACAAGGGGTGCCTGAGTGGCTCAGTCAGTTACATGTCTGCCTTCTGCTCAGGTCATGATCCCAGGATCCTGGGATCGAGCCTGCTTTTCTCTTTCCCCTCACCCTGCTTGTGCTCTCTCTCTCTCAAATAAATAAATCTTTTTAAAAATGTTATGCTCTTTAAAAAGTACAGACAGAAGACTTTACCATATCATCATTCTTTTCATATTTAAAGGCTCAGAATCATTCATGCTAAAAAAACAGGCAAAAGAGACACTTCAGGTGGCATTGATCTTGGAGAAGAACAGCATCCATTGGGCACACCCACACCAGGACGCAAACGAAGAAGGAAGGGAGGAGACAGTGATTTTGATGATGATGACGACGATGATAGTGATGACCAAGCTGATGAAGATGATGAAGATGAAGAAGATAAAGAAGACAAAAAAGGAAAGAAGACTGATATCTGTGAAGATGAGGTAATCAAATTTAGGTTGATTTTAAACTTAACTAAGACTGCATAACATATTGAAAAATAACAGAATTTGGAGTCAAATGAATTTGTGTTTGAATTTCATTTTGAGAATTATTTGCCTCAGATTCTTCATCTGAAAACTCAATGTTATAATATTCACCTCTTCAAGTTTTTTGTGCTAATTAAGTAGATATTGAATACAGTGCCTACACATAGAAGGCACTTATACTGAATAAGAGAAGTTAAGTTTTTCTTTTTATATAATGACTTGAGCGTCCTCCAGAGAACTATGCAGATTCTTAACTTCAGGTATTCTCTTTTATTCTAGTAACATAATGTCTTATATTTGTATGATCCTTCATGCCCTAAAAGTGTTGTCAGGTTTAGTGAGATTGGTAGATTTTCTAAATACCAGTTTATTATGTGCCTAGCTTTGGGCACTCTTGATCAAAGATGAATAAGACACTGTGGAAGTCCCTTCTCAATTTACACTTTCACTGAGGAATATTTGAAATAAGAAAATGTAATATAAGTGTTCACTGATTTGATAGCATTATTTACAATGTGCTAGTCAAGTGCAAAGGAAGGGCATTTAGCCTTTTTGAGGAATAAATTCTCACAAAGGCTTTCTGGGCTCATTAGCTGAGCTACAAGTTGGGCTGCATGTTTACCTGGGGAAGAATCCACACAAAAGTGTTCCAGGCAGAGAAAACAGCATGAGGAAGGACACAGAAGCCTGAAACCACAGTGTGCTTTAAGGGAATTAGTAGGTGCTTCAGTGTTACCAGAGAGCCTCATATCCAGCAGCTGTGCACTAGGATTTTAGACTTTTTTGGTGATAGGAAGCCACTGAAGGATTATAAGTAAGGTAATCACATGGTCAGACTCGAGTTTTAAGTGACTCACTATAGCAATTCTGCAGAAGATAGAAACAGATTTGGGTAGGGCAAGATTAGAGGTGGGAAGATCAGTCAGGAGATAGTGCAATAGTTTAGATGAGTTGTGAGGCATCTGAAACTAGACCAAAGGTAGTTGGGATGAAAGAGGAAAGGATTCAATAAATATTTAGTGGGAAGAATGAGTAGTATTTGAAGATGGGCTGTGTAGGTTGATGGAGGGGTAAGATTGACTCCCAACTATCTGGCTTGGGAGACTGCATGCCATTGTTGCCATTACTGAGATAGAGAAATCAGGAGGAGGAGATTAAATAGATGATAGGGGAGGATGGGAGGAGAAAACAGATGGTAGAAGATAGGAAATGATGGTAGCCTTATTTTAGACTTGTTGAGTTTGAAGTACCTATACAGAAGTTCAGCAGTCACTTGGATTTAAGAATCTGAAGCCTGAAGAAAAGGTCAGTCTTGAAAATATAGATATAGAGGTTATTAACACATAGACAGGGGGATTGATTTAGTGATTAGGGTAGTAGACTGAAGTTGGAACCCCAGGGAACATCAATATTTAAGAGCTCACAAGGCCTTTTGCTGAAGAAGAAATAGAAAGGTAGGAGATTTCTGTAGCGGGTCAGGGATCCCCAAGATCACCTCCAGAGTCAGTGATTTAGTAGGAGAACTCACAGAACTCAGAATCTAGTCATGTTATGTCTATGAATTCTTAGAGCAAAAGAAAACAAAGCACAACCAGAAAAGGCATATGGGCCAAAATCCAGAAGAAACCAGGGTCAACCTTCTAAGAGTCTTTTCCTAGGGAGTGACACAGGATGGGCTTATTTCTTCCAGCAATAAGTTGTGACGTATATGAAATATTATATACTAGGGAAGCCCATTAGAGACTTGGTGCCAGAGTTTTTACTGGGGGGCTGGTCACATGGGCACCCATGCATAGCATAGCATGGGCCAAAGTTCCAGACTCTCAGAAGAAAAGCATGAACCACACTGATAGCACAATTTAGTGAGCCAGCCTTATCAGAGTGAAGGAAACCCTTCAAAATCCAAGTTCCCAGACACCAGGGGCCAATCTGAGGAGCAAGCCTTTCAAAGGGTAGCCGTCAGACCCACAATGTTAACTCCTTTCTACTTGTGTAGTAATAAAAATCAAGAAAATCAAACATTTCAAAAAGGAGACCATGATAGACAGTATCAAGGCAGCAGGAATCTCATGCGATGACGACTGGAAGTGTTCGCTGAATTTGGCAACATGGACTCATTGGTAACCAGTGCCAACTGGTAACCACAGTTCGTTAGAGGGGCAGGAGTGGAAGCCAGGCTATGAATGAGAAAAGTAGGAAGTGAGAAAGAAAAAATGACTGCTTTAAGCATTGTGCCTCAGAAGAAAGAGAGGTTAGTTCCTAGAGGTAGACAAAGACCAAGGATTTTTCAGATATGAAAGACATGAGATGATTTTTGGTTGAAGGGAGTAAAAAAAAAGTAAGAGAGGGGGGTTGAAGATTAAAGAGATGAAGAGAATAACTAATGGTAGAAAGTCTGTAAAGATTTTGGAGGGTATTCAATCAAGGTGGAGGGGCTAGCTTTGAAGAGTAGGCCACAGGGAAGAAGACAAGGTCATGGAGGGATGTGTGTGTATGTGTTTAATGGAAGCTACCATAAGCCACAGAAATAGACATGTATAAAAGGGAAATAAAGGTTGAAGTTCACTTTTTTACCAGGAAGGAATGTTAGAAATACTGATAAGCCTGCAGAATGATACTCAAAAGACAATATACTGTCAATCATTCCTACTGTCCTTGATTCCAGGAGTATTTAGCTAAGGAAGTCAAGAAATAATTCTTTTTTTTTTTTAAAGATTTTATTTATTCACTTGTCAGAGAGAGCACTTGAGCACAAACAGGGGGAGTGGCAGGCAGAAGGAGAAGCAGGCTCCCTGCTGAGCAAGGAACCCAATACAGGACTTGATCCCAGGACCCCAAGATCATGACCTGAGCCAAAGGCAGACACCAAACCAACTGAGCCACCTAGGCATCCCTCAAGAAAGAATTCTTTTCCTTTACTACATCAACTAAGTACTGCTGGAGAAATAAGGAAAGAAGACTTAGAGGGATAAATTTATAGAGAATGTATGAAAATAATACCTAATCAAAACCAATGATGAATTACTGAATCAAAATTTGGACTGAATCTGGATATGTGGAGGAACTCACAAGATCATGGCTATACAATTCTCTTAAGTGAAAATAGCATACATGCAAAATGTTTTCATAAATTCTTCCCCATGTTAAATTTTGAACCAAAATGATAAAAATCACTAGAATGAGCTTTACTTCTTTTGAGTACAAATCTGAAAAGGAGACTACATTGAGATTCCTTGCAGAAATTATTTCATAATGTACTTTTGAAACCACTTGATCATATATTTTCATGTTGTGATAAATAATGTGAAGGGTATATAATTTGGATATCAGAATTGTAATTACTCAAACACAAGATACCATTTATAACCAGTCTGCTTCCTTTGGCAAGTGGAGCTGTCTCTATAGCAGGAATTAAAACTTTCTGACCAATATTAATCACCTTTTCATAGAATTAAGATCACTCTTCAGCACTTACTGTTATAAATTGTTTTGAAATGTTAACTCTCATAAATTTTAAAACTCTGTATTGGGATTTCAATGTATTTTACTGGGTAGTTATCCCACTAAATTAGAGTTTATTTACAGAAATTATTTGTTTTGCTTGGCTGGTTTTTTCACATGGAAAATTAACAAACGATACATTTTTTTTCTTTAAGGGAGATTAAAAATCATTATTAATTATTTAAAAATCATTATTAATGTTTCTTAGACCAGATATATTATTTTAAGTGGTACTTTATTTTTTTATGAGTGTTGAACTACAGAGATAATTAGATTGTAGGGTTTCATTGATCAAAATTCTGGCAAATGTATAGCTTGTTATTAATATGAGAAAACAGTTTAAAAGCTTTTAAAAATAATAAATATTTTAGGACCTAAGAAGGCAAATTAGCATTTCCTTTAAATGATTTGAGAGCTACTCTTCATAATGAAGAACTGGCAGCCACTTCTCAATTTCCTATTAAATAAAATTTTCACTATTTAATTAATCTAACTGGTAAGATAGGCACATTATTCCTCCAGAAATAGATTTGGCCTCTTGATTAAAGTATAGGTCATGTCAGTAGTTATACTTCTTAAAGAATTAATTGCAGAAACCCACATGATCTCCTTCAGTTAGAAAATACTGCCCTTGACTAAGTCATAGATAGCCCTTTGTCTCAAACATGATCCCCTCTTCTCACTTTTCATTCCTTTAACAGATGGAGTCTCTCTAATGCTTAGATTTGTGTTGAAACTTTTGTGAGCCTTAACTTCACAATTAGGTATGTAAGGTTATGTGGACAATTAAACTCCAGCATATAGGGACATATAATGGCCCTCTCTGTTGGATGATAAACTATGGAGAATCATGGCAAGGATTCTGTGTTCTTAATTTTGTTGTTGCCTTTCTCTCTGGTCTTCCAACTTTTTCATATCTCTTAATATTATAGGGACTATTAGCTAAAGCTCCTTTAAATAAAACTTTAGTTGACATTTTACTTCTTTTCCATCATAGGAAGAGTCTCAGAAAGGGTAGTTAGTTAATTTGGCTGATACATAGCTACTTCCATGTCTTATTTCAAATATTTGTTGATTGAATTGTATTTTTACATAAGCAAATCATTAAACATTTATCCTGTGGTCAAAAGATCTGTTTAGAATCCTATAGATTTGTAAATATCTATTTGCGAGTCAAGATTTAAAGATTTTAGGTTTTTTTTTCAAATCCCAAATAGAAATCGCATTACTATTAGCACAAAAAATATGCCCACGTGCTTTTGTAATTTGGTTCACTAAATTTGGATAAGGAGTGGATAATGATAGATAATGGTAAAACTGTTGAGATTTTCCTTTCACTTCCTTTTATTGGGGCGATAACAATACCGGTGTAGAAATACCAGTTCATGAGTGGTTGATGGCTATGTGGCTTTGTAAAAAATGCTTATAGAAAGTGAACATCAAAAATAAATTTCTGATTTTTTTTATCCTAAGTGTACCTACATCTTCTCATTCAAGTACAATTATCAGAAAGAAGGAAAGTAATTATATATATATATATATTAAATGCCAGGAACTATGCTAGTTGCTTTCAGAGCTATTCTTATTTAATTCTCACAAAAATCCCATGTTACAGATAATGTATGACCAATTTAGAGATTACAAAACAGTCTTAGAAGAGTTAAGTAATTTGCCCATATGAAAGTAGTGCAGCTGAGAATCAAAGAAGCACATATACCTTCTATTACCTCATGCTTTCCCTCTCAAACATATAATTTGGGGCTGGTTTTCCTATATTTATTTTCTAGAATGAAAAAATTCATGTAGTCATATATGTACTTTCCATTTATGAAACTAGTACTATATATAGTAGAGATTATTTTTTTCTTCTAAAAGCTCAGTGTGTTCAAAATTTAACCGTCTTTGCTCTAAAAATGACTCTTTTGATGAATGGTAACAGTATTTTTGCAGTTCTCAGATTTAAAGCCTTAACATCATAATTTACTCTTTCCTTCCTCTCCTTCACCCTTCCCTGCCTCAGATCCTGGACTTGTCAGGACGTAGCAGGTCTAATTATGTAATATCTCTTACATCCATTTGCTTTTCTCATTTCTTTTTCTTTGACACCAGCGAGGCCCACATTCTCTTTCCCTCTTGAATCACTGCGGGAATCTACTAACAATATTTGCCAATTCTAGTCCTTTCCCTACTCCAGGCCATCTTACATCAGATTAATCTTCGTAAAGCATAGTTCTGATGTTTAACTTCCCTCAAAGGATATTATTGTCCATTGCCAAGCATTTACAGATCTCAACAATTTAGCCTTCAACTCATCCATGCCTCATCTCCTGCATTATCTCTTGATGTACCTTTCAGGTCATGATGTATCAAACTCTTTCTGGAATGCCCTGCCTTCTTTTCTCTCATTGATCAATTCCTAACCATTCTTCAGTAGCTGATTAAAACACAGCTTCTTAAAACAAAAATAAGAACAGCAACAACAAAACACAACTTGTTCCGTGTAGCCTTTCTTAGTATAGATTCCCACTAGAATAAATCTCACCCTCCCCTGAACTCCATGACTCTTAATCTCTACCTATCTTGAGATCCTATTTGATGGTTTTTATTTTTTAGTGTTAATATTTTATCTCCCTACCAGATTACTTATAAAGAGCAAAAACTGAGTCTTGCTTATTTCCATAGTGTCTATCCTAGTACTTTGTGTATAGGAGACTTTCATTAAATATTTGCTGATTGATTAAAGAAAGAAATCTTAAAAACAGGTAAATGATACTGTATTTTGTTATGTATAGGATGAAGGTGACCAAGCAGCAAGTGTTGAAGAGCTAGAAAAACAGATTGAAAAACTGAGTAAAGTAAGCACTTTTCAGATTACAGTTAACATCTTTTTTGCAGTGTTTTAAAGATCCACCTTATATGGGATTAGTTTTCCTGGCTGCTAAATAAAAAAAAGCTTTTTTATAAGTAATTAAAATGAGGAGCTCTAGAAACAGTCTCACAATTAAACTTTAAAAGTTTAATGCTGAGGTTGAAAGCCTAAACTTAATCAGGGCCTATATTGTTCAGCTCTTCATTTAAATACAAAATATAAGTAAACGCATGGTTTTATTTCTTGGAGGTAATTACTTTTAAAGTTCAATCAAATATCGTGGTAATAGTTGTAGCATCTTCCGTTTTATTTTACATTACTATATTTGTGTATTTTGTTTGCATTGGATTTATAAACTATATATTTGTGTACTTCTCATTTAAAATACTCAATTAAAATTGAATTTCAATAACACTAGTGAAGTTTTAAATGAACTTTTGTAAAAAAGGTGAATATTTGGGAGTATTATGAGATTAATATTATGGGATACCTATATATTATATCAATGTTAGATTCATCTCAAATTTATCCCAAAACTTAGTTGTGTGTTGCCTAGGTTTACAGTATGAGTATAAAAATAAACAAATACAGATATGGTCAATAACATATGTAAGAATTATTTGTCACACACTATATAATCAATAGGATTGAGCCAGTTCTGGCCAGTAAAATACTTGAACACATTGTTTATTATCAAGCATGAGACGAGCTTTACTATAAGATAACTGATAAAATAAAGCATTTTTTTAATCCATGGTAACAAAAATATTCCAGTTACTTTCAAAATAATTTCTAACATTGTAAGTGTTACTGAAATTGAAATCAGGCACGTAATATTTAACTCTTTTGCGGTCTGCTCCCAGAAGTGAAATTTAGCTGCTTATTAAAGGCGTAATAAGTGTAAAGTCACTTACATATTAACTTTTAAACAATTTGACACCCATAGCTTAATTATATGCATCATTTTTTAACAGCAACAGAGTCAGTACAGAAGGAAGCTCTTTGACGCTTCTCACTCTTTGCGTTCGATGATGTTTGGCCAGGATCGTTACAGACGCCGGTACTGGATTCTTCCCCAGTGTGGGGGGATTTTTGTAGAAGGCATGGAGAGTGGTGAAGGTAGGAACTGTTACTCTGTTACACAATAATATGAAAAACCATATTTTTAAAAACCCTGTTACTTCATCAATGTATTTTGTGCTTCCAGAATCAAATTTGCTTTATGGGTAAACATTGTAAAACCTTGATTCCCATTCCTTTTGAAATCATAATGCCTCTTTCACCGATAAATATTCCTTCCCTGTTCATAATTTCTCTTCTGCCACTCTTTCTGACATCAAACATAGACTATTCCTTTCTTATTTAGTGAACAAAGATCTTCACCTGTTTTACCCTTTATAGCTGCTTCTCCATTTTTTTCTCCCTTCCCATTGTCAAATTTTTTAACATGTGGTTTATTCTTTGACCTTTGCAACAGGCATCCATCCCGGCAGTATCCCTGGACATAACTTGCTTAAACTAAGATCCTTATCATAATACTCATTCATCTTGAAATCTTGTTCATGTTTGAAATTTATGATCACTTCCTTCTCCACTAAACTTTTTTCTTTCTTGAGTTTTGTGTTACTACACAATCCTTGACGTTTTGCCTTTAGACTGTTCTCTTGCTGCCTCCACTTGTGTTGCATTAACTAACTCGGTACACAGTGTGTTTATGTGCTAGATAAGCCATCTGGAATTGAACTTTTTAGAACCGTGTGTTTGGGTGTTTCCAAATGTGAAAATACTGGTGGGACTGAGAGTATTAGTCAGTGCTTTCGAGTCCAAGGATGTAGCTGTGGCTCCATGGTGATGCATGTAGGCAGAAACTTCTCTCAACACACTTTTTTTGAATACCCACTTTATGCCAGGCATTCTTAGGCACTGCAGGAGATTCAAAGATCTATAAAACACAATCCATGCCTTGTAGTAGTTTAAAAGTCCAGTGGAAAGAGGAGATTGATTAATCACATAGATGTCCGGACCCAAATTTATATAAGGTAGTTGTTTTTAGCAATGGAACCACCCTTTTTTAAAATAAAGATCTTTTACAGGGTGGGGGGGGCAGTTAATAATGCACGTAAAGTACTTAGAGTAGTGGCTGGCGTGTAAGCATTGTTAGCATATAGTAAACAGTGTTTTTTATACAATAATATATTTCCCATGGCTTCAAATTATATGAAGTAAGAGTATGAAGTCATGTACTGGAATGATACATGAAATTCATGCTGTGGCTTTCCAGTGTAGGAGTTGCTAATGGAGTCAGGGAGGGTACATGGGAGCTTCAGCTGCCTTTTATTTCTTTTTAAAAATTGATGTTGGTGGGCCAGCCTGTTGATTTTACAAAAGAGTGTGGTGGGTTCCTTTTTTAACTATTTGCATAAAATATTTTTAAAATAAAAGTATTTAAAGCATGGAATAAACAGTAATAAATAAGTGGGATTCCGTGAGTCCAAAAAGTTTTGCACAGCAAAGGAAACCATTAGCAAAATGAAAAGACAATCTACTGAGTGGGCGAAAATATTTGCAAATCTTACATCGGATAAGGGACTAATAATCAAAATATATAAAGAACTCATGTGACTCAAAGCAGAAAAACTATCTGATTAAAAAATGGGCAGATCTGAATGGACATTTTTCCAAAGAAAACATACACATGGCCAACAGGCATATGAAAAGGTGCTCAATATCACAAATCGTCAGAGAAATGCAAATCAAAATCACAATGAGATCTCACTTCACACCTGTTAGAATGGCTAGAATTAAGAAGACAAGAAATTACAAGTGTTAGGGACAATGAAAAGAAAAGGGAACTCTTGTTGGTGGAGATGTAAACTGGTTGGTGGAGATGTATATTGGTGAAGCCTATGGAAAAGAGTATGAGTGTTCCTCAAAAAATTAAAAATAGAACTACCATATGATCCAGCAATTCTACTTCTGGGTATTTATCCAAAGAAAAATGAAAACACTAACTCAAAAAGGTATATGCACCCCCATGTTCACTGAAGCATTATTCATGAATTATTCCATATTATGCACATATTATTCCAGGTTATGGAAACAACCTATGTGTTTTTCAGTGAATGAATGGATAAAGACAATGTGGTGTACACACACACACACACACACACACACACACACACACACACACACACATCATATGGAATGTTACTCAGCCTTAAAAAAGAATGAAAACTTGCAATTTGCCAGGGACATTATGCTAAGTGAAGTCAGACAGAGAAAGACAAATACCATTTGATCTCTCTTATATGTGTAATCTAAAAAAATAATAAAAGAAAAAGAAAAGAAAACCAAGCTTATAGATAAAAAGAACAGATTGGTGGTTGCCAGAGGTTGGGTAGAGGGGGGTGGTAAAAGAAATGGGTTAAATGGTTAACTATTTCTTTTGTTTTGTTTAGATAAATTGTTTAAAATTTTAAAAATCTTGTGCAGAACCCCAATATCTAAGAAAAACAGAATTGTTCTGGTTTATGTATTTAGGAAACTCCTAGCCTTTCCAGATAGACCTATATCCCAATATATTGCTTTCCAATTCAGGGGTGGTCCCAAAGGCAACTCTAAGAAAAGTTAGAACTTTGCAAATTAGGGCACCTGGGTGGCTCAGTCAGTTAAGCGTCTGCCTTTGGCTCAGGTCATGATCCTGGAGTCCCAGGATCAAGTCCTGCATTGGGCTCTCTGCTCAGTGGGGAATCTGCTTCTCCCTCTGCCTCTCACCCCACTCTTGTATTCTCTCTCTGTCTCTCTCAAATAAAAATTAAATTAAAAAAAGAAAAAGAACTTTGCAAATCAGAGTGAGGTCAGAAGCAATCAAAGGTACAAACACAAAGTGCCTAAAAGGCTCAAAACAGGGAAATGTTATATAGCCTACTTTAATATTTCATCATAATTTTTGGCATATATGGCCATCTCTATGAGTAGACTATGAGCTCTTGAAGGCAGAGATGAAAATAATCTGGGAGTTACGTACACCTTGGATTAGTGAAAAAAGGGGTGGAAAAATCAGTTATGGGATCGTTCTAGTAGCCTAAAGGCAGAATTCCTATGCGAAATTATTATGTATGATATAAGTGGAATCAGAGATAACTTGATGAGTTAATCCTCAGTAGAAAAATTGTATTTTTTTAAAACTGAATCAGAGAAGCCAAGAGGAGGAGCTCGTTTTGAATGAAATGAAAGTTTTAGTATAGAAATCTATTTTTTAAGTATAATTAGCATAGTGTTATATTAGTTTCAGGTATACAATATAACGATTCAACAATTCTATACATTACTCATTCTCATCAAGATAAGTGTACTCTTTCCTTTTTTAAAAGGTTTCATTTATCTGAGAGAGAACAGGAGCAGGGGGAGGGGCAGAGGGAGAAGCAGACTCCCTGCTAAGCATGGGGCTCAATGCAAGGCTCAACCTGGGGCTCAGTCCCAGGACCCTGAGATCATGACCTGAGCTGAAGTCAGGCACTTAACTGACTGAACCACCCAGGTGCCCCCAAGATAAGTGTACTCTTAATCCCCTTTATTTCATTCATCCCCCAACCCACCTCCACTCTTGCAGCCACCAGTTTGTTCTCTGTCTTTAAGAGTCTGGGGGTTTTTTGTTTCATTTTTTATTTGTTCATTTGTTTTGATTCTTAAATTCCACATATGAGAGTCAAATCCTATGGTATTTGTCTTTTTCTGACTGACTTATTTCACCTAGCATTATACCTTTGAGGCCTATCCATGTTGTTCCAAATGGCAAGATTTTATTCTTTTTTATAGCTGAGTAATATTCCAGTGTGTGTGTGTGTGTGTGTGTGTGTGCGCACGTGCGCCATATCGTCTTACTCATTTATCTATTGATGGACACTTGGGTTGCTTCCATTATCTTGGCTATTAAAAATAATGCTTCATGCAAAAGAATGAAACTGGATCACTTTTTTACACCATACGTGAAAATAAATTCAAAATGGATTACAGACCTAAATGTTAAGACAGGAAACCATTAAAATCCTAGAGAAGAATACAGGCAGTAACCTCTCTGACACCAACCATAGCAGCTTCTTACTACCTATGTCTCCTGAGGCAAGGGAAATAAAAGCAAAAATAAACTATCAGGACTTTATCAAAATAAAAAACTTCTGCACAGTGAAGGAAACAATAAAACTGAGAGGCAACCTATGGAATTGGAGAAGATATTTAGAAATGACATACCTGATAAAGGATTAGTATCCAAAATATATAAAGAACTTATAATACTCAAATACTAAAAAACCCAATCCAATTTTAAAAAATGGACAGAAGACATGAATAGACATTTTTCCAAAAAAAGACATACAGATGGCGAACAGACACATGAAAAGATGCACAAATCACTCATCATCAGAGAAATACAAATCAAAACTACAATGAGATATCACCTCACACCTGTCAGAATGGGTAAAATTAGCAACACAAGAAACAACAAGTGTTGGTGAGGATGTGAAGGGGAACCCCCATGCAGTGTTGGTGGGAATGTAAACTGGTGCAGCCATTGTGGAAAACAGTATGGAGCTTCCTCAAAAATTTAAAAGTAGAACTACCCTACAATCTAGCAATTGCATTGCTAGGTATTTACCCAGAGAATATAAAAATACAGATATTTGAAGGGTACATGTACCCCAGTGTTTAAAGCGGGATTATTTACAATAGCTGATTATGGAATGGAAAGAGCCAAAATGTCCATAGACTGATGAATGGATAAAGAAGCTGTGGTATACACACACACATACACACACACACAGTGGAATTTATAACTCAGCCGTGAAAAAGAATGAAATCTTGCCATTTGCAATGACATGGATGGAGCTAGAGAGTATTATGCTAAGCAAAATAAGCCAGTCAGAGAAAGACAAATATCATATGATTTCACTCATATGTGGAATTTAAGAAACAAAACAGATGAACATAGGGGAAAAAAAGAGAGAGGCAAACCAAGAAACAGACTCTTGACTATAGAGAACACACTGATGGTTCACAGAGGGGAGGTGGATGGGGGGATGGGTGAAATAGGTGATGAGTATTAAGGAGGGCACTTGTGATGAGCACTGGGTATTGTACATAAGCATTGAACCACTAAATTGTACACCTGAAGCTAATATCACACTGTATGTTAACTATAATTTTTTTAAAAACAAAAAATAATGCTGCAATAAACATGAGTACATGTATCTTAGAGATCTAATTTAAAATTATAAAATTACAAAAAAATTGTAAAATTGTGAGTCACTGGTTAGATGCAGAGCCTCGGTAAAGCTTAAGAGCAGTAAAGAAGTACCCAGGCGAGTGGCTTTGCCTATCTATAATAAGAATCATCTGAGAAGCTTAAAAAAACAAAAACAAAAAACCGAGCTCCACCGTAGACCAATTACATATTCTTCAATGTGATTAAGGGCCACATCAATCTCAATCACCTGGGCATGTAAACTTGAAGTTATCTAGGGTGTCAACTTTTCCTTCAAAATGTCTGAAGCTAATCTCTTTTCAACACTGCTAAATCAGTTCTTTATTAATAGGTACGTGGATTATTACACCTGTCCCCAACTTCTTTATGTACACTCTCTTCCTTCCATTACATTCTGTCATCATGTCATGTCTCTACTCCAAAACCTTGAATGACTCCCTATTGCTGATAACATGATGTAATAAGTCTGTATACAACCTAGCATTCAAGCATTCAAGGCCTTCTATAAATCTGACTTCAAAATATCTTTATACTCTTCCCCAATATGAATTAACATAGACAAGTCTGCTCACCATTGCTTAACATGTGTATTCCTCCTGCTTTGCATACTTTGCGTGCTTTGTTTTGTCAAATTCTGTTCAATATAATGCTAACTTGCCTTTTCTTCACCATCTAAATTTCACCTGTCTTGATCCAGCTCAAGTTCTAGCCCTTTTATAAATTCTTCTGTAGTTTATGTAAGTGGAACTAATTTTTATTATCTATGAACTCCTAGAAAACTAAATAATTATACCATTATCTTGGCAATTGATAGATAAACTATTCATATTATTTAAGTTTTATAATTGTCATATGTACTTTTTGAGTCTTCTTAGTGTTAAACATAGAACTTTATGTATCACAGGCACTTTAAAAATATTTTAAGAAAGTGAGTAATTGAATGTCTTTATAAGGTTTATAAGAATAGCTTACAGGAAACTTTTCTTTTTAATTTTAGGCCTCTCAGATTAAATAACATTTATTGAATTTGTAGTTATCGGACCTCAGTTTCTATTCAGGCCTTACCACTTAACCTCTTTGGACCCTGATCTCTCTCTCTACAAAAGAATTTTAATAGGCTCTGTATAAATTCTTTTGTTGTTATCATGTCAAATAATGGATTTAAGAGAGCTGCAAAGTGATATATAAACATTAATTGTACTTTTTACTGTTATTTGTGGTCATTGCATGGTACAGGGGAAAAGTAGGAATAAATTTTCACCTAGGGCTTATTTTCTCATAAAGTTTTTATTAATTCACTGATGAATGTGCATCTGCTATATTATTTTAAGTGCTATGAAAGTTAAAAAATAAATAACAGATGTAGATCCCTTCTCTTTATCTTACAGCTAATTAAAATGGAAAAACCTTTATGATTTTAATCATCAAGTATTTAATATGTACTTATTTTATGCCTTGTACTAAGTATTATGGAGATACAAAAGAATCAATTAACCTGTCTCTATCTCGAAAGAGCTCACAATCTAATTGGAAAGATGTACTATATATACCAGGCAAAGAACAAGAGCATATTAGTGTGTACTATAGGCAAGTAGTGTATCTGAGAGGCAAGGCTGATAAGGATGAGTAAGTACTAACTGGTAGAAACTACCATAAAATAAGTGGATATTAAAAGTTAATACAGTATTAATAATATGCAATATTCTATTCCTCTCATTTATCACTTTTTAAAAGTTATCTAAAAGCACAATCTGTTCTTAATGAAATTGGACTTAACATTCATCTATTTAAAAGTTTAAATGCACAAGTTTTAAAAAATAAATGCCCAAGTATTTTTAAAAACCCCTATAATAGCTTTATCCAAAGAGAAGATATCAGATCTTGGATTACCTCCAAAAAAAACTAACTAAATTCATGTTGTACAAGATCCAAGATAACTCACACCATAAGCGAAACACAGGGTGCTAATAACAACAAAGTTTATCAGTATGGTAACTCTAGAGTAGAGACATAACAAAGACCATAGCATCTGCTGAGCCCCCATGCTGGTTCCACAGCAGTGTTGTCTAGACTGCAGACTGGACAAGCAACAAGAGCACCCCAAGAGAGAGGTGCCCTCCTGCATACTCTGTATTTTTAAGTTAGTCCAAGAGGAGGTAGAAAACCCTTTGTTTCTCTAAGCAACAACATATATATCAAAGCACCTCTGGGCCTGGGAACAGCAGCAGGGAGTACTAATACAAAGGGCAGATTCCACATACTGAGAGCCTTGGGAACAGTGCCGACAGCAGCTAAAGGCCCTGCTGTCCCCTCTGCAAGCTAGTTCAGTGGCTAATCTGGCTTGCCGATGGGCCTCAGGGAAGAGGGAAGGAGGAGAGCCCCTGTAGCCATTTAGCTAAAACTGAGGGTTTGTTCCCCTTTAGTCCACCCCCTGACCCTTGGTGTGGCTCACGAGATGTATGCCTTCTATCAATTGTATTTTAAATGGTGTCTTCTGAAGGAGGCCTCAGATAAGCCGGAAAAATTCCAAAACAAACAATATTCCACAACACTGGTAGATTTAGATTTCCCCTGAGCCATATTTCTATCGTATATCCAACAAATGATCTGAAACTATGCATTTATAATACTACTCAGGTCAAGGAATCAATGCTAAACTGTTCAGTGGTAAGAGCCCAAGCCTTCTCAACAGCAATGTCCCCCAGGGTAGCTGATTTTGAGTCATACCCTGAGCTTCATGGGTGCCTATCAAGGAAAAAACTCTTGTACAAAGTAATGAAAGCTTGTTTCCCTGTGTACCTGTCGACTTACAGGTCGTTCTGATGCTGACACTAGAGATCATAGCTGGGAAAGTCTTGAGTGCCTTTTTGATTTTGAGGCACTATTAGCACCACACTCTAACCAACTAAGCTAACCAGCCAGTTTGAGCCATTATAAAAGATCTCATAGTTATTTGCAAAGTGTGCAATGTTATATCTAAGTAGAAAGCAAGAAGGCCCTGCTTTTCACATAAGAAAACAAGTTCCACTGGATCACAGAGTGCCAACCAGTCTGGTTCAATGCTGCGTTTTGTATCCACGTGGCATTTATACTTCCTGGGGTTAGCACACTGCCAGCGTGCCGTTAGTCAGACTCAACTGTAGGTCTGAAGTGGAGAAAAGTGCTACCAGGCATCCCTGATGTGGGAAATGGATCGCTGAGAACTGAGTTGTCAAGATATGAGTGTCCCTCTGCTTCTAAGAAGATAAAGAGAGTTTTACACAGTATAATTAGTAAGGACGGAATTATGGATAGCCCAAGCAAATGAGGACTCTGAAGTAATGAGTAATTCCTGTGGCACTGTCTGGGAGTGGAATGCCCACAAGGTCCTCCATAATTAAGTAGGTTGAGGGTGACAAGTACAGCATCCTGATAGCTTTGAAATAACTGTCATTGTGTGGGATATCTGTAGAGGACTATTCAGTACAGTTTGTTAATATCTGCAAGAAAGACGACGAGAGAATTATTCATGCTACATCCACCCTCTCACCTTCTGTGGTCAGGCACGTTTATGCCCACGCCAAGTCCATCATTATCTTCAGGGGCGATCCATACTGGATCTGGAACAGTAAGTTCCACATGAAATCAGGAGGGGCCATTTTCCCACCAAAGATGTCCTCCAGACAGAGTACCCTGTATGGGTATAAGGACTGCAGCAAAATCTCCTGCTTGTAGGGTGAGTGCACAACAAAAATTTAGAACTGTTTGGAAAAAGAGAGAATCAAAATTGCCCCTCCTGCGGGTGTAGCTTGCAAGTGTCATCTGGAAAGCAGGAGAATATCCACATTTGTACCCATCCATTCATCCATAATATGAACAGCGGGAGCCTCCCAGCCACCAGTTGAAAGGTACCAAAAAAGGAGAGGAATGTCGAGGTATAAAAACTCAGCATCCCCAGCATACCAAGTAGATTCTTCATCTCTGCTCTTCAACTTGAAGATGTCAAGGAACTTCACCAAAGTGTAGGGACCTTTATGAGATATGAGGAGTGTTCAGAGTATAAACAGTAGGGGGCAGCCAGACCAGACAATGCATGGAGGTAACTGTGGAGGAGCTCGTGCAATCATCTTTTAGAATACTATTCCAGCATTCTGTACTGCCTGTGGAGAAGAAGGAGCATGGACCAGCCACTCAGTACTATGTTGGCCAGCCCATCGTTGAATGGCAGCAACTATGAAAGGAACTCCAATTGTTTGATTGTATCATTTCTGGAAACCCTACTATATAATAAATATGTTTCAGTCTTAATGGTATTATATGGTCCACACATGGAAGAGGCACAGTAACTCCTTCATATCCAGGAAAGATATATGCTGTTCAGCGGCTAGAGGATATCAGGTACTCAAAAGCTAACAAACGCCATCAGAATATCTTTGCCAGAGTCATAGGCCCTTGTAGTGCTGGTGTCAAACAGGGTTGTTAAATAGTGAAATGGCTTTGTTCAGTACCCCTACCTGAATCTATTCTTGCATAAGAAATACAATCTTTCTCTTCCAGGTACATAACTCTGTTGTGCAGCCTTGGTAGTAGGCCTGGTCAGTGCGTCTTGAGTGTTGACAACATGCTTGGCCAACAG
Organism: Potos flavus; assembly: GCA_028534135.1. Classification (NCBI taxonomy): domain Eukaryota; kingdom Metazoa; phylum Chordata; class Mammalia; order Carnivora; family Procyonidae; genus Potos; species Potos flavus. The sequence continues at coordinate 108,379,929 of CM052883.1, read as the reverse complement.
TTACCAAAACTGCCAGTAGAGGTCACAACAAATATGTCCAACTGATATGTGGAAATGCTTGTGCAGGACTTAAATACCCTAGTATTTCCATGCCAGTATGTAGTCTGATAGAGGAACAACTGGAGTTCACACAAAAGGCCCATAAGCCTTTGCAGTGATTGTGATTCTGGGCTTTGAGCCATAAGTAACAACCAACTCCCAGCCCCAATAAAAGAACTTATTGGCCAAGGTTTTTCTGCATTCTGGAACTATAGGTACTTGGTCTCTCATTTCTAGCAAGCCCATAAATGTTTGAGGCTCTTCTTTCCACACAGTGAACTGAGGAGGGTGGTTAGCAATCCCTTGGAGGGGGGCCGAAGGACGGAGCCCAGCCCTAGTCCTTCTTAAATTTGAAAGAGCCCAGATTAGGAACAAAGGAAGTCTGGCTTCTGGAGTTGAATCAAACTCATATGGTGGAGCTAATGACTATTTCCGCCCATAACCCCAATTCAGGAGTTGAGATGATACAGGGTATTCCCCTAGGTTCTGTTCTCCAGACCCTTTCCTGAAGAGTCTAGAGACTGAGATCTTACCAGATGGTGGGTGGGGGTGAGGCTTAACAGCTGTAATCTCTGAAGGACATTCCTCCCCAGGCACCTTCTTCACCTAATCTTCTGGTGAATCTCTCTCTGTGAACAACTTTTCAAGCTTGTGGCTGTTGGATCTTCTGTGTCTCATCTCACAGGTCTCTTTTCCACCATCTCAGTAGGTCTTTTAGGTTTTTGAGGCAGATAACACTTCCATACTCTAGAATTATACAACCCATCAACTTCTGTCTTACAAATCCTTCTCTCTATAAGCAGTACTACATTTATTTGTATGAGGGAGTCTCTGCCAGAAGTCTAGCTATCTTCTCCTTCTTTTGTTCCTTTTTTCTTTTTATTTTGTATAGAAACCTGTTCCACGAATTAGGCTCTCTCTTTCCATTTCCTCCCCTGAAGTAGGGCTTGTATGACCTGAAATAGCTTTTTTTAAAAGATTTTATTTATTTATTTGACAGAGAGAGACACAGCGAGAGAGGGAACGCAAGCAGGGGGAGTGGGAGAGGGAGAAGCAGGCTTCCTGTGGAGCAGGGAGCCCGATGCAGGGCTCGATCCCAGGACCCTGGGATCACTACCTGAGCCGAAGGCAGACGCTTAAACGACTGAAACACCCAGGTGCCCCAGAACTATATCTTTTCTAACATTGCTTCTCAGATGAAGCAGTAAAGTCAAAACCATTGTCCACTTAGGTAGATGTGTTCTGAATCTATCATTTAACATCCCTTGCATGAAGATCATGTTATTAGGCCTTCCCCTCTCAAGCCCTGGGTTTTCTTATCATCATGCTAACATAGCTGGTGTCTCAGAGCAGCTACGTCCTATGTGGATCTAGTCCAGTTCACATTCAAGAGTCTCAGGAAAATCACCCCAACAGGGATGTATTTTACCAAAACTACCAAGCATCCAGTTTGAAAAGGGTGGCAGTACCTGTCCCAGCACTACTAGTCAACCCATGCTCATGCTCATTCTGTAACAAGGGCATATGTTTCCCCCTCCTCTGCTTGTTTTAATACCACTACTGTCCCTTCATCATGTAAACAAATAAGCCAAGCCTCTGAGGATCCTTCCAGGTGCTGCTTTTGGTGGTGGACCTGTTGAGAACCTAGCTCTTCTTACTCTGTTTATTGCCAGATTTCCTTCTGCTGGTATTCCCACTCAGGCTCCTATAGAGCATGCCTCACAATAACTGGCTTCCTATCACAGGGAACCTAGTTGCCTCATATATCATAACAGAGGGATTGTGGGAGTTTGCCTCACTTTCCCTTCTAAAGGGGCTGCCATCACCCTTTCTAGTTCACCCTCCAACTTAGGACTCATGAAAGTGTCTAAACTGATAAAGAAGGAGGGATGACTGCATTTCAAACCACTTTATCACCACTAGTCTCCCTGTTTGGTGTCCACTTTAGGGCTTCTGCCATCCTTGGTACAGCTACTGAGACCATCCTAACTCCACCAAGTGAATTAGTGCTGACCCCAAGGAGAAAATCTTCCACCTTTGTGTGCTCCCTTTCCAGAAATCCATGACATTAGGACTTTGTTAGACACCAGCTGCTGTACAAGATGCATGGTTCCAAAAACCACTAATGACACACAAAGTGCTAATTGCAGCAAAGTTTATTAATAAAGGCAACTTATAAGCAGAGAAGTAACAGTACACAGAATCTCCCAGCTCCAGTAGTGGTTCCATAGGACTTGGGCCTGTGACAAGAGCACTCCAGGAAATAAAACACGATACCCTACACCTTGCTCTGTATTGATGGGTTATTGTGTGAAAGGGTAAAAAGCACTTAGTTTCTCTAACAGTAAACCTATCAAGGGACCTTCAAATCTAGGAACAGTACTAAGGGGTATGCATACCCAGAAGCAAAGTATATATACCTAGGACCCTGGGAACAGTGTTGCTATTAGCTAGCTAAAGGCTCTCAGCAAAGTGGAAGGAAAAATGAAACAAGTTTTTTGTTCATTTTATATATATATATATATAGTGACTGTTACTCTTCCATTTTGTATTAGGATGTGGTTACACCATTAGGTCTAGAAGTAAAAAACAAATTCCTGTTATGGATATGTGGGGGACTCTTACCTGAAGGGAACAAGTATTATAGTATCAATTATCTTTTTTTAAATTCCTGAATCAGACTGGGAAGGAACAATCCTAGAGAGAGAAAATGTTGAGAATCTGCTTCCTTTAGTCTTCTCCACAGTAATAGCAAGAAATCTTCTAGGAGCCGAGTCATGGTAGCACTATAGACATGAAGACAGCTAAGGAGCAGTGCGAGTACGCCTGAGGTTCTGCTGGACTGAATGGGAAAGTGCCTTTGAGTCCTGTGAGGAAGCCATTGCATAGAGACCTGTATTCTAGGCCAGGGGTTTCACATTTCTTATGTTCTTTATCCGTGTTTTACTGACAGTGTAGGCAAATTTATTTGAAAGCTATAGCATGCTGCAGCCCAACTAAAGAGAGCCAAAGGAAAAAATTTTCACTTGAACTTAGAGTGGTGGACATCTGGGTCCAACGACAACTGTTAGGTGAACTGAGAGGGTTCCAAGTGATTTTGATAAAACTGAAGAAGACATAATCTGGTATTTTTTTAGGATTTACTCTAATTGAGAAATGGTATTTTGTTTGTCATTATGCACTACATTTACTATCAGGGAGATGAATCCAGTGAACAGCACTCCCTGTTTCATCTCTTTTCTTCCTCTTCTTCAGTCTGTTTTGAAGATGCTTATTAATACTCATTGACACATGTCAGAGAAGTGAGTACTGGAAGGAACCAGGGGGTTGTATGAAATGAAGAAAGAAAATTATTTAAAATTAAAGAATCTCTTTATACTAAACATCCTGTATACATACACTCCAAATTTTTAAAAAGAATTTTACATTTTAATTAGAGGTTTTGCTGTTTATAATTAAGCAATTTGAATGTAAAAGTTAAAACAATTATGAGTAGGCTATTAAAATGTATCATCAGCTCAATCTACTTTATAATATATAAATGGGAAGTCATCTAGTCCCAAACCAGTAAAAATTGGTTGACTGATTAGTTCATTTATTTTTGGACATATGACAAGAGGTTTTTTAAGATAGTAGTTCTCAGAATAAATCAAGAACAGCTATTAGTACTTCCTTACTAGCCAATAACTTGGATAAAGCACAGGTACATGAAGAGCATATTTGTGACTCCTCACATTTGCCTGATTAGAGGTGATGAAATAGGGTTTTCTTCTCAGGGCAAATGTGTAGAAGTACATAGAGATTATATGAGGCATAAGATTTTTTGCTAGCTGCCTTTAAGATTTTTTTGTCTCATTGGTTTTAAGCAATTTTACTGTATGTTTTGGTGTAGTTATCTTCATATTTCTTTTCCTTGGAGTTTGTTTCATTTCTTGGATCTGTGCTTTGTAGTTAGATCTGTGGAGTTCTCTCTCCAGGCAGCTCTCTCCTTTCCAGTACTCCCTCCTGAGCACTCTAGCCACTTGGGTCTCCCTTGGACTCTCAGTTTCACCTCCTCATCTCTGAGTCGGCCAGCTCTGCCTGAATTTCTCCGTGTGATGTAGCCCGAAAACTGTCCCAAAGCACCAAGCTGGAGCAATCATAGGGCTTGCTGCATTTATTTTCTCTCATTGTTACCTGATATCCAGTTTCTTACAAACTATTGTTTTATATATTTTTGTCTATTTTTTTATTTTCATGCAAGGAGGTGTATCTAGTCTCTGTGACACCTGAGTGCTCAGAATCATAAGTCTGAGGAATAGGCTTTTAATTTGGGGTAGAAACTAATATCAAGAGAAGGATGTTAAGAGCTATTTCAAACATTCATAGAAGATTGGTTAAATGAATCATGATCTATACATGTAATAGAATATTATGCAGCTGGTGAAGTATAGTTACATATTTTGCCATTGAAAGCTATTGAAGGTGAATAGTGAAAATATCAAATACATTCTTTTATTTCATCGTTAAAAATATTTATTGAATCCCCACTTTATATTGCATGGAGCAGTGGGTATGGTGCATAAACAATGAATCTCGAAACACTGAAAAAATAAGTTAAAAAAAAGTATCCCCATTTTATAGCAGGTACCATGTTAGGCTTTTGGGACCCAATAATAAGCAAGGTAGACATTGTTCTACCTTTAAGTAAAGCTTGTTGATTTAAATTCTAGTGTGTGGGAGGGGGAGTGGAATAGAAAATAAACAGATTATTGTGTCTAATGGTGAAATCTGCCAAGTAAATATACAGAATGATATTCTAAGGTGAATGGGATGGGGACCCTACTTTAGGTAAGGTGATCAGAAAAAAATCTCTGTGACAAAATGACACTTAATCTGAAACACGAGGATACAGAGCCAGTCAGTAAAATAGTATTCTAGGCAGCAGGAATAGCAAGTGCAAAGGCCCCAGGAAAGGAAAGAACTTAGCATGTTTGAGAAGCCGGAAAAAGGGAGAAAGGAAAAACAAGGACAGAAGTGGCCAGAGGTTGTGGAGGTTTTCAGGAACTAGATCATACAATGTTGTAGGCCTTGTGTAGGGGTTTGGATTTTGTTCTAAGTTATGGAAAAGTGAAGAGTAGTATCCCATTTGTGTAATAGTGCGAGTCACAAGGATGCATGTAGGATTTCCAGAAGGCTCTAAAGGCATGATTTGTTAACCATGGTTACCTCTGAATAATAGAAATAGAGATTGAGGGAGTAGGACAGAAAAGATTTTACCTTATACCTCTCATTACTGAATATTTTACCTTGAATATATATTACTTTTCAAATCAAGTAAACTAATAGATTTATATTTTAAGAGTTTTTATGAATTATTTTTAAAAAACATTTGTAAAAAATATGAACCAGAGGTGCACAAAGGAAAAATACCAATAAGCCTATGAAAAGATAATCAGCCTTACTAGTGATCAGAAAAATATACAATTCAGATTTCCACCTCCCAGATACTGGAAAAGACAAAAATATCGTTAGTATTCAGGTCCACTAAGGGATAGAGAAATATACTTTTGTGTACTTCTGGCATTAATGTATATTGATTTAGACTTTCCAGAGGGCAGTTTGACAATTATATTGCAAAAACTCTGAAAAATACCATCTTAATATTCATTAAGTTTTTTTTTCTAGAAATGTATCCTCAAGAAGTAAATCAGAAAAGAAGTTTTAAAGTCCAGCGATACAGATAAAAGATCATTCATCATTTACAGCACTGTTTATAATAGTGAATAATTAGGCCCTATTAATAGCCATCAGTAGAAGATTGATTATTTAAATTATATATTCCATTGAAGATAACCATTAAAATTTATGGTACAGTTATATATTTATTGATGCATCAGGATGTTTACAGAGTATTATTTAGTAAAACATGTAGGTTAGAATATTATAATAGGATTTCCTTTTTTTTTACTCTGTAGACTTACGTGTATATGTGTATGTGTAGAGAACTCCTAGAAGGATTTATGCAAAAATGTTAATAGTAATTTTTGTTGTGCATTAGGGATTTTAACATTTTAATATTTTAAAATTTTGTAATGATTAATTATAAAATTAATTTTCCAATGAGCAAACAAATGTAGCCTTAAAAAAAGGAAAAATGGAGAATATTAGTGATCTAGAAAAGGTTATATATTTATGCATGTAATATAAATAGTAATAAATTAAAATTAAAATACTGGTTGGCTCTCAAGTAACTGATCTTCTTAAAATACTTTTCACTTTTGTAGGACTAGAAGAAATTGCAAAAGAAAGAGAAAAACTGAAAAAGGCAGAAAGTATCCAGATCAAAGAAGAAATATTTGAGACCGCTGAAGATACTTTAAATTGTTCAAATCCAGATCATTGTGAGCAAAAAGAAGATCCTAAAGAAAAAGATAACACAAATCTGTTTCTTCAGAAACCTGGCTCTTTTTCAAAATTAAGCAAGCTTTTAGAAGTAGCTAAGATGCCTCCTGAGTCAGATGTGATGACCCCCAAACCAAATAATAGTGCAAATGGGTGTACATTGTCTTATCAAAACAGTGGAAAACATTCATTGGGCAGCATTCCATCAACAGCAACCCAAAGCAACATGGAAAAAACAGACTCTAATAATCTGTTCAATACCAGTTCAAATGGTCCAGGGAAGTTCTACAGTCCTCTACCCAATGACCAGTTGTTAAAAACACTGACGGAAAAGAATAGACAGTGGTTCAGCCTTTTGCCAAGAACCCCTTGTGATGACACTTCACTTACCCACGCTGATGTATCAGCTGCTTCCGTAGTGACTCCTCAGTCTCAGCCACCATCTACATCCCCCTCACCTGCCCCCGCTCCCCTTCTGGGATCATCTTCTGCTCAGAATCCTGTGGGCCTCAATCCATTTGCTGTATCACCTCTTCAGGTTTGTACTGCTCATTGTAACTCATTTCTATGTTGCTTTATTTAATCTTTGACCCCATGAAGATTCTCCCTCTGGGGAATCAGTTGGATACTTGTATTTTCCCTGACACAGTCTGCGAACTGGAAAGAGTCCCAATTGCTATTACGAAGCTTCATTACAGCTACTATGCCTTTCCTAATTTAAGGCAAAGGCTTCTTGAGTTACCTTTTTTTTTTTTTCAGAATTTGAAAAATAATTTCAGATGCTAAACATTTTTCCTAACTTTTTAGACTTTTCTACTTTTAAAATATTTTGGTTTTTTATAGATGAAAAGTGGAGTATCTATGATGGGACTCCAGTTCTGTGGATGGCCCACTGGCGTGCTTGCTTCTAATATTCCGTTTACATCACCTTTACCTAGTCTGGGATCAGGACTGGGATTATCCGAAGGAAATGGTAATTCATTCTTGAGTCCCAATGTTGCTTCAAGTAAAAGTGAATCTCCAGTGCCACAGAATGAAAAAGTCTCTTCGACTCAACCTGTGGCTGTTGAAGTAGCAAAACCAGTCGATTTTCCTAGTCCAAAACCTATTCCAGAAGGTAGGTACACTGAGACAGTTTTTAGCCACTTAATTTATTTCATTGTTAATAGAGTCGTATGACTGAGTCTTGGATGGTTATATATGTAGTTATAAATCTTTTGATTTGTTTTGTGCCATTAATTCATATTCAAGATTTGTAAAAGGTATACATATTTATCTTGACTTAGAAATGCAATTTGGCTGGTGGAGAATTATTGACCCAGAGGACCTAAAAGCTTTGCTCAAAGTGCTACATCTCAGAGGAATAAGAGAAAAGGCATTACAGAAACAAATTCAGAAGCACTTGGATTATATTACTCAAGCCTGCATCAAGAATAAGGATGGTATGTACCTAAAAGAGATTTCTGCTCTCTTGCTTACTTATGAAAATTAATTCTTTTTCCTTAAAGTGTATTTTAGTATGTCTTAATTTATTACCGATAGGCATTTTTTTTCTATTTTGCTCAAAAAGTAGTAACTATTTACATTTCTTAAATTGACATTACTTTCTTTTTTCTTTTTTTTTTTTTTTACAACATGCAGACATATTGTGTTCTTTAAAAAGAATATTCCTGGGGTGCCTGGGTGGCTCAGTTGGTTAAGCAACTGCCTTCGGCTCAGGTCACGATGGATCGAGCCTCGAATCAAGCTCCTTGCTCAGCAGGGAGTCTGCTTCTCCCTCTCCCTCTGCCTGCCGCTCCCCATGCTTGTGCTCTCTCTCTCTGTCAAATAAATAAAAATAAAATCTTAAAAAAAAAAAGAATATTCCTACTTTTAAAAGTAAGCTGCCTGCATACGCACAAGTGCACTTGTGTCTGTTAAGTTACATGCACATGTTACCCCCGGACTTTTATTTACTTTCTGAGAGAAATCATTGGGGAGTAAAGTGGTTTTAAAAATTAATTTCTTTTCAAATGTAGTTGCTATTATTGAATTAAATGAAAATGAAGAAAACCAGGTAACTCGAGATATTGTGGAGAACTGGTCAGTAGAAGATCAAGCAATGGAAATGGATTTGAGTATTCTTCAACAGGTGGAAGATCTAGAAAGGAGAGTTGCATCAGCAAGTTTGCAAGTGAAGGTAAAATTGACTTGGAGTAAAATCTGTTTTTAGGATAATGGAAGGTAACTAATATTTATCATATGCCTGACATTTGCCAGTTCCTATGTTAAATATCTTTATTTTATCTCATTTAATCCTCATCATGATCCTGAATTAATTTTCCCCATCTTACAGGTAAGGAACAAGGCTCAGAGTAAGTAACCTGCCAGTGGTCTTGTAGTAAGTGGCTAAATGTGGGTTCAGATCAAATCAGTCTAACTCCAGTACCCATGTTCTTTTTACTAAATCTTGCTGCCTCCTTAATGACAATAGAAACTATCATTTCTGGTATGCGGTTCTTTACCACAAGCAGAGTTTCAGTTTCACCCGTGATAATACTCTATTAAACTCCTACTACCGTGTTTCGTGTGGGTCCAGGAAGCACCTCTATAACAAGCCATGTTGTATGTCAGACTTTTACTCTATATAATTTAAAATGGGAGAATATAGATAAATCTGAATATGTGTTATGTTATGACACACACACACACACACACACACCCTACATATATATGTTAAGTTTTAATTTATGTATTTATCTACTGGGCATTACCATTGTCACAAACAATGATCAGAACTGGCTTCCAATGGGAAGGCAAAAGAAAGGAAAGCTTTACCTTTGTACAAGACTTTTTGGTTTTGTAAATAGGAGTGTAAAGTCTTCTCAATTGATAATAAGGTGACATCTCTGAGAATAAATGGATTGATGGTGAATAAGCATGAGACAGACACCTGAAAAGTTCAGAAAGTGTGGTTTCCATGTAATTTGATTTGATATTTCACATTTTATCCAGAACAAGAAACTTATGCTATAATACTATCCTATCCAATGATTAAAATATTTCTTCAAAATTGCTTTAATGCTAGTATTTGGAAATTTTCAGGGATCTCCAAAAAAAATATCATTTTCCAGAGCTAATAAAATATCCGTTTCTTGCCACAAACATAATTACCAACTTTGGGAAGTTTATCATTTGATGAAACTATTGTACTAGGCAACTATACAAATCTTTTTCCTGGTGCAATATGAAAATGCCTCATTTATCTGGCATCTTTAACAAGTCAACTCTTCCACACAAATTAATTTTCTGGAAAAATAATCATTGTTCCATTTAGTGCTACAATTTTTTGACGTGTTTGTTGGGTCAGTTATGTTATATATTACACTGCCTTCTTAAAATCGAGAATAATGAGTTTGATTTAAATTACCTCAGTGACACAGTATCTTCCGTATGAAGACCAATGATTAGATAACGATTCCCTCAGGGAATGTGAAGAGTTTGCCCCTTCGTTAAATGATCCTAGTGTGCTTTGCTTTTTAAACTATGACATCTGCTTTCTATAGTCTGTTTTCTCTCATGGTCAGTTGTTATTATTTGCTGGTTTTAATTTAATTAAATTAATTAAATTTAATTTAATTTAATTTGATTGGTTCTACTAGCCCTATTATCCTCCAACTTCCTTCCCCCTCACCCCTATCTAACCTGCCAATTCTGATTGGCTGTTGGTTGGAAAGCATATCATCACACTTTTCAAGTTATGTATAAAGTCAGAGCATGAGCCTGAAACATTTTCCTGGAGATAATACTACTCAAATTTTGGTGAATGACCATATCATCGGCTGCTTAGATGTTTTTGGCTGTGTTCTCAGTAGCTAAGTGGAATTTTTTTTAAGTGGTATGTAGTATCCCTTTCAAACTGTAAGAATGAGGCCATCTGACATGAGTTGTACCTAATGCACTTATGCATACTACTTATAATTTCATACTTATTTCCTAAATATAAATGTTCTACTGAATTAATGAGAAAGAATTGATCCCAATATACAAGACAAAATAATTATCACTAAAGAGGTTTAATAAAAAGCATAGTGGTCATTTTGTTTCTTATTTACCAAGTACCTATTCCACATCAGGCAGTGAACATCACAAAATGGGATACAAGGTGGTTTCTTCCCTCAGAAAGCTTGTCATATGATACGGAGATAAGACGTGTACTTCTCTGTAGACTCTAGTAACTGATCACAGACAAGTACAGAATTATGCATGAATTTTGAAAAAGAATACATGACTTCTAGTGGGGAGATATGAGAAAGATCAGGGAAGATTTCATGGAGAAGTCGAGATGGAATTTGAGAAGGTGATGAAGGCTTTGACGGTCAGAGAACAGAGAACGCCATACTAGAAAAAGCAAACAACATGAGTGGAGCACCAGGAACAGGGAGCTCAGAACATATTTGTGGAGTGGCAAGTCATGGAATTTGACTGCAGGGTAGGGTACATAAATGGAAACATGCGAGAAAGAGGTAGATTGAGGTACTTGAATGTCATGATAAAAATATGGACTTTGTTAAGTAGTAGGGAGTCTTTGAAGGATTTAGAGCTAGAGGATTGATATAAGCAAGCCGAGTTGTAGGATCATTTATTTATTCAATCAACATATATATATTGAGTGCCATCTGTTTGCCCTACTCTGCTGGAGATAAAATGACCAAAAGCAGACATGGCCCCTGCCCTCATGGAATTTAGAGGTAGAAAAATGTTCATCAAATTATCATAGTAGTTTAAAGTTGTGACTACCACAAGACCATGGAGTATTATATGGTTCTATGAGAGCCTGTAACAGGGAGATTTAACCTTCAAAAGGAGATCAAGGATGGGTTTCCTGAGGAGGTAAATTTTAGCATGAGAGCTACAGGATGAGTAGAATTAAGTAGGTAAAGAGGAACAAGGGAAAAGCCATACAGACAAATGTAACAGCTTAGGCAAAGCTCCTGTGGCTGAAGGAAAAATGGTAAGTACAGAAGAGTGGTGGAAGGAGTGAAAATGGAAAGGAAGAGCAAAGTTCAGAGACTACCGAGAATTTTCCATTTAGGTGGTCCCATGAAATGAATAAGTATTTATTCATTCTCAAGTCCTTCTGAATACTTTGCTGATTTTCATTACACCTTTCCTAATATCAAAGTTATTAAATTTTCTTCTTCAAACTTTTCTTACAACTGTTTCTTTTAATTTTCTGTTCTTATTTCTACCTAGCATTAGGAAACACAAGGTAAAAACTTTCAGTAAAGATCCTTGAGATCTGCTGGTGTCTGCTGCTGTATTTTAAGTACAGGTAATTCACCCATCAGGCATTTCAAGAGGAAACCATAATAACATTATTCTCTTGATATATAGGGTTGGATGTGTCAAGAGCCTGCATCAGAAAGGGAGGACTTGGTATATTTTGAACATAAGTCATTTTCTAAATTGTGCAAGGAGCATGATGGAGAATTTACTGGCGAAGAAGAAAGCAGTGCACATGCACTAGAACGGAAGAGTGACAACCCCCTAGATATAGCTGTAACCAGGCTGGCTGATTTGGAGCGGAACATTGAGAGAAGGTATCTGAAGAGCCCCTTAAGTACCACCATTCAGATCAAACTGGATAATGTGGGCACAGTTACTGTCCCTGCTCCTGCACCATCCATTAGTGGTGATGGTGACGGGTAGGTTATTGAGATTAACTTGAAAAATTATTGTGCTTCTTTGCTAATTGGAGCCTATTTTCTATTGCCTGTTATCTATGTATCTTCTTGTATGTCTGTGATCCATATGGATCATGCTATTTGCATGGTGCTTTGTAAAAACATTTTTTTTTTTTGTTATGTGCGTTGATAATCCTGCGAAGTGATCTTACATTTACCTGGTTGTTGACTAAGCTTTGAGGCACGTAGCCACAGTCTGTGCACTACATCAAATTTAGTTGCTTAAACCTTATTCTTATTGGCTGTTCCATGTTTTTGTCATTGCTTGGCTTTCAGTGTGATGATTGTTTCACATTCGGTGACCATAAATGTGGATATGACCTACTTAATTTTTCTATATTTCAATGCAGAATTGAAGAGGATATTGCTCCAGGGCTCAGGGTATGGAGAAGGGCATTATCAGAAGCTCGCAGTGCTGCACAGGTAGCTCTGTGCATTCAGCAGTTACAGAAATCAATAGCATGGGAAAAATCAATTATGAAAGTTGTAAGTGTTTTCATTTAAGAAATACTATAACTAATTTACCTTGTCCTGTTTTTCCCAACCTCTAAATCTTTCTTAATTAATACATTACTTATTGTCAAAATAATGTATGCTTTATTTGACAGTTTGTTTAATTCTTAAATACTGTATCAGTTTGATTCTTTTCTCCTTATTTTGAGCTTTTCGAAGGAACCTACCAAATATGTCCTCTCTTCTTTTTTAAAAATCTTGATTCTCATTCTGTTGAATATTGTTTATAACTCTGACTGAAGGCGTTTTCTATATTCTGTTAACATAATGGTTGTTCATCTAAATATTTTGAAGACCCTTTCACTCTTGTAAACATTCCAGTTGCTAACATTATCTGCTACAGACATTCACTGCATTCTTAAAATGTCTTTATATTTCTATCAAATTTCTTTTCTTTTTTTGTAATGCTAAGAAATACTTAGATAATTAAATACAAAATAAGCAGAGAGCTCTTAGTTTGTGTACTTGATATCATGTATATGGCATCGGAAGTAGCTGATATGAAGAGCAGGTCTTTTTTTTTTTCTTCTAACAATTAAAACTGGTTTTTCACCTTCTTTGCTCAAGCCCAAGTAGCTATCATCGTGTAGTGGCCTTTACCTTGTACCAGGCACCAAATACTATATATTCAAAATAAAAGCTATAGTCCATATATCTTCCAGAGAGATGCTCATTTTAAATCATGTTCATGTCCCTCTTGCCTCTTATATATCAGATATAGAAATATTTATTATACGTGAACTTTTATGAATTACTTTGACATTTGCTTTTGAGTTACAGATTAGCTGTAAAATCCAAACATTTGAGACTTGTTTTTATGAATGACTAAGAGTAAAATTCCTTTACTTAAAATAGTCATTCCCCAAAGAAAAGAAGTGATCCTTAAATAATTTAACATTCTTTCCTTTATTTTTACCTCTAAGCTTAGACTACTCAATGCCTTACTCATTCTTACAAATAAATTTGGTTTCTTCTGTGGTTTTTCCCTTCTTCATATAAAATATCCATGGAATAATAAATATGCAGTTTTCACAGTCTGCTCAAATTTAGGTCTTTTCCAATCCACATTACAATTTACCATAAGATGGAAGGTATGTTCCATTCATCTGGTAGCATTTTTTACCAGGTAAAAAATAAGTTTTCTTCTAAAACTTATTATTAAAACCAGTTTTAAGATCACGTTGGAGAAATATACTTGGTGAAATCTAGACTTTAATGATCAAAAGAGATGGAATTCTACATCAAAATGAAATTGGAACAGTTCTTTTTCTGTTCTTCAGTACCAAATAGTCATCACGATAGGGTCAGTTTTGTTATAATCTGTATATAGAAACCCAAAATTTGTACCAAAATCTGCCTTTATATTAGTATACTTACTTCTGCAGTCAAAAGCTTTATTTCATTTCTGGCAAATTCATAAGTCTTTTTCATGTTATTAATATACATTTATCACTATTTAACTCCATCTCTTATAATTTTCATTTTTAATATTTAATAGAACATTATTTGCTATGGAACTATCTTGAAAAGAAGGCATAGTTTTATAATCAAAGGTTAATGAGCGCTTTTTAACCTTTAACTAGAAATGTAATTGTGCCTCGAATAATCCTCATAACAAGTCCTAACAGAATGTTAAAGTACTCAATACCTTTAGAAATACCCTCTTTGCCAGAGACCAGGCTTATCGTGGAAAGAAGGAGCTGTCCTAATTTGCCTCCAGATAATTCTCTGCTCACAGTGTGCTTCATATTGTTGTTAATGTTAAACATAGGCAACATCCACTGTTTTATGCTCTACATTAGCTCTAACATGTTATGAGCTATTGCTGTGACTCTTCGAAAGTGTTATGAGCTTGATACCTGTCACCCTTTTTTAATAAGTATCAGAAAATAATTCTATTTTTAAATCATAAATGTGAGATGTCAGAGAGACTTTATAGTATTTCTAGTATTTCTAGTTATCTGTTATAAAAAATAGAATTTACTTAATGTTCATGAAACTGATTTTTAACGTTTATTGTCATAGGGACTTAATTATAACCTTCTAAATATTATTTCTGAATATTTTTACAATTGAAGTTTTAAAGATATAACTTAAATTTGGAGAAATAATACCATGTTAAGGTATTTAGTGATGTGGTATTAGGAAAGATCAGAAAATACTTACTATTAGAATGGTAAACTCTGCTGCTTTGGCTCTTATTACATCTGACCATTTTAGTATTATGTATATTACATATACTTGATAGATATTTAAGCTCAATAGTGTGTATGTCATTTCGATAAGATTTTTAAGCTGTCATTACTGTACATATTGAGTTATATAAGACTATTTTAGACTTTCCCAGATTAAGATTTAATGTTGTATTGAAAGTTTTAACAATTAAGTTTGAACAGTTAAGCTATTTTGTTTTTAAGAGTATAAATATATAACTTTCAATTAGTGTAAGTGATCTACAGTTTAAATGTTTTTATTTTTCAAAATATTGATTACAAGTCATTTTCTATTGTGACAGTATAAGCTAAACATCAAAACACAGGGTTAGTATTGACCATTTTTTAAAGCTATCTTGAAAGTTTTTCTTTTCTAACTTTGCTTCTTTCCTTTTGTGAAACTGGTTATACAGAGTATGTGTGCATGGGGGGAGGGATCTCCTTACAGATTCTAAGTTTCTTAATGGTATTAGAAACTTTTTCACAGAGAAGAAATAATTTTTAGTTCCACAAAATAAGTTATGACTAATTAAATTCTTTGATTTAATTTATCATTACCAGTTTTTTTCTCCTTAGAAATTATTTTATGGGATCCATTTTTTGGACTTGTGACACTTTGTTTGATTTGGGTTGAATTCCAAAGTTTCTTGGTTTGGACACTTTTTTTAAACCAATTTCAAAAAGTAGATGGATAATTTAGCCAAGATATAGGGTCATCTTTTTACTGTTATATATAATTTTGATATTAATACAAGTTTCCTAATTTCGATCTTAAAAATTACTCTAACTCTTACTTATTTCTTTCTCAGGATATCATGAGGATGCTAAGATAAGCAAAAGATGAAATACCTTAAAAAATTAAAACACCATGTATTAAAGCTACTCATTGCTTTATGTGCTCTAATGTCACGTTAATGATTTCATATGTTAATGTGTACATGCTTCTGAAGTGTGTGCAGGCATTCAACCTCTAGCTTTGTTCTTTGCAGTCTACCTGAAATGTGCATTTTCCCCAACTGAACTGCTCACCCCGTCATGTGGTCCATATCTGTGTAATGAGAGATACATAGATGTGTATGGCTACTGTATATTTGTTAGCAAGCGGAATGTTTGTTACTAATATAATTTAGGAATTATGGTGTGTTTAATATCCCAATAACTATTCTTCACAGCAGAGAGCTAATTTGAAATGATTTCTCATGTATTATAGTACTGCCAGATTTGTCGAAAGGGAGATAATGAAGAACTACTTCTCCTTTGTGATGGCTGTGACAAAGGCTGTCACACATACTGCCATAGACCCAAGATTACCACTATACCAGATGGGGACTGGTTTTGTCCAGCTTGCATTGCTAAGGTGAGACTCAGCTAACACTAAACTTTTTAATTGCCAGATCAAAATGCAGAGCTATATGGGGATTTTTTAAAGATGTAATTCACAGGCCGTAAAAATCACCTTTTTAAAGTGTACAGCTCAGTGATTTTACAATATTCACAAAGTTGTACAACCATCACCACTATTTAATTCCACAACAAATTTTTCATGACCCCAACAAAGAGTCATTGTACCATTATCTGTCACTCCCCATTCCCTGTCTCCCTTTAGCCTTTGGCAACCATGAGTCTATTTTCTGTCTCAATGGATTTGCCTATTCCAGTTGTTACATATAAATTGAATCATACAATATGCTGCCTTTTGTGTCTGACTTCTTTCACCTAGCACAATATTTTCAGGGCTCATTCATGTTCTAGCATGTATTAGTCCTTCCTTTTTATATTCAAATGATATTCCATTCTTCGGATATAACACATTTTGTTTATCCATTCTTCAGTTGATAAACATTTGGGTAGTCTCCATATTTTGGCTACTATGAGTAATGCTGCTGTGAAATATTCATACATAAGTTTTCGTATGAATAAATGTTTTCAGTCATCTTGAGTAAATACCTAGGAGTTAAATTGCTAGACAAATGGTAATAGGCATGTGTATTTTAAGTCACTTTCTGGTCACTTTTAAATTAGAAACCTGTGGTCACTCATACTGATTGATTAAAGAGAAGCAATATGATAATAGCATTAGAAAGTAAGGAGTAAGAAGTGTGAAAGGGTCAGCATGTGTTGAGGGCCAGAGTCTTTGTTAGGTGTTTGCTAAGTCAGTCACTCCCTTCCATGTTTAATCTCTTGGCCAGTAACTACCATTAATCATTACCAGTAACTGCCATGTCTCCATGAACTAAATTCCAAACATCCATCTATTCACTGCCTTCTTTCTTTCAGTCTACCCCCCTTTCACACTCTAACTCCAACAATTCTTTGACCTCTAGTCCATTTATCTGATGACCTTCTCACTGTCCCTCTCCCCTTTCATGTCCTCTCTTTTCTCCTAACCTTGCTTGTAATGTGTGAACATTTCATTATCATAATCATTGCATCCACCTTTATCCCCTTTCCCTCTCTCTCACTTGGGAAAACCATCATTCTGATTAATCTAACTCTTGACTTCCTGGCACCTATACTTTTATATCTGAATGTGGTTGGAGAAAATACCCAGCCCTTTAAATTCAAGGCATTAAGTTGGCCTTTAATGGTGCCTGATGATTTACCTCCAACTCTGTCTCCATCCTTATTCTCAGCTGATGACCTTACTCCTATTTCCCTGTGAAAATAGAAGGCACCAGAAGAAAATATTACAAGAATTTGCCACCACATGCACTATCCTTCCTGTGTCTGTGCTCACATACTCTACCTTCCCTCCTATGAACTGCTAGTGGCTCTGACAAACTCAGTTCCCAGACTTATGCCTCAGAACCCCCACTCACCTTCTTAGGAGTGTGGTTCCAACAGTTCTCTCTTCTCCTGCACCATCTGTTTCTTTCTCCCCTGGGTTCTTCATGCTACTAACATGCTACTAACTAACATGCTTCTAACATGCTACTATTCCTTCCATCTTGAGAGAACTAAATAAACAAAAACCCTCTTTTGAGCTCACTTCTTCCTTGATGCACCTCCCCCATTTCTCCCCTTCCCTTTACAGAAGAACTCACGGAAAGTTTTCTGTTCTAGTTCTCTGATTTTTTCTCCTCCAAATCACTCTTGAACTCACTCCAGTCAGATTTTCACCTCCATAGATTCTCCAAAATTGCTCTTATCATGACCACAAATGACTTCCACATTGTTTAATTCAGTGATCAGTACTTAGGCCTCATCTAACCTATTAGGAATATTTGATAGCGTGGAGCACTCCCTCTCCTTGAAACCCTGTTTCCGCTTGACTTCTAGGTTGTCTTCCTACCTTTGCTCTTTTTCAGTCCCTTTGCTGGTTTTTCTTACCTCCCTGATCTCTAACATTGGAGCACTTTCTTAGCTTCAGGGTTATCTGTAAAAACAGGATAGTATCTAATTCATAGGGTTTTGTTTTGTTTTTTTAAGATTTTATTATTTATTTATTAGAGCGCGCTTGCATGCGTGCAAGAAGGGGATGGGCCAAGGGAGGAGAGAAAGAATCTCAAGCAGGCTTTTAGCTAAGCACTGAGCCCAACTCAGGGGTCAATCCCATGATCCTGAGATCATGACCTGAGCTGAAATCAAGAGTTGGATGCTCAACCGACTGAAACACCAGGCGCCCCTAAATTGTAGAGATTTTTGAAGATCAAATATGGTCATGCGTGTGAGAGATTTTATGACTTCAAAGTTCTGTGACATGTATATATTAATACTTTATTATATTTTATTTATATTTTTATAATATATTTTATAATTTTTATTTTTATAATCTATTTATATTTTATAAAATAGCAGAGGGTCCCACATGGCATTATATGCACTAATAATCACTTTTTAATTTTTCATTACTTGATTATTTTGTCATATCTAATTCAGTAATAATTTTCACTGGTTGTACATAAATGATCTTTTCGCTTAACTGTCAAGTTATAGAAATTTCCTCTAATGCTTTATTAATTACTAACAAATTGGTATGTTAATTCTTGAGTTATCATCTGGTAGACTATAGGAGGTTTTGTTTTCAGTAAATTTGCTTAAGATAGAATTTTGGCTATCTATCATCCAAGGAGTGGACTAGGAGATGTATGATCTATGATCTAATCCAAGTGCTTTATGTAGTGCAGATTTCTAAGCCTCTGCTCTCTGTTTTTTAAATGTAGTGAATTAGATGTTACGTTTCTTATAGCAATAAAAAAATATTAAACATTTAGAGGTAATGTTTTTAAACTGTTCAGTTAATTCAGTTTTTAGAAGTATTTATACTATATTGCTCTCAAATGGCCATTTATGCATATATCATTGTAAGTATTTTTACTCTGTGTATATGTATGTGCATGCCAATATATATATGCACTTTATTATATTTATATTTATTAAATTTATAGATGTATTTGCTTTTATATATATCTCACAGAATCACAGGATCAAAAAGACATGTGTATATGTGTATAGATGTATATATCTATACACATACACATATTTATACACACTCATAGACACATACACATGAGGTTTCAAACTCCCAATACCTATAAAAGCCAGGCAAATAACACAAAAGAGTTGGGACTGTGGCAAATAGGAAAGTCATGCCCAAATTTAAATATAACAATCATTACTCAATTCCAGCCAGTTGTCGTCATGTAGACATGTCAGCCCAAAGTTCCATCATCTATTAGTATTTCAAGGTTATGGATTTGTATGCATATCCTCCCAAATGTTTAGTGTTGGCAACAAACTCAATACTTTTTACAAGTATTATATGAGCCAAACAGCAAAACATTCTGTGGGCTGTTTACAGCCTGTAAGCCACCAAGTCACAAACTTCTGATATATAAATATACAAACAACAAAAATGTGCCCTCATATGTGTAATCTGCTGGTTCTGCTTTACACATACTGAAATTCCTTTTTGAATTTGGGTTACAACAGGAGAGAGAAAAAGGGTAGGGAGTGGGGCATCTCTGCCCCAGAACAAAGTAAATCAGGTAACAGAGTAACTGTATAAAAACTTGCATTTATGAGTGCCTGGGTGGCTCAGTTGGTTAAGCAGTTAAGGGTCTGCCTTCGGCTCTGGTCATGATCTCCAGGTCCTGGGATCGAGCCCCACATGTGGCTCCCTGCTTGGCAGGGAGTCTGCTTCTGTCTCTCTTTCTTTCCCTCTACTCCTATCCCCTGCTCGTGTTTTCTCTCTCTCTTTCTCTCTCTCTCTCTCAGATAAATAGGTAAAATCTTTAAAAAAAAAAAAAAAAGCTTGCTTTTACAAGTATGTGAATGTGGGGGCATCTGGCTGTCTCAGTCAGTGGAGCATGTGACTCTTGATCTTGGCTTTGTGAGTTCGAGCCCCATGGTGGATGTAGACATTACTTAAAAAATAAAGTCTTAAAAAAAAAGTATGAGTATGTGTGCAGTGTAATGAGACAAGCTGATAAACATTATTTGGCAAAGAAATATATAAACTTCAGTGTTTTTTTTGAAACACAAAGTTCTTTTGATTCTGTAATTTAAATTTCATGTTTCCTGCTGTAGTTATTGGAGCATAAGGAAAAACACGGAGGACATTGGGAGAAGGAAAGGAAGGGTGAATTGGGGGAAATTGGAGGGGGAGATGAACCAAGAGAGACTGTGAACTCTGAGCAACAAAACTGAGGGTTTTGGAGAGGAGGGGTGGGGAGTTGCTTGAGCCTGGTGGTGGGTATTGAGGAGGGCACGTATTGCATGGAGCATTGGGTATGGTGCATGAACAATGAATCTTGGAACACTGAAAAAATAAAATTAATTTAAAAAAAAAGAAAAGAAAAGAAAATGATCCCAAGTAATAATTTAGTTCACATAAGGAACTAGAAGTTTTGGCCTCTTATTCATGAAATTTTATTCTTTTTAAGTAATATAATTATTCAATCTAATTTAATTTAATCTTCATTAAATGGAGTTTTTCATCATTATATTAAGCATTCTTTCTCTTTTTTATGATTTCAGAATGATAGAAGTTTAGCGTAATATGAAAACTCATAGTATCAGATATTAGTGAATAAAAATTAATAAACTAAATGGAAAAGAGACTTAGTAAAACATTTTAATTATTTTAGTGACAAGGGGTAGTGATTCTTTGATATGGTATAGGGAAGGTATTAGATTTATAATTTGCCTTATTATTTCAGGCAATTAAAATATCTCAACTATACTTTTAGCCTCCCAATAAAAAACCAAATAATTTTGCTTTTGGGCAATTATTTAAAAATATTACTAGAAAAGTTTATGAAATCCTCAAAGAAATTACTATGAAATACTCCAAAGAAATGTTTTCAGCCAAATTTATTTCAAGAATACAGCCAGCTTTAGATTGTGACTGGACTGAATATCTGACTCTGCAGTCTGATTTTTTTAACAGTCTGCACAAGAAAAGAAATACTTTTTTTAAAGATGTATTTATTTACTTTAGAGAGAGTGCGCACGCACACGCATGCACAGGGGCGAGGGGCAGAGAGAGTCTTAGGCAGACTCCAGGCTGAGCCGGCAGCCTCACATGGGGCGTGGAGCCAGTCGCAGGGCTCGATCTCACAACCCGGAGACAATGACCAAGATTTCAGCGCTCAATTGACTGCACCACCCGGGCGCCCAATGCATATCTCTCTTCTGTGATTTATTGTATTTATTATAAGATTCAACTCTCAAAATACAGACTTATTTCCCTATTTCTGAATGGGGGAGGAGTGCTCATTATATTAGTGCACTAACTGCAAGTTGTAGTTACCTTGCGTAAGGCTACACTGAGGTGTTTTTTTTCATGTAACTTTAGAACTAGTATGAGCTTACCAGTTGTGCGGCTTATCTTTCTTATTTTACAGATAAGATAGGGCCTTACAGATATTTTTGTATGAATTCCATAGCTACTTACTGATAGAGCCATAGCTAGAATTCATATCCTTTAAATATGATCTCTTTATATGTCTTTATTGTTTTCCTCAAAAACAGACATCTTTCTCTCTCTGATTTTCCACCGTTGCTTTGTTTACACCTGGGAACCACAATTTAGTGGAACTCTCTTTTTATAGCAAATATTTTTTTCTTTATCCAGTAGATTCAGTCACTTAAAGGACTTTTTCTTTATTTGACACTGTGAGCTATTTTTCATGTTTTGACATAGTTTTTTAATTACCTCTTCAATTGTCTTATCAAGAAGCTCTATATTTTTGTTTATTTTCGCCTTTGTTCTTAATTGTGTTCTAAAAGATAGTCCTTTTGTACCTTTAAATTCATTTGGTTAGTGATCTAGACTAAGGAGATACTGCTAAATTCTGTAGTACCAAAGATGAATTACCATGAGATCAGCATCTTCAAGTTTTAGGAATTCTTAAGGTTTTCATGCTTTATTAGATTTTAACCTTATGTTACGGGAGAACAAATTCATAGATCTCTCTTAAAAATAAAATTATCAACCTTGTAGATCAGAGATAATATTGTTTTTGTTTGTCCTATCAGACTTTCATAATTTAGAATAATAGGAGGTCTGTAGATGGTTATTTTCTTATACCTCATTTACTTTTTTTAAAATTAAGGCAAGTGGTCAAACTCTAAAAATCAAAAAACTTCACGTCAAAGGAAAAAAGACTAATGAGTCAAAAAAAGGCAAGAAAGTAACTTTAACAGGGGATACTGAAGATGAAGACTCTGCATCTACAAATAGTTCACTAAAAAGAGGAAACAAAGACTTGAAAAAAAGAAAAATGGAGGAAAACACCTCTGTTAACTTGTCAAAACAGGAAAGTTTTACTTCTGTTAAGAAACCTAAAAGAGAAGACTCCAAAGACCTCGCTCTTTGCAGGTATTATTTCAGTTTGCATGTACAATATATTTATAACATTTCATTTTATTTTTTTAGAAACTTTCTACCTATATTAAAGGTGACTTTTTGACAATTTATATAAATAGGAAAATGTAAAGTCTATAGTATAAATAAATGTATTCATCTTTTTAAATAAATTAATTCATATTGTTTTTAATTGAAAGATTAAAAAATTAAGTTTTTAGTAAAAATAGGTAATTCTAAAGCACAGGTACTGATTTCAAACATTATTTTTTTTTTTTTTAAGTATGATCCTTACTGAAATGGAAACTCATGAGGATGCATGGCCTTTTCTACTTCCTGTAAACTTGAAACTTGTTCCTGGTTATAAGAAAGTTATTAAGAAGCCTATGGATTTTTCCACAATTAGAGAGAAATTAAGTAGTGGACAGTAAGTAAATAATTTCAGTTTAATATTTATTGAATGCTTAATATGTGCTGGGTACTCTTCTAGTGAGCTAAAAATATATTAATTAAAGGACCTGCCTTTGGAGAGGGTGGGCATGTGTATGTGTGTGTTTGGCTAAGACAGAATTGTATGGAAGACAAGTCCATTAAAATTGTTTAACCAATTAAAAAGCAGTGTGGTAAAGCTGCCTTTGACATTGGAAGGCCACCAAACCCAGCCTGAGGGGTAAAGAAAAGTAAGAGGGAAGCCTCCAAAGTAAGTAAATAACATAAGTTGGAGCTTATATTGTGTATCAGTGAAATATTTATAATATCTCATGTGGATTTAACAAAAATTGACTGTAATCTTTTCAGATCATTACAATAGTAATGAGATAAAAGGTCATTGGAAATTTTAAATTAAATTAGAATTTAATTTTTTAAATATTTAATTTTATAAATATTAAAGTTTTATTATGGGTTGTTGGAGAATACTAAAAATTTATTTCTTAAATGTGAAAGAAAATTATTATTTTCTCTTCTCTACCATATTCTCTTTGTGATCCTACCTGAAGAGTAAAGTGACTTCCTGGCCACAGTTACTGATATTTGTTAGATAAAATTAAACTCCTACCAGAGTAGCAGCTGTTAACAGAGTTTACTTGGTTCTGAACAGTGGCCCATTTTGGAGCCCCCAAAATGAGACTGTTCACTTACAAAATAAGCTCACACAAAAGCATTCCACATGTAAATGGCCAGGCGCTGTGAGCAGTACGCGTTCTCTTCTCCATTCTCCTCAGCTTCTCTTATTCCTTATTACTGGTTTAGCTTAATGTACCCTGTGACCATAACTTCAGCCTAAGTCACAAAAAATATGGAGAAAGAAGGAAATTTACATTGAAAAAATATCTATAAAAGAGATTTTAATTACATTATTATTGTTGTTATTGTGATTACCTTATAATGCAGTATATTATTTAGTTCCTCCTGGATGTTCTTTGGGTGAAAATCACTGTGCTCCTTTATTTATATTCAATTTATAAGAGTTGAGTAGAACTTAACTCATAATGATCAGTGTCCATCTCACATGTTTCAAAAGATTGCCTGTTTTGTTTTATTTTTAAAAAAATTATAGAAGGGACCTGCCCAAATTCAGAAAACATTTAAAGCCACTAAAACTATTGATTCTAATGTGATCCAAAGAGCAGTATCTCCTGTCTAGATATGAACTAATTCTTTTGCTTTTTCTATCAAAACAATCAGATGTTTGGGTGGGTAGCATAATGGACTTTATAATCAACATGGCCAGGACAAAGACTTACACAGAAAGGCTTTACATATGCCTCTAGTTCCTGAATGGAGGATGAACCTAAACCTCAAAATCCCCAAAATAAACATGAACACAGAGCTTAGACACTACCAAACATTTGTGTTCCCTTTTGAGAATGAGTCCTGGTGAATGGAGGAGGTCACAGCAGAGGCAAGCAGAGAGAGGGAAGCAGTTCTCTATAATCTTGTTTGTGATGCCAGTTCTGTGGGAAGCAAAATTTAGTAGATTCAAGCTCCTCTAACTTCAGGTTGTTTCACTAAACCCAAACTAATAAGCTAGAATCAAAACTCATAAACAGTATTTCAAACGTTTAAACTAGAAATTTGTCAAATAGAGAGGAAGAAGCAGTTGCTTTAATGAATCTTTCTGGGTTCCATCAACTGTAGGAATAGTGTTTATTTCACGTAGAATCTCACCTAGAATTCTGTCCTGGATTCTAGTCTCCCCAGCATTAATCATTAACCTTTTCTTATAGTAAGGAAAGAGAGAAATATTTCTCAAAGTAACTTTTAAATATTTTATTAAAATTATTCCCACACATGCTGTATGATTCTATTTATATCAAACTTCCAGAATAGGCAAATCCATAGAGAAAGAGACCAATTAGTGGTTGCCAGGGATGGGAGAGGGAAGAATGGGGAGCAACTCCTTAATGGATATAGGTTTCCTTTTGGAGCAATGGCAATGTTTTGCAAGTAGATAGAGGTGGTAATAGTAAATGTTGTGAATGCACTAAATGCCACTGAATTGTCCACCTTAAAATGTGTAACTTTATATTATGTGAATTTCCCCTTATTAAAATATCATGATAATTCCCAGAAGAACAGGAAAATGGGTGAGGTTACCTAAGGTCTGAATTAATTTTATGAGCTCATTACAGATAGAGAAATGTTATTTTATTATTGCACATAGCAGAAGGAAGTGAGAAGGAATGGAAGACTATACAAGGTATCCCACCAAAGAAATAGTTCCACTTTTACCAAGGCTCAGAGTTTCAGTGTGTACTTCAAGGGTATTTCTAATACGTAAATTATTTTGGTATTTAGCTTACCATACATTGGAATTAACTTAAAAAAATCATTTAAATTTCTAAAAGCTCTCTTTCAAAATGTATTGGTTTGGCTTGGGTTGGCTTGAAAGAAACCGCTCCTTTTTTAACCAATGACTTTAGGCAGATTCATTCACCTTTCTGTTCTCTTTGCCATGTTACAGAGAAAGATTAGGCTTATCCCACCAAGAAAGCACTGAAATCACAGTGCTTTTTATGGAAAGGCAGGTCTTCATGATGTTATCTCTGATAAAGGGATAGAGCTTTTTTTTTTTTTTTTTTTTTTTTTTTTGCCAGTTTTGGATTTATCATACACCAGTGCTTGAGCAAAAGAGCACATGTGAAGAGAGAAGAACGGAAATGGGAAATGGGGGAAAAAATAACACAGAGTAATATATCCTGGGATATATGTAAAAGCTACAGGACAAGTGTAATGTTTTTGGTGCACAGGAAGCATTTCCATTATTTCTACTATAACTAAATAGTTTTGAATGTGGACGATAGGATACCACAACTGGTCAGAGGAACTAATAAACCAGTCAGGTGGGATGAGTCCTGGGACAGCACACTATGTACAAGTCAAACAGGAAATTGGATGTGAGGAGAATGCTAGTTAGTTGAAATATATCTTGATCTTCAGAGAAATGTGTTTTTTCCATTTAATCTTTTTAAATTCCGCATGGTTCAGAACACATGCAACTTTTTTAATGTTCATCTATAAGAGAGTATAATATGTTTTATATCAGTTTAAATGTAGTTATCCTAATCTTTTTTCTTTCAGTTTTACTTTTTCATTTTACCTTTTATTACCTCTTCATTTGTTTTTAAAACAAAGCCACCCTATAAAAACAACTTCTAAATCATGTGTTTTCTTTCAGATATCCAAACCTTGAAACCTTTGCTGTAGATGTCAGGCTTGTTTTTGACAACTGTGAAACATTTAATGAAGATGATTCTGATATAGGCAGAGCTGGCCACAGTATGAGGAAGTATTTTGAAAAAAAGTGGACAGATATTTTCAAAGTGAGCTGAAGTTATAATAATCTTTTTTTTCCCCTTTTAAACAAGGACAAATGAGACCAGCAATGTGAACTGTATTTACATAAATGTGCGAGGCACATACATAATGACTTTTTTTTCCTTAAAATAAGTATCACAAAAAAAAAGTATCAGAAGAATGATACCATTTTTAAAGGCTTCACTCCTACAACAACCAAGGCCCTTGGTTATTGGTTTGTGTGATTTATCAGCTAATTTAGGTAGAACAGGGAAGCACACCCAAAGAATTTTCAAAGGAAAGGGTGTTATAGTGCAATAGCAATTAAAATATATCAAATCGCACTGAATATTCAACACCAGAGCTCTAATGTGGGAAATGGTTCTCCTTTCCCTCTCAATAAATATCTATTTTTCATTTTTTTACTTTGTAGTTTATTTTTTAGTGAATGTATTTAATTTTATGAATTATTTATGATTAAACCACATCCAGAATCTTCGTTTTCTGTGAAAAGGAAGAACTAGAAAATTGCTTTAAATCTTGAAAATACAACAAGGAATGTTTTAAAATATAAAACAAAGCCAAGTTAAACTGTTTACACTGATGTGCTATAAAAGCACCAAAAATAAACTTTACTGTAGAGTTACAAATACATTTATATATATATATATATATATATATATACATATATATATATATATGTTGCTGCATCACTTGTGTAGTTAAATTGTATTTCAAGACAGTGAAGAAAAATTGACATGTATATACTGTTCATTATTGTTTATATTAAGTCTTGTTTTAAATATGTATTATGTGTATATATTGTTTGGAGACATTATTGTTTATGCCTTAGAAGGACTGTAGCATTTTATTTTAGTCTGAAGGTAATTATAGCTATACAGCTTGTACAGTAATTATCCTCTACCAACACTGTGGCGTCTCCTTGATCTTGGTAGTGCCTGCCTTCGAAACAGGGTGTAGGGGATATTAGTTTTCCATTTTTCTATTTTGTTATATAATTTTAAGCCACCAGGGCCTAAATTAAAGTATAATCATTTGTATCCATGTGGAATAAAATTGTGACAATTTCCTACACACACAGTATTTTTTCATAGAAACATTTCCTTCCCATTTGCCTTGCCTCAGAAATAAATTTAAAAGACATTTGTAACCACTGTGTTTTATCTACTGTGTGTTGTGGTGGCCTGTTGGAGGCAAATAGATCAGAATTTTTTTTGTACCTATGTAAGAGTACTTGAAGTTTTATTTAAAATCAAATGTTGTGGAAAAGGTAGCATTCTTTTTTTTAGGAGTGTTATTTTTCACTACTATGTGTGGCACGGATACAATAAAAGACTTTTACAAACTAGTTTTTTAGTTTTTCTTAATGAACCTGAATATATATTCTTTTCAAAAAGATAGTTAATTTAAATTTGATTTTTACAAAATCCTAAAGGAAGAGCAGCAGACTGTGTAGTTCAACGAACATTGGGCTGGGCAGAGGAGGGCGGTTTTAAGTCAAGTTTTGTGCCTTTCATTAGCGCCTGAGCCTCTCTGGACCACATTTTGTTGTTGTTTTCACATTTTCAATATGAAAATATTAGAATACATTTTAAAAGCCTTGTTCTGATATAAGAAATGTCTCGATTGGTAGACATGTAACCAATTGTCAGTAGTCATAAGAAAAATTGATCATATAAATTTGTCTAATAAGTCATGAGCTACAAATTCGACCACTCATGAAAGATGATTTGCTGCCTTACTGGGCTCTGAGGAATCACTGGTGAACAAGACAGGCGCAGGCCCTTCGTGGAGCTTACAGCCTCGTGGAGAAGTGGCCTGGAGACGTTGTCCTTAGAGAATGGCTTTTAATAGTGAAGGGAGAATAGAAAAGTTTCGAAGAAAATATTCCTAACTTTAAAATGCTTCAAAGCCACCAAGTATTTTCCAAAATTTCTAGATTGTTTGTGGAGACTGATAGGAAAATCAGCTGTTATTATGTAAATATGTCAGTTTCTGTTAACCAAATATTGCACTTATGCCTCAAGAGGCTCCTGCTTAATCAAAAAGACCATGTGGAGAAAAGAACGAGGTGGTGCTGTGAATAAAGTGTCTGGTTTTTGTGTTTATGGATATGCCAGATGCTCCATGGGGAGTCTTCTTCATGGGGGTGTTGTGCCTTAGGGATGATACATGCTTACGTTAATTTATATTAGATGGTATATAAGCAGCTTGATAATAATATGCCTGGTGTCTGAGGAGTTGATAAATGAGAAATAAAATACTTAAACACACAAAGCACAATTTTTCAAGAGTGATAATTTTCTTTTAACAATAAATAAGATATCTCTGAAAAAAGGAAAGCCTGGTCAATATGGGCTCCCTAGACTGGTGTCTTCATTGTTACTCAACAGGGGTAGCTGTTCCAGAAGTGGGCATGATCAGAAAAGGGCAATTGGTTTAAGTATCAATTATTACTATACATTTGTGGATCATTTGTTATGTGAATGAATCTTGCAGTCACAGTGCCCCGGGTTGGGTGTTTCTTAAACACAACATACTTTAATTAAGATAAACTAGACTTTAACCTGAACCTTCTCCATTTTAGTTTCAATGGCTCTGTAAATTATAAACCACTAGCTTGCCCTCATGATTAGATTTAGATTATCACTGAAGTAGTAACCAACCAGAATGACCAAACAGTACACCACTATTAAACACAGAAAATAATCATCAGGTTGAAACAGTATAGAGAGTAATTTAATACTTATTTAACCATAGTGAAAATTAAACAAGTAAAAACTTATCTATGGGTATACCTTGAACTCATAAGAACTAACTTACATAAATGCAAGGTGATCCCTTGTTCTTATTTCAACGCAAAAACGAAATTTGTTAAAAGGACTAATTTTAATCAAAATTATGAAGGCTCTAATCTGTCCTTGGTACATTATGTACCCCCTCTGTTCTCCTTCTCTTTTCCATCACTTCCACCCTCATCCCCTTTGAAGAAATTTAAAATTCTGTTCATTTAGTCTCCCAGTAAACACATCCTCAAGGAAATCTGGTATCAATCATTTACTCCTTCTGTAAATTTTTGTGGGCTACCTCTCTCAAGGTGATTTGTATCTTAAATATTTGCATTTGAGTAATGAAAGAAGTTTGTGTTCTGTTAAAAGAATTTCATTCCAATAAGACAAAGGAGGTATTTTTTAAAGAATCAAAATTTTCCTTCCACAGTAATATGACTCATAAAAAATACAACACCAGGAAACTAGTAGAAACTTATTTACTAGGAAATTTACTTCAGTGAGATCTCTTAAATCTGCATGGGCTATACTACGACTCTACGTTAAAGAGATAAAAAAAAATTTTTTTTAAGCCTCAGGTATATAAAATTGAAGTAACTCCTCTCCTCAATTAATGTCACATTCTTCAATTATTCTTGTAAAGCCCTTCTTTAATTTTTTACTTCTTCACTCAGCAACTCTTCAATTTCCTTCCCCCCACGTACAAATGTTTTTAATATATCTTTCCAGTTAACCTTTTTTATATTTATTTAGCAACATGTGTATCTTTATAGTGAGAATTTTTTTAAATTTTATCAGTTGCATTATGCTATAAGTTTATTTTTCTATTTCTTTTGAGTTGAAAAATAATATGTAAATCTAGTTCATTATTTTTGACTGCTGTAAGGTATTCCATCACAGGCACATACCACATTTTACTTTCAGATTTCTCTTAAGAATGAAAACCTAAGGGGCACCTGGGTTGCTCAGTCGGTTAAGCATTTGACTCTCGATTTTGGCTAAGGTCATGATCTCAGGGTCCTGGGATTAGGCCCCAGATCAGGCTCTGCACTCAGTGAGGAGTCTCCTTGGAGATTCTCTTCCTCTCCCTCTGCCCCTACTCCCTGCTCACTCGTGCTCTTTCTCTCTCTCTCTAATAAATAAATAAACCTTAAAAAAAAAATGAAGTTGCTTGCAATTTCTTGTCACTGCAAATAATACTGCAGTGAATGTTGTCATACATATCCAGTGTGTTTCCAAATGACCTTTGTTTTCTGGTATGCATGCCCTTATATAATCCTTTTCCATACTGTATCAGGGTTAGCCTGTGTGATGAACATAATATGGCAGAGTGATAGCCTGTAAATTCCCAGATTAGGTCATAAAATCCATTTCTGCTTCCACCTTGTTTTCTTGGAACATTTTCTCTGGGTAAACCCAACTACTACGTTATAAGGACACTCTTGTAGCACTATGGAACAGCCAATAGCTAGCACCAACTTGCAAACCATACGACTGCAGCATCTTAGAAGTGGATCCTACAGCCCAAGTCAAACATTCAGTTGACTGGAGCCCCAGCCAACATCTGGACTACAATTTCATGAAAGACCCTGAGCCAAAACTACCCAGCTAAGCCATACCTGAGCTTTTATTTTTTTTTAAAGAATAGTTGACATATTAGTGTCAAGCGTACATCATAGTGATTTGATATTTTTATACAGTATGAAATGATCTGCATGATAAATGTAGCTACTATCTGCCACAGTACAAAGTTATTACAATATTATTGATTATATTCCCTATGCTGTACACTACATCCCCATGACTTTATTTTATAACTGGAAGTTTATACCTCTTGATCCCTTTCACCTATTTCAGCCTCCCCAATGCTTCTCTCCTCTGGTAACAGTGTGTTTCCTGTATCTATGAATCCGTTTCTATTTTGTTTTGTTTTTCCACATAAAAGTAGAATCATGTATTTGTCTTTCTTTGACATGTTTCACTTAGTATAAGACTTTCTGTGTCCATCTATGTTGTCACAAATGGCAAAATTTCATTCTTTTTTATGGCTTAGTAATATTTGTGTGTGTGTGTATACACACCTTCTCTTTTTTATCCATTCATCTGTTGACAGACATTTAGGTTGCTTCCATATCTTGGCTTTCGTTACAATGAACATAGGGGTACATATATCTCTTCAAATTGGTGTTTTTGTTTTCTTCAGATAAGTACCCAGAAATGGAATTGCTGTATCGTGTTGTGGGTTTTAATTTTTTAAAGAACCTCCATACTGTTTTCCATAGTGGCTGCACCAATTTATATTCCCAACAGTGTACAAGAGGTCCCTTTTCTTCGCATCCTGGCCAATACTTGTTATTTTACGTTTTTTTGATAATAGCCAATCTAACCACTGTCAGGTGATATCTTCTTGTTGTTTTGATTTACATTTCCCTGATGATGAGTGATGTTGAGTGCTTTTCATGTAGTTATTGGCCATCTGTATGTCTTCTTTGGAAAAAATGTCTGTTTTTTTAATATTACATTGCATGGATTCTTCATATATTTTGGATATTAACCCCCTTATTGGATGTATGACATGCAAATATCTTCTCCCACGCAGTAGGTTGCCTTTTCGTTTTGTTAGTATTTCCTTCACTATGAAAAAGCTTTTTATTTGATGGAATCCTGTTTGTTTATTTTAGCTTTTGCTGCCCTTGCCTGAAGAGACTGGCCCAATAAGATACTGCTAAGATTGATGTCAGAGAGCTTACTCACTATGTTTTCTTCTAAGAGTTTCATGGCCAGGTCTTATATTCCAGTCTTTAATCCATTTTGAATTTATTTTTGTATATGGCATAAGATAATGGTCCACTTTCATTCTTTTGCATGAAGTTGTCTCGTTTTCCCAAAACCATGTATTAAAGAGACTGTCTTCCCCATTGTGTATTCTTTCCTCCTTGGTCATAGATTAATTGACCATATATGCATGGGTTTATTTTTTGGGTTGTCCAGTCAATTCCACTGATCTAAGTGTCTGTTTTTGTGCCAGTACTATACTATTTTGATTACCATCACTTTGGATTATACTTTGAAATCCAGAAGCATGATGCCTTCAGCTCTTTGTTCTTCTTTCTCAAGATTGCTTTGGCTATTCCAGGTCTTTGTGCTTCCAAACACATTTTCAGATTGTTCTATTTCTGTGAAAACTGCCATTGGTATTTTGACGAGGATTGACTGAATCTGTAGATTGCTTTATATACTATTACATTTTAACAATATTAATTCTTCTGATCCATGATCACAGAATATCTTTCCATTTATTTCTGTCTTTCATCAATATTTGTAGTATTTGGTTTCCAGGTTTTTCACCTTTGTCAAATATATTCCTAGGTATTTTATTCTTTTTGATGCAATTGTAAATGGGATTATTTTCTTAATTTTGTTTGATAGCTCATTACTAGTGTATAGCAATGGAACTGATTTCTATATGTTACTGAATTATTGACTCACAGAAACTATGAAATAATAAATATTATTGTTTTAAGTCACTCGGTTTTGAGTAATTTGTTACACAGCAATAGAAAACAGACTGTGTGTGATCAAAGTTTCTCTAGGATGTACACAGGTTAGGAATATGCACACGGTCCATGCCATTACCATACTGCTCTCAAGATGATTGCACCAGTCTACACACCTACCAGCAATGAAAGAGGATTCTTTTTCCCTACCTCCCAATGAGTGTTCAGTATTTGTATTATTTTTCACTAACAATTTATTACAGATTTTAGAATTTGAATACCATGTTTTGAAAAGTATCAAGCAATTTATCTACTCATATTAGCAGCTTCAAGTTTGATGTGCATGATTGTAGTTTTTTTTTTAATATGTAAATGTCATTTCTAAACCTATCTGCTTTCTAGGGACTGTAAAAACTGCACCAGATTTTATTTTCAGCCAGCGATATTCAGGAGATGAAACATTTGTATTTGTTCTAGTTAATTGGGAAAGCTGATATTGCGAAAGAAAAAGCTCAGGTATATGCAGGTGAGTAGAAGATATTGAGAATTCTTAGGTATTGCTGGGGCTTGCATAGATTTATGAGTTACTATAGCAAAAGTAGTGCTTGGAAGTGTGGTGGGTAAGGAGTTGGCTAAATACAGGGTTAGAGGAAAAGCTAATTTGGATCCTCTGGACCTTAATTGGAAGAGAATTTTGCACCTTAGCATTTAAATCAAGGGGGAAGTCAGGGGCACTTGGGTGGCTCAGTCGGTTAAGCAGCCGACTCTTGATTTCAGCTCAGGCCATGATCTCAGGGTTGTGAGATTGAGGCCCGAGTTAGGGCTCTGCACTCAGCAGGGAGCCTGCTTGAGATTATCTCTCCCTCTCCCTCTGCCCCTCCCTCCCACTCTCTCTCTAATAAATAGATAAATCTTTTTTAAAAAGTTTAATCAAGGGGGAGCAGTAGCAAAATTAATATCTGAGATCTGTTTGTAGTTTCTCTACCTTGACCATACATATGAAAATCATTTGGGTGGTTGTCATTGGATGACTAAATAAAAGCATTGTGAGGTATAAGTTGTATATAGTTCATTCTTGAACTTTTTCTTTTTTCTTAAGATTTATTTCTTAATTTGAGAAAGAGAGAGACCACACGCACTCAATTGAGCAGAAGGAGAGAGAATCCTTAAGCAGACTCCTTGCTGAGCAAGGAGCCTGATGTGGGCTCAATCCCATGACCCTGAGATCATGACCTGAGACAAGATCAAGGGTCAGCCTCTTAACTGACTGAGCCACCCAGGTGCCCCCATTTTGAACTTTAAAAAAATTTTTTTAAATTAAATTTTAAACTAAGTATCAAGCTCAATTTCTAAGAGTACTCTTATCCTCCCTGAACAGAATCCTTACCATGTCCTTTAATTAAAAAACAGCCCTAATAATCATGGTAGTAGATATCAAAGAATATGGTGAATCTCGAGGGAGAATTCAGTAGTGAATGACAGAGACCTAAGGCTCAGAGCCAACTGGGAATATATCTTGGGTTCTGAAGTGAAAAGAAAGCTCAGTGAGTTCATTAGATCACCAAAGGATAGTGAGGCATTGACACAACACAGATTTGTATGGAGATAGTATAATGTTTTGAGAGGCTGTATACTTATTCTAGTGATCCTCCAATTTTTACAATATGTTTACAACTCCTTTTTAAATATTGCTTTCAGCATTTGTAATACACTTTTCTGAATATTTTCATTATAGCAAATCTCAATTCCTTTTAAAGAGGAATGACTTTTTAAAAACAAATTCTATTCAGCCATTCAAAACTATCATGTGAGGGCGCCTGGATGGCTCAGTGGGTTAAGTGCCCGACTCTTGATTTTAGTTCAGGTCATGATCTCGGGGTCATGAGATCCAGCCTGCTGGGGCTCCACACTCAGCGGGAGTTTGCTTCTCTCCCTCTCCCTCTGCCCCTCCTCCCACTTGCATTCGCATGTGTGTGCACACTCTCCCTTTCTCTCTCAAATAAATGGATAAATCTTTAAAAAGAAACTATCATGTAGATCTATGTTCATTTTGGTAAATTAAGTGAAAAAACTGGTTATACTATAGAATGTATAGTAATTCTGTTAAAATATAATTAATGCACTTAGTATGGGGAGATTTGAAGGGATGTATAAAAATGTTCACTGTGGTTTCTTCTCTAGTTGGTAGAATCTGGGAAGGTGACATCTTTCTTTGCCTGCTCAGCAGGGAGCCTGCTTCTCCCTTCCCCTTTGCCCCTCCCCCTTGCTCGTGTGCATATGCTCTCTCTCTCTCAAATAAATAAAATCTTAAAAAAAAAAAAAAAAGACCTAACCAAGTATGGTAAATTTAGCTGGTAAATATAAACTGGTAAATATAGTGAATAATGCTGTTTAAAAAGAATTAAAGATTGAGGTATAACATAATTGAGATGTGGCTTACTTTCACATCTATTAAGTTAAATAGCTTTCTATTATATAGATATTTTCCACATGGAAGATACTTTAATGTATGTAGTAGCTGTCTTGTCTCCTTATTTCCTTCCATCCACTCTTGTAGATGTTGGTTGACCATATGCTTCAGGGGAAAGTGGGTCCTTTTCCAGCCACAGGAGGATAAATCTTAATTAATGGCAATTCCATCCCTCTTGAAAGTGATTGCTTAACAGATGGGCACGTGATACAATTCTGAGCAGTGACACATGAGCGAAAGGCTGCTGCAGGACTTCTGAAGAATTGTCCAGAGGAGAACTGTCCAAAAAGGACATCAGTGTCTGTCATACTTTCTTGTGTAATAAAAAAACATGAAACTTGGGGTGCCTTGGTGGCTTAGTCGGTCAAGCATCTGCCTTCTGCTCAGGTCATGATCCCAGAGTCCTGGGATCAAGCCCCACTTCGGGCTCCTTTCTCCAAGGGGAGTCTGCTTCTCCCTCTCCCGCTCCTTCTCCCCCTGGCTGATGTTATTACAAAGAACAATTGGAAATTAAAGATAAAATAGGATTAATTATTGGTCACAGTTACATAATTAAAGAAAAGAATGCATAAAATACGAACCTTTAAGATTCTAAGTTCAAGTTCCAACTATTTTGATACTCTATCTGTTGTGTGAAATAAGATAACCAACTCATGTGATCAAAGATCTCTACAAATTCTTAAAATGTTTCTCTAGTATACTGGCAAGATATTTTAACTAACATCGCATAAATTGCAAATTCACAGGCTAGAGACCAGCCACAAGAAGACTTCTCTCTAAACTTGCCTTTCCCTGAAACTAACCATATTGGCCTGGAGGTCCTCTGTGCTGAACCACTGGCATGTGTAGGCAGGAGTTATTTTTACATAGTTTACTTAAAGAATATTATAATGAATTTGCTCATCAAATTAGTGAAGATTAAATATTACTCAAGTCTGTCAAGAACGTGGAGAGACTGGCACAACCATGTGTTGCTGAGAGTGAATCATACAACCCCTCTGAAAAGCAATATGGCAGTATTTATTAGGAATCTTTACACCCTTATGCCCAGTAATTCCATTTCTATTTAACAATTTACTTAGTAAATGTTTATGAATGTAAGGATTTATGTACAAAGCCATCTAATCCAGCACTACTTATAATAAGCACAAAAATATGTAAACAACCATCCAACAACAGGGAAAATGTTAACTAAATTATGGTATGATTCTGGAAATGTGGACTTACACAGAAAAATAATGAAGCTACTGGAGAAATCTTAGACATGGAAAATACTCAGGACATAAATTTATGTTTTTTAAAAACAGTTCGCAGGACTTTTTGTAAAATTATTGATATTTATTTGAGTAAAAGACTAAAAGGAAATATTACCTCTGAGTGGGCTTTTTTTTTAAGTGTAGTTGACATACAACGTTATATTAGTTCCAGTTATACACACAGTGATTCAACATTTATATACATTTTGAAGTGATCACCATAAATCTAGCTGCCATCTATCACCATACAAACTTGTCACATATTTTAACTACATTCCCTATGCTGTACATTGTCTCCCTGTGTCTTATTTCATAACTGGAAGCTGTATCTTTCAATCCCCTTCCCCTATTTTGCCCATGCCTCACCTCTGCAACCGCCTGCTTGTTTTCTGTACCTGTGAGTTGGTTTCCGTCCAGCGAAAAGGGCCCTGGGGCTCAGGGGCGAGCGGACTGCCCCGAAGAGATATGGGAAACCTTAGCACAAAGACTACAACAGAAAACAGCAGGTTATGGACCGCGGAGGATAGAGCTAGCCTAAACAGAAAAGAGCAATCACGGAGGTTAGAGGAGAACAGAATACAGGGGAGAAATATCCGAGAGGAAGGAGACTCAAAAAACCCTGAGCTGCAATAACCGGACAGTTGATACAATGCCACCTTTAAAACCATATTTCAGGCACTCGCTAAGCCTTGGGAGTTCAGCTTCCCCAACTGGGAAAAAACTGCGAATAAAGGTTCTTCTCAAAATTGAACTCAGGTTGATCTAGGGCCAGAATTAAGGGACGCCTGCCACCGAGGGTGGTAGGCCACGCATGCGCCCTGGAGCGGGGCGTGTTCGGGGGGCGGGGCCTGTTTCCTTTCTCTTAAGGTTTCCGCGGTTGCCAGCCCCGCCCGCCTCACCTGCGCGTCACGTGGCCCTCGCGCGCCCGGGGGCACCTGAGGGTGGGTCCCGCGCGCCTTGGGTATTGGAGGTGGACGTGGCCGCGTCCGTGGGCCGTTCGAGCAGCGGCGGCAGGTGGGAAAGCACGGCTAGGATCAGCTCGCGGAGCGTCCCTACTCGGGGTGTTTGAACCCTCTGGTTCTCGCAGTCTGGTTCGAAGCGCGCGACGGGGGCCGGCCAGCACCTGGACGGGAGCGGGGCGCGGCGGTGCGGCCAGGGCCGGGGCCCGGGGTCGGGCCTGCGAGCGTTGCGTGGATACCCCAGCTGGGCCGGGTCGGATGCCGCCGCCCCGGAAGGCCCGGCTCCGCGTCAGCTGTCCGCCTGTCCGCCCCCGTGGCTAGGTTCTCTGAGGCCCGGCTGACTCCCAAGAGTGGGGTACACTGCGTGCGGGGGGAGTAAGTCGAGGGGCTTTATTTGGGGAGATTTGGGGCACATTTCCGGTTTGGTTTGGATCAGCTAGGGATGCGTGTGTTGACACGGGCGAGTTGACCAGTCCAGGGATTGACCCTTCGGCGTGAGGGCGGAGTGGACGCTCACACCCCGACGCAGGTGGTGGTTGGCTTGAGAGTGCTTTTCAAAACAGATTTTTCACTCAAATGCTGATGGCTCTATTCTTCCATCTGTTTGGTCTGGAACTGCAAAGGGAGCTGAGTGCCGCAAGGGTGTGGAAGCCGAAGTTTGTTTGCAAGATTACCTAGTGTACTTGCACGGTTGGGATTTGGGAGTTCTTCGGAAAGACCTCATGATCTTGCTTGTTTTCCGTGCGGTAATACAGGTGACAGTCCACCAGGACATTTCGTGGGTTTTTTGTTTGTTTGTTTTGGCTTGTTTTTTAGACGTTGTTGAGGTTTGTTTGGGAAAAACGCTGAAGTTTTGGGATACAATAAATATAGATGTGCTCCATCTATTTGTAAAGAATTCTGCAAATAACATTGGAACAAGGGATAATGAATTACAATCTAAGGGTATACCTATTCCTTCAGAGCTGATCGTTTCATTTTGCATTATTTTTCCACTACTGGATTTTTTTTTTAGTATTGGTAGCTTTATTTTAAATTTTCTAATTTTATATTCATGTATGATATTTAGAGGTAGAACTCAAGTGGATTTGGGAAAAATCAACAAATATTTATTTGAGCATATTAGATGTCTGGCACTGTTTTATGTGATACGGATGCAGAAATGAGCAAGATGGACGAGATCTCCATTCCTTTGGAGTTTACATTCTAGTGGTGGGAAGACAAATACGTTGGTTGGTGGTAATTGCTACACTGAAGATTAAAACAGGGTGATATGTTAGCCTGGAGGGTGGCTGCTTTAGACTGGGAAACCTTCTCTGAGGAAAAACACTGGAGTTGAGATCCGAATGAGAAATAGGATCCCAAAAGCAAAGGGAAGAGAATTTTAGCCTGGGAAACAGCTTTGTGAAGATCTAAGACAGAATCCATTTGACCAGGCAGGCTGGAAGGAAATGAGGGAAAGGGAAAGGGGCAGGACTTGAGATGTAAGAAGTAGGCAGGCAAGAGCCAGATACATAGAGTATTTTGTAAGCTGTGACTAAAGGTTTGGATTTTAATCTAAATTTGTAATTTTGTTCTTTAGTTTGGCTACATTCATTTTTTTGCCACTCTTTTCGGTTTCCTTGTCTTGGTTTCCTTGGATTTATTAAACTGGTTCTTCACCTCAAATTTTTTCTATCATTTTATTCTTTATCAAACAAGGTGGCACACCATGACATGGGAGCTTTCAGCACTGCCACTGAAATTCTGAGTGAAACCATTTCTTAGTTTTTATGAGTGAATGGTATAGTTAATGCATCTCAAAGGCAGAGCTGTCGCCTTGGCTCCGTTCTGTGGAAGGAGCAGCTGAGACAGTTTGTTAAGAGTGGAAAATCTTTTTGAGTTGAGATTAGCAGATGTGGAGTGAGGCATTTTTGAGAAGTAATTAGTTAAGGGAGAGGCTTCAGAGGTGAAATAAATATCCAGTGATTTGGATGTTCAGTGTCGAATCAGTTTGAAGTTATTTGACAAGGTTGTTTTTCAGGAGTTAATGGAACTTTATTGGTGTGTCAGTTGTGACTGATCATCATTAGAGTTTATAGTCTTATCGGTGTTTTCTCTCCAAATTATTCTTATCTCAGGTATAATAGTTTGTCCTTTGAAAATATGAATGTAGGAGCTTTCACTGAACAAATCCTTAAGTTGATTTTGACTCTTTCATATGGATTTGAGTTGCATTTATTTGACTCTAAGGATGAAGTAACCTTTATTTAAAAATTGCAGGACATTTTACTTCAAATAAAGAACATGGTGAAACTAATTCACACCTTAGCTGATCATGGTGATGATGTCAACTGCTGTGCGTTCTCCTCTTCCCTCTTGGCTACTTGCTCTTTGGACAAAACAATTCGCCTGTACTCCCTAAGTGACTTTACCGAGCTTCCCCACTCGCCATTGAAGTTTCACACCTATGCTGTCCACTGCTGCTGTTTCTCCCCTTCAGGACACGTTTTGGCTTCCTGTTCAACAGATGGTACCACTGTCCTATGGAATACTCAGACTGGAGAGACTTTGGCAGTGATGGAACAGCCCACTGGTAGCCCCGTGAGGGTTTGCCAGTTTTCCCCAGATTCCACTTGTGTGGTATCAGGGGCAGCTGATGGAACGGTTGTTTTATGGAACGCCCAATCATACAAGTTATATAGGTATGCATATTGAAACCCTTTCTGTTTTTAACCGTATTAACAAGTCTGCCAAAAATAAATAAATAAAAATAGAAAGCAGAATACTTTGATGACTTGAAGGAGCAGACAATTTTCAGATACTGCAAGGAAAGACATTTTGACCTGTCTTCTGAAGGTCATAAAAACAGATGTTTAATATGGTTTTTGTAGTAGATTTGCTTAGCCCTGAGAGTTTTAAGTCTCCAGTCTTTCTCTTGTAAAATAAGGGTTAATCTTGTTAGACTTTTATGGATTTTTACTCTAAGAGGTAGATGAAGAAAACAGTCTTTTGAATAAGATTCAGTAATTTTAGGCTTTATTTTTGTCACTCGTGACTCAAGCATTCGCAGTAATAGAGGAATGGTAGATAAGTCTCACCTGAGAAACACAGCTGTTTCCTGACTAGGATTATGCTTGGCGAATGATGAGCCTCAGAAAGAAGAACCTTGTGATTAGTGTGGTGGTGTCATTTAAAAAAAAAAAACAAAAACACCTGAAAAACTCCTTTTAGATTAAAATAATTAATTTAAACTGGTAATGTTCTGTTGCAACTTGCCACCATGAAAGCTGTGTACTTTTATGTCTATTATGGTGAAATATATATCACATAAAGGTGACCATTTTAATCATTTTTAAGTGTACAGTTCAGTGACATTAAGTATATTAAAGACCATAAACTTTTAAATGTTACCAAGTGATATAGCCCAGTATACTTTCTCCTGTCCCTGCATCATTCAGAGCACAGCTGTTGCTCATTAGAATTAGGTCTGTGGGTTGAAGAAGGTGATGTGTTCTAAGTGGCATTAATGAACCGTTTAAAGAGACAGAAGGAAGGAATCTCAAGTTTTTTTATGTGGGTGAAATATAGCTGTCAACTAAGAAATTTTCTTTTTCACTTATCGGGTAATGAATTCTGCCTCTCTACCATTACTTCCCTAATGTATGCTGCTGTAAAAAGATAACACTGCAGTGGATTTAAGCACTGGATGGGACCCTGCCCTAAGTGTTAGGCTTTACCAGTTTATTTTTCCTAATTGAGAAAATTAATATTGTCAGCATATTGCCTCCTTATCGTCCCAAGATAATTTTAACTTGTTCACAGCATTTTCTTTTCATAAAGAATTTATATTTTATTTATATTTGTATTTTATATTTGAAGATGATGCTTCTGGGTGATTTTAATACAAAAGTTGAAAGTACTTTTGACCCCAATAACATGTTTTCCAATTAAAGTAGGTTTTTAAAAAATGTATGACTTTAGTTGATATTTTGGTTGTCAGAGCTTTTTTTGTAAGTTTTGTAGATTTTAACGTGTTCATACAGACTTGCCATATGGAAAAATATGAAGCTACATGGACTTTGGTTTGGATCTATATAGTTTAGGCTTAAGATAATGTTTAAACCCTTTTTTTGGAAAAGCATATCTTAGTTTATAGCATATGATATTTCTATAGACATCTGTTGCCCTTTCTAGTTCTCTATAGCCATTTTTCCTGTTTTTACTATAGCAAGCTGCTGTTAGAAATTGTAATGTAAAGTAAGAGATACTCTGAAATGAAATGAAACCCTCGCCCTTTTTTTGCTTTTATTTCAGATGTGGTAGTGTTAAGGATGGCTCTTTGGTGGCCTGTGCATTTTCTCCGAGTGGAAACCTCTTTGTCACTGGCTCCTCATGTGGAGATTTAACAATGTGGGATGATAAAATGAGGTGTCTACATAGTGAAAAAGCACACGATCTTGGAATTACCTGCTGTGATTTTTCTTCACAGCCAGTTTCTGGTTAGTTATTTTAATATTTAAAGCTCTAGTGGTTCCTATTTGTAATTTGTGTATGACTTTTAATTCTTTTATTCATTTTCATTTCATCTTTGATAAACGAGAAGCCCTTTTAATTAATTTCTGTTAAGGAATCATTCTTGTCCTTTATTTGATCAAAATGAGATCATGAAATACCATAAGGGAAAATCAGGTTCTTTAATATATGTTGGAGAATGACTCAACTTTGTATAGTAGATCTGGATTCCTTGAATATGGTAATTTAGAGGACCTCACCCTATTGGTTGTGCTGTGGATTTTAAAATACAGTATATTTTTTCAGTCACTGAAATAATAACATAAAAATTTAAAAAAATAAAAAAACAAAAAATAAAAGTTTGGTAGAATTCCCCTGAAAAAAATAAAATACAGTTATTGATCTTCAAAGAGAAATGTGAAATTAAAAAAAATGGAAACAGAAGCTAAATTTTCAGTTTACTAATTTAATCTTCCAAAAGTTAAATTTATAAAATAAGGTGTTTGACAACACAGTTAGCTTTTAGAAGAAGAAATACAAGCTCCTGAATATAGATAGACTCTTGGTTTTAAATAGATAACAGTGAATTGGGAAGCTCTCTCCTATTTCGCCCTTATGATAGGATGGAAGTTCAGCTTTTGCTGCCTTGAGTCCTGTTACATCACCAGTTCTGTCCTATTAGCAATATAATGTGAGCTACATTGTAGATTTAAGACTTTTTAGTCATAGGGAAATTAATTTTCATGATAAAATTTATTTTACTCATATATAAAATATATCAATAATTGATAGTAACACGTAAGATATTTTACTATTTTTCGATACTAGGTTTTTGAAATCTGGTGTGTATATTACGTCATGTTTAAATTTGTCCTAGTCACATGTGGCTAGTGACTACCTTATTGGACAGCTCAAGTCCAGAGGTGGGCAGGATGGTTTTGGCACTCCCCTATTTCAAACCCATCAATGGCTGATTAAAATAAGATTAAGGTAAGGTACAAATGCCAAATCCAAAACACAAAATCTGTAAGTATTGTTTGCCTATAAGCATTCTGTTTGCCGATAAGCATTCTGTTTGCCTGCCTCCTCTCAATGCACTCTTGGCCTCAGACATTCTCTTGCCACACTGGCCTCCTTTTGTCTCTTGAATGTTTCTAAGATTTTTCCAAGGGTTTTACATGTGGACCTTTCACCTGGTTCACTGTTAGTTATCCTTTAGATTTCAGGTAAAAATCACTTCAAATGAGCCTCCCCTGTGCTTGCGTACGTAATTGTATCTTAGTATGTATCAGTGCCAAAACTTCCTTTGATGAAACTGTATCTGTGATGTTAGGTGGAACTTATGTAAAATTGACTTGATGATATCAATATATACATTAGCCACAAATATTTAGGAACTTATCTAGTGTGTATATAATTATACACCGAAATTATCTCAGCATTAAAAACTAGTGGATTTTTTGTGACACCAAATTTACTGATTACTTTCCCTGATTTGTATAATTTCTACCAAATAAGACAGACTGAATTAATGTTATTCTGGATTTATATATTTCCAGCCTTTGTCTTGATTCAGTCAAATGGGGAAAAAAATCTCTATTATTCCACGTGAATTGTAGACTAAGCATTTAAGAAGTGGGTATATCCTTTAAAAAAAGAAAGTTGGGAATAATTAAGTGTTGAATACTCATAACTTTTCTTCCTTATTTTTCCCGTTAGTGCTAGCCATATAGACTCTAAAATGGGGTTGGAGGATAGCCCAGGCTTAGTGGCTCAATATTGGCCCACAGAGCCTTGAGTTATACTCTTAGTGGAAGGAAATAAAAAGACATTTGTTGTAGTAAGTTCAGTGGCCAGGGTTATAATCCTTTGACGCACCTCGTTTAAAATAAATTCTTTAATCAGCATTTCATTCTATGGTTTACATTTAGTTATTATCACTTGAATATGGTTTAAGTGAATAGAATTAACAGATCTCAATATAAGAAATTGAAAAATTTTTGTTTTAAATATTTTATCAATTCTTGTGTATTTATTTTTGACAAATTTACATTTTTAGATGGAGAGCAAGGTCTTCAGTTTTTTCGACTGGCATCATGTGGTCAGGATTGCCA
Organism: Potos flavus; assembly: GCA_028534135.1. Classification (NCBI taxonomy): domain Eukaryota; kingdom Metazoa; phylum Chordata; class Mammalia; order Carnivora; family Procyonidae; genus Potos; species Potos flavus. Next base: position 108,335,846 of record CM052883.1, on the reverse strand, counting down.
AATCAAAATTTGGATTGTTTCTTTTACCCATGTCTTAGGTATGTATGTGTGTATTCAACCAGTAGTTGTCTAAAATTATTTGTGACTCAGAATTTCTGTTTTAACTAATCTTTTTACTTAAGGAACTCTGGATATCTAAAAGTGATTATAAAAGTATGTATTAATAAATTTTAATTAGACTAATTACATACATATACATGATTTAAAAATTGGATGTTCTCAGCTGATCATGACACCACCACCACCACCACCACCACCACCACCACCACCACCACCACCCACATTCCTGCTCACCAGACGTAACCACTTTGTATTTTATTTGTTTGCAACTCTTGGTGGTTTTCAGTTTGTATAAGTATTGTTTTTCCACCGTATTATAAATTTTTTCACTGTAGTGACTGTTTTTTGACAGTGCGTGGGAGGGCTTTCCTCCATGTAATGCATTATTCCTTCACGTGATCCTTCAGTCAAGAAACTTACATTGTTCAGTTTCAGAAAGCCGTATTTCTTTAAGTTATTTCTTTAGTAATTTCTTCCCCATTTCCTCTCTTTTAATTAACTCATTGAGTGTTGGACCTCCTTGATTTCTTTCCCTGTGTCACCCACCTACCACATTTATCTGTTTATCTTTTCCATACTTTATGGAAATACTACTTAACTTTATCTTTTAACCTTTTGTATGTTTTATTCCACCATATTTTCAATTTCTGTAAGTTCATCTTCTCTGTTTCTTTTTCCTCAGTGTCCTTTTATTTTATGAATGCAAGATCAACTCAAAACTCAAGTATCAGAGGATTTTTGTTTCGTTGTTCCTTTTTGTTTCCTGATTACCCTTGTTTGCTCGAGTCTTTTTTGTTGTTGTTTACACTGATCTTTCTCTTTCATATGGTTACCTTCTTCAAATTCTGGTGAACCTTGTATTCCAATGACATTTAAGAATTAGGCAATAATAAGATGTTTAGAAGCTTTGTGCACATAGTGGTTTGTTGTTGCTGGCTTCCCTTTAGGATGAGGAAGTGGGTTGTTGGCCCTGACTGGAGAGGTTTAGCGGCTGAGAGAATTGCCCTGGAGCTGCCAAGGAGCTCCCCAGAAAGCCATTATTTTTCCCTAGAAATGTTTTGCCTAGAGAGAAGCATCTGGCTTTTGTGCAACCTGCTATGGGTGGGATGAGGGAAGGATTGGAGATGGACACCGAGTGTTTTATCAACAGACTTTTGCTAACTTTTTGTTTCCAGGTTGATATCTATGTCATTGTGATTTTCCTTTTCCCCCAGCTGTTGATAAGTCTTTTGGGGTATTCTAGGGCAGATTAACTTTCTTCTGGGCCATCACGCCTCCCTTTGCACTCTGAGCTGTTACTCCTCTATACTACCTCATCAGTTATTTCGCTTTCTGCCTTCCCAAAACTGGTTTCGGTTTCTGGATTGCTGATGCCTTTCTTTCCATTCTCTTCATTGATGTGCTTTTAGATCTTTATTAATTCTTTCACTATCATTTTAATAGGAATTCTGAAATTACATGGTCAATTGGCCATCTTGCTTCAGATGCCTAAAAATATTCTCTACTGTTACCTAATCTTCAGTTAAATTACAAGCTGCATTTTGTTGTTTATAGTAATTGTCAAAGATAAACAAAGCTGGACACTAAAATATAAGGATAGATTTTAACCAGTAGTATACTGTTGCAATAGGGAGAAGAGTCCAACATGAACTGTACTCCACTTCAGTTTATACGGAGGTGACTGGGCATTTTGAAGGGAGAATGAGGGAATAAGGAGGGAGGTCAGTGGGGCTTGTAGAGTCAGGGAAGTGAAAAATTACAAAGAACAGGAAGGATGGGTGTGAAATGCCTCTGAGTTTGCTAACTGGCACTCAGGGAGATTAGGCTCCTACCCTCCCACAGAGTGGGAGACAGAGGTCCTAGCATCAGGTGTTGGCTGGAACGAACAGCAAATTCTATTGGCAGCCTTGAGTTTTTTCAGGCAGGTACTTTAGGGGGGCTAGGATTATCCTAGGCATGCAGCCTTGAGCTGTCAGAAACTGTTAATGTAAGTCTTCATAGGCCAGGGTCAGGGCCTCAGTTGAGAAGAGGGCTCAGAAGAGCCTAGCTAGAGTTTGATCAAGGAGAAAATCTTTGTCATTATACCAGTGTATAGAGAAGGGCTCATTTTCAGGAAGTAAGTATTTCTCCTTGTGGAAATTAATTTATTGCCTATTAGGTTATGTTTAGTCATTCTTTTAATGTGTTCAGTGACATACTGGTGAGGACCAGCTTTTGCTGGTCGATCCTGTCTTTTTACTCCTGCCAAAGTAAAATTCTTATGAGAATCCATAATATAGTCATATATTGGATGTTCTAAATATGTCCTTAATAATTGTTCAAAAGTCGGGGCGCCTGGGTGGCTCAGTTGGTTAAGCGTCTGTCTGCCTTCGGCTCAGGTCGTGATCCCAGGGTCCTGGGATCGAGCCCTGCGTCAGGCTCCCTGCTTGGTGGGAAGCCTGCTTCTCCCTTTCCCACTCCCCCTGCTTGTGTTCCTCTCTCTGTCAAATAAATAAAATCTTAAAAAAAAAATTGTTCAAAAGTCAAACGTTTCATGCATTGTCTGGAAAATGTGTTTTTACACTGATTCTTTGAAAAACATACTTAAAGGTTTATAAACCTGCACCGTTAAAGCCTTTTTATAAAGTGTTTATCATCATTTACACCTAATTTTTTTAATTGCTTATTTGTTAGGGAGGAGTAGATAGAATTATGGATCTCACATTTGAGAATATAGCCTATGATGATATTGCAAGTTTTATTGGTCTTCATGTGGTTTACAACTCAACATTTTTGCTGCGTTTGATTGTGCCAGCCCCTGATCTGTATGTTCCCAGTGGGTTCAGGGACCAGATCCCCTCTCCCAGATAAAAATACATGGTTTTTTCCCTATTTTGAGTAGAAATAAAATATGTATATTTAGTAATATATTTTTTCCATTTGTTGAAACATTTACCTGCTCTAATGACCTTTTTGTTTAATTAAATGCTATTATCTTAAGAGGCATTAGTGCTTCAAAAAAGTTTTTATTCTGAGAAAATTAATAGATTTCACTTATTTCTTTGTCTCCTCTGGTCAACTTCTTAATAGTAATTTTTATAGGTTATCACTAAAGTATATTGAATTTCTTCGGTTTAGCTTTTAAATAGTTGCAATATTTCTCTTCAATGAATTACAGAAAGCACATGGAATTATAGGATGTATAAATTATCACTATTTTTTATCTATGGAATGAGAAAATATTTTCTCGATATCAGATTTTAAAAACTGATATTTGTGGGGCGCCTGGGTGGTTCAGTCAGTTAAGCATCTGCCTTTGGCTTACATCATGATCCCAGGGTCCTGGGATTGAGCCCAACATCGGGCTCCCCTCTCGGTGGGGAGCCTGATTCTCTCTCTCCCACTCCCCCTGCTTGTGCGTGTGTGCGCTCTCTCTCTGTCAAATAAATAAAATATTTTTAAAAATTAAAAAAATAAAAACTGATCTTTGTTTAGGTATTGGGGCAATTTGATTCTTTTTAGGCATTCGGGCAATTGGTGTATGTGTATATATAGTTGTGTGTATATATATATTTTATGTATATTTTTATTTTATTTTTTATTTTTATGTAGGCTCCATGCCCAGCATGGGGCTTAGACTTATGCCCCTGAGATCAAGAGTAGCATGTTCCACTGACTGAGCCAACCAGGCACCCCAATATTTAGTTTATATTTTTAAAAATTAGATGCCAAGATTGTCTTAGTAGTTTAAAATTTTAGATTAGTTTAACATGTTATATTTTATGTATTTTATAGAGTTTAAAATTTAAAATTTTAAAAGTTCTTGATCATTATAATCCCTCCACATTTGCTGAGTGCACCATTTTCTTTACCCATTACTGAACATTTGAAACCACTTAATTATACTGCATTCCAATACTTGAGTTGCATGAAGATTTTTTTCATATTATTATTCTTTAGGCACTTAAAGGTAATTTATTAAAATAAATGAGTGAAATAGTTTTGACTTAAAAATCTAAGCACAGTCAGCTTGCTAATTTTTCTTGCCTTGTTATTTGCAGGTTTTGAATTAAAATATAAAAGTACACTGAGTGGGCACTGTGCTCCTGTTCTGGCTTGTGCTTTTTCTCATAATGGGCAGATGCTAGTCTCGGGGTAAGCTATTTAGTTTAATTTCCTTACGCCATTTTGATATGAAATAAAACAGATATACAGAAAAGTACATAAAACATGAGAGAACAGCTTTGATAAATGGATGCAAACCTGTGTAACAACTATTCAGGTCAAGAAATGGAACATCACTGGTTCTGCTCCCAAAGTCTTCCTCTTCCAGGTTCCCCTTTAGTGTGACAACACCTCAAGTCATATACAATATCACTTTTTTCTTTTAAACTGATTTATAACAAATCATATAATGTGTATTATTTTGTGCCTGGCTTCCCTTAGTCAACATGATGTTTGGGACATCCATTTGCATTAATGCATACAACTATGGCTTGTTGGTTTTCATTGCTGTGTAGTATTCCATTGAACATGTATACTATAACTTATCCATTTTAATGTTGACGAATATGTGGATTATTTTCAATTTAGGAGCATTACAATAATGTGTGAATCTATGTCTTCTAGTGTACATGTTCGTGCATTTTTTTAGGAAAAATACATAGGAATAGAATTTATGAGCCATAGAATAGTTGTATTTTCAACTTTGGCAGGTCACATCAAATTGTTTTCCAAGTAGCCAAACTCCTCTATAGCTGTGTTATTTCATAGCCTAGCCTGTACTCGATACTTGGTATTTTTGTTTTTTTTTAATTTTAGCCATTCTTACGAATGTGAAGTGTTATCTTACTGCATTTTTAATTTGCGTTTCCCTAAAACAGTGAGGTTAGAATCATTTCAGAAGTTTATTGGCCGCATATGTTTCCTGTTTTATGAAGTGCCTGTTCATGTCTCTTGCTTATTTTTCTTCTGTATTATCTTTTTCTTATTGATCTATTATTGAAATTATATCTATTGTCTCTGTAGTTCAGTATATAAGCCACTTATGCATTGCAAATATCTTTTTCCCGTCTCTGAATTTGTCTTTTCACAGCTTAAATTTTAGTGTAGTCAGTTTCTGTTCTGAGTCGTGAGGATATTTTCCCATATTAACTTCTAAAACCTTCATTGTTTTTCCTCTATCAGATTTGATTTGTGTGTATCATGTACAGTAGAGTCCAATTTTATTTCTTTCCATGTGGATATCCAGTTGTCCCAATAATATCTGTTGAAAAGATAATCTTTTCTCCTGTTGTTCTGCTACCTTGTCAGAAATCGCTGACCATATATGTGTGGATCTGTTTCTCAGCCTGCTATTTCATTCTCTTGTTCTATTTATCCTTGCTCTAAAACCATTCTGTCTTTCCAAGGCTTTATATTTTAGCTATTCCTGAACTTTGACATTCCATATAGAGTTAGCTTGTCAGATTGCCTCCAGCTATCCTCTTTATACACACAGACCTGTTGAATTTTGATTGGAGTTATATTGAGTCTGATAAATTTGGGGATAATTGACATCTTTATCATATTAAGTCTTTTAATCCATGAATATGGCATATTTCTCCATTTCTGTTTTGACTTCTCTCAATAATTGTCTTCTACATAGAAGTACTCCTTTTACTAGATTTATTTCTAGGCACTTAATTTTTTTGTTACTATTATAAAAGACATGGCTAATATAGGGATATATATATGGAAAGACAAGATCTTGTATGGGTCTTAATTTTTGCATTTTTTATGTACAAAATCATACCACATGTTGATAGCTTTTGTTGCTTCCATTCTAATCATTATACCTTTGACATCACCTATGCCTTATTGAACTAGCTAATAGTACCAGGATAATGGATATAATAACAGCCAACCTCTGATTCCTCTTTGCAAAGGAAAGCTTTCATTATTAAATATGATCACTGTAGGTTTTGGGAGATAAACTTTATTAGCTCTTCTGTTCCTTCTAGTTTGTAAGAGGTTTTGTTTTGTTTAGTTTTTATCTTGAGAAGTGTTACAATTCTCTTGAAATAGTCATATGATTTTTCTTTTATTCTATTAGGGTGGTAAATTATATTGATTGCCCAAATGTTAAACCAACCTTGCTTTGTTGGAATAAACACAGTTTAGTCAGGACTTGACTGTTTTTGTGCATTGCTATATAGAAGCCTGATTCTAACTCTTATTTCTCTGGATGTAACTTGTATTTTTTTCACTGGCTACTCATAGAACTTTCTCTTCGTGGTTTTTTTGTACTTACTTTGTATCGAGATTTGGATTTCTTTTTACTCAGTTTGCTTTGGAATTCACTGAGCTTGTTAAATACATAGAATGAAAATTCATCAGTTAAGGGGAAATTCTTATTCATTATTTCTTCAGATATTGCCTCTATCCTTTTTCTCTTCTAAATCTGGGACTCCAATAAAATGCAAAATATACTTTCTTACTATAAACTTCGTATCTTTTCTCTTCTCCTGTATTTTTCATTCTCCTATTTCTTAGGCATTATTTTGAGTGGTTTCCCGATTGCTGATGCTTTCCTTAGCTTTATCTGATATGTTATATTAAACTGGTCCATTGATGAATCCTTAATTTGGGTTATTTTATTTTTTGGCCCTGGAAATTTGTATTTGGCTATTTTTTCAGGTCCACCATGTCACTTTTTATGATTTCTAGTTCGCTCTTGTTGAAAATTTTGACATTGGCTTTTATTTTGCAAAACTTTGTTCTGTAAAGCAGTTGGTTTGGTACACAGTAGCATGATTCAGTTACTTTGTATTCTCTTTGTATACTTTGGTGTATTTTCTCCTTGCTGCCATTGGATTTTTTCACCATTGCCTGTTTGATATCACAGGCCATAGCATTGAAATCCACATTCATGGCTCTTCACAGCAGCTTTTGTTCCAGCCAAGATATTTAGACTCCTGACAATCACTTAAAATATTCTGAACTAAGCCTGATTGTTCTTTTCCCATATGTTCCAATCCTTGCCAAATAAAAAGCCAAAAAATTAGTTATGTTGTCATTATTTTAGATGTGACTCTTTTATCTTAAAAGATGAAAATGGTTCGTCATCAAAAAGAAAGTATAAAAAAAAAAAGCGCAAGTATAGTTACTCTCTTTTAACCCAGAATCGAAGTCAGCGAAAGTTTAAACAAAGTTGGATTTCCTTCTGTTGTTTTGGGGGATATATTGTGCAGTTCACTCTTAAGAGTTTAAGTGACAAAATGATAATATGAAATTCAGCAAGTATTTATGACTCTTATGTGCCCAAGTCTCTGCCAGTTGCATTACAGCATATAAAAGGAAGTATAAGACAGTGTGCCCTTGAAGATGTTTTAATTCTCTGTCCTGATGTTCATTGCAAGATCTGACATGCCTTTGCCTTCTAAATCATAAGAGAAATGTTAAGTGAAACTCAGTAGAGTTTTTGTGTTATGAAAACTAGTTGTTATTTAAAAATGCTATTTCATAGCATTGTAATTCCTTATTAGCTTGTTTATATGTCAATCGTAATTAACATTTTATGTTAACTAAAATGTACCTTTCCCAGTCATTGTGCATAAATGGAATTTTACATTATTACATACTTTTTGGTATATGGTATCGCTGTAGGTCACATTCATATATTTTTTCTGAATATTCTTAATTCATTTGGATAAATATACAGCTAAATGAATGGGTTGGAAATGTAAGATGGCGAAATATAAACATTTAGTTTTTTAGGGAAATTAGGAGATTTGTTTAAACCCCACTTCATGAGTAGATAAAGAACAAGTTCATTGGTCAATGATAGATTCCATTTGCGTCTAAAAGTTATTGGTGAGGTGGAATGGATACATATGCTAAAGAGGGAGACAGTAGGAAAAGTGAGTAGGATAAAAGATACTTGAATACAAGTGGCTACATAGGAAAAATGAATTGACAACAGAATGGGATTATACATCAGGTGTGCTAAGGAAGTTGTATGGGGCATAGACACAGGGTGATGTAAAAGGCATCATGGAATTTATGCAGATATGGAAGGATTGGGAAACGGAAAGGGGATTCCAAGAGGCAGGAAATTCTTGAGTAGATTAAAATGTATGATAAATATAAAGAGGAGTAAGGGGAGTTGAGGCTGGAAAAATAGATTGTAGGGATGATAGAGACCTAGGATGTTATAACTTTGTATAGATTTAGGAAAATGAAACTTTTAAAGCAATTCTAATATGCATTGCCTAGCTACAGGAGATGGGTGCTAAAGGTGAAGTACAGAAATTGAACCGTGATTTAGGTCAATGATTCTCATATGTTTTGGTCTTAGGATTCTTTGAATTTCTAAAAGTTATTGAGGACCTCAAAGAGCTTTTGCTTTCATATGAGTTATATATATTGCTATTTACTGAAAATTGAGAAAATTCTAAAATATTTTTAATTAAAGAAATTCAATGCATGGTAACATTTTTTCTTAGGGAAAATAAAAAAATAGAAGAGTGAATGGTTTTATTTTTTAAAATGTCTTCAGTATCTGGGCTAGTAAAATATGCATGGGTTCTCATATCTGCTTCACACATTCCATTAGCTCTCAGAGCTATGATGGCATCACATACATGATGGAGCAGAAGATGCAGGAAAGTCTTCCCTCCATCTTTCTCTGCATCTCTCCTCTAATCATCTTCCTCTAGCACCTTGGCAGAATTTGTGTTTTGTTCCACCCTACTTCTCTTGACCAACCAGATAAAACAAACATATTTATCAGCTTCTGTTCAGGCAGGAAAGATCAGTCTTCATAATTCAAATAGGATTGCTTTTTTCCATAGAAGAAAGGGAACTCATAAATTCCATAAATTCTCAGTTCTAGTAGTTAGGATTCCTTGGAAACCAGTTTTAAAATGCCCATCATTGTTTTAAGAGTTCGATAAATAACATCCTCTTTTCTTCTTCTTGAGTCAAAAACCAGTAAGAGAGAAGTAGAAGACAGACAGACTGGGGAACATGATGGTAGGTCTGCAGCCGAGCTGCTCCCCTGCTCTTGGGCAGCACGGACCACTGCAGATGTCTCCTGCAGGGGCAGATCAGATACAGCAACATACAGAAGGGGCTGGGCCACATGACCTAGCGTCTTCCCCCAAACTTGCCAGTCATTCGTCATTCTTTTTCTGCTAAGCAGGAGAGGGAGAAGAGAGGCCAGGAATCTTATTCCAGAAAGGATGTGAAGTGTCCCCTCTCATCCCAGTAAGAAGCCTATTTATATTTTATCTATTTTATAAATGTGAAGGATAGAGTTTTATTGTCATTAATTTGGAGTGGCTTTACAACCTTCTCTTGCTCAGTAATGACGAGCATGAGAAAGGTTAAGATCACTTTTCCAAAACTCAAATCATCTCCCCCCCTCCCATCTCTTTACAACATTGTTCATAATCCTGTAGAACAGGGCAGTTCATTTAGTAGCCTTAAAGTACATGATGCCGTTTATCATGGAGGGTTATTAGATATCGCATTGCTTGAAATTAGATGTCTTGTGAAAGCTTTAGTGAAATTTGAATAGTTGTGCCACCTGCTTTATACATTTTTAGGCTAAAACTGTCAGGGTATGTCCCCATTATGAATCAATTTTAATTTTAATACATTCATGGGGGATGATGATCTAAGAAGTGTAAAGTCCAAAAACTTGGGTTTTAGGATCACATAGAACTGAGTTTTCATCCCAGCCCTGCCACTTCCTAGCTGTGTGACCTTGAGGAAATTCTAATTCCATATTTTATCTCAGCTTCACTTCTCTGATTTATAAAATGGGGAAAATAATAATACATTCCTGATAAGATTGTTCTGAAGCTTAAGTAAGAAAATGCAGGCAAAGCATTTATTATTTGGGGGCATAATGTTAATACATAATTATTAAATGTTAATTTTTAATGTAATCCGGAACATTGGACATTTTCTGATTTCTGCTTTTTCTGAGTTTTAGCCATTGACCTATCCTAAGGGGGCATTATAAAACAGCTGCTTGAAATTTACCATGTTCATTCAGAAAGAGTTGCTGAGGACTTCGTGTCCTAGCATCCTCAATATAAAGCCCTTGGGGGAAATAGTTCCTTCAGGTCTCAGTCTGAGGAATTGATGTCTCTTTTCCAAACTTTGGGTTTGTGTTTCTGTCTTAAATGGTGTTAACAGATCATGTTTTCTCTTTTGAATTGCTGTTGAAGAAGCTCAGAACCAAAATTGCAGCCCTCCTGTAGCAGGGTGGACTGGATTTTATGATGTATATTTTGGACAATGAATTTTTTAAAAGATTTTATTTGAGAGAGAGTGAGTGCGTGCGAGTGGGGAGCGAGGTAGTAAGAGAGGGAAAGGTACAGGCAGACTCTGCACTGAGTGCAGAGCCCAATCCCATGAACCATGAGACCATGACCTGAGCCAACATCAGGAGTCCAACATGCAACTGACTGAGCCCCCCAGGCACCCCTTGGACACTAAATCTTAACCTTCATTTCTCTTGCCCACCACCTCATCTTTGTATTCTCTTACTCTCTAGTCTCCTTACATATTTTTTACCTTGTTTTTGCTACATCTTTGTAAGAGACTGCAAATACTTTCTGAATGAGAAGAAACATAATAAATACACTTAAAATAAAAACACTTAAGTGCAAAATAAATCTTTAAACCTTAGGAATACACTTGCCCTAAAGAAATGTTGGTAATTTCATTCAATTAGCTTTATTTTTATTTTTATTTTTTTAATTAACATATAATGTATTATTTGCCCCAGGGTACATATCTGTGAATCATCAGGCTTACACATTTCACAGCACTGACCATAGCACATACCCTCACCAATGTCCATAACCCACCCTATCCTTGCCCGCCCCTACCCCCCAGCCACCCTCAGTTTGTTTCGTGAGTTTAGGAGTCTCTTATGGTTTGTCTCCTTCCTGATCCCATCTTGTTTCATTTCCCTCCCCCCAA
>CM052883.1:108309171-108324327 GCA_028534135.1 Potos flavus | reverse complement strand
GCTGAGCAGGGAGCCTGATGCGGAGGCTGGATCCCAGGACCCTGGGACATTTAACAACTGAGCCACCCAGGCGCCCCGATTAGCTTTTTGGCTATTGTATAAAGCTAGTTTAGACTAGAATGCTTTAGATATTTCTGATATGGGTGGCTGCACAATATCACTGTAATTTCATGGATCTCCCGTGAGTCTATGATTATATGCTCTTCCATATCAACCACATAATATATGTGTTGTTGCTCTCACCCAGTATCCATGTAGATGTAATTGACATACTTGTCTTGTAGTCTTGAATGAGCAGTTGAGGTTTTAGAGTGCCACAAAACTGAAGAAATGGAGTATCAAAAGGCTTGAATACTAATGCCTCCTTTATAAGGAAATGTGGGGTTAGAGTGACAAGGATACTGAATGTGGCTACCGAAAAGTTGGGGTAAGATTTACATAAGGTAGGCAAGAAATGTATAACCAAACAGTTGAACTTCTTGTGTGGTATTGGTTCAGGTTCAATTTAGGAAATATTTTGAAGTTTTATATTGTTTGAGTGGTTTCAAAGTATTTTATTTTGTGTCTGTTTACAGTGGCTCTATTATTCTTCTAGTCTTTCAAACTCCAATCTGAAATATTAATAACTGTTATTTTTCCCTAATCCTAATTCCCTTCCTCCAAATCTAATCAGTTATCAAATCCTATTGTATCTTTCTTTGAATGCCATGACCAAATTAGAGACTATAGGAGGTGAGTTGACAACCTTTTTTATCTCCCAAAGTTCACAGGTCTCTGTTTATTATTTCCATTCTTCTTGCTAGGATTCATTAGACTCTTAAGAGTTTTTCATGTTTGGCCTTTTGTTTCTCAAAATCATTTTTATACCTCAATAGCAAGTGAACCTAGTCCATTCCCATCAGAGCTGGCTATCTATTGCCTACAAGATTGTCTAAATTTCTTGGGTGCTTTGTTTTTTTGTTGTTGTTGTTCTAGTCTGTTTTTGGCCTGATTGCTTGCTATTCCCATAGTGGACTCTTGCTTGTTGTCCTAATTTCTGTCTTCCCAGTTTACAATGCTCGCAAAGATTACTAATGATGATCCAGCTCTTCAAGTGATATATTATTAGGATGAGTTAAGGTTTTTGTTTTTAAACCATTAAAAAAAAACATGTAAGGGCGCCTGGGTGGCTCAGTGGGTTAAAGCCTCTGCTTCCGGCTCAGGTCATGATCTCAGGGTCCTGGGATCGAGCCCCGCATCGGGCTCTCTGCTCAGCAGGAAGCCTGTTTCCCCCTCTGTCTGCCTGCCTCTCTGCCTACTTGTGATCTCTCTCTCTCTCTCTCTGGCAAATAAATAAATAAAATCTTAAAAAAAAAACAAAAAACATGTAGAGTTCATATCAAGTTTAGAATTGTAATTTTCAAAAAGGAGTCACAAGATGTGTGTGCACACACGTGTGTGTGTTTGTAGAGAGAGAGTAATAATTAAGGCATGGCCATATCATTGATAAAGAACAGTGCTGTCTGAAACAAAACCCAAGGAACAAGTACTGTTGACCCTTGAACAACATAGGTTTGCACTGTGTGGGCTTATATGCAGATTTTTTGATACAGTACAGTTTTTTTTCTTAAGATTTTAAGATTTCCTCTAACTTTATTATAAATAGACAGTATAGAATACATATAACATACAAAATATGTGTTCATTGGCTGTTCGTTATTGGTAAGGCTTCCAGTCAGGCTTAGTAGTAGTCAGGTTTTTGGGGAGTCAGAAGTTATACATGGATTTTCAACTGCATGGGGGAAGGGGCTCAATGCCCCAGGTCCATGCATTGTTCGAGGGTCAACTGTAATAGCTTTCCCTTGTAGTGGGTTTTCCCTTTGAGTTATTAACTTGATATGGGATTGTGTCTTATTTATACATCATAAATGCTTACTCTGTTTATGGCTAGATGGTATGAATAGCATATGTGATTGCTTACTGAAGTTTATAATTTTCTGATAAATTTCATATATGGTATGTAGTTTTTGAATAAAAGTTCATACATAGGAACAAAAAGAGGCTGCATTCTAAATGTTTGCACAACAGGGGCACCTGGGTGGCTCAGTCAGTTAAGTGTTGGCCTTCAGCTCAGGTCGTGATCTCAGGGTCATGGGATCAAGCCCCCCATCACATTGGGCTCCCTACTCAGTGGGGGGTCTGCTTCACCCACTGCCCCTCCCCCCGCTTGTGCAGGCAGGTGCCCTCTCTCTCACATAAAATCTCTTAAATATTTGCATATCAATATCTCAGCCTTTTATAAAAAAGTTATGTAAATGATTTAAAAATACTAATTAATAAATGCTGTACTTTGTTTTTATAGAACTTCTCACCCATAATTTCCTTTTTCTTTTAAAGATCGGTGGATAAGTCTGTCATAGTATATGATACTGTAAGTATTTCAAAATCTTTTGTGTGTGATTTGTGTAAATTATGTTTATTAGGCTACTGAACTAAAAATTTAGTTAGGCAAGATGAACAAAAAGTATACTTTTTTCGAGTGCCTTAGAGTATACATTTTCAGAAATGCTAAGGTAGTTATATAGGTTAAGGTACAGGTTCTGGGACAAGCTCTTAAATATTTCAGTGATGATTTTAAGATGGACAGATGTCTAAGATCAAAGAAAATACAGATTTAAAGAGCACCTATATCCAAAAAAAAATTACTTCAAATTGATCATTCTTAAATTTTTATACCTGGTTTCCATAACAGTAAAGGATGAATGTTTACCCCAGGAACTGCTGGACGTACACTAGTGTAAGTTGAAAGTGGCCTACTACCGGCAGAGTTCTGGCTGGGTTTAGAGTATAAGAAAGAGTAGGATTTGATGGACTTGGGAAAATGCGAGTTTTTGGTAGAGCTATCTGAATAAAGACCAAAGTTGCACAAGTATGAAGAAAAATGAATGTTTTATATAGTGAAGATGTGGTTAATGAAAATAGTCTCCAAGAGAGAATGGAGAATGTTGAATGGAGCCCTATAATGATGTGTTCGGGCTGCAGCTACGCCAGCAAATGAAACAGATGTAAATCATCCTAGTGCAGTGGGTCAAGCAAGGAATCTAAGCTAGTCCTCCACATTAAAGTTCAAATCGCTGAGCGCTCTGGTAGGAGATGGGCAAGAATACTCAAACTGAGTGAAGTAGATCCTGAATGTTTCTCAAGAAATTTTTGTGAGATTTTACAAGAACAGCTATAATATTAAATTTTCTCCATTAAATGTGTATGAGTCTCAGTTAAATACAACTAATACAACACCTGAAACTAATATAACACTGTATGTTAATTATACGTCACTTCTTAAAAATTAATAAAATAAATACGTCTAGATGCTAGATGGCCAGCTAAGTGTACTCAAAATCAAAGTGACTAATTTCTACTCACTGGTCCTGCAATGGATACAAGTCAAATGTATCAAATGAATACAGATCATTTCATGTTACAGATGTGTAGGTTACTATGAGTAAATTCAAATAAGTCAGCAAAAGCCAAGAGTGTTTTATACTAAAATTTCTAGGAAGATGGTCAGCAGACTACAGTGCTAACTATTGAGAAAGAGTGAAGTAAGTACTTGATAATATTATTAGTTATAGATACTATTCTCTTTTTATTGGGTAAAGTGTCAACTTACATTTGTGACTAATAATAATATTAAAACACAGCATATAAACCATTTATGTCAGATGAGCCCTTATCAGTAACTTTACTCCTGCCCGAGTAAATATAAAGCTCTTTTTATTGTTTTTCAGAATACTGAGAATATACTTCACACGTTGACTCAGCACACCAGGTCTGACCTTAACCTCATTTTGCATTAATACAAAAAAATTAGCCTGAGGATACATAATGGTTGTTTTTGTTAACTAGGTATGTCACAAGTTGTGCCTTTGCACCCAATACTCTTTTACTTGCTACTGGTTCAATGGACAAAACAGTGAACATCTGGCAATTTGATCTGGAAACACCTTGCCAAGGTTAGTAAGGGCATCATATTTAATCCATTTCAACCCATTCACCATTAAAATTTTAAATTCCATAATTTTTTGGCAAATTATTCACCTTTTTCTCCCAAATTTAATATAATTTAAAAATAATTTTAGAGAAGCCAATGTTTAAAGTAGTTGGTCTATGTTAAAACTGTTGGTAAATGCTTTTCAGTGCACATTCATGGATATCATACCTCCCATAGTTTTGTAAGCTATTTATTTGTGCTGCATACTGGTTTTTTTCAGATAAATATAGCCTGGGAACAAAATAGAAGCCACAGTTTTATTTGTTCATTTTATTTTTGTCCTCATCAAACAATGTTGACACATAATTTAGGAGTTTTATTTTTATCACTGCCAGAATTTACAAAATAGTGGTGCTGATATGCAGATGATAGAGCACATAGAGTACTCTTGCTGATAGGAGGTTTTTGCTTTTTGTTTTGTTTAAAGTAGGCTCTGCATCCAGCATGGAGCCTGATACAGGGCTTGAACTCATGACCCTGAGGTCAAGACCTGAGCTGATGCTTAACTGACTGAGCCATCCTGGCACCCAGATACGAATTTTATATAATAAGAAAATTTATTTTTCTGGAGTGAAAAGAAAAACTTCCAAAAGAGTAGTATTTAATATAGTATTAATTAATACTATAATTATACATAGTATTTTTGATTTTTTTGAAATTTCTTAAAAGAATGTTAAAGTAGCAAAACACACATTTAAGGAAATTTCATTTACTTTTTAATTCTCAGTGAGAATATTTATGAAGGAAGTATTTTTCTTTATTGTCATTTTACCTGCCTTTTTGTTTGTTGGTTTGTTTTTAAAAGCAAGGAGCACAGAAGATCAAGCGAAGTTTACTGAAGATTGGTCAGAGGATGATGTCTCAATGTGGCTTTGTGCACAAGGTTTAAGTGACCTTGTTGGTATTTTCAAAATGAATAACATTGATGGCAGAGAACTGTTGAATCTCACCAAAGAAAGTCTGGCTGATGATTTGAAAATTGGTAAGATTAGTGGAAGATAGGCGGTCTTTTTTTTTTTTTTTTTTCCCAAGATTTTATTTCTTTACTTGACAGAGCACAAGTAAGCAGAGTGGCAGGCAGAGGGAGAGGGAGAAGCAGGCTCTCTATTGAGCAGGGAGTCCGATGCCGGCCTCGATCCCAGGACCCTGGGATCATGACCTGAGCCAAAAGCAGATGCTTAACCAACTGAGCCATCCAGGTGCCCCAAGATAGGCAGTCTTAAAAGTGACTTTTAATAATTTACTCTGAGATTGGTTTCAGTTGTATTAAGTTTCCTCTTAATATTCTGACATAGTAATTATTCCGGTATATACCTTCATAGGGAAGGACAGTATATTTTTATTATATTATGGAAAAATGTTAGTGTTTCTTTTAAGCCACCATGTAACTAATTTTAAAAATGTATATATTTTAAAACTTGAGACATAATTCACGTGATAAAACTCATTCTTTTATAAGTGTACAGTGGAGTCGACTTAGTATATCAACAGAGTTGTACAGCCATCGCCACTAATTCCACAACATTTTAATATATTCAGAAAGAAACCCCATGGCCAGGGGCAGTCACTCCTCTTTCCCTTTCTCTCTAGCCCCTGGCAGCCATGAATCTGCATTCTGTCTCTGAGGATTTGCCTCCTCTTGACATTTCATACAAGTGGATTATACAGTATGTGGCCTTGCCTGGCCTCCTGCTTAGCATGTTTTCAAGGTTCATCCATGCTGTAGCATATAGTTAATACTTTATTTCTTTTTATGACTATTTTTTTTCACTCTATGAATTTATCACTCTTTGTGTATCCATTTATCAGTTTAGATTGTTTCCATTTTAGCTATTATGAATAATGCTGCTCTGAACGTTTGTGTACAAGTTTTTGTGTGGTAATGTTTCCAGTTTTCTTGGGTGTATAATTAGGAATGGAACTGGCGGGTTATATAGTAACTCGGTGTTGACCTTTGAGGAACTGCTGGACTATTTCCAAAGCAGCTGTGCTATTTTACGTTCTTACCAGCTATATATGAAGATTTCAGTTTCTCTGTGTCCTCCTCAACACTTATTTTAGTTATAGCCATCCTAGTGGTTTCTCATTATGGTTTCAACGTACATTTCCTGGTGACTGGTGATGTTGAACATCTTTCCATGTGCTTGTTAGTCATTTGTAGATCATGGTAGAAATGTCTATTGAGATCCTTTGGCCATTTTAAAAACTGGATTGTCTTTTTATTGTTTATATAAATTTGGATATAAGATTTATCAGATATATGATTTATAAATATTTCCTCCCCCTTAATTGAGCCACCTAGGCACCCCCACACTGTCCTAATTACTGTGGCTTTGTAGTAGGTTTTAAAATTGAAAAGTGTGTGTCCTCTTTTTTTTTCTCTCCAAGATTGGTTTTGCTACTCTGGGTTCTTTGCATTTCCATATGAATTTTGTTTGCTTATTTATTTTTAAGATTTTATTTATTTATTTAATAGAGAGAGAGAGATCACAAGTAGGCAGAGAGGCAGGCAGAGAGAGAGGGGGAAGCAGGCTCCCCGCTGAACAGAGAGCTTGACGCGGGGCTCAATCCCAGGACCCTGAGACTATGACCTGAGCCAAAGGCAGAGGCTTTAACCCACTGAGCCACCCAGGCGCCCCTTCCATATGAATTTTAGAATCAACTTGTCAGTTTCTGTTTCAAAAAAAAAAAAAAAGGCCACCTGACTTTTAAAACTTTATTATTTTTTTTAAGTTTTAATTAAATTCCAGTTAGCATGCAGTGTAGTATTAGTTTCAGGTGTACAATGTAGTGATTCAACACTTCCATACAGTACTTGGTGCTCATCATAAGTGCCCTTCTTAAAAAGCCACCTATTTTGGTATGATTATATTGACTCTGAGTTAATTTGGTGATTATTGTCATCTTAACAATATTAAGTCTTGCAATCCATAAGCACAGGACTTTTTTTTTTTTTAAGAGATAGAGCACATGTGAGTGGAGGGGAGGGGCAGAGGAAGAGAGACAATTTTTTTTTTTTAAGATTTTTATTTATTTGTCAGAGAGCACAAGCAGGGGGAACGACAGGCAGAGGGAGAAGCAGGCTCCCTGCTGAACAGAGAGCCATCTAATTTCAGAACATTTTTATCCCCTCAAAAGAACTCAATTCTCAGGGTGCTTGGGTGGCTCATTCGGTTGAGTGGCTGCCTTCCGCTTGGGTCATGGGATCCCAGGGTCCTGGGATCGAGCCCCACGTCAGGCTCCCTGCTTGGTCCCCTACCTGTGCTCTCTCTCTCTCTCCCTCTGTCAAATAAATAAACCTTTAAAAAAAAACAAAAACAAAAAAACATTCTCTTTACCTAGCCCTGGCAACCACTATTTTAGTTTGTCTTTATGGGTTGGCCTGTTTTGGACATTTCTTTGAAGTGGAACCATTAGTAAGTGCCCTTTGCATCTGGCTTCTTTTATGTAACATAATGCTTTCAAGTTCATCTATTTTTTATTTGTATAAGTACTTCAGTGTGTGAGGTTTCCAGTTTCTTCACCTCTTTCTCAACATTTGTTATTACCTGTTGTCTTAATTATAGACACCCTTGTAGCTGTGAAGTGGTACTAGATCATGGTTTGGATATGTATATACCTAATGATATGGAGCATCCTTTCAAGTGCCGATTGGCCATTTATAGATCTTCTTTGCAGAAATATCTATTTAGATGCTTTGCTCTTTTTAAATTGGTTTATTTGTCTTCTTGTTGAGTTGTATGAGTTGTTGATATATTCTGGATACTAGATCCCTATCAAAAATAGTTTGAAGTCTTAGTGTCATGCTATAATAAAAATAATACCACAAACTACTATTAAGATACTATAATAAAATCTTAATGGGAAAACTTAGGAAATAGGATATCCATAGTGAGATTTATTGTTAATTAAAACCATTTTAAAGTATAGTGTTATACTTTCCTTACATGGTAAATATAGCTTATGAACGTATTTAAATATCTTGGAATCTTACAGCTTTTTAAGAAGTTAACAGAAAGATGGTTTGTCAGATAGTTGTATTCTCAGGCCATACTGTGAAAGCTATTTCCATATCTCTGATAACTTATTTCCTATATAATTTACTCTTTCCGCCTAAAAGTACGTAATAGAGTGTAGGTTTTTTTTTTTTTTTAAGGTCTGCTGGATTTAGCATCTTCATTGGTTGATTTCTCATTCCTCTCTCATAATAAACTTTACCTTATCATGCAGAAGCACTTGACAGTGTAAAATGGTAATTTCAGATTTCAACAGAGGATGTTTGAAAACATAAAAGAAGCATGGTAAAAAAAAAAAAAAGCATAGGAAAAATAATTATATTCTGATTATGAATAAGAAATTTTTGGATTTAATTAATGGTTTGAAATAGTTTTTGAAGGATGAGTCTCAGGGTTAGTAGTTAGAATCATTTTAAACTTCAATGAAATAAGTTTCAGAACTATCAGCCCAAGCCAAAATTGAAATGTAATTTAACTTCTGTGATAGTCTAATAGCAGAATTAGGAAAATCATTATTATGAATGGAGACAAAAATGTTAACATTCTGTAGTAAATTAAGGAATCTGTTTCATATTTAAGACTTGGAAAGCTAGTAAATTGAACAAACAATGAATTATTAAATAGGGCATTTATTTTTTCACATCATTCTGAAATATTTTAAAGTTCTAGGGCACCTGGGTGGTTCAGTTGGTAAAGTGTCTGACTCTTCATTTTAGCTCAGGTCATGATCTCGGGGTCATGAGATTGAGCCCCGTGTTGGACTCCATGCTGGGTGTGGAGCCTGCTTAAGATTCTCTCTCTCCCTTTCCTTCTGCCCCTCCCCCCAACGTGCCCTCTGTCTCTCAAAATAAATATTTAAATAAAAATGTAAACAGCTAATAACACTAAACCTCCTAAAATGAATTATATTAAACTTCCTGAAATTCAAAGTTACGATAATTTTTAAAACTTGATAAAAGTAAAATACAAATGAGTGAAACTTGTGTGTATAGTCTTGGACAAACAGATAAGCTTTATTTATGATCGTGTTTCATATGAGATCAGCAAATATATCTAGTTTCAAAAATTTTTTAAATATGGAATTTTTACATTATTAAACTGAAGATCTTTAAAAATTATTGTTAGGAAATTTTTTTGTTTAAACACAGTAACCAATAATAATGAAACTTTTCTGGTTTTATATAGTTTATTAGTATTCAGTAGTCTGAAATTCTCTAATTTTTAGAATAAAGTTATGTAGAATAAACTCTCCATTAGTTGCTGATTTATTTTAACCACACGGTATTCTATACTACAAAGATTAAAGATTTTATGAAGAAAACAGTTCCATGTGGTAAAAGAGTATATCTGAAGGTTTTTGGTTGTAATAGATAAAATCTCTATTTGTTAGAGACTTGCATAGAGGTTACCAGTGCTTCTCCCACCCTAACAGCAAATTTTTTTTTTTTCAGAATCTCTAGGGCTACGGAGTAAAGTTCTGAGGAAAATTGAAGAGCTCAGGACAAAGGTGGAAACCCTTTCTTCTGGAATTCCTGATGAATTTCTCTGTCCAATAACTAGGGAGCTTATGAAAGATCCTGTCATTGCATCAGGTATGTGTGATACTTTCCTAAGTTTCAGGGCATATGTGCTAAATGAAAAAATAATGTAGGTAGTTACCAGGAGTTTGTTTAAATGTGGAAAATTTTTTAAATCTGTTTTATAGCTCATAAGTAGTTGTTTTGTTTTAACTCCTTTGATCTGAGGTAAACTAGTGAACATTATATATTAATAAAATTAGATGGAGTAGGTTTGGATAGGATTAGAGACAAAAGGGGTAAGTTTAACAAGCTTTACTTGTGAAATGTGTTTTTGGTTACAAGAATGCCAAGTAAAATATTGTTTTTGAGATAGACTGTTGAGATCTCTTATGTTTGTCTATCATGAATTCAAACAACCTTACAGGAGTAAGATTTAAAGATTATAAATTGCATCTTTCCACGATGTTTTCTAATTTTTGTCAATAGGCACAGACGTATATACTTTACATAGTTGTAATCAGTGAATCCATATTATGTTTTTTAAATTTTTGTGTAAAACAGTGTACATTTCTAAATACCGATTTAGTCTACTTAATTTTCAGTTTTAATAACTTTATTCCACTGTGGCTCTATGCTACATTTTGACTCTTGCAAACACATACATATACCAAATAGTAGAAATCTTTATATTGTAAATAGCATTGCAATATGTTGGTACTTCCTTTTTTCTGTTACCCATTACTTAGGGTTATTTTTATGGCATGTGTGCCCCAAAGCAGAATTAACCAGTCAGAATATTTTATGAACATGAAAAGAACGGTTTTGATAGTTTTCGTTAGAGTATTCAGTGGACGTTTGAAAAATGTGGTCTTTCCCCATTGTGTAGTCTTGGCATCCTTGCTGAAGATCATTTCACCACGTATGTGAAGGTTTATTTCTGGGTTATTGTGTCCCATTGGTTTGTATGTTTGTCTTTATGCCAGTACCATACTTTTTTGGTTACTATAGCTTTATAATATGTTTTGAAATCAGGAAGTATAAGGCCTCCACCTTTGTTATTTCTCAGGATTGTTTTAGCTCTTTAGGATACTTTGGGATTTGCCTATGACTTTCAGTACTTTCAGTATGGATTTTCCTATTCCTGTAAAAAGTGTCATTGGGATTTTGATGGAGATTGTATCGAAACTGTAGATGACTTTGGTTAAGTATGGACATTTTAACAATATTAACTCTTCCAATCCATGAATAGGATGTCTTTCCATTTATTTGTATCTTCTTTTACTTCTTTCCACAGTGTTTTGTAGTTTTCAGTATAAAAGCTTGCCAGAACTTTCATCAGAATGGTGTTTAAACTATTGATCAATTCAGAACTGACAGCTCTAACTCATGACTATCACACTGCTTTCCCTTTTTATAGGTCTTCTTTACATTCTGTTAGCAGTGCTTTGTATTAAAGTGTATAGGTTTTGCACACACTAATGCTGTCCTTAGGTATTTAGTATTTTTATAACACTATAGATACTAGTTTTTAAAAATTTCAATTCCCAATTCTTCATTGTTTGATATTTCACAATTGATTTTGTAGACTTTGTATTCTATGACTTTGTTTTAGTTTATTAGTAATAATACCTCTTTTTTCTGTTACTTTTGCTTCATTTTCTTCATACATGATCATGTCATCTGCAAGTAGACATTTGTATTTCCAATCTGTATGCCTCACTCTGCCCCTACCCTTTGTCCTGTTTCTTATGTTGGCCAGGATTTGCAATACGGTGTTGAAAAGAAGTGGTGGGAATGCCTTAATCTGCTTTTAAGCGGGGGAAGTATTCAATTCAATTCAGTCTTTCACCATTAAGTATGATGTAAGCTGCCTTCTATCAAGTTAAAGAAGTTCTATCTCCAGTTGCTGAGAATATATAAAATGCTTCTCCACTGAAATAAGATGGTTTTTCTCTTTTATCCTGTTTTATGATAGATTACTATATTAGTTCCCTGTTGCTGTCATAACAAATCACCGTAAAATTAGTAGCACAACATTTCTGTAGATCAGAGGTCTGGTACATTCTCACAGGCAGAAGTCTAGGTATTGGCAGGTTGTGTTCCTTGCTGGAGGCTCTAGGGAAGAATCCATTTCTTGCTCATTTAGGTTGTTGGTAGAATTCAGTGCCTTGTGATTTTAGGACTGAGGCCTCTATTTTTTTTTTTTTTTTGCTGGCTATAACCTGAGAGCTCTTCTCACCTGTGGTAGGCAGAATGATGGCTCCCTAAGAATGTCCATGTCCTAGAGCCCAAGAGCCTATCAGTGTTACATGGCCAAAAGGGCTTTGCAGATGTGATTAAGGATCTTGAGATGGAAGAGTCCTCTGTATTATCAGGTAGACCCACTGTAATCATGAGGATTTTTTTTTTTAAAGATTTTATTTATTTATTTGACAGAGGGAGAGATCACAAGTAGGCAGAGAGGCAGGCGGAGAGAGAGGAGGAAGCAGGCTCCCCGCTGAGCAGAGAGCCCGATGCGGGGCTGGATCCCAGGACCCTGAGATCATGACCTGAGCCGAAGGCAGAGGCTTTAACCCACTGAGCCACCCAGGCGCCCCATGAGGATCTTTATAAGTGAAAGAAGGAAGCAGGAGAGTCAGAGAAGAGGTGACAACAGAACAGAGGTTGAAGTGATACAGGACCATGAGCTAAGGAATTCAGGCAGCCCCTAGAAGCTAATAAACACAAGCAAACATTCTCCCTTCGAGCCTTCAGAAAGAATGCCATCCTGCTGACACCTTGATTTTAACCCAGTGAAACTGATTTCATATTTCTGATCTTCAGAACTGTAAGATATTAAAGTGTATTAAGTCACTAAGTTTGCAGTAATTTGTTACAGAAGCAATAGGAAACTAATAGAGTGGCTCCTTTTTCCAGCTTCAAACCTAGTATCTCTTTGTATCACATTGCATCTCTTTGACCCACTTTCCTACCTTCCTCTTCTGCTTTCAAGAACTCCTATGATACTTTCCTGTCCTAAAGTCAGCTGATTAGTGACCTCAGTTCCTTGGCAAGCTTAATTCTCTTTTGCCATGTTAACATAGTCAAAGGTTCCAGGATTAGGATGTAGACATGTTTGTGGGTCATTATTCTGCCTAACAAAATTACATTCATTGATTTTTTTATTGTGGTAATATACAAATACATAAAATCATTTTAACAGTTTTTGAGTGTATAGTTTAGTGATATTTATTCTGGATAGGTCATATAAGGACAGGCAATATTTGCAATATTCGTCCTTTTGTGTTGACTTACTTAGCATGTTTTCAGGATTCATCCACATTGTATCATGTGTCACAATTGCCTTCCTTTTTAAGGCTGAAAAATATTCCATTGTATGTTTATACCATACTTGGTATAAACATCCAACCATGGACATGTGGTTTTTACCACCTTTTGGCTATAGTGAGTAATGCCACTGTGGATGTGGGTGTACAAATATCCGCTCAAGTCCCTGCCTTCAGTTCTCTTGGGGTATGTACCCAGAAGTCGAATTGTCTGGTCATATAGTAATTCTGTATTTACTTTTTTGAGGAACCACTCTACCATCTCCACAGTGGCTGCACCATTCTACATTCCCACCAGCAGTGCGCAAGGGTTCCAGTTTTTCTACATCATTGCCCGTACTTATTATTTTCTAGTTTTGTTTTGTTTTATAATAGTCATCCTGATGGGTGTGAGGTGGTATCTCATTTGGGTTTTAATTTGCATTCCCCTAATGACTAGGATGTTGAGTGTTTTAGGTACTTATTGGCCACTTTATATATCTTCCTTGGAAAAATATCTAAGTCGACTTACTTTACCATTTTTCAATCTGTTTTTTTGTTGTTGCTGAGATATAGTTCTTTATATATTCTGGATATTCCTTATCAGATATGATTTACAAGTATATCTCTCATTCCACAGGTTGCCTTTTCACTGTTTTAGGGCCCTTATACACAAAAGTTAATTTTGATGAAGTCCAGTTTTTTTCTTTTATTGCATGTGCTTTTGGGGTCATATTCATAGGAAATCATTTTAGCAAATCCAATGTCATGAAACATTCCCCGTATGTTTTCTTTTAAGTGTCTTATTGTAGTTTCTACATTTGGATTTTTGTTCCATTTTGAGTTAATTTTTGTATCTCGTGTACTTATCCTTTTGTATGCAGATATCCACTTTTTTAGCACCATTTGTTAAAGAGACTGTTCTTTCCTCTGTTGAATGGTCTTGGCACCCTTGTTGAAAACACTAGGCTATATATGTGGGGGGTTATTTCTCTCTGTATTCTGTTGGGCTATATAGCTGCACCACAGTTTTGGTTAGTGTGGCTTCGTATATAGTAACTTTTGAAATCAGGAAATGTGAGTCTTCCAACTTTTTCTTTGAGATTGCTTTGGCTCTTCAGGATCTCTTCCAATTCCATATGAATTATAGGATGGATTTTTCTATATCTGCAAAAAATGTCTTTGGCATTTGGAGAGGGATTGTGACGGAGGTCACATGGACTCTTTAATTGCTTTGGGTAGTATGGAATTTTAACCATTGTCTTCCCAGTCCATGACTACAGAATGTCTTTGTGTCTTTAATTTCTTATATAGATGTTCTGTAGTTTTCAACATACAAAAGTCTTTTACCTCCTTGCTTAAGTTTATGACTAAGTATTTAATTCTTTTTGAATTGTAAATGGAATTTTCCTAATTTCCTCTTTGGATTCTTCATTGTCAGCATATAGAACTACAGCTGATTTCTGTATGTTTTATATCTTGCAACTTTGCTGAATTGATTTTAGAACTTTTTTGTGGACTCTCTAGGGTTTGAATTCTTCACTTATTCCTGATTTGATATGCTAATATTTTCAGTATTTTTGTATCTATGTTCATAAGGGATATTGGAGTTTGCTTTGCAGGAGAGTTTCCTTATAGGAAATTTGAATTATGAATTCAAATATAGCTTTTAATAGGTTACTTCATCAAATTAGATTTCTGAGTATTCTCTCTTGGTTTGCATTTTCTATTAAAGATATTCTTGTTGCCATCATTTTAATGTATTTTGTGTTGAATTGTATCATTTGTTTTAATCTTGATTCTCTTGCTCTTTGTTTATAATTGGTATTTTTCTTTCAGTCTACTTTTAAAACAGTGTAAATCTTGAATTTTCACATAATCTTTCACCAAGGGTAACCCCATTTCCTAACTTTAAACATTATAGATGAATAAAAATGCTCTTCTGATTCAAGTTTATCTAAATTGAATCAAATTATGTCTTTTTGGGGTCTAGCTTCTTGCCTTAAGCACAGTTTGTGTGATTTATCTGTGCTGTTTATATAGTACAGTAATTTATTAATCTTTATGTATGAATATACTACAAATGATCCATTCTGTCATTATTGCCTGCTGTGAACTTTTATTCATCTTCTTCGGTGAACACACATATGCATTGCTGTTGGGTATATTCTGGAGAGTAGATATGTACAGGCTGTCACCCAGAGTGGTTGAAACAGCTTATACCCCTTCCAGCAGTGTGTAAGAATTCTAGTTGCTCCCTAGCCTTACTTATATTTAATATTGCC
>CM052883.1:108291309-108308671 GCA_028534135.1 Potos flavus | reverse complement strand
GTTTAATTCCGATTTTTTTGTTACAGTTTTTCCTTGATAGTATTTTTAATTCTTGTCCAGGGTGCATAGCGCTTCTTGAATGGAATTCTGTGCCTTTTATCAATTTTGGAAAACTTTCAGCCATTCTCATTCTATATACCTCATCTCTTCAGCCTTTCTAGGTAATTTTCTCAGACCTACCTCCCAGTCCTCTCTTTCTGCATTGTTGTAACCCTGTTTCACCTTTCTGTTAACATTGCTTCAAAATTTGAATGTCAGTGGTTTTTCATTTCTGGAAATCTGATTTAGCCTGTAGTTCTGGAGCCAGCCTGCTTGGGTTTCAATCCCAGCTCTGTCACTCCAAGGTCACATAAGGCAGGGAGTTATTCAGGCCCTCTATCAGTTTCTTCATAAGATTGTTGTGCAGATTAAATGAATTAATATAGGTAACAGTGCTTTGGAACAGTAATTATAGATTCATTCTTATTTTAGAAATATTCAGAGGTTGAATCAGTTTTCATTTTCTGAGGTTTGTGCAATCCTACATCTGCTCTTTGTTATCTGAATGTTCACCTTTAGTCTTTTTTTTTTAAGATTTATTTTACAGAGGGAGAAGCAGACTCCCTACTGAGCAGAGAGCCCCACGTGGGTCTTAATCCTAGGACCCTGGGATCATGACCTGAGCTGAAGGCAGACGCTTAACCAACTGAGCCACTCAGGCGTCCCCACCTCCAGTCAAATATTACCTATGGAGCTTCAGTGCAGGAAGAGGGCATATAGCTCCAGAGAGGTGCTAGGCTTGCTCTGTCCATTTTCCAGGACAACAGGGGGACTGAGCAAGTTTTTTCTTGGACAAAGATAAAATAAATTCAGAGCCCAGGCCAGTAAGCTTCTATTTTCCACCTGAACCTTTCATAAGGGTGAAGCCACTTGAACCTAGAAGTCAGCTATGCATATAAAAAGATGTTTCTTTTAATCACATTTCTAAGTATACTCTAGTAAGAAATTTGGGGGTTTAATTGACTTGATTACCAGAAATGGAAGTCTAAGTAACGCATCTTATAATAGGTATCATTTCTTTGGTATTTTACCAGAACCTGTGCATCAGAGTATTGTTTACTTCCTACAACTAGCTGCTGGTACAGTTCTTGATTTGTCCACTCGATATCTTGGGTTATAGCAAAAGTCAAATGGTACTGTTTGGACAAAAAAATTTTATGGAAGGATTTAAAACCAGGTCAATTTTTAAAAGTAGTGAAAACAAGCAAACTTATAAAAAAATTGTCATTTTTTTCCCCCTGGCAACACCTTTGATTTAAATAAGCTAACTCTATTTGTAGTAGACTTCATGCATGAATTTTCAAGGAAACCAGGAGTGTCATTTTTAATTATAATAATGCTTCATGCCTTTTCATTTATACATGAAAGGCTGTGTCTGTGTATGTGGAGATGGGGAGGGGTCTTTGCTTTGTAGCTCTGATAATCGCTCTTACTGCTCTGGAATGATATTTAGTAGAACAGTGTGAAACCTTATATGTCATTAGCAATGCTATAGATACAGTCCAAATTCCTGCTTTTCCTCTTTGTCAAATATTTGTTATACCATGAAAAGCTAATATTGAAGTTTATGTAAACTACGGCCAGTGTAACTGATGTTGTTATACTAGGAAACCTGTACCTCCATAGACTGATTTGACATTTTATTCACTACCACCACCCAAGAAACTAACAAACAATCCACAAGCAGGGAATGAAAAATTATTCACTTGTGGGAATTCAGTTAAAGGTGATAACATGCTCTAACAGTACAGATAAAATGGAGAGTAGAGAATATGAAAAGTTGAATACACTCACTGATTATTAACTGATGAAAAGCCTATTTGAAGTTTTGAGTATTTTCTTGGTCTCTTTTTTAAAAGATTTTTTCATTTGAGAGAGTGAGCAAGAGAGGGACAAGCAGACTCCCTGCTGCGCAGGGAGCTGGACGCAGGGCTCAATCCCAGGACCCTGGGATCGTGACCTGAGCCACCCAGGTGCCCCTCTTGGTCTCTTTTTAGAAGATACTAGGGTAGGGGCGCCTGGGTGGCTCAGTGGGTTAAAGCCTCTGCCTTTGGCTCAGGTCATGATCTCAGTATCCTGAGATTGAGCCCCACATTGGGCTCTCTGCTTGGCGGGGAGCCTGCTTCCCCCTCTCTCTCTGCCAAATAAATAAATAAAATCTAAAAAAAAAAAGAGAAGACACTAGGGTAAAGGTAACCAGAAGATCAAAAATACCTCCCTAAGCACTAAAATTGATGAAACTAGCTCCTATAGTGAAAGTTTATTTATGTGATATATAAAAAAAGAATAAATATTACCAATTTATTGTTCCATAATTCTACAGTTTGGTTTTAACTCATTCCTAAAGAGAAAAAAAATTTGAGATTAGCTAACAAAGCACAATCCAACCTAAAGGATTCAGGAAGGCTGGAAATAAAAGGATAGTCAAAAATGACACAATTGCAAGTAAAAATGAAGGAGGGGTTACATACATGTCTGTAAAAATAGAATTCAGGCCAAAAATTTTTTAAGACACAAGAAAATACTATGTAACACTGAAGACCACAGTTCTCAGTGAAGGTGGCTGTTACTAGCTATGCAGTCTCAGACACAGAAATGAAGCAGAAACAACAATGGAAGGAAAAAGCACAGTAATAGGCTTGATCATACCTCTCAGTCCAAAATAGATCTATGTTCCAAACCCTGAACATTCAAAATAGAAAGTATACTTTCTTGAACAGGTATGGGACATTCATACATATTAACCATATTTAGGCACCAGACACTACCAGAACTAACACAAAAACTGGGCCCCTTTCACTTGGAAGGTCAAAAACATTTTATTAGATTTATCTAGACTGGTGGCAAATGAATTAGCTGTAATTGAATTCTTAATATTCCACATAGTAATAACATGGACGTCATTTACCAGTGTGATGGTAAGAAAGATTAAGGTTCATTATACTCAACGTTTTATAAATAAAAATTGTGTACGTTTTCCTACTCCCTATTCTTATGATTCAATAGTAAGACCAATTAAAAAATATACCTTTCTCCATAAGAAATATACAAATGCCAATAAGCACTAGAAAAGATGTAAAGTATCATCATCAAAATTAAAATCAAAGCCACATCGAGATATCACTTGATACCTACTAGGAAGACTAGAATCTAACATGTGTTAGAAGGGTTTGCAGAAATATTGGGAGTGGAAATGTAAAATGCTACAGCTGCTGTTGAAAATAGTTACCATGTAGTGTAGCAATTGTACTCCTAGATGTATATCCAAAAGAATTGAAAACATTCATCCAAAAAGTTGTACATGAATGCTCATAGTAGTCTTATTGATAAGAGCCAGAAAGTGGAAATAACCCAAATGTCCCATCGCTGAATGAATAAAATGTGGCATATCCATACAATGGAATATTAATCAGCTATAAGAAGGAACAAATACTTATACGTGCTACATGGATGAACCTTGGAAACGTTCTGCTAAGTGAAAGAAGCCAGACACCAAAGGCCACATATTGTATGATTCTATTTATAGGAAGTGTCCAGAACAGGCAAATCTAGAGAGACAGAAAGTAGATTTGTGGTTGCCAGGAGAGGGGAGAGTGAATGCTCTGGGGTACAGGGTTTCTTTATGGAGTGATAAAAATGTTTTGAAATTAGTATAATTTAGAGTTGTACAACCATCACCATTAAGAATCTGAATTGTATACTAAAAGGGATAGATTTTATGTCAACTGTATCTCAAAAGAAAAAGGCACTAACTGTATCTGCAGAAATCATCTACCATCTGTAGGACTCTAGGGAACAAAAGGAAGCTGAGGTTATTAGAAACTCACATGAACCAGAATGTAGGCCTTTAAGAAGAGGTAGCTACCAGCTGGTGCCTCTAAAAGGGGAAGGATAAGACAAATTTGGGCAGTACCTACAATGAAGCAAGCAAAAAATCTGCGGAGTATAACCAACTACCACTGCTGGATGGAGGGCCATGGTTAGGCACAGCACTGGTAGGAGCCTTCACCATTTTTTTCTTCTTCTAGAGGAATCCAAATGCAAGATCTAACAAGGAGCCAACTGGTAAAGCAGAAAAGTAGTTTGCATTATCCTGGCTCAAGCATGTGGAGTTCTCTGTATCATGCATGAAGTTAGAGCTGAGAGACAATAGCTTAATAAGTCTAATCAGCATTTAGCAAGTCAAATCAAAGAGGAATCAATAGCCTTCATGTGTAAGTGTGTATGCAAACAAAAGCAATTAAAAGGTATAACATTGCCAGAACATGGGACTGAGAGGGTATTATGCTAAGACAGAGAGGACAAGTAACATATGATTTCACTTATGTGTGGAATAAAAAAAAAAAAAAAAACAGAAACAGACTCACAGAGAATAAAGTGATGGTTGCCAAAAGGGAAGGGGGGTAGGGGAATGGGCAAAATGGGTAGAGGAGGGAGGAGACAGGCTTACTTATGGAATAAGTAAGGGGGATAAAAGGTATAGCATACGGAATGTAGTCAAGGATACTGTAATAGCTTTGTATGGTGACAGATGGCAGCTACACACTTGTGAGCATAGCATAATACAGACTTACCAAATCACTGTGTTGCACACCTAAAACTAACATTGTGTGCCAACTTCAATTTAAAAAGAATGTACAGGGACACCTGGGTGGCTCAGTCATTAAGTGTCTGCCTTCAGCTCAGGTCATGATCCCAGGGTCCTGGAATCGAGCCCCGCATCAGGCTCCTGGCTCAGTGGGGAGCCTGCTTCTCCCTTCCCCACTTCCCCTGCTGTGTTCCCCCCTCACTGGGTCTCTGTCAAATAAATAAAATCTTAAAAAAAAAAAAAAAAAGAATGTACAACAAAGGACTTAATGTACCAGATAGTTATGAAGAAAACTATAGAACATCCCTGCAAAGTAAACTTAGAACAAATGGAGAACATACCATGATGATAGGAACACTCTTTCCTAGTGATACAGAAGATGATGATTAGTTTCCACTGGAAAGACCATGCAACAAATAACCTAGAAAATAGGGGTACCTGGGTGGCTCAATCGTTAAGCATCTGCCTTCGGCTGAGATCATGATTCCCAAGGTCCTGGGATCAAGCCCCGCATTGGGCTCCCTGCTCAGCAGGAAGCCTGCTTTTCCCTCTCCTACTCCACCTGCTTATGTCCCTCTCTTGCTGTGCCTGTCAAATCAATAAACAAATAAATATTAAAGAGGAGTGTCACTAACCTTATCAGATATTAGAACATGTTTTAAGCCTTTATAAATAACACAGAATGGGATTGGCACATGAATAGACAGAACAATGGAAAAAATTTTTTTAAATCCAGAAACTGATCCAAGTGCATTTGGACATTTAGTGAATGATAAAAATGGCATGTTAAGTCAGTGGTAACAAATATTTAAAAAGTGGTATTCTCACAACTAAATAGGCATATGGAAAAGAGTAATACTGGCTTCATCTCTTATATTGCACATCTAAATTTCAAATGGATTAGAGATATAAACATAAAGTCCCAGAAGAAAATGTAGATAAATTCCTTGATAATATGGAAATGGGGACACTTCCTAACCTGGACTCAAAATCCAAGGGAAGGGTGTGGGAAACTAATGAAGTGTTTATATTCCAAAGATACTAAAAATATTCAAGGAATACCAATCCTCAAACAAGAAAACTAGAAGAGGGAGTACTTCCAAACTCATTTTTACAAGAGCAGCATTACCCTGATAGTAAAACCAGACAAAGACACAAGAAAATTATGGACCAATATCCCTAATGAACATAGAGATGTAAAATTCCTCAGTTTTAGCAAACCAAATTCAATACATTAAAAGGATTACACACCGGGCACCTGGGTGGCTCAGTTGGTTAGGCGGCTGACTACAGTTCAGGTCATGATCCCAGGGTCCTGGGATCGAGCCCTGCATCGGGCTCCCTGCTCAGTGGAGAGCCGCTCTCTCTTTCTCTCCCTCTGCCTGCTGCTCTGCCTACTTGTGCTTTCTCTCAAATAAAATCTTAAAAAAAATTTTTTTAATAAAAAATAAAAGGATTACACACAATGATCAAATGGGACTTATTCCAAGGATGCAAGGATGGTTCAACCTCTGTAAATCAACATGATACACCAAATTAACAAAAGTAAGGATAAAAATCCTATTTCAATTGATGCAAAAAAAACCACTGACAAAATTCAACATCCATTTATGATAAAAAGCTCTCAACAAAATGGGTATAGAGGTAATGTACCTCAACATAATAAAGGCTATATATGACAAGCCCGCAGCTAACATCAATGTCCACAGTGAAAAGCCTGACGTCTTTTCCAGTAAGATCAGGAACAAGCAAGAGCGCCTACTTTCCTCACTTTTACTTAACATAGTATTGGAAATTCTAGCCTGAGAAATTAGGCAAAAAAAAAAAAAAAAAAAAGTAAAATGCATCTAACTTGGAAAGGAAGTGGTAAAACTCTATTTACAGATGACATGTTTTTATATATGGAAAATTGAAGACTCCACAAAAAAACTGTTAGAACTAATCAACAAATTCAGTAAAGTTGTAAGATACAAAGTTAATACACAGGAATTTGCTATATTTCTGTATACTAGTAACAAGCTCTCAGAGAAATTAATACTCCCATTTACAAATGCATCTCAAAGAGTAAAATACCTAGGAATAAATTTAATCAAGGAGGTTTAAAAAAAATAATAAACCTGTACACTGGGATATATTAAGAAACTGTAACTGGAATATATTAAGAAACTGAAGAATACACAAAGAAATGGAAAGACATGGATTGCAAGAACAATGTTAAAATATCCATACTACCCAAAGCAATCTACAGATTCAGTCAAATCCCTGTCAAAATCCCAATGGCATTTTTCATGAAAAAATAGAGCAAATTTGTATAGAATCACAGAAGACCCTGAATAGCCAAAGCAATCGTAACAAAAAAAGCTGGAGACATCACAATTTCTGATTTCAAACTATATTACAAAGCTATAGTATTAAAAGAGTTTGGTATTGGCATAAAAACAGATACAAACAGAATAGAGCGCCCAGAAATACACCCACACATATATGATTAATCTACAACAAAGGAAACAGGAATATACAGTAGGGAAAGGCCTCGTCAATAAATGGTGCTGCGAAAAGAACAGCCATGCGCAAAACAATGAAATGGGACCACTATCTTACACCATCTACAAAAATTAACTCAGAATGGATTAAAGACATGTAGGACACGAAACCAAAAAACTCCTATGAGAGGGCACCTGGGTGGCTCAGTCGGTTAAGTGTCTGCTTTGGCTCAGGTCATGATCTCAGGGTCCTGGGATCAAGCCCCACATCGGGCCACCTGCTCAGCAGGGAGTCTGCTTCTTCTTTTGACCCTCCCCCTTCTCATGCTCTGTCTCTCTCATTCTCTCTCAAATAAATAAAATCCTTAAAAAAACAAAAAACAAAAAAAGCCAAACTCCTAGGAGAAAATATAGTTGGTAAGCCCTTTGACATCTGTCTTGGCAATGATTTTTTTGATGTAACACTAAAAGCAAAAGCAACAAAAGCAAAAATAAGTGGGACTACATCAAACTAAAGAGCTTATGCACAGCAAAAGAAACCCTCAGCAAAGTGAAAAGGCAGCTTATGAAATGGGAGAGTATTTGCAAATCACATATCTGATAAGGGTTAATATCCAAATTATATAAAGAACTCAAACTCAATAGAAAAAAGTAAAAAGATGGGCAGAGGCTCTGAAAGTACATTTTTCCAAAGATGACATACAGATGGTCAACAAGTACATGAAAAGGTACTCAACATTACTCATCATCAGGGAACTACAAAACCACAATGAGCTGTCGCCTCATAACTTAGAAATGGTTAGTAAGAAAAAAAATTGTTGGTGACAATGTGGAGAAAAGGGAATCCTTGTGTGCTGTTTGGCAGGAATGTAAAATGGTGCAACCATTATGGCAAATATGGAGATTCCTCAAATTAAAAATAGAACTACCTTATGATCCAGCAATTCCACTTCTGGGTATTTATTCAGAGGAAGTGAAATCACTAACTTGAAAAGATATCTGTACCCCACATTCATTGCCAGTATTTATAATAGCCAAGACATAGTAATAACCCAAGTGTCCATCGGTGGATGAATGCAGGAAGAAAATGTATATATGCACAATGGAATATAATTCAGCTATAAAAAAGGAAATCCTGACATTTGTGCCATTGTGGATGGACCTTGAGGACATTGTGCTACATAAGTCGGAGAGAGAGAAATACCCTATGATCTCACTCACATGTGGAATCTAAGACAAAATATTGAATTCATGGATACGGAGAACAGATTGGTGGTTGCCAGAGGCAGAGGTGCGGGAATGGTCAAAGTGTGGAGGTAGGCAATAGATAAAAACTTCCAGTTACAAAATTAGTCCTAGAGATACAATGTTCAGCATGGTGACTATAGCAATAATGTATATTAGAAAGTTGCTAAGAGATTTAATTGAAATCTAGTTGCCACAATTAGTTTGAGGCATACACATAGTGATTCAGCAAGTCTATATACATCATGCCGTGCTCACCCCAAGTGTAGCCAGCCTCCATCTCCGTACAAGGTTGCTACAAGCCCACGGACTATATTCCCGATGCTATGCCGTTCATCTCCATGACTTATACATTGCATATCGGGAAGCCTGTACCTCCCTCTGCTCCTTTACCCCTAAAAGAAATCTTACAAGTCTCCCATCACAAGAAAAAGGAAAAATTTGTTATTATGTGTGGTGATGCATGTTTATGAGACCTATTGTGATCATTTAACAATATAGCGAAGAATTATGTTGTGCATCTGAAACCAGTATGTCAATTACATCTCAGTGTTTAAAAAGGAAAAAATCTAAGGGCAGCCTAATAGAAAAATGGCCCCAAAATAGTTAACGGTTCACAGGAAAAAGAAAAGCAAATGGCTCTTAAGCAAATAAAATGTTCTATCTTCCTCAGAATAAAGCTACCTGATGTACTATAGCATTGTTCATGAAAAACTGGTAAAAATCCAGTTTGACAACATATTCTCTTGGTGAAACTTCAGGAAAAAAAGCATTCATCAGTGTAACTATCAGGAATAAAAATGATAGAATTCCTATGGAAGTATTGGTGTATCTAGCAAAATCATATACTCTTTAAGCAGCAATCCTACTTCTGTAATCTCCTCCAAAATAAGACTGTCTGTTGCAACATTATTTATAAAAGGCAAAGACGGAAACAACTGAGATGTGCATCAGTACATCCGTCCAGTGGACCACTGTGGGGGAATAAAAAGGCAAAGGGTGTAGTTAAAGCAGTGCAAAATAGTGTACTGTATGCTAACTTTTGTGTAAGAATGTATATGCATTGTGTGTTTACACATACATGCTTATATTTTCAAGAAACAAAAGGATAAAAATATACGTGATTACCTGTATGGGACGGGAGGGAACATGCGTTGGACAGAGATAGACTAGAATCCTCTGTACCGTGTTTACAGTTTTTACTTTGCAGTCACTTAAATGTTTACAGAATTAAATCATGCAAAACCAACCAACCTAAAAATTGAGAGGATAAAAAAGGGAAGCAAATTAACACATTTGTATGTCAAGTTGGTAACAACCAAATGGAAGAATTTTTTTTTTCCAAGTGATTTTCATCAAACACAGTATTTCAGTTAGAAAACCCTAGTGGATCTATTCTTGGTGACACAAAGAGCCAGAAAGAAATCTTAAATTTATTTCACAGGCTATGTTAGTCATATATTGACACTGTTAGTTTGAAACTGTTGTATGCATTGTAAATTAAAGCAAATAAATGTTCAAATGTAATCAGGAACTAAGATTTTTACTTTAAAGAGAAAGAGCTGTTAAAAAAAAAAGTAGTGAAGCAAAAACTCGTCTTTATATGTGCAGAGGCAAAGATTTTTGCACAAACATGTATTAAACCTCAGCCCTTGGCATTTTTTTTTTTTTTTTAAATCATAAATCCCTTTACTGTCAAGTCCTTAGTAGGTTAAGTTCTATCATCTCTTGGTATCCATTTCCCTGAGTTTTCAGTATGTCAGGAAGTTTTGCTGAGGTATTCCTAAGTCTCTTTTCATCTTTAGCCATATTACTTTTCACACATAGCTAACAGCTCTAATAAGGCAGTTTATCTTCATGACCACTCTCCTTTACCTGGCTGTTTTCCTTTCTTTTCTGCTAAATCTAAATTTTGGACACAGCCCTTTGCTATAGTTTCTATGTTCAAAATTATCAAAATTAAATTATCTGACCCTGTTCCAGGTAACTTGTGCACTCTCGATGCATCTTATAGGGCAGAATTTAAGGTGTTGTGGCAGAAGTATTTTAGGAGTAGTGATATAAGACTACCACTTAAATCGCAATAAAGGCCTTGGCGGTGGAGTTGGTATATTCAACTCCTTTTGCTAATCCCAACCTCCCTCTCCTACACTGTGAATAATTTGTGTGTGTGTGTGTGTGGTTTTTTTGTTTTGTTTTAGATGGCTATTCATATGAAAAGGAAGCAATGGAAAATTGGATCAGCAAAAAGAAACGTACAAGTCCCATGACGAATCTCGTTCTTCCTTCAGTGGTACTGACACCAAACAGGACTCTGAAAATGGCCATCAGCCGGTGGCTGGAGACACATCAAAAATAAAATTATTTATACTGTTTATATTCTTCAGTGATCTCATTTGAATGATTTAAAGGTAAATACTAATCAGATATTATTAAAAGAAAACAGGAGAAAAGTGAATTTAGTTACCTATAAAAACTTTTTCTTTAAATCGTACGGACTAAGTAACATATCTGACTTCTATTTTTACTATAAAAGCCTTTTTGTATTAGTGAAAGAAATCTTAACCTGTAGAAAAATAAAGTTTCACTTTGACTTAAAATTGCAGTGCTCAAATTTATTCTTGCTATAGGTCATGTTCTCATTACAACTACAGATCAGAATAATCTAGAACATAACACTGAAATCCTAGTTAATAGCCATTAATTTGATAACTCTTTGAAATCCTTTTAAAGAGAATTTGTAGCAAAATAGTTGCAGTTTTATGACTAAATTGAGAAAATCATTTTGAAATGTTTAATGAGCAATTCCGTTGGATTCTAAATTTGCAAGGTGGTAATGATTTTTCCCCACAGCCCAAACCTGTGTAGAAGTTAGATGGAGTAAATTATCATGAACATGTCACGCTTTGTTGAAATACAGTAGCGAGCCAGCCTCCTTTTAGAGTTCAGAATAAAAGTTATCATGCAACATTCTAAGCTAGGGTAGCTATACACTTTTACATAAGAGACTGGTATTTAACATAATACCCTGATAAGCGTTCCCTCAGCAGAAAACTTCAAGTTCACGGAGTTGAGGTGGTAGCGACTTTCCCTACCTGTCCTAATCTGTGGCCCAGAACAGAAGGCACATTGAACCCAGCCATAAGAGCAGGCAGGGCCCAAGACTCTGCTTACCCCCCAAAACCCTCATTTTAGCT
Source organism: Potos flavus (assembly GCA_028534135.1). Lineage (NCBI taxonomy): Eukaryota > Metazoa > Chordata > Mammalia > Carnivora > Procyonidae > Potos > Potos flavus. The sequence goes on along the minus strand of CM052883.1, from coordinate 108,297,119 downwards.
GGTCAAAAATTCAAAAACTCAGAAATGAGAGAGGAAAAGTTATGTAAATATGTATATATTTAGTCTTTTTCTATATTTTACAAATTTAGAGCTAATATGCTCTGTGTTCACAGAATTGTGGAAAGCCTAGCTACCACAAAAATCTCCAAATAGCCTTTCTTTATAATGGGTGCTTTGTAAAACTCTCATCCTCCTAATGGATTACTGAATTTTATTTCCTTTGTGTCCTAGCTGGGATTTAGTCTGTGATTCCACAAGAGGATTTTCTTTTTCAGCCCACCCATGTTTCTTACACTCAAGTGAGAACCGGGGTCGGGGGGGGGGGGGGAGATTGGGAACAGGTTTTAGGTGTTTTTCTATTGTATTCTTTAGAGAAAGTATGTTAACATTGATTTTAACAAAAGATCTTTTTAAGTGACAGAGCCCACCATTGGGCCAAATATCTTTTGTTTTGATTGACAGACTTATTTTCCAAAGGAGGCAGACTGGTTTTTATATAAAAATTACTAAAAATCATTGACATCATTGATCGAAAACAAATGAAAGATTGGTTATCTTTTAAATGTGTTAAAGAAGGCGATTTTCTCTTCTACAATTCACCGTCATAGTTTCTTGTTAAACAAAATGGCTGAAAACTAAGATGCCACTAATTTTACTAAAGTGCTTGTTTATGAATGCAGATAAATCCAAAGCTAGACAACTCCTCCTCCTCCTCCCCCCGCCCCCAGACACACAAGCTAACAAACCAAATCCAAAACCAGCCAGAGGAAGGGCCCCCCCCCCAAAGCCCCTCCGCTGTACTCCCCAGGCCGAGCCCTTCACCAAAGACAACACGGGAGCAGTGCTTACCTGCCCGCAGCCCTGGCTGGCCTCAGGACTGACTCGTAGCTTCCCAAGAAGACGTCACTTCTTCCTGGGGTAACTGGACCAATTATCTTTACTCAGACTATATCTAAATCCTAATGTAGTTTATAATAAATCCCAGTAGTCCCACTGGCAGCTTCATAGAGTCATCTAACAATTATCTAGCAGCTAAGAACTTTTCCCTCCCACCTGTTTTTTTTTGTTTTTAACCTCTAAGTTTAATACACAGCTTTAAAGAAGGACTGTGAACACTTTACTCAGCCTTGCTAACAACAGCCATCCCCAGACAGGAATCTGAAGGAGTCGCAGAGGATACCCCGGCTTAAGACTCCACATCAGGGTTTTATCACCATACAACCCAGTTTGATGTCCACTTTCATTCCCACTGCTCAGAGACCGAAATATTTGGGTATAAAGACAAATGCATCCTTTTAACCGAAAGATTATATAATCAACGCAGTGTTCAGTGTATTGCCAAAGTGTGTGAGAGAGTTATTAAAGAGATCCTATTGCCAGTAAAAACAGACACCAAGATTTGTGGAACAGATAAAGTACAGAATGCTCTTCCTCCCATTGCAGGCAAAAAGACTGAGGTGAACCATGAATATTCTGGGATATCTTGAAGCTTCACTTTTTCTGAAATTATTATTCAATGAAATTAAATATGCATCTGGTAGTATTACTATAAAAATAGACTTTTCACCATTTCCTTTAGGGTAACAAGATCACCCAGGATTAAACCAAAGCAGATCATTGTCATCACGGCCGTCTCTACTTACCCGCTGTTTCATTTACTACAAAACAGATTCTATTAATATTCTTTATTCCATATGGAAAAGTACAGTAGTTGTGCAGAAACAAAACTACATAACGAAAGAGTAAGACTTTCACAAATATTAAAGAAAACAACGAACAATAAATAAGCCATAGTACTTATAGCAGAACTCATGGAAAGCCTATAAAAACGAGAAAGCTGTACGAAGTACGCTTACACACTCAGGAACAAATGTTGAATGACACCAGAAGACCCCCTATTCGTACAAAACCGTAACGATGCTCACAAGAACTTCAAGACAACTATTCATTTTTAAAACATTCTGTAAATATAGAACTTCCTTCTCCCCAATTCTAGAAAATAAATTTCACATCCCAACATATAAAACAACTATACTCCTACCTCTCTCAATTTAGCATTTTCACATCCTCCAATAGCACACCATTTTCATATAAAAATACCTTTAAACCAAGGTTCATTCCTGTACCTTATCTTTACAAAGGAATAACACATCAGTTTGGACTTAGTAGCACCTCAAAGGTGTGCATATAAATGAGATAAAGTGCTGTTACTGGTATACTGTTAACATGCCATAATAATACAGCGTTCAGTGCAATAACCAGCATGAAGGAAGCTTACCAAGAACATGCAAATATAGGAGCTTTTTTTATGATTAACTACTTGAAATAGTTCTATTTACAAGTCTGAATACAACTTGGCTACTTAATATGTACAACATGTGACTATGAAGTCGTGATTGTATAGTGAAACAAAAGCAACAACCAACCATACCTTAACTATCCAAATTCAATCCTGTCCTTAAAGGACCTGGGAACGCCTGTTCCGGGAGTGCTGTCATTGTTAAAAGCAGTTGGGGAACCAGTTGGGAGCGAATTTACGTCATAAAGAGTGCTGTATCCTTGGTATTTTAGCCTAAATCCAACTTTAGCCTAAAACCACCAATCATTGATTCCAAATGGCTTATACTGTTTCCAAACATTAAAAACACCTTGAAGTGGGAATATAGTTCCAAAAAAGGTGCCATAAAAATATTTTTAATGAGAGCCGTAACATGGAACTAAATGTTTAATCCTCTTAAGGGAACTACTACGCAGGGAACAATACTTGGATGTTCTCGTATTTTGCTTTAAAAAAAAAAAAAATCAGCTGTATAACATTTATAGTCACACTTATGTTCAGCTAGAAACTTTTATATATTTATATATAAAAATTGGGGTTCCACTCAATGGAACTGAAACTTGAAAATTCCATCTTTTTCAGAATACATCATCTGGATATTATGCCATGAGTTAGACCTATCACTAGACATTGACATTCTCTAAGAAATATTACGATTTTCCCACATAGCAAAGGCTAGGAGAAATGTGATAGAAACCAAACCATTTCATAAGAGAAAAGCATGAGTTAATGTCTTCTTGGCGGTCTTAAATGTTTAACTGAATAGGCATAACTAATTATAGTTTTTAACTCTGGTTAGCATTTTTATTTATGGTGACTCCTAGCTACTTATCAAAGAAATTTTATCCCACATTTTGAACATCTCAATGGCACCTGATCCACCCCCAAGGAAAAAAGAAAAAAAATACATGGCTAACAGGTAATTTTTCTCATGAAAAACCTTTTAATTACCACCAGGAGCTAGCACACTGTTTTCCCAATCCCACATGTGGTTCTCTCTTAAGGCTCACACATTTGACTCTATGAAGGATCGCTTTGGTTTGGCTGAAGGGAGGTGACTCCTGTGGGCTTCATTACTGACGTGAGGCTGCTGTTTAGAGATACTCTCCTGATACAGATGAGAAACAGTCTTAGCGATCCTGCTATCTTGACAGTGGACTGCAATTTGGCATTTCTTCTCTTCTAGCTCCTTCCCCTGTGCCCCATTGTGGACACTTCCAGCCAGGGTAGAAACAGAACAGGTTTTGGCTTGGCTAGCATATCCTCCTGCTTGTTTGAGAGAGGGCTTCTCCGAGTTCAAGGACTGCAGGCCGGCTGCAGAGGACGTGTTCGTCAGGAGCCCCTCCGGCAGCGGGCAGTGCCAGGTGCGGCTGGGAGGATTGCTCTGCTGCTGGAACCTTGCAGTCTTATCCATGATGCCCATGAATGGAGTGTTGCGCGGCCTGTGCTCCGCGGTCCCGCTCTGACCCGGGTTCACAACCTTGTCTTTAATGCGAACATCTGGTCCTTGGACCTTGAAGCCATCTGAAAAACTGCTGCTCGAGGTCAAACTGCTGGTTGAGCTTGACATCTTTATGCTGCCAGACGGAGAGCCAGAAGAGCCCGAGCTGGCGAGGGAAGCTGGGTGTCGCACGTCGCCGCAGCTCGCTGGCCCGCCCTGGTTTAAAGGTGCCACATCCACAGCGATGGCAGCATGAGACAGAAGCCTCTCGGCAGTTTTCATCTTGCTTGGTAAAGGGTAGGCAGCACCCCCCTCGCCGTGTGGCAGCTGGACGCCGTGGCTGGTGCCCAGCCGCTCTCCAAAATGGCCAGAACCGACTCCCACGGTCAAAGTACCTGTTCCCTCCAGACGCTGGTTTCTGCCGCCGGCAGGAGCGGCCGCCATCCCACCCGGCAGAGGACCCGGGGAAGGAGTCTGAGCAGAGACCTGCACTTTGGAGCTGCCGCTTCGCACGCCCGCCTGCCCAGGCCCCAGACGTTGGCTGGTCTTCACGATCTGCGCCTGCCGGGTGGGCTGCATCACCAGCCCCGGCGCGGCCACGGCCTCCCTCGGGGCCTTCCCGGCTCCCGGCCGGTTCTGCGGGGACACCGGCCTGACTCTGGACTGCAAGCCTTCCTGAAGGTTTCGGATGTACGGAGAGGGGACGCACGAGGATGGCTGAGACCTGGGCGTCGGGGAAACGGACTCTTCCTGGGAGGAAGTTTCATCTTCTTCGGCCTCCTCGAGATGGAAGTGGTCGTTCAAGCCAGGGGTCGGGGCGTCCTCTTCGTTATCCGAGTCGTTGGGTGGGGCTGGTGGTGGGCACTGCTGTTTCTGCTGCTGGCTCCTCTGGACTTGCTTGCATTCCTCCTCCACACGGGCCAGGAGCCTCTTGATTTCCTGATTGGTGGGACAGAGTTTCACAGCTTCCCGCAGGTCAGCCAGGGCCGCCGCAAACTGCCTTTATGGCAAAACAGAAGACGGAGTTATAAGCCACGTAGGAACATGCTCTGAACGTCACTGTTCATAAAAGAGCGCCACGAACAAGGAGAAGGCAGCTGAGTGAGTCTGGAACACCGACTGTGCTGGACAGGAGCCGTTCCCCACTAGCTTAGAGCTACTCAGCTGGGTGGGAGCGAATTCTGACCCATGCCCGCGCCGTGCCAGGGCCCCGCTGTCTCTTAAACACCACTGGGCCAGGAGTGCGAAGAGGCATAAACCAGTGGGGGTCGGAATCCTTCTTCACCACTGCCTCTCACTGTGTCCATCTCGAACCCAAAACTCTTACAGGCCTCTCCTCCCTTCCCCCACCTATCTGCTCTCGTGTTTCTAGCCGGCAGGTTCCCTGTGAGCACAGACTAATCTAGGGATTCTGTGTTGCAGCGAGTGTCAGCTGGCGTGCAGGGGAGGAACAGTTACTGGGATGTCAGAAGGAAACACAAGTCTAGCCATTGCTAATACCCACTGCGGTGCCCCTTGGAAGCTACCAATTTAGTATGAAAAGGGATGAGAGGCATTTGAGTAATGCTTGTGCATCAGCACCCCCCCCACGTCAACCAGCAGCGTCGATACCATAGAGCCCCGAGAAGGCTTCTCTAGTCGATCGCACCCCAGACAGTACCTGCTATTTCTCTTCGCTCTTGCCCTGGCATAAAAGGCTTCATAGGACTTGGGTTTCAATTCGAGAGCCTTGGAAGCAAATTCTTCTGCCATGCCAAAGTCCTAGTGTCAACATTTAAATACAGGAGTCAAAAGAAGCACTGAGACAGGATTACAGGCAGCTTTTTAATAAGAGTTTTGCTCTACAGGTTAGCAGAGAAGTGGGACAGCTGGGGAGGTAAAGGACAAAGGAAGTTTTATTTCTCTTGTTGTAAAGTAGGGAGATAGTTAAAGCTTATTCATATCTTAAGAGAAGCACTCAGTAGAGAAACAAAAATTGATGATTCAAGATGGAGAGAACATAGAAGCCGTGCACCAGCAGGCAAGAGCGGA
>CM052883.1:108209142-108290809 GCA_028534135.1 Potos flavus | reverse complement strand
GGGATGTTCATCAGCCTTAAAAAGGAAGGAAATCCTGTTACAGGCTGCAACATGGATGAACCTTGAAGACACGATGCTTCGTGAAAGCGGCCGGGCACTGAGGGACAACTACTTAGGACGCCACGTAGATGAGGCAGGACAGTAGTCAGTTCACGGAGACAAAGCAGAACGGCAGCTGCCTGCGGCTGCAGGAGGAGAGAACTGAGGCCTCAAGGGGTGGGTACAGAGTTTCAGGGTTACAGGGTAAAGCGTGGAGGTTGGCTGTATAGTAATGTGAAGGGTACGTACACTACTCAACTCTTCGCTTAGAAGTGGTTAAAACGGTAAATTTTATGTTGTGCATTTTTTAATCACGATGAAAAAAAAATTACACCAGAATGCTAAGCGCTTCATGCTTCCCTAATACCGATAAGCTAGGATTTGGGATATGGGAGGTTTAGTTCCACAGCTGTAACTGAATTCTCCAGGAATTTGAGACCACTGAACGCCATTATCACTGCCTCCTAAAAGCATCAAGGCACAGACGTGCAGGATGAGGACAGCTTCTGCTCCAAGCTCCACTGTTTCCAGCAACCCAGGCTCTGTCTCTCAGACTAATCTGCACATGAGACATACTTAATTCTTCAAAAGCAGCAACTCTCAAGGAGCCGAACATTCCTTTAACACCCGCTCCGTGTCTGGGATGTGGAACCTGACAAAGACACGGTTTCTGCCCTGAAGTTCTTAGCTTATTAATGTTTTGTCCTTTCTTATCTCCGTTAGACCTGGACATCTGGCAAGAGATAAAGATAGTGCCCTAAGCATTTTATGTTATTTCTAGACAATGGCACATCCATTTCAAAACAAACGAGATAATTATTTGATTAGTAATTTCTCATACACATAAAAAAGCGATTTAGAGATGCTCTGTACAGGAATTCTATTTATATAGGTTACTGGACGAAAATAAAACTACACATGCATGTGTGCATACATATTCAGTTGGGCGTCTGCTGTAGAGGCAGTTTGTAATGGAGTGTTCTGAAGGTTTTAAGGGTCTATTAGAATCTTTACTAACGTTCTGGAACAGAATGCATGCCACAGAATAAGAGAAAAATGAAAGCAACCTCACAGCCTGTCCACGTTGACCACACGCAGACGCGGCCTCACATACACGCGGGGAACGGTTCGACTCCGAGAACGGTGTCTGTGCGGCGCGGGTGGCGTGCGGCTGGCCGGCGGGACACCCCCGGGCACCTACCGTCTCCGCGTCGCCGTAGAAGGCGGCCAAGTCCAGGGGAGTACGGCCGTTCTTGTCCGTCTGGTCTATCTCGGCTCCTTCCTCAACCAGGAACTGGACCACAGCTCTGTGACCTTTCAGACAGGCCCAGCTTAACGCCGACAGCCCCTCTCTGTCCAGAGAAGAAAGCGCGGCACCTGCAAGAACAGCGCATTCACAGAACGTGAACTCGTAAGACAAAGCCCAGAGGCAAACAGACTCACACCTGCAAACCCCCGCCCCGACGGGCAGCAGTCAAGCCTCCGAACTCTGAAGCTGGTGAAATGATCACCGCTGTTGAAGCTGAGTAATGGGTATGACGTTCGCTGCCCATTCTTTCTACTTATGTGTAAGTCAGAGAATGTCCGTAACAAAAAGACTTTTCAAACTGAATCAGAAAGTAGGGTCAGTGGGTCTGCCAAAGCTCTTTGCTTTGTCCTTCTGAAAGAAACCTCCGCGGGGACTCCCACGCTGCTACCTTTTGAAAGGAGAAATTCCACGGTGCTCAAGTGTCCTTCACAAGCGGCCACCATGAGGGGCGTCCGGCCCTGCTTGTCACTTAGGCTCACATCACAGCCGCGGTCCAAAAGCAGTCTAACAATCTGAAAGAAACACTTGGAATTACAATCTCCCTGCTCCATGCTCTCTGCCCAGGCAGGTTTTTCTATACTTAAAAGTAGCAAAGCATTCTCTTCGTCAAATGCCTCTCAAAGTTGTGTGATTTGTAGGGCCTGTGAAAGCTTTCCATTGTATTCCTTTGAACAGAATCTTCTTGCAAATATATACTCTATTTTTGACATGTCCAATTCATTACTATACCTATAGAACATGTACATACAAGGCATAAACAGTAACAGGGAGAAGGGGAGATACCGATCGCCATCAAGCAGTGACCAGACAGCCACGACAGGGCATATGGGAGAAAAGAGAACTAAAGGAGGGGGCGAAAGTCATTCCCACCAGCTACACTCCCGTAGGAGACACAGGCTCTCAGGAAAGCGTTCACCCACCACACCCCCAAGCAATCTCTTTACTAAGCCTTGGGGGCTTAGTGGATTGCTTGACCTGCACAGCAGGCAATTTTTAGCAAAGCTTCCTGAAGAGATTCCCAGCCTCAGAATAGTGCCTTCAATCAGTGCTTGGTGATAAGGCTGGGGGACAAAAGAAAAACCCAGAGAGGCTTCTTGTACAACTACCATCCGGGTGGGAGGGCCTTTATGGAGGAGGTGGGCCAGAGTCCCTCTCCCCCAGCAGGTATCTGTTGCATGGTTGCAACAACAAAAGTGGCATATTCCCGATGCTTTCCTGTCCCTGATACACTGACTTGTGCTTTCCAAACCTCCCCATGATTTAGAAAGCCTGAGACTCAGAGACAGGATGAGCCAGGGCAGCACAGAGAAGTTGTGAGGATGACAGGGAGCAGGTGGTACCGACCAAGCTCTTGGAAATGGAACTGAAAAGCCAAAATCTTGGTGGGGAGCACTTGCAGCTCCTAACAACGGGGCTAGCAAGGAGTGACACAATTCCATGATGCAAACTTGGATCTAGAAAATTCTTCCTATAATGGACATGGTAGGATCCATCTGCTTGCAGCTTATGTGGAACCTGATGCCAGGCATGGGGTAGGTCCATGGCCGCTGCTCACAAAACGAATAAATGACCAAACTGCTGTTCTCAAGGATCCCCTGTTCCCTTGAATTAAGGCAACGACAGGTCACTTCTAGTGAATGAAACCAGCCTGATGGGGCGTCTGGGTGGTGCAGCTGGTAAGCACCCGAATCTTGGTTTCAGCTTAGGTCATGAGCTCGTGGTCCTGGGATCCAGCCCCACATCAGGCTCCGTGCTCAGCAGGAAGTCTGCTTGAAATTCTCTCCCTGTCCCTCTGGCCCTCATGTTTACGTTCTCTCTTTCTCTAATAAATAAGTAAATCTTGAAAAAGGAAAGGAAAAGGGAAGGGAAGGGGAGAGAGGAAAGGAGAGGAGAGGAAAGGAGAGGAGAAAGGAGAAGAGAAAGGAGAGGAGAAAGGAGATGAGAAAGGAAAGGAAAGGAAAGAAACAAGCCTGAATCACAGTGCTGGACCAGAGAGAAATGCTTCCTTTTCTAAAGAGCACCAGAGAACCACTCTTCTTCAAAGCATGCTGGACGAGTGGGTCACACAATCAGGACAACAGCCGTGTCATGGCTAGTCTTGTTATGGTGACAGGGTGCACCCATTCCGCTTTCCCTGGCAGGGTGAAAGGAAGCAGCTGCGGGTCTCCCCCAGCCCCGGCCTAGCTCCTGGTCACCAGCTTGCCTGTCAAACGTTTGTGGTTATCGAGACCTGACAGCAGAAGCAGAAGCCGAGTACGTGAAAAAGACAGGGCTCAGGCGAGACGGGCCACAGTGAACTCTATCCCACCCGCTGCTTCTGCAGCCTTCACGGGCCCACCAGGTACCTGCCAATGCCCCTGGCGTGCCGCACAGAACAAAGGTGGGACCCCTCTCCTGTTGGTCCGAGACACAGCCGCTCCGTGCTCCAGCAGCAGCTCGCACACCTCCAGCTTGCCTCTTCCAGCAGCGGCAGTCAGGGCTGGAGGAAGGTCACAGGAGAGGGGGTCTGTTTAGTGCGCAGTGGCTGAAGTGGCCTCACGTTCTCGCGTCATCCTCTCATCCACAGACAGGAAGATGGCTGCGCATCTCCTCCCACCCCCCCGAACCTGGCTGGGCTCTGTGACAAGAGAACACAGAAGAAACGACAGCATGCCAGTGTCCGAGCCACGTCCTGAGATGGGCAACGTCCACTTCTCCTTGGAACCCAGCCGCCATGGTGGGAGGAAGCCCGAGCGCCCTGTGGTGACACTCGCGGGGAGAGGAACCGAGGCCTGTGTGTGGCTGACAGTCCCAGAGGAGCTCTGAGCAGACAGCCAGCAACAACCCGGCCACACGTGTGTGCACCGTCCTGGCAATGGGTCCCCAGGGTCTAGCTCCAGCGGGTAAAGCAGGTGAGCAGAGGGGAGCCTTCCCTGCCAAGCCCAGTCCACACTGTGGATTCAGGAGCCACTACAGTTTTGTTTTACTGCTTTATTTTGCTTTTTAGGATTTTTGTTTGTTTTCTCCCCACAGCAAGAGACAACCAGAATATAGTGCAACACACACACATACACACAGATCAGTATATTTTCCAGTCCAGCCTCTTCCCTTAGAGGCGTAACACTTCAATCAACAAGAACTAGTAATTGCTGAGGAAATCAAGGGCATATCAAACCATCTTTTTCTTTATGGCGTTGAGAATCTCTGTAACCAGTCAAGATTCCAGATTAAGAATGTCAAGAAACCAAGAGAAGAGGATCGGATTGTAGGGGGTCTTGAGTGTTCAGATGACCAGCCCGGGGAGATTCTGAGCGAGTGGCCCACTGGGAGCAGCAGTATTCCAGGGAGGTCAGCCAAGGATAAAACAAGAACAGTATGGAAGGAAAGAGAATACATCGAGAAAAAGTTTTCATGGGGCCCCCATATCAGTGACTGTGCCCCCTCGCCCCCCAGGTCGTGATTTCTGATGGGGCATGGTAAAAAGAGGGGTTTAGTTAGAAGAGGGTCCTCTGCTATGCCTCGTGAATCATTGTCCAGAGGAGAGGACAGTCGTCGATTTTGGGGACAATCCCAAGCCAGGATGACAAGTGTCAGTGAGGAAAGGACAGGAAGGGGCTGTGGTGGGACAGTGAGGCTGCAGGAGGGAGCACCTACAAGAGGAAGGAGAGGCTCTCTTCTTGCTGCCGTCCTGGGACAACTCTGTTTTTAAATACTGCCTCACACCGACACATGTCCAGCTTCTAGAATAGATCGAATGTTCCTACAAACCAGTAAGACATCTCAGGATGAAAATCAGGAAAACACAGGACTAGGCCCCTCACAAGAGGTAAGGTCCAAATGCCAATGAACTCATGAGCAGTACCCAACCTCGTGAGCCATCCGACTAACTGAGAAACGCACACACTCCCACGCGGCTGGCTGAAGACCTCCCTATTCCATCCCACAGCAGCCCCGCCGGAGACGCGTGCCGGGGACGCCCTGGGGCGCACTGAGGGACGTCCTCGGAGCAGCCGCAAACCAGAAGCAACTCCGTGGCAGTCAGGAGCGGGATGCATCAACAAACGAGGTCTCATCCACCGGGGGACCGCCACACAGCAATGACAAACGACATGCAGCTGAAGGCACCACACGGGCCAGTCTCAACAGCGTGTCAGCAGTTCAAGGAAATACCACCGCCAAGAACACGCAGGGTGACGGGGCCTATGCGCTCAGCAAGAGAGCCCCAGCCCAGAAGCGCTCCTGCTCTCACAGGGCAGCCTGGCTCAGCTGCCGACCCCAGGGTCTGTGCCCCGCTCCCCCCAGGGGGGACCCACGGGAGTCGAGCCTAGGGGAGCCATGTGCTCACAAGCCCTGCCTTCCACACACACATCTCCGTCCTTTTGTCCTCCTCAGACCCCTCTCAGGACAGACGGCCGTACCGGCTCCAACTCTAGTCAGCCTGGCCACAGTTCAGGCCCCACGAGCCACACACACCCAGGGATGTAATCCTGACATCTGGGCCTGACCTCCCCGTTACAAAGGGCAGTTCCTGTGAGAATCAAAGAAGTCCCCTCGGGCCGTCTCCAGGAACACAGGTACAACCAGCCAGTGACTTCACCTCTTCACGCAGAGGTCTCGAGTCCTCTGGGCAGATCACCTGAGCTCCGCACCGTCCCAGGGACCTCATGTGCCGGCAAAGTGAGGGAGGTGGTGGGACTCGTGAGCAAATGTGCCAGGCTGTCCTACCCCCGGGCCCTGAGGATGCGAAGGTCAGGCTGAAGAAGACGGTGGGGAGAGCAAGCCCTCTCTCTCCTTCCAAAACAGAGTGAGCACTCCCGGCCCAAGCCCCCGAGGCAGGGAATGCGTCACCAGAGCAGCCTGTCACTGGGCAATCTCAATAATGCTCTCCTGTCATCAGCCAGAGCATTTCTGACAACTACAAAAAGAGCCACATTTAACGGCAGTTGTCATCTGCATTGCTGACTTCCTCAGGATGGAGCTGAGGTGGAAGGTACCACGGGGTCTCGAAGGCTGGTGCCATTCCTATGTGTGTGACACAAAGAGGCTGACAGCCACTCGTCATACATTGAAACTTGTACGTAAATTATAAATAAATACCATAAACAGTATTTAAATCAGTCTTAGATACTAATGTCCTGGGGTACACGTATGGGGGTTCCCAGATGCAGAATGTTTGAAAACGAGTGCGAAGGTGATCCTGTCTCTATCGCACAATCTAAACCAGCGGGTCCTGGCTCTGGCGGTCCTGGGCACACCCGGCAGTCCGTTCCTGCCGGGGACGTCAGTGTTACCAACAACTGAAGTACAGGAGCCTTGGGGCACGTTTATGTGCGCTTTCTGGATGGCTCGGAACACGCCCAGGGAGTGGCTGGCAAGATGGGAGATCCGGACAGCGAGCCACCCCCTGGGCCCGCTGCCCCTCTGCAACCCTCCTTCAGGCAGGGGTCTCCTCGCACACACGCCCCAGGCAGGGTCATGGCGGGCAGATACGCAGGACGCCCTGGGAAGGAGCAAAGTCGGGGCCCTGCCACTGGACGAGGTCCGAAGCAGCTCACTCACATTCCATTATCTTGTGTTCGTGTTCTCTCCCTGTTGTAAACGGGGCCTCAAGTCTGGACGTCTGGTGCAGCTGCTACTGAATCTTTGCCACAGCAGCACATGACAAAGGACACCCCGGCACTAAAAATAGGGCCTTGAGCTCCACGGAGGCCCCGGAGGAGCCGCCGGAAGCCGGAGCAGCTGAGGAGCAGATGAGAGCGCCCCCACCAGGCCTGGCGATGGGGCTGGACTCCCGTCTCTTCCTCTACAGCCAGGCCCGCCATGCCTCTGGGGAGGGACCACCTTCTGAGAGAAGGCACCGACAAGCACAGGGAAAGGCTGTGTCTGCAAAGCCTGCTCAGGCCTGACACGGCCCACATTCCGCACACACAGTCCTAATGAGGGGCTCGCATCTTCCGGTGACGCAGACCAGCAGGACCTGCGTGTCCCTTTTTCTACTCAGAGTGAATAGTTTCGGCCTCATCACTCAAAACCCCTGAGGCTAGAGTGCACCTTAAGCTCCAGCAGCCTTCCAGTGAAGGACACCATCATTGGAAACAATCAAGACTGAAGAATAGTCAACTACAGGCTTAAACAAACAACATCAGGCAGGACCGCTGCTCAGGAATGCCAACTATGCTGCTGGAAAGGCTGACCTCCAAGCTGCCCCCCCAGCTCTGATGAGGGTCAGCGCACTCCTCGGCCAGAGAGAAGAGGCGAGGGGAGGAGGGCAGGAGCATCGGGCGCCCGGGCAGAGGCGCACTGCCTGTCTTCTGGCCAACGGAGTTCGGAGACAAAGGCGAAAAGAGACCTGGCACAAAACGGAGACCCTAAAAATCAACGTGAACACATGGCACTTTCTCGGACTCAAATTGGACACAATATCATTTACTCGCAAATTCTTTAACAAGATGGCATTTTTCTAATGAAATTCCCACGAAAGCAAATTTCCTCTGATGATCCTGAATAATTGTACCTCGGCGATCTGTCCTGTCTTCAGAGCGTGAAATTTGTCACAGCAGATGTTCATTTTAAGAAAACCCAATTTACTCTCAGTAACGCGAACTTATTGAAGACATCAGATACGGTTCTCTGGAAACCGGATCATCTGCAGGAATCCTTGACACATTAAAGTTCTCTGGGCAAATGTGAGATTTACAAAAACTCCACTGTCAACTTGCCAGAACTCAGTCATTCCATAAACAGGGCTGTTTAGAACATTTTATGGCAACTCTGTCCCTTGAGTACATGGGTGCAGGATGGCCGGCCCGAGGGTGTGAACAACAGATAATCAGTCCCCTGCCCCCTCGGATGCTTCTGTCCCTAATTTAGAGACGCTGAGAGAAGGGTGACAGGTCAGTGCACACGGAGGCAGTCCCCACTTCCAGAAAGCCACCTTTTCATACATTCATCACACACTGAGCACCCGCACCGCCCTCCCAGGCCCGAGGCGGGCACGTTAGAAGAGTCCACACCTGCGGAGGGGTAGTCCCGCGGCCGAGAGGGTGAGAACGTGACAGGGACAGAGTGGCTCTGCTTTGCTTCCACACTTAGGTTTGCTGGTGTGCTTTATTTCCTAAAAATTGGCTTTTCCACCTTTTATAAAAACGAGTGTAAGATTAAAAAGAGGAAAGCGGCAACATCAGTCATGAGCAGGATTCTCATAAATGCCCTCTAGTTGCAACCAAGATAGAAACCGCTAGATGTGCCAAAGGCAGCGATGTCTGAGCCTTAACTGGAGGCCTGCTGGACAAACCCCACTCAACAGTAACAGAGAAGAACGAAAGTAAAGAGCGCACACACGATGCTGGAAGAGCCTCAGCTATTTTATCTAAAAGGTAAAGTGTAATTAGAGATTTTATGATTTTTTAAAAACTTTTTAGGAACGGCGGCCCCTCTCCCTCGATTTCCAACAACAGACAGGTTAAGCTGTTCCGGGGAGGCTGCCCTCACCCCCGCCCCCCTGCCGTGTTTGGCTTTGCTGTCTTCTGAGTCTGGGCCAGCTGACAGGCTGGCCCCAAAGTCCTGGGCCTGAATGAAAGCAGCACTAAGCCCCAAACAAAAGCTAGGCAACGCCCCCTGCTCCACCTTCTAGGAATGGAGCAAGATTTCTAAAAGCCAAATCTCCTGGCCTTGCTTTGTTAGGAGTTTGCTTCCATCATTGAGGGGAAGGGAGGGCTTCCGTTCAAGAGAACAACTTGCCAACAGCTATAAATTCTTCATCTCCACAGAGGCCAGGCAGTTCTTTGATCTAATCCTCAACAAGGTAAAGGGTAAAATGAAACACGAGAAAGATTACTCTTACTGAAGAATACCACTGCACTGGGAGAGGAACCCGAGAAGCCTCCAGCTCCGCCGGCCCTGAACAAAGCCCTGCTGGGCGGGCTCCCCGCCCTGAGGAATGGGCAGTCAGAACTGCCCGAATGCTCCACGAGTCTGCTGAGTCGTTGCTGGGCACACCATCCTCGTTCTGCCCCCGCTTCGTGCTCTCCATTTGGCACAAGTGCCCCAGGAGGGCCTGGGGCGGCCGGGATGGAGGGGAGGGCATCTGTGTAACCAGGCAACGGGGGGGGGGGGTGTGGAGAGACAACTGAGCATCAGGTAAAACGCGGACTCCCCGCCACACGGTCCCAGCATCCAGTGAGCTACTCTGGAGATTAAAACAAGGCAGGAACCTAATCTGAGGAGCCAGGACATTCCCGACACGTTACAAGTTCTGTACAAACACACCATCACACGGTCCCGCCACACGGTCCCAGCTCCCAGTGAGCTACTCTGGAGGTTAAAACAAGGCAGGAACCTAATCTGAGGAGCCAGGACATTCCCGACACATTACAAGTTCTGTACAAACACACCGTCAGTCTCCGTGGGAGGATTAAACATGAACCTCTCGTGGCCAAGCAATTCAATAAGGAAGTAAAATGAACAACTGCCACTAAACAGGGCTTCACGTGTAACCAAAATCCATTTCCGTCCCTCATACCTGCAAAATAATCTCAACATAAACTAAGATTTTATCACTTAAACATCTGTTTTAATCATCTATCAAGACCAAATAAATGTCTAAGTAAGTAACATTAAATATTAATCAATTACCCCAACCCTGGCAGCAAGCTGCAGCTGTTGAACATTTATAACGGCCAAGCTCTGGGTAAAACACTGTGGGTGAACTTTTATTTAATCTTGACAAGAATCCTTTGAACGAGATGATTGTTCTGTCCATTTTATTGAGGTAAAAGAATTCTTACATAACTTGCCCTGAACCCAGAGCCCATCAGTATCAGTCAGGAATTAAACCAAACAGCTGAATGAAGCTGGATCCATGCTCTCAACAGAAATAGGAAGATCCTGGGATATTTTAATATTCTACTATAACACCTATAAAATTCTTCCTACATTGACACTTCATGGACTTTAAAGTCATAAATTCATTTAATACACAACCAACTTCTACGAGGCAAGTATCACTCACCTCAAATTACAGATGAGGAAAATAAGGCCCAGAGAAGTTAAGCAACTTGCCTGAGGTTACACAGCTAGTGGGAGACAGAGATAGGATGTGAAGTCCAAGATCCTAAGTCCTCTGCCGGTGCCTCCAGGAAGTCTCCTTTAAAAATATCCAACTAATCAAGCAGACTATGAATGTTGTTTTAGAACAAGAGTACCAGAAAACACTTTTCTTCTGAAGAACCGTTAAGCTTTCTCCCACAGACAATAAGAATAATCTACAATGACTACGTTCCCTTTGAATTCTGGTCACGGGGCATCCTCAGGCCAAAACTGGAGTGGAAATACCATGCTGCTCCCTCTGTCCTAGTCTTGAGTTTTTTTTCCTATTCCTTCATATATTATTTCACATAAGCCTCTTCAAGTCCTTTGAGGAATAGTGTGGACTATAAATAACAAACTCAATTTAAGAACAAATTCCTAAAACATGGACAGCATAAATCACATTTCATACAGACTTTGTTCTAAAAAATCAGAAGGACCCAGCTTTTAACAGCTGTCACTTCTGAAGTGTGCTGAGAATGCTCACATTTTTGGATAGATCCTCTTACACACCAAATTATTTAAAGCATCTATAATGTGTGGTTTTTCTCTCCTTAAAGGGCTGAGCATGCAGTGAAGACAGTTATGTGCAGAACTCTGTGCAAAGGGTCAGGGTTAAAGAAGGCATTTCCACAGAACCATTCTTCTTCTTTCTTTTTTTTTTTTTTTTTAAGATTTTATTTATTTAAGAGAGAGTGAGCAAGAGAGAGAGAGTGAGCAAGAGAGAGAGAGAGAGGAGAGAGAGAGAACATGAGTGGGGGGAAGGGAAGAGGGAGAGGGAGCAGACTCCCTGTTGAGCGGGGAGCCCCAAGCGGGGCTCGATGCCAGGACCCTGAGATCATGACCTGAGCCAAAACCAAGAGCCAGACGCTTAACCGAATGAGCCACCCAGGTGCCCCTCCACAGAGCCATTCTATGAAAATTCACGTTCAGCCTAGAAGGAAGGAAGCAAGGAAGGAAGGAGCCAACCATTTCAATAAGTAATTGAAAGAAACAACGGGGATTTTTCTGTGGAAGGTGCAGCCAAACCACGAACAGTCCTCCTAGGAGTGAAGGTATGAGCAGCAGTGTAGGTACAGATGCTCTAGGATACCCAAATGTAGAGGAGTCCAAGTTTCTAATGCTCAAAGCAGAAGTTTGTTGTGGTTTTTTAACGAACAGTAAGGAACTACTCACAGGAAGGATGGACTCTATGCACAGCAAAAGCAACATTTTACACGTGGTGGACAGACTTCTGGTACATGGTCAGGCTACCAGTTCATCTGCACCTGAGATGCACTGTGTGGGTTTTCAGCACGCCCCACTCCCTGCCCCCCACCTGCAGCCACACGCAGGTCAGCTGATTTCTGCCATCCTGTCAGCAGAGAGGAATGTTCTCCACAGCGCGCCCATGCCAGGGGCAAACCCCAGGGGTCTGCTAGAGCAGGAAGAAGACAGGATACAGACAAACCCAGCCCCCTTAGTTCTTACCCCCAAATCTCTCTCTACTTTAGGGTGACCTTCATGCCCATCTCCCTCCCTCCAGAGCCTGGGTTAGGCCCTTCTCCAGGGTCCTACATTACCCAGCTTTGTCCTTCCCCTTGTAGGGTCCTAGGTTATGCCATCCCTCCCCCCACCTCCCACGGAGGGTCCTGAGCTACTCCCTCTTCCATACCCTCCAGGATCCTGGATTACTACCCTCGTCCTGGCTTATTCCCCCCACCCCCCACACCCTCTAGGGTCCTGGGTTACCCCTCTGTCATGCTTATAGGCCAAAACCAATCAAGAACATCTACCTTTGTTTGGACTGGCAAAATCTGAATTTCCACTAATCTTATGTACTTTCTCAAACACTAGCAGAGGAAGGAATGTCTTTTTTTTTAAAATATGGAATGCTTCACGCATTTGCGTGTCATCCTTGCATAGGGGCCATGCTATACTCCTCTGTATCGTTCTGATTTTAGTATATGCGCTGCCGAAGCGAGCACGAGGAAGGGATGTCATGACAAGGATTTTCCCCACAACAGCATGGTGAGATTCTGAGGACCTCCGAAAATGGAGCATCCTAGGTGTACAACAGCAAGTCACTTTGCTTTTCTCAGCAGGATACATTTAGAAAAAGTCCTTAACACAGATTCTCCACATGCCCCAATAAGCAATGGACAAACGCTTTTCCTTCTGGTCTCCCACCCGAAAATCTGCTCTGAGATGTCCATACATACGTGAATGCCAAACTCAATCCCGTAAGTTTTAAATGTACTCAAAATAGTTACCAGCCGATAGCCCTCCTCTCTTTAAAAAAATGCCAAGTAAAATCTGAATGAACAAAGGGTCGTTTTTTTTAAATTAAGGTTTCATTTGTTATTTATTTGTCAGAGAGAGTGAGAGAACAAGCAGAGGGAGGGGCAGAGGGAGAAGCAGACTCCTCACTGAGCAGGGAGCCCAACGGGGGGACTTGATCCCAGCACCATGGGATCATGACCTGAGCCAAAGGCAGACTCTCAAAGACTGAGCCACCTAGGAGTCCCACAAAGGTTCATTTTTTAAACAGTAAGGCATCCTGGCTCCCTGGGGTGTGTGCACCTTATTCTGGGGCAGTCTTGAGTGTGATAAGCTCAGCCGTCCATGGCCTGGATCCACCTGCGATTCAGAGCTGAAGGTCACGCCACCCCTGGGAGGGCAGGCAGAGCCACAGAGTGGGGAATTAAAGCAGTTTCAGGGACACAAGACGGCAACTTTGAAAACATCAAGGATGCAGTACAACTCATTACTCCGTTTCATGGTCCAGCACGGAAACAGATGTGAGTAACCACCCCCCACCCAGCTGATAGGACTAGACCTCAGATTCAAGTTTCAGAGGCAGCCAGGTCCTACCCAGAATTCTGTCCTGAATGAAGAGAACAGTGAGCCGTAATTAGGACACATGCTGCACTAAACTGCCCCAACCTGCTAGGAAAAGGGAGGGCCGTGGAGCTGAATAATCTACTCGATGGACAGTGAGGAGATTCAGCTCTCTGAGAGACAAATAAGGTGTTTTTAACAGCTTTGGCATTAAAAAACCATAGTATTTAGGGGCAACTGGGTGGCTCAGCCAGTTAAGCGTCTGCCTTCGGCTCAGGTCATGATCCCAGAGTCCTGGGATCGAGTACCGCACTGGGCCACTGGGCTCCCTGCTCACCGGGGAGCCTGCTTCTCCCTCTGCTTGTGTGTGCATGCACATGCTCTCTCTGACAAATAAAATCTCTAAAAAGAGAAAAAACCCTGGTACTTACAATAAGTAAACTTCTTTAGAAAGTATTTACCAACTGAAGTATTTTACCAACTGAAGCAGCCTGATCAACATAAGAGAACACCGGACAGGAAGGATTTCAGTCAGACTTCTGACTTCCCCTGACAGGGTATCCCCTTGCCGAAATCAAGGAAGGGGAGCCCTGGGAGCAGTCTCCTGACGGGCACGAAGCCCAGAGCCTCAGGCCTGTTGACAGACCAGCTAGAAAGCAGCGGGAAGGGTTTCCGAGGGAGCGGTAGTGCGAGGGCACCACACATACAGCTGAGCTGTCGAGCTGGCGGTGGAGGGAGGGGGGCATGAGGACGTGAGGGACACAAGGAGGGGCTGGCACGGGTGCTCTGCTATCCGCCATGCCCTCGCCCTGTCTGGTCGCTAATAGCTGTGTTCCTGAACTTGGGAGCCAGCACCCAGCCCCACCCTCAGCACACATGTGGCACAGCTGACTTGGACAAGAGTCTCTAAGCCAGCCCGGAATCCAGCAGGACACAACCTGTGCGATGACAGACACGAAGAAACTGCAAGACTGGGGCCTTATGAGCAAGAGGATCCTTACCTCTCCCGTTCCAACAACAAACTTTCTCCCCAATTATTCTGCAAGGTTAATGTCACCTATCCTATAAACTATATGGGTGTTTTCTATAAACTCACTTGTTCACTCGGCCAGCACCCAAGCGACAAGCACCAGTCGAGGCCAGTGGCTCGTGGCCCCCCAACATCACAGAAAGTTCTGCTGGACCACACCAGAATCAAGTCGCTGTTCACACAGGTGAGCACAAGAGACCAGGAAACGTCTGCCCTCTTAAAGCCCCCAGTTTGGGGAAAACAACCTTTGATCAAATAAACAACATCAACAACCAAGTGTATAAATGTTTGACTTGCAAAGTGACCCAACAGAGCCGGGGTGGGGAAGGCTCTGCTGCGAGACAGGCACATTTGCACATAAGACGACAAAGGCTGAAAGAGAAGGGCCTCTGTTTCCCTACAGAGCAAGAGAAAATCTGACCCGAAACCCAGGGAGCAGGCTCACAGGCTTGAGAGCGGCCTGCGGCTTAGAAACACAGCTCCTCGGACAATTCGCCGAGGCATGCGGTCACCAGTCAGGCATCTCCCATCATTTCAGTTTGGGTTCATTCACAACAAGCACAGATATGGAAACAATAACTTGGTTAGGATGGGACTTCATGGGAGCCAGCAATTACTTGTCATGACTGTGGAACGCCTGAAACGGAGATAACATAAGCATCTGACGGGTTTGTGTCATGTTCCAGGCTGCCCCGGAGCGTGGGCCTAATGCCGAGCGTGGGCCTAATGCCGTCTGGCTCCGAGGGGCTGTGGGTGGAGGCCTGCACCAGTCGCTCCCTCCTCGGTGCCTTCGTGTTTTCCGACTTCTCCCACCCCCTCTCCGCCTGAGGGCAGGTGTGAAAGAGCTACCAGACTTCAGAGCGGGTTTTTAAGGGCTGGACTCTAAACGTCAACCAGACATGAAAAGCAAATGGGCCCAGGTGCTGGTGAAAGGGGAACTTACATAAATTAAGCTCTCCGTTCTTAAAGCTAGTAGACATGTCCTGTAAGTTTCCTAAAAGCTGCAGGTTTATGGCAATAAACCCCCAAATTAAACACTGTTATTATTTTAGATCAATGTCTTTAAAATCTATTATACTTTTTTTTTTTTTTTTTAAAGATTTTATTTGACAGAGGGAGAGAGATCACAAGTAGGCAGAAAGGCAGGCAGAGAGAGCGGGGGAAGCAGGTTCCCCGCTGAGCAGAGAGCCTGATGCGGGGCTTGATCCCAAGACCCTGAGATCATGACCTGAGCAGAAGGCAGAGGCTTTAACCCACTGAGCCACCCAGGCGCCCCTAAAATATATTATACTTTCAACCTAAGATAGGAACCATCCCCTAGTGTGATGACATTTGGTGACTCCAGGTCTTCAGTAGGGAGATGCCCAGGGTACAAAAGGCACATGACTGTCCCTACTCCCACCAACCCCGCAGGGACTGGCCTGAGTGACCAGAGACCTCCAAGGGGGCTGCTGTTCCCTGGGCTCCTTCCTCTCTGGCTGTCAGCTGTCATCACGGAGGACCTGTGGCTTCTAATCAGCAACAGGCATGAAGACAACACTTTTGCAACATAAAGGAGATACACAAGGCGTGCAAGGGTCTCTCCTGGCAGCAAAGTGGGGAAGGATTTTGTGCACAGATGTAGCTGCCCCACTTCTGGAACGTGGCTGTGAGAGCAGAGGGGGGCAGGCAGGTGCCATCAGCAAACAGGACGGCATCGCTGCACAGAGAAAGGATGGGAAAGTGAGCCAAGGAGACCAAGGAGACCCTGTCTGGTGACCCCATCGGCGCGTATTTTAAAGCCAACCTGGCCATCACTAACTGTATACTGAGCAGACCCGTATTAACTTCCACAAAGTTGCAAACAGAAATTCCGAACTGCTTTATCCATATGCTTCCAGTTACTCCTGTCATCCTCCCACACCCCCGACAGGATCACTCTCGGGATCCTACCCTCACACCGTGGCTGGAGACCCACAAGCTCCAGTCTACAGTGTGTGAGACACAAAGCACCATTGACCACACTCAGGATCAACGACCAAACAAAACTAGGAAGCGAAACAATTGCTTTTACTTCCTAGGGTCCCCAGCACACAGAAACGAGGCCCACAGTGGGGCAGTCCACACAGGGGTTTCGACCTTTGGCTCAGCACAAAGCCAAGGCATGCGCTGTGACTTGGTGGGCACCACACTGCTACCCACAACACAGTATGGCAGTGGATGGATGCTTCTCTTTTGCCAAAGTACAGAGCAGCCTGTGCTACTTAAACGGGTAGAGGAGAGGCTTCACAGAATCAAGGGCACTATTTAAATCTACGCACATTCGGCCCAAGCATAACCAAACCCCATTTGGGGTCCTGCCTTCTCCCCAGAACCAGGGCCCAGGCAACCTCCCCCTAAGGTACCACGAGCTAGCTTTGTAAGCCACGCACGTGCCAGCAGCCCCAGAGACAGGGCACCAGGAGGCTCGGAAGTGCAGGCCCATACTCCCTGCTGGGCAACTGAGGTCCTTCCCAAGTGTGAGTTAGCTGACCAGCCCTACGTGCTAGCATTTGGCTTGTTAGGAAGTAACTGGGAAGCATCTGGAAATACTGTGCAGGTGCAGACTGAAGTCAGACACGGGCATACCTTGTTTTGTTGTACTTACTTTATTGCGCTTCACAGATACTGTGTTTCTTATAAATTTAAAGTCTGTGGCAACCTTGCTACTAAGAAAGGGTTGTTTTCCAATAGCAGTTGCTTACTTCGTGTCTTTGGGTCACATTTTGGTAATTCGTGCAATACTTAAACTTTCCATTATTTCATTTGTTATGGTGATCTGTGATCAGTGAGTATGACTCACTGAAAGCTTAGATGATAGCTTTTTTTTTGCAAAAATTATTTTTTAATTGAGGTATGTGTATTTTTTAAAGACATAATGCTACTACACACTTAGCTGGCTACAGTACAGTGTGAACATTTATATGGACTGGAAAACCCAAAAATTCATTTGACTCCCTTTATGGTGTTATTTGCTTGATCGTGGTGGTCTGGAGCTGAACCTGCAGTATCTTGGAGATATGTGTGCCACAAGACACACCCTGGAAACGCACTTGAACACTCTCGGTTACACCTAGTCAATAACAACTCGTCACGTCGAGTCTTATCTTTTGAATCCCATTGCATTCAAATGGAAAATTTCAAAGCAGCATTATCTGTACTAATCTGACAAGTAACCAACTCAAATCTTCGTCACGATGTACGATGTACGATGTACGCACCTCAGGCTTTCCTTCCACACGACAGCTAAACACTCATACTGAACACTGGTGAAAAGGGATTTGGTAGCTAGTATTCAGGATTTTAAGTAGTTCCCCCACCCCCAGCCCCCGCCCTGAGGCCGGAGTCCTGCTCTCATTCTGCAAGGCTGGCTGCAGCCTTCCTTGCCCAGCACCTTCGATTCATCCAAATACGATTCATCCAAATACAAGGCCAGAAGTTCCCACCCTGCTCAGACTGCATCATTCACAGGAAGACCAGGCTGGTTCAGATACGAAGACTCCACTAAGCAGAAACTACCATGTTATTTTGGTATTTCTAGCTGAGATTCATCAGATGTTGCAGGAACTGCTAGTCTAATTCAAAATGATTTTATTGGCTTTGAGAAAAGTCTTTACTAATTTGGGAAGTTTTAAAAGCTCTACACTTCGAATGCCTTGTGAAAAAATCACAATAGGACTACGTGCATCCCAAGTCATTTTTAAGACAATTTAGGCCAAATGGGGACTAAACCATCAAGAAAGCTGGCTCAGACCACAAGTCAGGGAACCATAATTACCTGTTTCTCCCCACAGCGTGTCAGTGCCATTGACGTCTATTTCGTGTTCCTTCTCCAGCCCCAGCAAGCACTGGACCACCTGTGAGAAGTGCCAAGGTGACTTAATGAGTTCTCAGAGCCATATGTGCTTATTATATCCCACGTATCAAAGGAGAGGGGGTGTTGTTTTTGTAACCATGATTATCTCATGCTGCACAAGGAGACAAAATACAATGAAAACTGTTTTCAAGCATAATTCATATGCTATTCACATTTTCACTTTGAGAATTAAAAAAAAAAAAAAAAACCTCAGTGAATTTCAGCAACATCGGTCAGGATTACTAGGTACTCAGAATTCTAATGAATTCCAACATGACCCAAATATGCCAGCCTAATCAACGAAGGACACGGCAGATCATACAAAGTGCAGTTTCTGCATAAATCTCCAGGAGATGGTGAATCCGTTTTTTCACAAAGACAGGAAACAAAGCAAGATACACCTTTTCAATAAAATAAAATAAATAGTATCATCCAGATGATTTTTCTACTGACAACATTCTTCTTCTTTTCCCTCATTCTTTTCCCTTCTCCCTTAGCAAACAGAGCTTTGGATCCCAAGTGCAGAGGCCGGAGTGCTGGCTCGTGGGGAAATGGTAGCATGTGAGCCCCAAGCCAGCATTCACCCTGTGCAACAGTGCCAAGAGGAGATCGTCACGAGGCCCTTTTCCATTCTCCCAAGTCACACCCTTTGTGGTAGGCTGCATCATGGCCCCAAATATGTCCACATCCTCCGCCTGGAAACCTGTGAATGTTACCTTATAGGACAAGAGGGAATCCACAGATGTGATTTTGAACCTTGACATGGGAGGAGTATCCTGAATTATCAAGTGTACATCTCACAGAGACCTGACATAATCACACTCGTCAAAAGAGGGACAGGAGGAACCAAGGTCAGAGGAAGGAGGTAGGATGAGAGAAGCATAAAGTAACACACTTTGAATACAGAGGAAGGGGCCACTACCTAAGGAATACAAGGCTTCTAGAAGCTCTAAAAAGGCAAGGAAATATTCTCCTCTAGATGCCCCAAAAGGAATACTGGCTTCCTGACACCTCAATTTCAGCCGTTGGACCTCCAGAACCGTAAGAGAACAAGTGTGTGTTATTTGAAGCCACTGGAGTTTGTGGTCACTTGTTACAACAGCATTAGCAAAGCAATACGCCCTTCAAGTCTTCTGGTAAAGGAGCCCTGCCCTCTTCCAGGAGACAGTTCTGCGCCCCACGGAAGCTGCTTCTGCACAGCCTTCCTCCCAGCCAGCTTTGAAACGAGTTGAGTATAATAGGAGTTAAGACAAAACGGTCACATCTATTCATGGCATTCCTGTCCACCCTATGATGATTTTCCACACTCTGTGTTCCCACACAGATTTAGGGAGCACTTTAAAAAGGGAAAACATCTCCATTTGCAGATGTGCGTATTTAACATGCTCTCAGTGCATCTACATATATGGCTATTTAAAAAACACATTTATAGTTTTATTTTAAAGGAATGATAATACACCCATTACATAGTAACATTTAACATATTGCTATGAAATATGTATTTTTGAAATGAAATTACTACTTTTTCCAAAAATAAAACATATAGGTAAGTTGGCTGGCATTGTTTCCTGTTTTTGTAAATCTTTTTTACAGGTCTTAAGAGAAGACAGCTGCATTCCCTTCTATTTCTGCACTTGTTGCAATATATTGTGCTGGCTTAAGTACACTATCTTTTGTACTTTTAATGTTTTAATGTTTTAAATGCCATAACTAAGCCAGCTTTCAGTGCACACGCATGCATGCGTGTGTGTGCACATGGGTGCACACGTTCTGTCTGCCCTTGTGTCTTAAATGCCAGAAAGTCAGCCAGCCAGCTGGCTTTGCACCCAAATTCACTATAAATCATTGTGGGTTAGAATCTTACCAAATACTGGCAACTCTAATTGCTTGAAAGTAATACAGAGTGAGTAACAGGTGGAAGAGAACAGGTAAAATGTTATTAAGTCCCCAGACCCATGGGTCTGGAGGTGACAATTAAATCCTCAAACGGAGAAATACTGACACCTACCAAAAATAAGTGCTCTGTTTAACTACTCCATGAAGCTTTCCTTCAGCGCAGGAGCTGTGAATGACAAGCATTCTCACATGCTGGCAGAACTTTCAAGTCCTATTTTTAAAAATGCTTCAAATACTCACCAACGATTTTAGAATTAGCATTCCAAGTGATTATTTTTAAAACATCACAAGGACAAAAGAATGAATCAAAGAGAAAAAAGTGGAAGACAGCCGGGCTGGAGAGTAAACGTACAACAAAGGAGGAACTGGGACACGGCCAGGAAGGAGCAGAGAAAGTATCAGAAGGGGGCCCCGGTGCGGGAGCGCGCGTGCGCACTGAGACCCCGGACTCCGGGGTCTCTCCCGGGAACGGTGGGACACCAGCCCAAGGTCTGTACACGTGGTCAAACCAACTGCCATTTCTTGAAATCCTCATTTTCATTCCTTACGTGCATCCCAGGCAAGCAACTAAGATGACCGGAAAAAGCGCCCGACCCACACTGGGCTGCGGCTTCCAGTTTCCCAGGAGGGACCTCGTAGTGCAGTAGTGCTGACTCACCGAGCTGTGGCCCATGCTGGCGGCCGCCGTCAGCGCCTGCTGCAACGCGTGGCTCTTCCTCAGTGCGCCCGGCTGGGGAGGGCCTGCCGACCACTCACAGGTCAGCAGGTACCTGAGAATGTCGCCGTGGCCCCTCAGTGCGCTGTGCACCAGCGCGCACTGGCCTTTCTTATCCAAGTGGTCCACCTGGGGGGCAGGAGAAGGGCACGGTTTAGTATCACCCTCCCTCAGAGAACAGGGGTGCACCCCAAATTAAGATGGGGTTTGTACCCCATCCCACTGCAGATGCTTGTGGGGTTCGCATTCCCAGGCAACTTTCTCTAGAGCACCGAATCTCCATTTGAATGACTTTCTTGTAGTGAATGGACCCCAGGCCAGTGGGACCCTTTGTAGATCTAGCAATCACAGTGCACCGTCAATTCCCCTCTCTCCAGCAAATGACTTAGAGCTCCAAGTTCTCTGGGAGATGTGGGTGAGGACACAAACCAAAACCTCAGGCAAAGCCCTAGGCTTCCCAATGCTGGTCGCATGACAAGCTAGGATTTGGGGAAATAAAGCAGTTTAATCACTGAACCAGGAGAGCCAGCAAAACCCAGAGATCTGGAAGAATGCAGCTATGAACAGGGAAAAGCAGCAAGGGACCCTGAGGGCCGTGTAACTGGGGAAGGAGGCCACGTACAGTCAGGTGAGCTAAGACGTGTTCGCAGGTGAAGTGGGGCCTCAAAGCCAAGGCCAGCTCACCACAAGGTTAGTGTCTAAATGCGGTTTACCTCCTAAAGGTCCAAGAGGCAGCAGACGATGTGTCATTCCCTGTCCAATCCCCAAAATACTGCACTCAAAAGCACCTCAGGGTCCGCCCTCACCCCCTTGCAGATTCTGGGGACACCCTACACCCCCACCCAAAAGCTCTGCAGGACCCACCTGCATGCCACCCAGCCTCCTCCCACAGGGCTTTCAGCTGTGATGGGAGGGGCTGGCCAGCCTCAGAATAAAGCCACAATTTAGATGCAGAAATGAAGGCACCCACTGGGAAGGCTTAACTGCAGCACTCTCCTTCATTCCGGAAGCTAACGGTCATTTGTCCCAAATGTATTTTTGAGGGAAAAACAAAAAGGCTCCCACAGTTACTGTAAGCCCAATAAGTGTCTTTTTTTTTTTTTTTAAGATTTTATTTATTTATTTGAGAGAGAGAGAGCTTACAAGTAGGTAGAGAGGCAGGCAGAGAGAGAGGGGGAAGCAGGCTCTCCGCCGAGCAGAGAGCCCGATGCGGGGCTCGATCTCAGGACCCTGAGACCATGACCTGAGCCGAAGGCAGAGGCTTAACTCACTGAGCCACCCAGGCGCCCCCCAATAAGTGTCCTTTTGTTGAAACTTAAATATCCTAATTAACCATAAAGACAAATACCAGTGATTTATTTCTATTGCACACCCCCTCTCTCCCAACAAAATGTTTATACTAAACCTAAATAGAGTTTACTGTGAGCTTGGCACTGTCCTCATTTAATCTCTTAACGTTAATGGTCCTAGAGTAACTTATTTAATAACACTGTTACATTTATTTAATGCTCACACAGCAGCCCTGGTAGATACTGTTGTCATACTCACTATACAGATGGGAAGCCTGAGGCACACAGGTCCACAGGTGCCCAATATCCTAGCTGGCAGGTGGAGAAATGGAGATTCCCTCTGTCCAGCTCCTGCACCATGGGCTCAAGCATGTGGCTTCTAAGACTCACAGGACTCATGTGATTGTTTAAAAAAAGAGACATGAGGGGCGTCTGGGTGGCTCAGTTAAGCATCTGCCTTCAGCTCAGGTCATGATCCCAGGGTCCTGGGATGGAGCCCCACGTCGGGCTCCCTGCTCAGTGGGAAGCCTGCTCCTCCCTCTTCTGTCTGTCCCTCCCCCACTCGTGTTCTCTCTCTCTCTCACAAATAAAATTTTTAAAGAGAGAGAGAGAGAGAGAAGTGCAATGAAATGGGATAAGCAGAAGAGAGGAAAAACATCAAACATCTAAAATCTTCTCAACCAATCCAGTGCTGCGTTACAATCTAGGACTGAGTTCTAGGTCACCATCTCCAGGCTTTTGAAAGGATGACCCCCCACTCCTGCAGCCGGTGGCTAGGGGTGTCCTTGGTATTCTGCCTCGCCTTGGGCAGTATGAAGCAGAGTTCAGAGCTTATGAGCCAAACACAGGACCCTCTCCCCCGCAAAGCTGCGCCCCTGAGCACCACCATCAGGCTCTGCCTGACACGGGCAGCTCACCCTTTCTGTTTGTGGGGCAATTTCTATTCGTTGCAATTCGACAAAGTAGAGAGGCTGGCCCAGCTGACGATAATTCTAGCAAGGCTCCGAGGACATTCCCCCCCTCCCGTCCCCACCCACTGGGGAATGCCACCGGCTTACCCTCGCCCCCTTCTTGGCCAGCAGACACACCAGCTTCATGTGGCCGGCAGCTGCGGCATAGCAGAGGGCAGTCATGCCATTCTCCGACATTCCCTCCAGGCAGGCGCCAAATTCCAGCAGCAGAGTGACCACTTCCTCATGGCCGAGGTGGGACTGGACGCACAGGATTGGGGCGTTATTTAACACTTCTGTCCTGTAGTTCACGTTGGCCCCTCCCAAAATCAGGAGACGGCTCACCTGTTGAGTGATGTCCCCCAACAAGATTAATTTCTCCCGTAAATGTCAGTCACAACAGCCTTTGAGGAGAGGGGCAGCATCCATACTTTAATCTGGGGTCCTCAAGCTAGAGTGTGCAACAGTATGACCCGAGAACACACGGACTATGCCCTTTCTTGGTGGTGGAAATCTAACATGACAGCTGCTTATGGAAAACCATGCGGACCTTCCTCCAGATCTAGCAATCCCACTTCTGGGACTATATCCAGTGGAAAGGAAATCAGGATCTCAAAGACGTATCTGCACCCCCGTGATCACCACAGCACTCTTCACAATAGCCAAGAGATGGAAGCTAACTAAAATGTCTGGGGACTCATGAATGGAGAACAGAAGTGGTGCGTACATACAATGGAGTATTATCCAGCCTTTAAAAGGAAGGCAATCCAGGGGCGTCTGGGTGGCTCAGTCAGTTAAGCGGCTGCCTTCTGCTCGGGTCGTGATCCCAGGGTCCTGGGATCAAGCCCCACATCAGGCTCCATGCTCAACAGAGAGCCTGCTTCTCCCTCTCCCTGCTGCTCCCCCTGCTTGTGTTCTCTCTCTCAAATAAATAAATAAAATCTTTAAAAAAAAAAGGCAGGCAATCCTGTCACATGCTGTACCATGGATGAACCTTGAAGACATGAGGCTAAGTAAAAAAAAAAAAAAAAAAAAAGCCAGTCACAAAGAGACAAACACTGTATGACCCCTTGAATGGGCTGCCTAGAGAAGTGAAATCCAGAGAGAAGTAGAATGGTGGTTACCAGGGGGTGAGGGGAGGGGAAAATGAGCTGTTTAATGAGTGCAGTGTTTTAGTTTTATGTGATGAAAAAGTTCTGGAGATCTATTGTACAATAACAGGAGTACACTTAACACTACTGAATTCTGCACTTAAAAATAGTTAAGATGGTAAATTTTAGGGTTTTTTTAAACTGAAGTTAAAAATAAAAAAACCCACGAAAACATTTTATTTAAAAAGTACATTTAAAACTCACATCCTCAGGCCCCACCCCCAGATTTCTGACTCAGTAGGTCTGGAGGAGGGCCTGAGACCGTGCATTTTTAATGAGTTCCTAGATGATATGGATGCTGTTGGTCGGCAGACCATACTTTGAAAAATCACTGCTTAATCTAAATAAAAATAGAAAATTCGTTTTTCTGGCAAGTAAATAATCATCACAGGATTAATCATCACAGGATTAAATAATTAACAGTGAGCTAGTAAAGCCAAAAGTAAAGGCAAATATTCTTTTCTTTAACAAAGAAGCGTCCCTGAAAGAAAAAGTACAATTCGTTAAAATGTTCATGTGCCTCTGGGATTGTCAGCAGCACAAGACTCCCAGAAAATCACCTGCTTTTTCTACTAATACTACAATCACCACCCACTAAACTTGCGGTGTGACTTTCAGAAAATTACTCAGTCTCTCTGTGCTTCAGGTGCCTCCTAAGAAAACAATATGCCATCCCATCCTACCCAACAGGTACTCTGCTAACAATGTTGTACTTCTAGTACTTCCTTGCGGGATTCCTTACAAGACTTTATCTGGAAGGTATGTGCTTAGATGCAGAGCTTTCCTAAAGATATGTCATTGACTCACACTTCATCTGCTTCTTGGGAAAAAAATTTCCTTTGTTGGTGTGATGCTGCCAGTATTTTTATCACTTAACCCGCAATCGGTCTGTAGCTCTTTCCTTGGCCCACAGTTCTTAACCCCGCTGCACGGAAATCCCCTGGGAGCTTCAAAGTTTCCAATGCTGGAGGCCCACCCTTGGAGATTCTGACTTGGCCATGGTACCAAGAGCTCCCATGGGATTCTAGTTGGCAGCCAGGGCTGTAAACACATCAGGTGATAAATGCAGCTGCAAAGCACGGGCCTGCTCGGAGCCAGGCACCCTTCCAGCTGTGAGATTTGGAGCACACTACCAACTGCCCCCAGCCTCCACGTCCTCTTTGGAAAAACGGACATAAGAGTTTCACTTCTATGAGCTGTTGCAAAGATTAAAAATGAACATGCCTCGCACACGTACAGCTCTTGGCACAGCCCTAGCATCCTGTAAGTGCTAAATATTAATTGCTATTGTCAGTCACCTTCCTCGGACTCTTTAGAAGGGACAAGACCCCAGGTGCCTGGCAACACAGAGGTCTACCCTCGCCCCCCACCCCCGCCCGTCACTAGCACAGAGCAGCAAGGAGACCTCCTGCTTACTTGAGGGGAGATAGAGGCACCTCCTGAAACAGCCACCAGAAGGTACATCCAGAAGTTCTCAGGTGCCTACAGCAGAGTCTCAGTTCCCTGAGAGTAGGCAAAACCTAATAAAAAGAACTCACTTAACCATTGTTAAAAAGAAAACCAGTAGCCCAAAATGAATGGTGTTACTTGGGCCAGGCCAAGTCACCAACCCTGGGCTTAGTACTTAACCTGGCTACAGTTTCAACCTCCTCCAGAAACGTTAAGTCTTAACCTGTCAATCTGGAATTTTCTGAGCAGCATCAATGAGGTCATCTGTCAGATGAGCTTTCTCTACCTGCCATAGGAAGATGAGATATCTGCAAACAAGACCGCCCCCACTCTGCCCGCCCCCAAACGTCTGCCTTCAGCTCAGGTCACGTTCCCAGGGTCCTGGGACTGAGTCAGTAGGGAGTCTCTACTCCTCGGGGAGCCTGCTTTTCCCTCTCCCTGCTGCTCCCCCTGCTTTGTGCACCCTCTGTCAAATAAATAAAGCTTAAAAAAAAAAAAAGAAAGACCCCTGCCCTTTCCGCTAAGGGAAGGTGACCCTGCCTGGAACAATCTTTTCTTTACTTTTGCTTATAACTTTCCTCCCCCACTCTCCTTCCTCTGAAAACCTGCCATTTTATACAACTCCTCTATGTGCCCTTCTACTCACTAGGTGGGATGCTGCCCCATTCGTGAATCCCTTAATAAAGCCAATTAGATCTTCATATTTACTTTGGTTGAATTTTGTTTTTTAATATCACATAATAGATGCCAAATGTTCTTCCCAAAGTGGTAACATCTTGATGAGGTTTCTGATCACTATTAGACAGGTCCTTTGATTACCTCGTATTTGACAGGTGAGAAAACAGAGGCTCCGAGGGGAAAGGCACAGATCAGCTCCAGGCACAAAGCTAATTACTGTCGTGGTCCAGCAGCTGCAGCAGCTCTAGCTAAGATTACTCCGCACTCAAGGAAAGGATTGAATGGTTCATCCTATACACTTATTCCTAACCCCATGGAAATTCCCTGATCCTCCCTACCACATAAGCTCTCCCTGCCTCACATTTGGAAATGGCAATATTATCTATAAACATCTGGTTTAATGAATGCAAGAAAATAAAAAAGGGGGTGAAAGGAGATGGGCAAAGCAATGAGATCATGAAAAATCAGAAGCGGCACCGGAGTCCCAGTTTTCCCAATATCCCACAGGTTCAGACCAACACAACCCCTTTAAATGTGTATTGCCTACTGTCATGCAGAATATGACAGGATCCTTTCCATCAAGGGAAGTCCGGCCAAAGTCCAAGCCTAATCCCTGTTTCCTCCCCTCCTTCTGCCTTCAGTTGGAAGAATCACAGCCTCAATTCTCCCAGTTCCCCACCCCGGGAAGCCCAGGCTGGCTGCCACTGTGATGGGATCACGTGAGGAAAACAACCCGCTGGGTGGGAGCCTACAGGCACTGGCAGCGAGGACCCCAGCAGGCCGCCATGACCCCGGCCTGCAAGGGGAGACTACACTGTTAGAAATCACTAGCATGCCAGTAAAATTAAAATTCATCTACCAAGCAATCATTCTGGAGCAAGTCACTTTAATTTACCAAAGTGGCAAACTGCAATTATTGCTCAAAATGACATTCATTCCTGTATGACAACATTTAATACTCTCTAAAAAAAGTTCCTTAATTGCATGCATAATTTTAAATTACTGTAATTTGTTCAAGATTCTGTGAAAACCCTTTTTTTTTCCCCCTTGAAACATAAAAGAAACAGGAGGATAATGGAAAGCCTTAAAATTCTATAACCAAGTCATAGAATTTGGGGCATCATGTAGATGTAGGTGACACCGGAGTTCTATAAGACAAAGACGACTCTTAAAATTCTGAGTATGTTGAAAAAGGAAGTCTGTGATCTCAGGAGGGTCAAGCTCATTACATTCTCATGCTGTACCTTTTAATTTACTGTCTTAAGAACTCGTACTCAACAGGGTATGACACTTCCCATTTACTTTTCTCCGCATTAAAAGAGTAACTTCTGTGCCCATAATTCATTCAAGTACTGAAAACAGATATGGCCATTTTTATTATTTTTCTTCCTCATCATTACAGAATTTTACTAGTTATGGAGACGCCAAAAGATACGCTTTTAGCTAAAAGATGAAACAATGTTATCACAGTAACCTCAATTCCCATTTCTATAAAATCTAAGTAAAACAAAAATTCTTAATAGGACTTCTTCACTATGTGAAATCGAAACTCAGCTGTGTTCTCCACCTTTCTTCTAGAGTAACTCCATCCAGAAAGGAAGAGCTCCCTGTGATCAGAAGGAGCTAGTTCTCCTGAACTACAAACACCAGCATCTGGTATCCGGATCCCCCCGCCCTGTATAACGGTCACGTGGGTTCAGCCGGGGACACGGCAATCACCCCTGTCTGTCAGGTGAGGGAGCAGGGCAGAGCACAGGCTTCTTGTGAGTGGCTGTCCAGTGGTGCTCTGCTGTCAGGTGCCCAGCCAAGAGGGGAGGCAGGCTGAAATCCAAGGTGCGCTGGGCGCCTCAAGTCTGGAACCCTAGCAGGGGGCTGGGTCTGCCCCAACAAGGCAGTGCTCATCTTTGCAAAGCTCCAGTATGCATCCATCCAGGAGCAGTGGCCCTTCTCTACCCGACCCCAGGGCGCTGCCCGGGGCATCAGGGCCCCAAGGGAGCTGCCCCAGACTCATAGCACTGCCACAGCCTTCCTGACACCTGGGCTCTCTTCCTCTGTCTGCTCATTCTAGCCTCTCCCAAGCACTGGAGAGGAGGGAGCATGGGGGCAGAACTCTATCTACCAAGGAAGCGTTCTGCAAGGTCCACACTTGCAGACACACAGCTAAGGTGCAGGCGCTGAGGGCTGGATGTGCAGACAGCAACAGGGGGGCGGGGAGAGAGGTGCGGGAGTCCCCCAGGAGTGTCCCCAGGGCACCCTTCCCAGCTGGGTCTGATGAACTGGAGGGAGGAAAAGGGAAGGGAGATGCCCAGAAACCTCCCGGGCTTCGCACGTCCTTCCCCACATGACCACTCACTTACTTACACTCACCCTTCATGCTACTGGGCAGGGGACAGGCAGGATTGTGTTCATGGAGGTGTTGCAAGGGGAGGACCTGGCTCCTTGAGAAACAGCCGCAGAGGTTCTGTATGCAGCAGGGCCTGGGGCTGAAAGGCCTGGAGTCTAGCTGACATGTCCAGTGGAAGATACTTGTGATCTTTTTGCTTTGCACCGGACAGGATGGTTGACAGGTGCTGTAGTGCAGACCAGTCATTCCCACACTCTTCCCAGGAGTCAGCCCTTCTCTGTTGCCATAACACACACTTGGCCCGGTTGTGTTTTACATTCTCAGACTGGGTTAAATGAGGAAGGAAAATCTACTCTAAAAAGCACAGCAGAAGACCGTGACACGACAGCCAGGGATCAAAATCGAGGACGCTCCTGGCCCAGCCGTGGGCCAACCCCTGCTATGCCTTCCACGGTCACAAACACATACGTATGTGCGACTTCTAGAACAGCGTGTCTCTGTGTACCCATTGCTTTGCTGTCGCTCATCAATGCTTAATTTCCTATGAACCGTGAAGAGACGGTCCAGATTAGAAGCCCAAGACACTTTAAAAATCCCCTTCCCCCGGAAATCTCCCTTCGACCTTTGCTCTGCTTTGTGAATTGCTTCCTCATCACATCTTCTCTGAAGCTGCCACCACGTGCTCACATGGCAGCCCCCATTTTCCTGCCCAAGCAGAAGCTAAACTTCTAGGAGAGAACCAGTCATAGGGCGTTCAAGCCTGTGTGATTTATATCGGGGGAAAAAGCATCATTACAGCTCGGCCAGCTCCTCTGGTCAGTACCCAGGGCAGGGGAAGGCGGGACGGCTGGAGGAACGGTGGCAGGGGCTGGGGGCTCTGGTCTCCATGCAGAGGGTCGCTCACCTTCACGTTGGGAGTGTAGAGGTTCCTGAGGGAGGCGAGGGCAGCAGAGAGCCCCTCGGTGCTGTACCCGATCCACAGGGCTTGGAGGTGGCTCGAAGAGATTCCTGTCTTCTTACTGAGGCCCTGGAAGCAATCAGAGACAAATGAGCATCCAAGTCTCCGTTCCCAGGCGTGTCTGGCTGCAATGGGGGTACACCTGGGAGGGGGCAGCCAGGCACTGACGCAGGGTATATATGCTGTGGCACGAAGAACGGCAGGACCTGAGAGCCTGACTTCCCTCCCTAAAACCGAGAGTCAAGGAACGTGCCTGCCCTTGCTACATACACTACACCGGAGGACAAAGTTTCTTTTTATATAAGTTCTCCAATCATTTCATAAAGGAAGAATAAAAACTGGAGTATTACCATTCTGCAACCCTTCATGAAGAGTCCAGGCAGACACCAGTAGTTACTGGTAATAGCCACTAAGAGAAGCAAGCACAAATTCTATCCCTCCTGATGCGAGAAAGCCCCAACAGACTTAGAGAAGAAGTTTAAACTCTAAAGTAATTGTGACCTTCTGCCCACTCCCAAAAAAGCAACAATCAAACCTGAACCTGATTAAGCCTCTAGATGCAACTACCAAATGACAGGAAATCCAGAGGAAAGAGAAACATGTTAAACTAAACCACGAGGAGAAATACAGACAAAGTCAGAAAATCCAGGGAGTGCGAAACCCCACAGGTCACGCAGCTCAGGCTCTTCAACAACTCTATACCCAAGAAACAAAAGGGAATGAATGAAGTGGAATCTTCAGGTGAAAACGAAACTTTTAAAAGAGACTCAAAGGGGGAAAGACAAATGGGGCTCACGGAAAGCTCTGCGAGGGTTGATAAAAGTTTTTTAAAATCTCCAAAACCGAAAACTGTCAAAATGGTGACAAAACTCTTGCTGGCAGTGGTGGGTCTCACCTTGAAAATGTGTGCCTTCAGGATGTGGTGGCCAAGCTCCATGGTCTGCTGGCGGTTCAGCTTGCCCTCTTGTCGAGAAAACATGAAGGCCAGGAGAGCGTGCCCATTCCTGGAAGAAGAAACACAAGGACTGGGAACAAAGACCCTGGTGCACGAACTGTAGGCTCTCAGGTGGGAACATCTCCACACAACTCTCAACTATTCTCCTGGTGCCTCCACATCGCCGTACAAAATAGGCTAAAATTTGCCTCTTTACAAAGTTGGCAATGCTGTTTATTCTTCCCATCATTTTAGGGCTTTCTCTGGATGCCCCTATCCCTGTGGAGTGACCTAGGAAGAAGTCCCAGGACAGGACAGGTCTTTATCTTTGGAACCATCCCACTCTCTGTCCCTCATCCATCACTCTTCACCTCACTTACCCTAGTAGGTCCCTCACAAAAATGTAAAGTCCATGAGATTAAGGGTCTTGCCTAAGGCACATTGACAGTCACATTGCTGAGCAAATGCCGGCCCCTCAGCAACCATTCAAGTATGTGTTTCTTGGATGGAAGGACGTACAGATGGAGCAGAGCCATCACCAGACCAAGAACTCAGGCCTCCCCTCAGCATAATCACCACTAGGAGTAGACCTGGCCAAAGAAGAAGACCTGACAGTGAGAAGGACAGAAAAATCGAGCCAGGCAAATCAACAGCTCATGATAGAAATGCCCGGAATTCTAGGCTTGGATGGAACACAGTTCCTTGTCGGGGGGAGAAAGCTAGGATGCACAAGTGGACTTGCTAGGTCTGGGCACATGGTGGACATTCAACTACCACCACCAACTCATCCCCCACCAACCCTTTCATGAAGGAGCCATCCCACCCAGCATGCTCTCCACATCTGCAAGACGCATCCTGCCTCCCGTGGGCTCCAGGCCTCTGTCGGAGCCCATCTGTTTGGGAAAGATGCTAAGGGTTGCTTACGCCAACAGCAGTGACTTCTGTACAATGTGAATTATTCTCATTTCTACCAACCTGACAATTCAGGTGCTGGGTTTTTTTTGGGGGGGGGCGGGAGATGAGCAGGTAGTTGTAGAGAAAAGGATAAAGGTTATGAAAAAAAAAATGCATTCTCCCAAATGTTTTCTGACAGTTGCTAATCTAGATGATTAAAAGCAGGCATTACTTAAATATTGTTTAGCTATTCAGCTGCATGCCTGTTTTTCAAATAGGTCACAAACCATGTTGGAGATGAGGAGACCAAGGCAGGAGACCAAGAGGTTGCTTTTTATACCATAGGGGAAGGCGTGACTTACAACTATGCTGACACTGAGTGTCCTGTCCGATGTCTTGTAAGGGACTAGAGCTCTTCCACGAGCACACATCCATCTCCCAGACCTCGAGGTTGGGTTTGCCCTCTCAGATGAGATCCTCCCATGTTCCCACCCCTCCTGCTCTCTGCCACCTTCCAGTGCTCCTTAGCCATGGGCAGGTCCCAGGGTTCATCCTGGCCCACATCCCCCAGTCACAGGCTAAGCTATTTTCAGTCTCCCAGTCTGCCGAGCTCAGGGGCCATGCCAACCGTGTCCACCACAAAGACACGAGAGGCCAAGTACCATGGCTGCCCCTTCAGGGGAGAAGACCATGCATCCTTCAGTGGCTAGATCAAAGGCTTCTAGTCATCTCAGCTTAACACACAGCTTCTTGCCTGAGGAGACAATTCACCGTTTAATCACTAGATACCTGCATTCCTCTATATCCCATTTACCTTCTCTTCCCTCCCTCCTGGTCTCCGGATCACGTGCCCCTTCTAAGTCTACCTGCAAGTCTACTCATAAGTCTGTTCACTCTCCAAAGCTTCTACGTATCAAGCTTTCACTATATACCAGAGGCAGA
Source organism: Potos flavus (assembly GCA_028534135.1). Lineage (NCBI taxonomy): Eukaryota > Metazoa > Chordata > Mammalia > Carnivora > Procyonidae > Potos > Potos flavus. Next base: position 108,258,471 of record CM052883.1, on the reverse strand, counting down.
AACTTAACTGAATTATTTCATTAATCTGAACAACCCCATGAACCACTAAACATCATAATTCCCAGTTTGTTTACATGAGGAAACAGAGGCCCGTATAGGTTAAATGATTTGCCCAAAAGATCAAACAGCTGATAAACAAAAGGGTGGAAATCTGAACTACAGTCTACCCAACGCAAGTGCCTATGCTCTTCATCAGCGCGCCGTGATTTCTCACTCATTCATGACACCCACCTCCTAACTAGCACTGTGCTGGATACTGAGGACTCCCTGGGGAACGTGGTGAGGTGCTTCCCTGGAGGCGCCCTCAGCAACCAGAGGAGACACACTGTAAACAAGATTCGGGAGAAATGTGCCGTGAACAGCCTCAACGGGAACACAGAGGAGGCAAGTTGCCTGTACTCCGTGCCCCCGTCCCCTTGCATTTCCAACATCTTCTTCTTCACGGGTTAGGTTCCCCCATGTTATCTCAACACCGTTTCCAACAACACCTCCACGTCCTGTGTCAAAAACCAAACCTTCCCCTCGCCACACAAACAGTCCTCCGCAAGCATGACCATCCGTGGCTCTGAGACACTGAGATACTGCGACACTGTGTGCCTGCGGACCCTCTCCACCCTTCTACTTCCCATCCCAGGATGCCGGCTCTCTCCTCTTGTGCCCCTCACTGCCTGGTGGAAGGAACCTCTAAGGATGGAGGACCCTCCTCTCACACTAGGAAGCCAATGGCTCCCTCTTGGTCGTCATCTTCCTTTAGCTCTCAGCAGCTCCTAAACCCCAGCCTCCTTCCCAGAATCCTGCTCCAGGCCCCAGAAGGCAGGAGCTCCCTTTCCCATAACTACACTTGCTCGCCAGGCCCCTCCACCACTTCTCCCATCAATGATGCCACGTCGTCGACTTCCCCAGGCTTCAGACTCCCCTACTCACGCCACACCGGAAACTGTCCACTGGTGGCAGGGGGTGGGGTGGGGGTTCTGCTGACCCCACAAGCTCAAGCTGCATGAAGCAAAACCTGCTCCACACCTCCTGGTTTTCTTAGCCTTCCGAAGATCAGTGCCACTCCTGGTTGCTGAGGCTTAATACCTCGACATCATCTATAGCACCTCCTCCTCTTTGCCTCTGCTCAGGAGGCCACGCTGTGCCCACCCATCTCACGTCAGCACGGCCCGCTTCTACCCTGCTGCATCCCCAGGCCTGGGTCACCGAGTCCCCACTGCCTGTGACACAGGTCCCCACGCTCCATACCGCCATGCTCCTGCCCACGTAGGCAATCTGTGTCTAAACCTGCTCGACTGTGGATTCTCCTCAGACGACTCATTCAAGTCCACTTTTCCCAGCGCATGCTTCTGTTAACTCCTCCAGTCCCTGACAAAAACTCTAGCCAAACTAGACTTCTCGCTGTCAGAACACATCCTGCTTACTCTGTCCTGACGCCTTGGACAGGTCCTCCTGTCTGCAGTAGCCTCATGCCACCTACTGACATCCCACCCGGTCATTCCTCAAGTCCGTGACATGTAGAAAAGAGGACAGACAGGAGGCTATTCAAGATTTTAGAACTCCTCATGCAACCCTAATGAACTGACAGATCTGGGAAAGGATCATCAGTGGCTTTTAAGACGTTGTGGGCATACTGATGAAGCAGGCTTACTACCTATTAAGTATTCTTGCAAAAAATATTAAGACAAAATCTGATCAAGTCTCTAGATTTAAATACCAATTTCAGGAAATAGAGATGATAAACACATTAAATACCATGAGGATGCAATCAGCAAAATTTAGATTATGGGAAACCATACAGGACAAATTACTCCGTCATTTTATTTTATTTTGAGAGAGCATGGGGGGGGGGTGGGGGGAGAGAAGAAATCTTAAGTAAGCTCCATGCCCAGCGTGGAGCCTGACACAGGGCTCAGGGCTCGATCTCATGATCCTGAGCCAAAATCAAGAGTGGGATGCTTAACCAAATGCACAACCCACATGCCCCTCCAATGTTCTCTTAAAGAAATGTAAGGACAAAGCAAAAAGAGGAAGAGGAGGGAATCTATAGATTAAAAGAGACACCATAAAACGCAATTTCATAGATCTTATCTGGATCCTGATTCAAACATACTAGAAAAATATGAAGGAAGTGGAGAAATTTGAGCACAACTAAATGTGTGATAATACTGATGAATTAGTATTAATATTTCAGGTGTGGCAATGGTGTTGGGGTTAAGTATGAAAACGTCTTTCTGGCCACCTGGGTGGCTCAGTCAGGTAAGCGTCTGCCTCCGGCTCGGGTCATGATCTCAGGGTCCTGGGATGGAGCCCCGCATCGGGCTCCCTGCTCGGCAGGGGGCCTGCTTCTCCCTCTCCCTTTGCCCCTCCTCCCTGCTCGTGCTCTCTCTCTCTGTCAAATAAGTAAATAAAATCTTAAAGAAAAGTATCTTTTTGAGGTCCATAATCCATTACTTAGGAGTAAAATGTCATGGTGTCTACAACTTGTATCAGCAAAAAAGGACAGACATAATGAAATGTGAACGATGCTTAAGCCTAGTCGATGTGACTGAAGACTCCAAGCAACTTACTCTTTATCTTTTTAATTCTGCTCCTGGAATTCTAACCTAAGGAATAATCAAACCTGGGAGGAAAATTCTATTGCTTTCCTGCAAAGCACCAAGACATTCGCAATAGGTTTCTTTATTTATAAGTAACCTAGAAACAACTGCCAGGCCCCACAATAAGGGTACACTAAAGCACTTTATCATTCGCCGACTAGTAGGTTTACATAGCCCTGAAAAATGATACTTCCCTAACATTTCCAAACTGCTCGCTAAGCTGTCCATGATGTGTAAATAAAAAAAAAGCAGTTTGGGAATTTTAATATAGAAAAGTTGCTTTGGAGAATGTTTAAAATGAACAGAAAGAGGCAGAAATAAAAAAAATAAAATGTCATTGTCTCTGGGTGTAGGGTTCTTCTTTGCTTCTCCATGATTGGGGCAAAATTACAACTAACTGAGGTGGGAAGAGAAATGCTACCCATCCTTCAAGGTCCAACCCAAATGTCCCCAGGCATGTGAAACATCTTCTAAAAATGGTCTCCCCTAGCTGGAAAGTTCTCTTTCCTTTTCCTTACATATGGTCACCTCCTGCTATCCCCTCCCTCTGTGTGGGAAGTCCCTGAGAGCCAGGCCCTTGTCCCAGAGAATCTGTGTATTTGCCACAGTTCCCTGCAGGTGGTGGGTCTGCAAAAACTTTTGCTGAAATGCATCCAGGAGCGTCCTTCCACCATCTCTATCTGCTAAGTGAAGTTCAAGAACTCTACGGGTCTTGGGTAAATGCTGATGTACACGATCCCAAGAAGTAGCAACTCCTTACGCTTTGCACCCTGGCTGTCTCCCCTGCCCTGGTGCAGTCCTGGTCCCATCCTGGGTCAGTCTCCACGCCTGCTATTGGAACAGCAGCATTCGGGAGCCACCAGTCACCGCGCGGTCGGCTCTGCCCTCGGCTGCGTACCCTCAGTGCCACCTACCCCCCAAACCAGAGCGATGCTTTACGGTGACTCCAGTCCAACCACGTCTGCCTCCAACTCCAGTAACAAAACTACACGCCCTGCTGAAGTCTTTCAAACTTGTTTCTATGTTTCTACAAACTCAACTACAGCCTCTCTTCCCAGAAAATGATCTGACTCGGCTAAATATATCAAATACAAAATGGCACACATTTCCATCCAGTTATTAGAGTCTGGCTAAATAGCCTGGAAGTTACAAGTTTATTGCCTCAAACCAGCCTCAAAAGAACAAATTTTTAGCCCAGGGTTACCTACGAAAACAATGCTACCCACAACATGAAACAGCAGCCGGACACATATCAAGTCAATGTTAAGTCAATCCTCGTGGGGAGGAAGGTGGCGTGCGGCTCACTAACGCTTTTTTACCTCTTCCTTTCTGGACCCCAGCATCTGGTCAAATGCCCCGTCCAGCTCACGGGCAACAGCCCAGCCGCTTGCTGGCCCTGTTAGAGTCGGGGGCAGTTCTGACTCACAGAGAGCAGAAGCTCCCCCAGACAGCAGCGACGAGGGCCGGGGCCCGGCAGAAGTGGTGGGACAAGAACCTACCCTTACTGAGATGAAAGCATCTGCACCCACAAATCCCCTGACATACCCCTCTGACTAGGACGAGACCACCTGAGGGGCAGGCGGACCGCCTCCCGTCCCCCAGGCAGTGAGGAGAACTGCATCCTGTTCCGGCCCTGCTCGAATCCTCCGTGGAACCTTCGACTCCCTAGACACAGACGCCCCCGAACCGTGTCGTCGACGGGGCACCTGAGATTGGAACCTGAATCCTGCCGAGCCCAGGTCCCAATCTGTTACACCACGTGGAACCACAAATGCAAAATAAGGCAGCCCGATGTGATCTCCGTGCTCCTCTGTGGGCCTGCAGACACACCTGACCCCTGGGACAAGATGCTGCCTGCCCTAAAGGGGGGGGGGGGTGTCCTGGGGTCCGAGACAGTCCACAGACTGCAGGGGAAAAACAGCTGAGAGCAGCTTCTGGAGAAGCCTGCTGTTCCCCAGAGCACGCAGCACACCTTGCCACACCTGATTCCCATAAAGGGCCCCAAGGTCGAGAAGAGAACAGGAGCAAAGAAAGGTCACCAGGCGTTGCCTAGCTTCTCTCTCACCGAAGGTACTGAGGAACCCCAAAATTCTAGCAATTCAAGGAGGGAAGCTTTTGTACAGAAGCAGGATATTCCATTGCCCTCCTGAATTATTCATCCTGTGTTGCCTTTCCATTACGAAAGGTGAACTGTGTTTGAAACCCCTTCCCAATCGCACACCGGACTCCCGGCGCAGCGCTGACAGGAAGCGGCCTGCCGTACCTGGGCTCGCACAGGAAGGCTGTGTTCTCGCCGTCTGCTCTCCAAAGAAGCCACTCCCTGAAGGACGGGTGGCAGAACATGCGGGTCTTGTCTCGCCTCTTAATGAGGAAGCAGGAGAGCGCCTCCATCCTCTGCTGGAAGTCCTCCCATCCCTGCTCCCCTTGTATGTGGCCCGCATTAATAGCCTGGAAGATCTGCTCATCAGTCATAGGGTGGAGGGACGCGAGGGCCACGTTCAGGATGGGGAGTGCCCTCTCGAAGGCGGACTGGGTCATGAACTTCATGTTGCACTGCAGCAGATAGAGCTCGGACAGAGACACGGGCACCACCTTGTAGCTGGCGCTTTTGATGACCAGATGTCCCCTCTGGAAGAGGTCCAGGGTGAGTTTGAGGTACAGGTAGGAGCCGAGGCTCCGCAGCACCAGGTGGCTGCTCACTTTGCCGATCAGGGCGGCGTCGGCCTTGCCGTTCAGGGAGATGTTGCTGAGGATGTCCTGGCTGCTGTGGACCCGGTGCTGGACGTAGGCGTGCAGGTCACTGTGAATGTCCTTGTTGTCCGGGAAGTCATCTAAGGAAAGCTTGACGAAGGGCAGCGTGCTTACGATTTCCTGCGGGGGAGGGGGGAAAAAAAAAAACAAACAAACCCTCGGCGTCACTCCACAGAGATTTCTTTCTTATGGTAGCTGCATTTCAAACCAGCTTCACTAGTTTTCTTTCAAGGAGGATTTTCATGGATTACAGGGACTCATTGTTTTGTATTAAAACATGTAATAGGATAAGTTGAAGATAAAAAGCTTATGTGAAAGAAATCCTGATGCGAGATGGAATCAGGAATGGCTTTCCCAAAGCCCTCGTCCGAAGGCTCAGAGCTGAGCGAGACCCGAGGGCCGCGAGCAGACAGCAAGCTGGCCGTACCAGCCGAGGGCCAGGGAGCTCCTGAGGTGACCTGATGCCCATAATCCTTACATTGTGCAGAGGTTACACAACAAGCGGAGACACAAACCAGCACTGTGAATCTAAGAACACGGCCAGGCACCGAGATAAGAGGCATCCCTCACCATGTGTCAGACACTGGGGCTGAATGGAGCCAGGAAATCCGAAACACACCCCCCCGCCCCCCCCCTCCCGCCAGGCTGTGCCCCCGCCCCAGCCCGCCCTGACAAAGCTGCCTACTTCACACTTCAGTAGAGCCTACCATCTTTTTTTTTTTAACTGCTGTTCTTTCAAAGTAATCTTTGAAATGGAAGTATAACTTACAAACCGTCATTGCACGGTGTCATTAATTTTCACAAAGTCAAACATACCTGTGTAACCAGCAGCTAGAAAGAGAACATTGCCAGCTCCCAGAAGCCCCACGTCCCCTCCCGCCCCAACCCCATCCTAAAGATCAGCACTATCCTGACACCTTGCAGCAGAGACGAGGTTTTGGTTTTTTTCTTTAAACTTCCCACTATCATTTCCGAAGAATTTAACTCCATGTCCTCACTGAATATAATAACCGCAGGGGGCAGGCTGAGTATAAGCACTCCCATTTTACAAAGATGCTAACGAGGACCCGTCAAAACTTACACAGCTACGGGGCACCTGGGAGGCTCAGTGGGTTAAAGCCTCTGCCTTCGGCTCAGGTCATGATCTCAGGGCCCTGGGATTGAGCCCCGCATCGCATCGGGCTCTCTGCTCAGCGGGGAGCCTGATTCCCCCTCTCTCTGCCTGCCTCTCTGCCTACTTGTCATCTGTCAAATAAATAAATAAAATCTTAAAAAAAAAAGTTATACAGCTAGTACCAAAAATATGGGACTCTGTTCCTTTGCTCTATCAATTGCCAAATTCTGCTTCCTGTGTGATAAATGACTGCGAAGGGTGTGAATCAAATGGCCAGAAAAACAAACATCAAGCTTGGCTGAGGCCTAATGCCACTTTTAATGAGAAAAGAAAGAACCCAAATGCTATTTTTAAATAGACATCATCATAAAAGGCAAAAATCAAAATCTAAGAGTAATGTCTTTACTAAAAAAGGACAGGGGTAGAGGGAAGGAGTCAAAGGTTGTTAAGATGTAATTTAGGGTTCAAATGAGGGGAAAGATGGGGAAGAGAATTTTAAAAAAAAAATGCTCTTCATCTGGCTACAAAGGGTAGCTCATGCTTAAGTTTTATGAAAAAATGGACCTTCTTTAGACCTTAAAACTCTTTCCTTTCTCTCTTCAAAAAAAAACCCCCAAAAAACAAAACAAAGTCCCACTGCTACCCCACACAAATTAACTACCAGCAGGAATAACTTTAAACTCTAGTAGACAAATTGGGTTACATCTAGGGCTGACACTTGCATTTTGGAAGTGCAGGGACAGTGCTATGCTAGGAGGAGATTTTCCTGACACCTTGATTCATGTGCCTCAGATGGTAAAAAGGTCCTAGTTTCACCCATGTGGGGCTTTGTGGACTAAATATTTCAAAGTCCTAATACGGTTTTCAATTCAGCAGCTACATGCTTTCTAACAGTTTATGTTGTTAATCACACCATAAAATTTGGGTATGGGGTCTTGGAAAGAGATTTGAGAACTCTTTCTTACCTGAAAATTCGCTCTTACAGTCACAATCAACTTCAGCCAGGCAGGAAATTTAGAAATAATTTTGGTAATAAATGAAGAAAGCGTATCTCCATAGTCAGGCTTATGAAACTCAGCTTCATTTAAGCCATCTATCAAAATAATGTATTCTTCTTCAGGAATTTTCTGCTCTAAAGGATAAAATAATTTTTTAATTAAGAAATCATACCTTTTTATAAAATGGCACCACTCAGTGTATTTTAATGCACACTTTAAAGTGTGAGGAAAAAAGGCTTACATATCACAGAAAAACTGGTTTTCACAGAAGCCTATTTCTATTAAAGTTATAATGAAAACCAGAGCACACAGCCAAGAGAAAAACAAATCTTATAGAGCAGTGTTCAAAAATTCATCACATTACACCCATTAGCAGGCTCTCACCTACGTATATGATAGTTAGCTCATCATAAACTCCTGTCACTGGGGTGAGCTATGGCTAAGATAACTAGCACACACGGAGATGAACTCTGGAGAAGACTCCAGGTCTTCCCCACAGAACTCTCTCAGTGGATGTCAGGGAATAAAAACAGACCCTCAAAGGCGAAGCATCTGGCCCAAGGCACACAGGCAGCCTGTGGTGAGAACTTCTTTTATAGACTTCTAGAACAGGGCTCTTTCCTACAAGTCTCCATCTAGTTTTCCACTTATTAGCACCAACGTTCTGCCCAGGAAGATGAGGAGAAATGATGACAGATCTGTTTCAATCCTCTTTTCTCTGGCAGAAGTGTTAATGCAGGCAGGTAAACTAGCTCAAAAGGTGAGGAACAAGGAGGAGAAAGGATAAGAAATGCAACAACCCATAAGAGCATTGACATCTCCTACTTTGCTGAATATTTCAAGGATAAGAAAGAAAGAAAGAAAGAAAGAAAGGAAAAAAAGGAAGGAAGGAAGGAAGGAAGGAAGGAACCAAACAAACACTTCTAGGAAAGCCTTTAAGGTTCAACTCAACTGAGCAGAGGCACTGAAAAAAACACAGGCTGTCAAGTCGCTCAATCGACCAACTTATTCCCCGGCTAGGTAGGAAGGAATATAAAATATGCAGGCAAGAGTTTCCAGGGCATAAGTCCTCTAAATAACCTATTAGCTGCTTTGGAAATATTCAGCTGTGGAGGTAGTTCTTTATTAGAGATATTTCCTTTACAACGACACCATTCAAGAAGCATGGAAGGGCTTTGGGGAGGTCGTTCTAGGGAAGAGAAGGAGCAGTACACAGATTCACCCACATCCTCCCCAGGCACCCACCCTCACTCCCAACCAAGGCTTTTGGAGGACTATCCTGGGGGCCCTGGCCTCCTAAGGAGAGAGGAAAGAGAGGAGAGAGGGGAGGGGGGGAGAGGGAAGGAGGGAGAGAGAAGGAGAGAGTGAGGGAGGGAGGGAGGGAGAGGGAGAGGGAGAGAGGGAGAGGGGGGGAGAGGGGGAGAGAGGGAGAGAGGGAGAGGGAGGGAGAGAGAGAGAGAGAGAGAGAGAGAGAGAGAGAGAGAGAGAGACCGCTCCGAGGTACCGTTTCTTAGGCTGGTGAGTGGTTCCAGCACTCCCCTCCTGAAGGCAGCCACGGGGTCCTGCACACAGGACCTGAGGCTCAGCATGCCCTGGAGCTGGGGCTCCTTTATCAGGAGGTCCCTGTAGGCGGCCAGCTGATGGGACCGGCAGAGCAGGGCTGCGATGCTGTGCACGAACTCGGGCACCAGGCACGTGTACGTGTTGTCGGCCTGGCAGTAGTGGTAGGCCACGACCTAGGCAAGAAGCACGGCCATCAGCGTCCCCCTCCCCCGCCCCACACGCTCCCTCCACAACCCCGAACGGACACGGCGTGCCCATTCGCCGCGGTCACGAAACACGTCCGCTCTATTCGCCAGCACGGAGTCATGATTTAGCTTAACTGGTTCAGTCATTCTTTCATTCACACGCTTTGCCAAGTTCTGGGCAGACTTTTAATTGCAGCCACAAATCCATCTCGATTAGCACTAAGATTGGTATACATTACTCCGTACGGAAAATAAATGAATAAAACTCATTCATAAAACCTAAAGCCTACCCTGGCTTAAAGCAATGCCGAATAATCCCAATGTACTCAACAGCCGGAAGTGCCCTAGTCAGTGCATTTCTGCTTTGACAAACAGCAGCATCTCCTTGGGAAGCTCGTCTGCTGTTCCCCCAGACCAGGTAACGGCGGCTAGGGGAGTTGGGCCGGAAGTCGGAGCTGCTGCTTTTCCCAGGCCGGAGGGCCGGGCAGCCTGGCTCAAACCTTCGGCCCCCTCCCCGCACCCACGCCTGACACCGTGGAGAAACTCAACAGCAACACGGTTTGAAGGACCCAAATCAGAAACCACCAAATGTCTGCCCGTCCTGTCATTTGGACCTTTTACTTGGAGCACTCTATCGCTATTTTACCAAGAGCTACATTTTTGCATTATTATATGCAACTGTCTCTGTTTTAAGATCCATCTTTAAATTCCTTTCTCAGAAGCCAAACTAACAAATCTCTCTTCCCCCCCACCCCCACCCCTCTCTCCGGAAGGCTTCCCCCCGAACAGGAGATTACCTTAGAGGCCAGATATCTCACTGCGTCCTCTCTCGGTCTCTGGTTCTCAAAAGCATCGGACGCAGACCCAGCGGGTGTTTTAGCCGTGTTGGTACCACCTGCAGAAGAACTCGGTGAAAGCAATGGGGTGAGAGGAAGATCCTGAGAGGAATCCGAAGCTGCAGAGAAAGAGATCGATTTCATTATTACAACACCAGAATAGGGGCACGGTGAGATACTGAACACATTTCTTGAGTAGACGCAGAGAGTATTTTAATAGGTAATGAGTAAACGCGGTCCCAAATGCAAAGGTCCAAAGGAGGACACAAGTCTCCCTCTTAGCCCTGCCTCCCGTGCACCCACGTGCCCTCCCAGGAGAACTGCTGTTTCTGGTTTCTTTTATTAAATTCCTTTTGCTTTAAAAATAATAATAATCTTTCGTGGCTCACTTGTTCCTGTGCACCATGTCAGAGACACCTTCTTTTAATAGGCTTATTATACATAAAATAAGACATGACTAGTCAAGTACTTAACTACTACATCCCATATTAAGTTAGTTTTTAAACCTTTGGTAAATCCAGCATAGAGGGCAAAGGCTGTGGAGAACAGGGTACAAGAGAATCATGCCCAGACTCCTCCTGGCTGCTTCTGCAGCTTGGTTTTCGGACCCAAACTCCCTAGGACGCCCGATCAGGCCTCACTGCCTGCATAAAGAGGGAGACAGGCCGTACAGCCGGGGGAAGACCAGGAAAGGCTGGCCTCACCCCAGGGGAGGAAGAGAGGGGGCATCCAAACAGTCCTCCCACGTGTGCTGGCAGATCTGAAACGGCAGCTGGAGCAACATGAGGAGAACGGAGTGGAGGCCTGTCCAAGCCATGCCCTCCCTCTACCTTACATCCCATCATCAACTAGACCAGCATTAAGCACGCACATACTTCTAGGCGGTGAACCGGGGCTGCTGGAAGCAATCTGCCTCATGCGGCTTCCGTGGCAGCTAAGTGCCACCAACTTAGAAATGATGGCTGTCTTCCCAAAGCCCACGTTTCCAACAACCACGGCGCCTCTATTTTCTGTCAGTTCTGTGTTCCTCAAGTTTTCTTCTATCTGGTGAAAGAGCCAATCCCTTCCCACAAACACAGAGTCTGTTGTTATGCTTGGTACTTCAAACAACAGGGGTTTCAACACAATGTCCTGTGGCTTGTAGGGAGCAAATCGTGCTTGGGGGGGGAAAAAAAAAGATAATTATTTTAGAAGAATGTCATCATTTTATACAACTTAAAAACTCAATTTAGCATTGCTTGTATGTTATACTTAGTACTATAGCCTTTAGTTTTATGCCACCAGGGATCTGTAAGTGTTTTCAGTCTGGTTCTATTAATACTTCTGTCATAGCTCATTTATAATCCGCCATTGGTTTTACAAAGGGTCCTATTAAAATGACCAGCTAGTTCTGTCATCACGACTCAGGACAGACACGCAGAGGATTAGAGGAAGTGATGCAGGCGACCAAAGCAGGTGTCCTCGGTTTGTCTGAAACAGTGCCTAAGACAGGTGTCTTCCGCTACCGTAGAAGGCAAAGGGAAAGGTGTCTTCCTGGAGACAGGGCCCCAGCTCACATCTTGCCATGACGACGAGGGGCCCCCTCGGTGAGGCTGTGGACCTCCCGACTGTGCATTACGGGAGGTGGCCAATGGCCCATGGACCTGAAACAAAGCTGATTCTTTACTGGTGACAAGTGAGTGGCATCCAGTGAGTGTTAAATTACCTTTCACTTCTAAATAACATATTGCAGAATTATTTTTCAACTCCAGAAACAAGTTGGTCACAGATTTTTAAGGAAGAAGCCCCAAACTGTTACGGAGGGCTCCCAGCACACCTAATAGATACACTTTCAGCATGCACACGTCATGTTTTTTAAATGAGCTGGCTTAAACGCTGGTCATCACAGATCCCGAGTGTTGGGTGAATGCATTCACGATATCCACTGTCCCAGCAGAAACAAAGGTAAGTACCTTTAACTTCCTGTGCCCTACCTCCGGCTGTATTGTGCCACGGCAATCTAATGGACGTTCGAAGAGGGGCATTTCTCTGCCCGTCTAAGTAACTCAGGTCTTCCAATTTGGTTGAGCTTGTCGCTGAAATAGTAAACTCAAGTTTAGTCTTTTCGAAGTTGATTTTAATATCACACCCAAACTACTATCAATCATAAATCACTTAGCATTAAGCAATTTCGTTCAGGCTTTCAACAAAATTGACTTCAAGGCAATCTCGGTTTTGTTTGCCCACCCCAGCTTATTTTTTCTGGCAGTGAGGTTAACCGAAAAACGGTGAACACCAAGTGTTCCTTGTTCTTAATATGGTGGTGGTACGGTTGCCGGAATTCTCCGTGATCCCTGGGAAGAGACAGACTTCACCAAAAATGTTTACGAAGCAAGTTTCACTCAATTAGGCTGCAGTACTTACTGCAAACACACAGCACGGTACCAGAGTCTTCTCGGCAGCTCCGGAGAGCCTTCCGGGGTTGCTGGAATTCCAACCTTGTTAATTAAATGAGCAGGTTCTGCAGTTCAATCCCACAGCGCACGAACACTAAAAGTCAGCTCCTGACTGGAAAGGAGCCATGTGGGGGCGCCTGGGTGGCTCAGTTGGTTGGGCAACTGCCTTCAGCTCAGGTCATTGATCCCAGAGTCCCAGGATCGAGTCCCACATCGGGCTCCCAGCTCCACTGGGAGTCTGCTTCTCCCTCTGACCTTCTCCCCTCTCATGCTCTCTTTCAATCTCTCTCAAATAAATAAATAAAATCTTAAAAAAAAAAAAAAAAGAAAGGAGCCATGTGGATTTCATCAGAAATAAACATATTCCCAAACTTTAGATTTTTATGTGTAAATTATGTATTTTTTTTTTAATTTCTAAAAAGAAGTAATATTTATCTCTGATCAAATCAGTAAGACTCAGAGCACACAGGTAACCGTTAAAATGCATTAGGGTCTATTTGAGCATATGTACCAGTTGGATTATAAAAACAACCAATACAAATAGTCTTACTAATTCTTAGCAAATCTTAACGATAAACACATGATACGTGTTTTTGCCAGAAAAGAAAAAAAAAAAGAAGAAGAAGAACCTCCTCTTATTTGCATATACATCCCAGGCCACAATGAGAGAATTCTCAATAAAATTAACCTAATTTGTTTGTGGGTTAATTGGCCCAACATAAGGTACTGCTGATCCAAGACATAGAATTCTCTTCCAGGGTAATAAAATATCGGCATCATCTGAGGGTAAACGAGTGGGGAGCAGGAGTTAGTTGACTTCCAAGGGCGAAGGCTTCTAAGGACTGGTGAAATCATTAGCAGGACCAAGTTTTGAGGGAGAGAAGTCAAGTTGGGCCATCTGTCTGCTGAAAACCTTCTGGCTCACAGCATCCAGCCACTGGCCAGCACCACCTGCTCAATCTGGGTCCTATTTCCCCTCCTGAGGCCTTCATCCTTTTCTTCCTCACGGTTAGCAACCACCCCCTCCCCCATGACTCCTTCATTCAACAAGCACCTGCATGGCTCCAAGGTTTGGCTCTGTGGTGGCATGTCCCCTCTTGCCGCATTCCCCAGACGGCAATCCACTGCACACCCAGCTCCAGGAGAGACATCTGATGCCTTGACTTCACAACAGCGTATACTTAATGCTCCTGTATCCTTCTGGTGAATATCCACAGTTTATTTACATGTCGTGTGCACACTTAACATCAATACCCCACACAAATCTCTCCCGTGAGAAAGATTCGGCTAATTCTTTAGGTAGGACTTCTAAATGGACCCAATTTCTGGGAATCCAAAGGCAGCCTCTAGCTTCTCTCTGGGTCCTTTACAACTAGGGTGTGTGAAACTTCCCGAAGGGCCACCAGGACCAGACTTCTCACCCTGGCTCCCTACGCTAACACCGCCTGGAGCATGTATTTCTGGGCTCCTGCCTGGGACCTGGGACTCTGACCCAGACCTCTGCAAAGGCCCTCTCCTCAACACATCTTACTGTGAACACACGTATGCTGGCGGCTGAGGGAGAAGGAGCAGCCACCGCTATAACCTGTGAGCCAAGTGCAGCTCACAGCTGAGCAGCCACAACTATCTGACCTGCCACTTCAGGTGGGCAACTCAAGGACACCTGGAGCCTCCCAGGGGGTTCCCATCTTCCTTCTTCTCCTGACCCCTCAGAACACGACATTCGGTTCATCATTTCATGACAACGGAAAGGATTAAGAACACGAGACTCTATGAAGGGCATTGCAAAGAGAGGACTGCGACGGAGCCCTAGCTGCACCCAGATGCAGGAGACGGTGAGCCTGCGGACGGCCCTGTTTGGAGATTTCCAGGCACTACAGCTCTGGCTCCCATGTATGCAACAAAGCGGCCTCGCCCACTCCGCAGCCCTGATTCTCTGTTTCAAGCATGATTAAGATGCGGTGAGATGGAGTGGCTCGGGGGTGGGGGGGGGGGCTGCCAGCCAGGAGCTGCCGGCCGCCTCTGCTTCCTAAGCTGTTGTCAAGGCCACAGAGAGAGACAAGTCAGGACAGCGGAGCTCCAGCGGCCTGCTAGGCCCCCTGGTGCTCTCCCCCGACAGAGCGGGCTACCCAGACCACACCCTGCCTTCTCACACACGCGCGCAGTAGATTCTCAGACAGGGAGACTCACTTCCGGTATTTAACAATTAATGTTTTTGAAATCCTCAGCAGGACTCAAGGCCAAGAAAAATCAGAGGTAAAGCAATAATTTTATGCTGCAATAAACTGCTGCTAGTAAACCTACACACTCATCGCACGCACACACACACACGCACACTGCATCTAACATCTGAGTGAGAAAGACATTTCCAGATGCTAAGGGCGGGGAGAGTTTTTTAGCGGGTGGGGTGGGGGGGGTGGAGGGAAAAGCAGAAGGAAACTTCCCTAAACTGAGCCAAAAGAAACACCTGTTGAAACACCATGGCCTAACATATTAAAGGTAAATGCCATAAAGTCTAGGCAATTACCAGTTAGAATTTCAAGAAAATTGGCTGGTAATTCTGTTTGTTGGTTTCTTGGAAAACTAAACACCGTGTCTGTGATCCACTTAGAAAGCATTTCAAAAGAAAAAAGAAGTTAGTCAAACACAGTAGAACCTAATCATCCAACTTCTAGATTATCTAAGATATCATTTTAAAGGCTTCTCTTCTGTTTTCTAACAAAGCAATGAGGTGTCCGTGCCGCACATTTGATGTGGTATAAAGTAATAATCTGACTGCAGCATTTGAAACCAATTTCACTCCAATAAATACCTTTACAAAGAAAATCTCTGTACAGTGAATCTCCAAACCCAGCCAACTTATTTTTAGAGTCTTTGACGTGAGAATTTTACTGTACTAGACACAACAGTGAAGAGATAACCACAGTTCTTGGTAACAGGCTCACTGACGGTAAAGGCTGACAACCTCAGGAACTTGTTTCCATACCCTCACCCCCCAGGGGAGGCCAGAACCCGTGAGGCAGCTGTGAACAGAGGTCTGGCATCACCTTTCTTTCACCTGCCAGTCCTTACTCTGCCCTCATAGCCAAATTTAATCGTTTGATGTTCTCCCAAATGCCAATTTATTTGTGTTTATGTGGATCTTCACATGCAAATACTTTTGAAGGATTACAATAATGATCTTGGACATATTATTTTAATCCTTCTAACACTGAGGGTTGCCTACTGCCCCGTCTGTAGCAGCTGGCCTTCTAATCACTAAACAAAGTGCTACACACAGTCTACACAACCCGAATCTTTTATTCTTTTCAATGATACGTGGAAAGATCTTGCCATGACTTCTGAACTGAGGTTCGGCTTAGGCCTAAGGAAGGTGGGCAGTGAAGGCTCTCCCGGTCTCCTAGCTTGCTAACAGATACCATGAGGTAAGGAACTTGCTTATATCCAAAATAAGCTTTTAGCTGGTAAAACTTGCAACACAGAAGAAATGAGCCAACCCATTAGGCCAGGCAGCCACTGTTCAAACCCTGCTCCCATTCCACAGGAGGTCTAGCTCGAGTGCACACATAGACACCAATGAATGAGCACAGCAGAAATCCGAAGGCCCTGCTCTATAATCATTGCATTGTCCTGGAAAGGCTCAGCTCCTACCCACTGTCACTCCACATGGCAGGAGACCACATGAAAGAACATCAGGCAGAAAACAAAACCCCAAATGGGGGGCTTTCAACACTAGTAATGTAGTAAGTGTTTACTAATTTTAAAATAGCTTGACTAAATTGAATACAAGTTTGCTCTCAATAACACTATCAAGTTCTGGGATCGTACAAACGAACCGTTCATCCTAATGAGGTAGACGCGGTATAAAACGCCTTGGGTGTGTCATACGATACGGTCGGCAGTGGGGGAGTGGTGGGAGGGCATCGAACCATCACTCAATATGCAGAACGCTCCCCAGAACCTCCTTCTGGCAGACATGCCAAATCCCTCTTCTGGAACAAGGCCATTTACGTCCTTTGAAAGTGAATTAGAGCTGCCTCTCAGAACTTTTCCATTAGGGCCATTTATGTATCAGCTGCTTCAGAGTTCCATTGGAAAAAAAAAAAATGCCTCACAACAACCAGACTGGCCTGCCATCTCCCCAAGGAGCAGTATAAAACAAATTCTTTGATGTAGGGAGAGAGAACCTGGGTCTTTGTGTTAGTAGAGGAGAAGTTTTAAGTGCTACGGTGGAGACAAAGAAGGACTGAAACAAGGTCATCTTCTAAATTTGACCCCAGAGCACAGAGTTCAGAAACTTGGGACCATAAAAGCAGGCAGGACAGCTCAGAACCAGCGTTTTCTTCACCCACCCCCCTGCTCTCCCCGCTTGGCGACCACCCACTATCAACCAGGAACAGTCGCCCCTTTCTGGGTCCTCGTCTCGCTCCAGCTGCCCCATCCTGCTGAGGGGCACCTGCCATGCCTGCCTGCATGCCCTTGATCGAGAAGTCTCACTTCCACTGCGTATGTTTTAAGCTGTGAGCTCCCCTGTAACTGAATGATACAGAGAGTGGACCTCCCATCTCTAGGATGGGTTTCAATTATAAAAAATAAGTTTGAAAGTTGGATCAGAAATTCTTGGAACTGATATTAACCAACTCATTCTAAATACGGATTCCTGTTTACCAAGACGTAATAAAACGTCATGAATTTACTCAGGCTTAAAATATCGAAAACAAGGACAAAGTTTCTGGCCCTTTCTTCCTTCGTACACAAAAGAGCAGAAGAGCCTAAATATTAGGTTTACAGAATTCCAGAGTGGAAAGATCGCTTAAAGACCATGAAGGACTGTCTTATCATTGTTCCAGATGGGTAAACTGAGGCCTAGGCGAGGTAAATGCCCGATCCACGATCACAAAGCTGGCTTGTGTCTGGATCAGATCCCCAAGTGGAGAGAGTGAACATGGGGCACCTTGGATCCCATGAGGTAACCCTTCTGGAGAGAGGCATGGCCTTACCTGCAACGGAGTTGGGCCGTGGCATTACTAGCGAGTTGGAGCTCTGAGAGTAAGGGACCGGACCATCTCCAACTGAGGCTTCAGTTTCAGGCAGCACGCTCTCCGCTGACCCAGGGGGCTCCTCTTCTGCCACTGGGGAGCAATTATCTGCCCTGCGATCATGAAGGACTCCTTTCTGTACCCCTAACCTTAGGCTTCCGTCCTTATTCCATTCCAAACTGGAGCCACTCCGGTCATCATTTTCGGATGAACTTGTAATGGTGGCTGAAATGAGAGACCAAAATACTTTGAAGGAGGCCAGGCAGAGCTGGGCTGTTGAGAGTTAACATAAGCACACTGCCCTCCCCGTGATCAATGGAAACTTTTCCGGTCCATGCAGATTTTTATCAAAGTATGTTTCAGTGTATTTTGGTAAATTAAAGGAATGTTGCTTATCGAGGAAAATAAACTAAGCCATCCTACAGCGGAGGGGAAAAAAGCTGGTAAGATAATGAAAAAACTGTCTAAAAGTATCTGAGAGTTAACAGTAAATCCATGTAATTTAGAGATGATGTATCTTCTCTTTTTAACAAAGATAAACTGCTCACAAAAGAATTCATATCTCATTAAATTCCTCTGAATCTATAAATATCTTTTCCCAAATTAGGGGATGAGGCGATAACAATGGTTAATGCAGAAAAGATGGAGGAGAAAAATCTATAAAAACAAAAATACATTTATAAAGTCAAGCAGAGAATTTGATCCTTAGAATTAAACTTTACAACAGCTGTTCAAGATCAACTGGAGAGAGTGACTTGACTTTATTCCTTCAGCAGCATGGAGTGGAAGACCTCCCAGCACACAGAAAACAAGCATGGCAAGGGATGCTGGCCTGCAGAATTATAATTTAGCCTCTAAGAAAGGAAACCAGCATGGAAAACCATCTTGGCACAAGAGGAACGTGATGCAAGAAAACCAGCATGGAAAACCATCTTGGCACAAGAGGAACATGATGCAAGAAAACCATCTTGGCACAAGAGGAACACGATGCAAGAAAACATGATGCCCACCCTGTGTGGCTTCTACAGACCCAATGACTTCCAGTTTAAACACCTGAGCCCCTTGCAAGCCCAGGTGACCATGGACCCAACACTGGCTTGTGTCCTTGAGAACAAGGGCCATGTCCTCTGATCCCTTTGTGTTCCGGGCTGGGATCCCCGCAGCCCAGGCCCTGAACAGAGATAGCCAATGGGATGCGGCCGATGAGAGTGTATGGAGAACTCGGCCACCTGGATTAAGCTACTTTATCAACGTGACCTGATGATACACACTAGCAGCAGGCTGGTGAATCAACTCCAACAGTCTGTTATCCAGAATCAAAGGGTCTAAGTTTTGTTTTATTTTTACGATGCTCTTTAAAGGTTTAGAAGTAAAGACAAAACCATCTCCTCACTGTGACCACAGGATCTTCTGTCACAGTTCTAAAATGGTCTTTACTCCTGCTGTCCAGTCTGGACTCCTTACCCACTGCTGGTCTCCCTCTTCATGCTGATGCTGAAGCATCAGACTATCTCCCTTGAGCCGACAGCTCCCTTTTCTGAGCAGCACAGCACCTGGCACGTACTAAGTGCTCGATAAACGTTTGCTTAGTCAGTGAATAAGCAAATGAACACACTTCTCTTCCAACTGTGGCCAGAGACACTACACGTAATCTCACTGTTATGTATTCAGGACTTGATATTTTGTCTCCAACCAAAATCTGAGTGGAACTGGGATGGGCCCATCACCAGGTGTCTGCCATTACTCCCAGCATTTCCAAGTATTCTATCAACAGTAGTGAAACTAATTTCTCCATCTCTCTGGAATCAATCAAAGTCTTGTGTTTGTTTTTCAGTGGACCATTCCTATGAGCATAAGTACAGCAAATATGACTCTTTCCACCCTGAAAATGCTGGCGGTGGTGGTGACAGCAGCCACTGACGTCTACTTAAGGTTACTATACGTCAGGGACTGTGCTAATGCTTCATAGGAATACTCTAACTTATTAATGAGATCACTGCTTATTAATAATGACTAAGGGCAACCTTGTTAATAAGTTGTGACTGTAATTGTTACAAGCCTTCCTCTGCAAGTCCAGTGTTGGGGACTCAGAATGCTTTTCCCACAGACATAATTAGTTAGGTTCCCAGGCTACGCCAACATCTAAGTTACAAGAAAAGTGTCAGAGTGGGGATGATCTGTTTGGTTTTCTTTTGTGGCGGTTTTATTTGGGGCACATACTCTTAAGCGAAAAAATTCACAGAAAATCAAAGTGGTGTTTCTCCGCATTCCCTTTCCCTCAGTGCCACGTGCTGCAGAGTCCTAGCCCCAAGAATCAGAGTCCTGGGTTCAGACCTCAGGCAGTGGGAACAGGAACTGGGACTTCCCTATTGCCTGCTGCAGTCACAGCAGCGGAAGCAGCGTTCTGGAATGGGGACGGCCTGGTCAGAAGTCCCAGACCGCAGGGATGGGCTGAAGGTCCTGCTCTCACCGTACACGTGCCCAGATACTGAGGAGGAAAGTGGGGGAGGGGGGTTCACCCAGCTACAGGAACAGGAGGGAAGGCAAGTCCGAGACGGGGTTGCTGTTTCAAAAGGAGAAGTTTATAATGGGTTTCTAAATAGAAGACTCTTGCAAGTGCCCTCATGATGTTCAGTGAAGACACACATTGCACTGTGCAGGTAGGCGAGCAGCTCCGAAGCTCAGGCCCTCCTGCTAAGATCGCCCCACTCCACGATGTTCCTCCCTGCCATCCAGTGCCAGAGGCAGCCCACGTGGCTGGAAGGCCCACGGCGTACTTTTCTCTAAGTTCAGGCATCATTAAGCCCTGATGCAGACTCACGGGGGCAGATGAAGGCCCGACACGTTTCCCCGTACGAGAAACACACTGAATAGGGCAGCTCCACAGTCGCCAAGAAAGAGAAGCTGGTTCCTAAAACAAAGGACAGGCTACTCAAAAATGCCGATTTTTCTTCCAGGCTACCAAATTCCACCTCCTCATCAAGTTAACCAGTCACCTCCAAGTTAACACACACATACACAACCATGGCAACGTCTTCACAATGATGGCTTCAGAAAAAAAGGGAAAAAAAAAAAAAAAAACCTCAAAAAGCTACGTGACATTTGACATTTTCTGGAGACTCCAATCTTTCAAGTTCCTCAACAACTGAAACATTCTAACATTTTATTCCATAAATCAGTACAGATGCCAGTTTTTGTCAATGAAGACTGGCCACCACTATTCAGACGGGGGCTCGACCACTCTCCCAACACGCAACGTTCTGTTAAATGAGTGATTTATCAGATCTCAAGTTTTATCGAGCTATGAGGTTAGGCTTTGCTTCCCACAATTTAGTATTACTTTAGGTCTGGTCCTGTTCATTGATTTACACGGGCTACTTTCGACTCTCTGTACCATTTGAAACCTTCTTTTAACCAGGGACAGCACACTCTCTGCCTCTGTAGTAAATGACATATTTAACCAGACCTACGGGTGCACAGGGCTACACTACTTCCAAAGCACATCCAACACCAGTAGGACACATACATGATCACCACAACCCTGGAGAAGAGGCAGGCAGGCTGAGAGCCATCAACCCACTTTAGGGATGCAGAACAGACTTGGGAGAAACTAATCTCTCTGCCCCTGTATCTTGCTTTCCTCCCCCCGCCCCCCACCACATGCTTACTGGTAGGTCTAACACTAGCCCTTTTGCCTGCCCACGCGCTATATTAAAACTCCCTTTGCCCTGCATAGCTCTCAACAAGCCAAAGTTCTTTAAGTGTCTGTGACTAAAAAGTATGTTGCGATTCATGAAGTCTGCCTTCTGAAAAACAGCAGTCCCCAGGCAGGGGCTAGGAGAGAGAAGCCAGTCATGGGTGCACTGTAGCCCAGACGAAGTTACCGGCTGATTAGGAAGTGGGAGAGACTGTATTCCTTCTCCTGCCCAGCTTTCCTACACCCCCTTCTTTGCCCCGTGAAGGTTCTTTCACATGCTGAATGTATACTTAAAATAGAATTTTAAAAAATCAGTGTAAGTTCAGGGCCCGATAAGTAGTTTGGTAGGATCTAAATCAAGTTATAGGTTTAAAGGAACATTAAGAAGAAAATTAAAATGAGTACAGTGTTAGTTCGGAATTGTTTAGGAACGAAGGGCTTTGACATCAAATGGATACACATAGGTAGAGCAGAATTCATCTGCCTTTGAGACGGAGAAAAGTTAAAAGGTAAAAAGTGCAAAGGGCTTGGGTTCAAATTTTGGCTTCTCCCCCTCTGAGGACCTATGAAGGGTAAGTCTCTCCAAGCCGAATACTGGGAATGGGCACCTTTTTTCCTTTACCTTACAAACATCAACTTATGTATTTGAGTTTTTTTTTTTTTTTTTTTTTTAAAGATTTGTCTATTTATTTGAGAGAGAAAGAGTGAGCGAGCGAAAGAGCACAAGCTGAGGGTGGGGGGAGACTGGCAGAAGGAGAAACAGACTCTCCACAGGGGAAGGAGCCTGATGCGGGGCTCGATCCCAGGACCTGGGGTCATGACTCGAGCCGAAGGCAGATGTTTAACTGACTGAGCCACTCAGGTGCCCCTGAGTTTCTCTTTACACTGGCTACTAGGAATTGTCAAACTTCCTACCCATCGATAAGCAAGATGAAAAAGTCTAACAAAACTCACTCCCAGCTTCATCTTTTCTTTTCTTTTTAAAAAGATGTTATTTATTTATTTGACACAAGTGAGAGAGGGAACACAAGCAGGGGGAGTGGGAGAGGGGGAAGCAGGCTCCCCGCTGAGCAGGGAACCCGATGCGGGGCTCGATCCCAGGACCCTAGGATCATGACCTGAGTCAAAGGCAGACACTTAACAACTGAGCCACCCAGGTGCACCCCCCCACACTTCACCTTTTCTCTTATTTTTTTTTTATTAAAGTATACACAAATGTTATCTTAGTTTCAGGTATATGACATAGTGAGTCAGCAAGTCTATACATCATGCCGTGCTCACCCCAAGTGTAGCCAGCCTCCGTCTCCGTACAAGGTCGCTACAAGCCCACGGACTGTATTCCCGATGCTGTGCCTTTCATCTCCATGACTTACTCATTCCTCAACTGGAAGCCTGTACCTCCCTCTCCCCATCCTCCACCCACCCCCCACTCTCATTCACTTGCTCTTACTTCCTTTCCTCAAGTCATATCTTTGTGGGGGGGAAAAAATCTTATTTTACTAAATGTCTATTTGTAAGCATTTCAAATCCACTGGGGAGGGAGTAAGTATAAAGTAGCCTTAGGAAATAATAGCAGTGGCTACCATAAATATATTCATGCTTACTATGTAGGGGCTCTGATCTCAGCTCGCTGAATACCCCGACCAGCACCCCAGGCGGGAAGCTTTGTAGGCCTGAAGCCTTGCCGTGGGGCTCTGCACAGTTCTGAGCACACCACACTATCGGGAAACTTGCATGCACCCCAAAACATGCATTTACAAGATATGTACCTGCAGTACCCTAATGTATAGTATACACCCCCCCAAAGAAACTTTGAAGAGACTTTTCTTAAAAACCCAGAAACTGATTTTCTTCAGGCACTCCACAGATGGTCTTGCATTCTCCATTTTCAAAGTCAGGGCTCTGTAAACAGAGTCCTTTGTCCTTCCCTGGGTTGTGGGGAAAATCAGACACAAGGGCAGGTACATAAAGTGCCTCCTATCTCACGAGTACCCAAGAATGTTTTCCTCCCCATACAAGTGAAAATAAAGTAGCACTGAAAAAACAAACTTTTTTAAACTTCCATATTCAGTTTAACAGTTGACACAGAGTTTAAAAGTTAAAACGCTGGACCAATGAATTAATGATCAAACAAGAAAAGGACATAACGGTTGCCTAGAAAAGTGGGAGAAGGGAATGAAAAAAGAAAGTCCAGCTACTGTGGATACCGCCTTTTTTTTTTTTTTTAAAGATTTTTTTTATTTATTTATTTGCCAGAGAGAGAGATCACAAGTAGGCAGAGAGGCAGGCAGAGAGAGAGAGGGGGAAGCAGGCTCCCTGCTGAGCAGAGAGCCCGATGCGGGGCTCGATCCCAGGACCCTGAGATCACGATCTGAGCCGAAGGCAGAGGCTTTAACCCACTGAGCCACCCAGGCGCCCCGTGGATGCCGCCTCTGACCTGGCAGAATGAAGATCACTAACAACTTTGGAAGGAGAAACCAGAGCCTAAATGCGACTGGGTAAAGAGCCGCAAGAAAAGGCAGGGCAGCACCGTGCCGACCCCCTGGCCTTCCTGGCCTGCCAGGATTCGCTCCTTCCCTTGCTCACCCCCAACATCTTACACGTGGCTCCGGCTGCCGTGATGTATTTTGGATTTCCCCAAGGGACGAAGGGAAGGATGGCAGAGATGAAACCAGCCTGCCTGAAACCTTCAGACAGAAAAGCCAGTCTGGGCTTCTCCCTCCATGCCCCCTGCAAGCTAACCAACCACACAGGGAACAGAGGCAGCTGACCTGGAGGGACTGCTTTTACCTCCCCCAGCCCAGTGAGGAGAGGACTCCAGGGAAGGTGGCCTGAGTTACCTCTGGCTCCAGGGGACTTTCTGGCTTCTCCTTCCACAGCTTCTGGGGGACCACAGTTGGCCTGTGTTGAGCACCGCAGAGCCCGGCTCTCCTTCTGGCCTTGTCCAGGGGTGCCGGGCTTTGGCTCGCAGCAGACAGATCTCTGTCACACATCTCCGCCTCAGTGCTCCTGGCATTGCGCAAGCCCCACTCTGCTAGGACATGCAGCGAGGCTAGGGACCCAAGCCACGGTGCACAGCAGCATCTGTCGGTCCCTTGGATTGTGGAAACCCCTCGAGGGTCAGCAGGGACAGGGAACTGGAGGGGCGGCCACACTGCCCACAGTCGGACACAGCAGGTAAGAGCCTCCAGAGAAAAGCCTGTGGATCTGTACAACGTGAAGTCTCCTAGCAATAACACCCAACGCCGTGTTTCCGTGAAGTCTCGCCTAACCTGCACACTGAAGGCATAGACGCTGGAGCTTCAGACATTGTCCAATGACTCCGTGGAGTTCTGGACTCTTCCAGAAAAGAGCACAAGGCACTATCAGTGGTTGATATTATTATCCACCTACAGCATACATCTTCCATCAAGAGGTGTCAATCACTGCCATGTTTTAAGCCCTTTTCCGTAACTGACTGATAACTTGCCCAAGTCTCCAAGGCCACGACACCCACTCTTTGGTTCCACAGGTGCACAAGTTTTGAAACAGATATTGTACCTGAGCTTTACTGTGCCAGTACTGAATAGACTTGCTCCTGGTACACAGTAGATGCCAATAAACGCTTGCTATACCGACAGAACAGCTGCCTGAAGAATCCTACCAGTGTGAATGAATACAAGGACATCAGGCATTCTGCTGCCTCGAATCATCGCTACGGATTTCTTTTCCATATTAAGTATATTACCGAATTATATATGTAAAGGTAAATTTTCCTCCTTCACCCGAGATGATTAAAAAAAAAAAAAAAGCTTCTATAATTAAGGATGATTTTTTAAATTGCAGGCAATGTAGCAAAATGAATATTAACACAGATCTGAAACACGCTAAATACTTATTACCAAATCAATTTCAAAGCATTTCAATTTAGTAGCAAGCAGGGCAATACAGGTGGCAACAAAGCAGGATTAGCATAAAATCAAAAGGGCAGGATTCACAAGTTAAAAATGAAAATACAATACAATTAATTCCTCTTTGTAGGCCTCTCCCTGCATCTGATCATCCCCCTTGGGACACAAAGTCCAGGAAATAGAAGGAACAAAAGGTCTCCAGCTACCTCTGGAATCACTTTTATTTTATAAGCCCAGGAGGTAGTCTAGCGAGTCACAAGATAAAAGTCAGCACACGATAAACTTTGTTTTAATATCCTAAGCAACTGGTCAGAAAAACAAACAGTATCAAACTATAGTAAGCACCAGCAGGATACTAATCAAGTACTCAGTATTTCCTGCAAGCCACTTTTGCAGGAGAAATGTTTCAGTGAAGAATATTCCCCCTGCCTAAGTTTATACCTGCCTTCCAGCTTCAAAAGGAGAAAGAGCAAATGCAAGCCACACCCTACCTCCCCACCAGAAAAAGGGGAAAGGCAGCAGGAAGAGCCCAAGTTCTTTACCCTTTTCATATTCTGAGTACTTAATCTCCTGAGAGCTGTCTGGCCTGGTGGAATGTGGTGGCTCAGGTGTTAGGAAGCCACCCGGGCAGGTGAACAACACACCTGCTCTGCGTGGGAGACATGCCCAGTGGGGGAGATGTGGACACCGTCCACTCAGAATACCCCTCCCTCCTTTGTGGGGCTGTCCTAACACCAACTCTCAGAGAGAACCAGATCTGGGCTACTACAAAAGTAATTTGGAGATTATAAATGTCAGCATTTATTGAAGTAGCAGAAGTAGAAGCAGATAGTAGAGAAGGGCCTGGAAGGGACAGATGACTAACTTTCAATGGCCTCTTCCTCAGCCAGATTGCTACCTGTAAGTCCTTCTCTTGGGCACATCTGTTATTAATACGTAGAAAGGATTTTTTTTTTTTTTTAAGTCTTAATGGGAAGGCTGGGTTTTGTTTCTCCTCATCCATTATCCATTCCCTTTCTTCCTAAATAGAGCAATAATCCATTTATTTTTTTTTTAAGATTTTACTTATTTGTTTGTCAGAGAGAGCGAGCACAAGCAGGGGGAGTGGCAGGCAGAGGGAGAGAGAGAAGGAGGCTCTCTGCTGAGCAGGGAGCCTGATGTGGGGCTCGATCCCAGGACCCTGGGATCATGACCTGAGCCGAAGGCAGCCGCTTAACCAACTGAGCCACCCAGGCGTCCCTCAATAATCCATTGTTTTTTTTAAACACAGACACACACACAATATTGATCATGATATGGACACAGACAAAAACTAAACAGTACCTTTAAATCAAAAAGTGTTTGTTAAAACCTATTGCTTTCAGTGACGCTTTTTGAAAAATCCGATTGGGGGGCACCAGGGTGGCTCAGTTGGTTAAGCAGTCAACTCTGGGTTTTGGCTCAGGTCATAATGTTGGGGTCCTGGGATCAAGCCCCACATCAGGCTTCATGCCCAGCGGGGAGGCTGCTTGAGAATTCTCTCTCTCGCCCTCTGCCCCTCCCACCACTCGCATACTCTCGGTCTCTAAATAAATAAATAAATCTTTAAGATAAATACTCAGATTGGCTGTCATACACTTACTTAATTTTTTTTCTAAGCTGAGATTATATAGCTTACAATTTCCATTTAACAGTTGGAAGCAAGTTTATTTAAAGGAGTGTCACTAAAAAAAAATGTATTCTCAGGCATGGAGGAAACACCTATAAAAGCCACTTCTTTACAAAGTTTTCCTTTTAGAGCAAGTTATTAAAAAGCTACTGTATGCTGATTGGGTATAGTTTCACATTTAGAAGGTCTTTACATTGCAAATTTAAAAAGTCAGACACTAATTTCTAGGTAATGCCAATGATTTTAATGTCAAGAGTAGGAAATATTGCTTTCAAAATACACATACACATATTTGCAGGGAATTCAGTTATACACATACACATATTTGTAGGGAATTCAGTTACACCTATCCAGCTGAGACAGTACTTGTACATGACAGATTATGCTCCTGAAGAACAGTTTAAGAACTCAGACCTCCTCAAATCGCATGAAGTGGGACTGCCCTCTGTCTAACACAGTAAGGTTGGAACAGAGGGCACGGAGGTTCTGCGAAGCTCTGACCTCTGCACAAAGAGACTGGAAGGGGTCCAATAAATCCTTCTAATGGTCATGATTCTGCCCTTTCTCCCACTAAGCCATTCCTAAAAAAGAAAATCCTCTTCACCTGTAATACATCAAAACCAGCAGAAACAGAACACAGGAAGGGCAGCCCGTGGCAGCCCCAAGAAGGCTGTCTGACCACGTGGGAATGTGACCTTCCCTATATGGCATCTGTTGGGCAAAAATATATACATTAAATATAATCACCATGATGGAACTCAGCTTACATACTAAGAAGAGGGCTAGGAATTTCTAAGGCTGGGTTAACACTATTTGAAATCTCCCCCAAGCGCCCTAAATAAACAGTACCAATACTGTACATGCAGCTCTGAGCCCCATGTGGGCATCTGCAGCCCCCCAAACCTCATCACGTCGCGCCAAGTGTGTGCATTTGTCACCAGCCCCTCCCCCCGACACCTCTGCTGCTCCGACCCAAGCTCTAGGGGTAAACACACCTGAAACAACTGAAAATGGAAAATTCGATGGAAATTTCTTCCCCCCCTCTCTTCAGAGCCTGAGGAATTTAGAATACGGATCCTAACCAGCCTCTTGCAAGCAGCTGCCAGGCCTTCCAAAGCAGGAAGCCAAGGTATCTTCACCTTCATCTTTGCCCACTTAGATCACTGTGTTCTTGAATATTTTATTCTGTTAAGCATTTAAGATGCCTAAAGGCTGCCGTTCCCAGGCTACACCTTATAAAAACAGTCATGCTTCTCAGGTGGAAAAAAGCACACACCCCAGCCCCAGCAATCACAGAACCACAACTGAGGCACAGATCCCCGCTCCGTGACGAGGCCATGAAACCTGTGGACCCTGTACTGATTCAGGAGGACGGCTCGCCCTCCTCAGGCCCCCCCCCCCCGACTCCCGCCTCTTCAAAGAGCTGTGGCTACCGTCTGCCTGGAGAGGAAATATTTGCTTTTTCTCCTCCTCCTCCTCCCCACCACACCTCCCATGTGTCCCTTGGCAACAGGTTCTGGTTCTGCAGGTCGTGGAAGGAGAGCGAACAGAGGAACACTGTCACCAGCACAGAGCTCCCCCTCAGCCACCTACAGCCCTTCCTCCCGGCAGGAGGCCAGCTAAGGCAGTGAGAAGCACCACCCCCAAAGCTGGAGGGACTTCATTTCCTCGTGACTCCCAGTTCGTCTCACCTGTCACCGTGTTCATGTGAAGCTGAGTTAAGGGAACATGTCTGACTTAAGCCAAGGAATGAAGGACAGCCTCAAGGACATGAAAGGTGTCATTTAACTTTAACGACAAGACACAGCTTAGAATACAGGTGACATTAACAGACGTGACAATGCCAACTTGGAACGGGAATCTTGCACAGCTTCTTTAGAAACCAACTAAACATTCCCTCCTCTGATGCAACGTGACAGTGGCAACGATTTTCTTTTCCTTAATTTCTCATTCCCAACACCCTGCTAGGAACCCAGCAGATAGCCAGCATGATGTAAATGAGAACCACCCCCTTCTCCTCCGGATGGAGACAAAAATAATAAAACAAGATCAAGTAAATTGAAGGAAAACATCGAGGTGCTCTGGAGAGCATGTCATACGGGGACTAAGCACTCTGGGACTGGATGGGATGTATTCAATCAAATTCTCATTCAGAGCCTTGGTATTTCTGCAGCTCAATCTTTCCTTGACAAGACAGAAAACCAAACTGGTAACTTCCCCTCTTTAGAATACTTTTAAAATTGCAGCACTATATCTCTATGAGAGAGAAAGAGAAAGAGAGAGAGGAGAGGATGAAGGCATGAGGGTCCTCTTTGGTCACTGAAAAAGTTTCTGTCACAGTAAGAAACTGGCTTGGTTATAATTAGAGGCATACAATGCCGATGCCAGAACATATAATGAGAAGAGAAAAGGCGGTCCAAAAAACCATGTAGCACTGAACTCCTTGAAGGAAGATAAACTGTAGGGAGGACAGGACATTTCAGGAGAGTGAAGGATGTTGTCAGGGGAGATGCCTGGTTATCGCAGGACACCACAGGCCTGGCAGTGGAGGGCAGCTCAGAGAGGGCGTGAGGACAGAGTAACACCGGGAAAAATTAGTTGCGCTAAATGGCAGGTGGGGAAGCAGAGTGAGGTGGGAACAGGAAATCAGCAGAATAAGAGTTTAAATTTGCTCCAAAAACCTCAAGCCACCACTTTAATGCAACAGCCAGAGCCAGCTAATATCTACGGAGACAGATGGTAGACTACTGGATGAGCTGGGGATGCAGGGGGAAGGGAGCATGACTTCTAACGGCTACGGGGTTCTTTTTGAGGTGAAAGGTTCTGAAATCAGATTGTGGCGATGGCTGCACAACTCTGAACAGACCAAAAACCATTCAGTGGTTTAAATGAGTGAATATTATGGTATGTGATTGCATCTCAGGAAGACGATCAAAACCGAACGAGACAAAAACCTACCAGAGTGGAAACTAAGGGCAGAGGCTGCTGTCCCTTTGCAAAGGGCCCCTGAGAAGGCTACAGTGAGGTCTATGCCAGGGAGCCCACCACCCACCCCAGGGATCTCACAGCTCTTCTGGGGAAGCTGTAATCTCCAAAATATGAAGTACATGAACCTCCAACTTGGTTTTGCAAATTACACTTGAAATAGCAGGTGACAGAAGAAAATAAGCTCAAATGTCATTCCCTTTGATTACATACTAATATGGACATAACTGGGGTTCAGTCCATACTAGAATGTAAACTATCCCTTGAAGGCATGTGTGTAAATCAGAAAAAGGGAAGGAGCTGAATGTGCAGTAGAGCACTAATGTCAAACAGCAGCACAATCCAGAAGCAGAGGAGGGCCCGGACAATCCATCCAGCGGTCCCACACATCTGTTATCGGAAAGGCACCAGGCCGGACACCTGAGACACAAAGGTGCACAACCCACTTGCAGAAACGTAAAGCACTCTGCCTGGAATAGGATGTGAAAAGTAAGGGCTCTTTTCCCTGGTTGATTCTAATGTGTACCCAAAACCAGAAACTACTGAACGAATCAGAATCCTTACCTTAACAGAGAAGGAAAGGGAAGGAAGTGTGCAAAGAACTCAAATGTTATGCAAGTGTTGACCTAGCTAAGCACCCTAAGAGTCGGGACTAGAATCTGTGTCTCCTCATCCACAGTTCAGGACAACAAAACCTACTGGTGTGGGTTTGGGAGTGCGGGGGCACGGGGTGGACATCCTTAGAAAATTCTGGCCTCCAAAAGATTGGTCAGATCCCATGAAAAGAAACTCAAGAACGAATACCTGGAAATAAGTGAGGAAATCAATGACCTTGAGATTGGGCTGGGAAGAAGCAAAATGCAGGGAACTTATTGCCCGGTTCTATGTCTTAGGGAGACCAGATGCCCAGCAAATGGAATTAATCGATGAGGAGGTAAGATATTGTAACTTCACAGGTCAGATGTGATCAGGAGATTTTTTTAACCAAATAAGCCCAAGGTTACAAAAATCAACACCGAGGAACGTAAAAGCGGAGGCTTCATCCTCTCGGCCATCCACGGAGCCGGCGCCGGCTGCAAAGAGCGGGGCAGGCCCTGGCCGAGCGACCCTCGCCGAGCACGCTAACGTCCTCTGCAGAAGCGCCTGGTGAACGCTCTGGCTGACGTGCACTGAGCCATTCTGAGCTGTCCCCGAGCCGTGTGCTTCTTACCTATAATTCCACTGTCCTTGCTTTCCAGGGTGGAACTAGGGCTGCTAACGGTCTCACAGGGACTTTTGTTGGCTGCCGTCTTGCTGACACAGCTATTCAAGGTTGAGCAGGGGCTATCGGTGCTAGGAGAGGCGGTGCTGCTGGTTAGTGTGGAGCAAGGACTGATGCCTTGGCTCAGAGCTGTGCGCTGCAAGACGAACGGAAGGAGGGGTTAGCACGGCTTCACACAGGACGCTTCCACACGCTCTTTTGTTTCTGACGCTAAAGCAGTAACATGGCAAACAGGGACAGGGAAAACAGTTTTTTAAACTGAGGGGGCTTAATATATATGTGGCCTTCCCGATTTTAAAAG
This sequence comes from Potos flavus, assembly GCA_028534135.1. Lineage (NCBI taxonomy): Eukaryota > Metazoa > Chordata > Mammalia > Carnivora > Procyonidae > Potos > Potos flavus. Next base: position 108,227,174 of record CM052883.1, on the reverse strand, counting down.
AGAAATCTCTTTGTTCTGTCCCCTTTCCCGGTGATTTATTATTATTATTATTATTAAAAGGGCAGTCTCAGACATAATTTAGTGGGAAAGCACATTCGTAAAATAGAAATAGCAAACAGGCAGACTTCCTTTCATTTAAAGTCTGCAGAAGACAAATGCATTCTTTGACCTCTGTACGGAAAACCTGGGAACTCTGTTTTTGTAATGTTTCAAGAGCACTGCAGCCTGATTCAATTCTCGAAGATTTATGGGTTCTGTGAGCAGGGCCAGGAGGCTGGTGGCCACAGCCATCTCAGTCAGTGCGTGACACCCTCGCAGAGACCCTCCTAGGGGGCGGGCGCTCTGGCCCCTCACCACCGTGCAAACGTTACCCATCTATCTCTACTCTGAACCGGCAAGCTGCCGGCTCCCTAGGATGTGGAATGCTCCCCCATGCACGAACCATTTGAGCACATCTTATTTTGTCTCAGCCTCATCTCCTACAAATCTTTTCCTCATCCCACTGACCCTCCAAAATCTCAACCCTAAAAAAACGCACAGGAAAGCATATCCCAACGCAGCCAGCTGAGAAGAATGGTGTTATAAAGATAAAAGTAGTTATCGTTCCGATGGGATTCTTTCAGCCATTTCAATTCATTTCGCTACTCTTCCCTGGGGGGTGACTCGAAGGTTAACATGGATATTTTCTTCAGCCCTGCGCCCTTCTGCCTCGCCCCACCTCCCCACTGCAGAAATCCCGAACCGTTGAAGTAAATTTCAATACACAACAGCCCAGACTCATTTGGCTGAACCATGCCTCCCCTCACGCAGGGAGAGGGAGAAGAGAGTTGTGTCTTCCTTCATGCATCCTCCGAGCAGGTAGGACATGCAGTGTCTTCCTCGGGCATTACCATGGTCTCACTGTTTTCTTCAATGGTTATGTGTGTGGCACTTGGGATCCCTTCTCCCAGTAAAAATCCCAGCCTTGTCAACAGTTCTTGAGCTGCCGGCGAACAGCTCGGTTCATTATCGGCCTTTGCTTCTGGAACAAAGAAAGAAAACAATAAAGATGCCCCTCTGGGGAATTTCAGGTTTGCATCTGGAGGAGCTGGTGTCACAGCTGCTTGTCGGTGCTTTTGTGTGTTCTTATAAAATGCACAAAGTTTGACAATGCTGACTGTCCTTTAGCAATACATTCTAATTAAGAGGCTGTGACAGGTTAAGAAAACAGTGAAAGAGAAACTCCAAATGCAAAGAGTGAAATATCTGACCTGAATCAGAACACAGTGTGATTATAGGATAGCAATCCCTGTTTCCACAGCATGTGAAAAATGGGCACACCTCCCATACCAGAGACAGAAAGAGGCCTGCCCTTCATCTTAACTCTTTAAGAGGACAGGATGGCCAGCACCCACAGGAGGCAGAGATAAAGTCAAACCCAAGTGGCATGCTGGCAGAGCCCCAGAACACTTAGATGTTGGGGTAAAACTGAAATCCAAGCTCTCATTAATCAAAAACAGGGGCAGGACTAAGTTTGGTGGAAACGTGCTGTGCCTACCCCACAACCACAGCAGTCAAAGTCAAAACCAGGACCCCAACTCGAGGGTCAGTCGTCAGGAATCCACTCTGAAACAAAGATTTTAAATCTCAGCGAAAAGTGTCCCAGGAGACAAAGCCCAGTGATCCACTCGGCCGTTTGCGCAGAGATGGAGAGAAATCAGGCTGTGTTCTCTGCACGCTCCACAGGAATGCTGGACACACAGTTAACCTGAAGGTCACACCGCACCCTTGCAACCTTTCCCTTCTCTGGCCTCCCCCTGAGAAGCTGGTTATCTCACTTTTTGCACTTAAAAGAATTCTGTTGTTGGGTTTAAATATTGAGCTATGGGTTAACCTTGTATCCAAAAGCCTAAGGGAACTTAATTACCGGCGATGAAATGATAGTCACATCATTCTAACACCTCGCCTCTATTTTTAAATCAGCATCCATCAGGGAATGAAATAACGTATAAAGCAAACCCTGCTTACAGAAGTTAGAACTTAAGAACGATATGCAACCTGTAATATACTCACTCATCTTAATGTTTTGTTCTTTTTTGTTAATCGTCTAGAGACACAGACCCACACATTGATGAACCGGTTTTCCTAGATGTGGAAATCTGCAGATAATAAGTCTTAGAAATATAACATGAGGAAAGAACAAAATAGCAGTGTTACCTTTGAGTTACAGCATCACCCCCAAAGTTCAATGCTAACTTTGCCTTTTGTACGGAACCGCCAAATCAAAACCAGTAGAGCTTAGAAGACCATTTGTATTATCCTCACTCACATATCAGTTGTGCTAAGTCATGCTCCCGGGATAGCAGCTACAAGGGAAAGCAGGCTGGCCGTATCCTCAAGGAAGGAAAAGCATCCCGCCCCTTGCTTACTCTCAAAAGCTCCTAATGTTTGCAGTAAGAATTGTGGTTTGCCAGCTTGGATTTTTTTTTTTTTTTTAGCTGCTCTAGAAAACTGCAGGGGTAAAATAACCAAGGCTTGATTGTTCTGGATTAAGAGAGCCCGCATGTTTCTGGATCACTTGTGTTAAACTCCTCCCAAGCCAAAAGGGGTAAGAGAGCACCCCAGGGCAGGTCAACCACACCCAGAAGGCCACTCCACAAAAGGTCCCTTCCCACCAGAGATTTCCAACCATATTTTGATTCCCAAGGTACTTGGGCATTTGGGAAAAGCAGGCAGGAACCAAACCAAATTGGCAAAACCCAGGCACACCCAAGGGCTGGACCACTTCGGAACAGGATCAGTCCCACCCTCCCTTGCCCCAAGGCTCAGGCAGGGCGGCCCTTTTAGCTCACGTGGCAGCTGGACCAGAGGGGGCGAACAGGATGCAGAAGGCAAGAGGAAGAAGTGGGTAAGGGGAACTCCACAGTTTCTCTACTCCACGCCCCCCTTTCCTTTCGAAACAATCTCTATACTGCTCCCCAACTGTGAAAGTGCCCCTGAATGTCTAGCTTCTGGTTCAACCTGAAACTCCAGGGAAAGTGCCAGAAATGACTCCCAGTTGGCAGCTGCTGTGGAATCACACAGAACAGCTGCACAGACTTGGCTACCGCAGAATTTACCCTGACGACAAACAAGGCCACAGCCTGTGGCTCACATGGGGCTCACTCCGAGACCCTGCATCCCACGTAGGTCCTTGGGGACTGGGGTGCCCCCTAAGGAGCCACTGCTGCCTCCACATTGTGTCCGCAGACAGACACCCCAAATTGCCAAGGTTTTCATGAGAACATATATATATTGATGCAAAGACAGCTGACTTCTCATCCAAACTTCCCCCCTTCAGACAAGTTGGGAGCTGTGGCGATCCCCAGGTTCAATGTCTGAATTGACAGGACACCCTTCCAAGCTCAAAATCAACTTGTCCTCTTAACCATTCAGTCTGCATTTGCTTGCCACCAAAGTTCCCAAACCTTACCTGGGTTCGGGGTACATGAACAGATGTCCTTTATTTTAGGTTTAGCAACCAGTAAGTCACTGCAATTTCACTTTGTCCAAAAGCTTCCCAACTGTCTTTTCATATTATTCTCTTTGTTCTCAAATGTCATTCCAGTGACCTTCCCCTAAGAAGCCCCCTTCAGTTTGAATCCCTTAATCCACATCAAGCCATCCACATTTTCCCCTCCCTAACATACAGCTTTCTCTCTCTGAACTTTTCATTCTGGCAGAAGGACCCCTGGGTGAAGAGTGACAGTGCCATTTTGGGAGAGACGAGTTGCCTACAAACTCACACTGATACACTGGACTGTGAAATTAAAATACATTTCTACTTCCACAGCCAATCACCAAAACTGAGATTTGAACAGTTAGATAAGATTTCCTTAGAGTTCATTCTTCCAAAATGACCCCCAAACCAAAACCCAGTGGGATACTCTAAATGGAAAGTATTTTCATTCATGTAGTTAATATTAAATCATTCATCAATAATCGGTATACCTTACCTAAAACCAGCCGGATAAGAATTGGAGAGAAAGACATTGTGTCTTAGCAACACTTTACATCTCACAAGTTCAAATATCCAAAGAATTTATGATGGCTGTATTTGGAGTTGAGAGAATAATTGGCCTCACACTTCCTGGGAATCCATTAGACAAGTGGAGAGTGATTCCTTCCCGATAATGTTTTCATGGAATCTTCATTATCACACCATAATGGAATAATCAAGTAGAGAAAGGCAAAGGGAATTTCTTGGGTCACTTCCTGTCTCTTTTTAACTACAGAAGTTAAAAAAGTCCATCACACTTGGACTTGCGGCACCAACTCTCAGGTACAGTCCATAAACCGACCAGCTCCCCAGTTACGACCACCGAAACGTCAAATCCATTTGTGCTCATCTCTTTTTATTTTCTCCCTGTCTTCTTTTCCTTCCTCAAAGCCCGTGGTTCTCAAACTTTTTGTCTCAGGTTTACTCTTAAAAATTGAGGACTCCAAAGAGCTTCGGCATATGTGGGCTATTGATATTTATCATATTAGAAATTAAAAGTAGGAATTTTTTAAAATCTACATTAATTCATTTTAAGTTCATAAAACCGACACGTTAAACATTTTTAATAAAAATCTTTTTTCGAAGATTTTATTTTTAAGTAATCTTTACACCCAACATGGGGCTTGAACTTACAACCCTGAGATCAAGAGTTACAGCTCTACCAACCCAGCCAGCCAGGCGCCCCCAAAAATATTTTCAGTTTAAAAGGTTAAGAATGGCATTGTTTTATACTTCTGCAAATTCTTTTTAATGTCTGATTTAATAGAAGACAGCTAGATTCTCATGTCTGCTTCTGCGTTCAATCTGTTGTGATATATTCTTTTGGTTAAAACATATGAAGAACTGTGGCCTCAGAGATATGTAGCTGGGAAAGGAAGGAGCCTTCTCAATTAATTACAGATATTCTTCTTTGATACCACACCAAAAGTTGACAAATAGCAATTTCTTAAAGGTTAGTTCTACTGTTTGACTTTGAATCTATATGAATACACTTCTTGTACTGTTACAGTAAAAAGTCAATAGTCTAAGTGTCAAACGGATTTTTACCCATGTGTGATATTTTAACATTATGCATTGAGTAATTTGGAAAATATTGGTTTTGCAGATCTTGCAAGTGCTGACACATTTTATTACATAATACCAAAATATCACATTAATATCACCACATCTCAAATGAAAAGTCCTGAGAAGCCATCAAGCTCAAGGTAATAGATACGAATTCTCAAAAAGCTAATTTTTCACTTGAAAGGTCAGATTTTATCATTAGCAAGGAATCCCTGTCAGTTTTTTTTTTTTAATTGAAATGACATGCTCATTTTGTTCCTTTTTGAGAAACTGTGTGTCTAATACCCAATTCTGAATAACCATGGTTTGCCAATCATTCTTTCAAGTAAAAATGGTGTTCCATTACAAAACTGGCTGGGTCAGCTTGTAGTTCCAATAGTCACACAAGTGGTTTTCTTTGAGACCACCACCATACTTCAGCATGCAGTAGAAGTGCTTTATGGAGACTTCCTGTTTCATCACACAGACTATTAAAAAGATCAGTCCAGAGTCAATATTTAATAACCTTATTTTCAGTGCTTTGTCAGGGACGTTACTGAGTTATTTTTAATGCTAGTGCATGGTGGTGGAAAATACTATGCCTAGCTCTAGTCCAGCAGGTGCCCCTACCTTAATGTGCACTAAGGCATCAGAAGTCTTACCAACAATTGCTTTTGCACCATCAGTGCAAATGTCAATGCAAGAGATATGAAAATAGCTTCCTAATATCATTACAAAAATAGTTTTGACCTCACAGACCTCGGCGAAGGGCTTGGGGATGCCTAGAAGTCTACATCCTACACTTTGAGAACCTCTACTTTAAGTCTTTGTTTGTATTAAATTCTCCCTTTTCTTTAAAAAAAATAAAAAATGATTGCTGCATACACCTCTCAACCTAGTAACTAATCTCTCATCTCCCCTTACCTGCTCAAAGCCTTAGAGTAAAAAAGCAATGGTCTATCCCCACCAATTCCATTTCCCTTTCGCCTACCCACAACTTAAAGTCATTCACCTTCACTAGCTTCCTGAAACAGCCCTGGTAGGCACAGTAATTTTGTCTTTTTAAAAAGCCAATCTCCTCTTCTGATTTTCCTGTAATTTTTGAGCTTGCTAATACTCCATCCTACAAGGAGGAAAGTGGCAACTGTCACATCAGACACTCAGAGAGGAAATCCGTGGTTTCCAGGATTTACTGTATGGTCTTGTGGGTTCTTCTTCTATTCTTTCTCAGTTCTCTTCTCATAATGACCCTTTCCCTAGTCTTTCCCTAGTTCCTTTCCCACCTCTCATTTCATCACATTCCCTCTAAACAAAAGTTCATACCCAGTATTTTTGAGACCCAGTTTGATTTTCCATCTGTTCAGTGGGCACTTGTGCCGAGATGTTCCACCAACATCTCAAACTCAATGTACCTGAAAGTGAACTCAAACCGAAACGGACGATTCCAGCTCTTTCAGTGCCCTCTGAATGTCATCTCAAAGCCTTGAAGTTACCAGCTTTGTCTCTTCTGGCTTCCAGGACCATGCAATTTCTCAAAAATCTTCCTATTCCTCACCTCTTCTTCCCTGATCCTGTTCTAATTTGAGACCTTACTCTGTCTTACCGAACCAATGACATCTCTTCCTCACCATCTTCCTGACCCAAGTCTCTTTTCTGCCCCACTGCATCCTCTACTTTGTTGTCAGGTCAATCTTAAGGTAATCAAATCCTTCCCAGCTCAGCTCCTCCACTGGCAACCAGCTTGGATTAGTCAACACGACACTACTTCTCCCTTGTATTACAGTCACTCTGCGTATCGACAGGTCTTTAATCCCCAAGCAGACGCTAAGGCTCAATGGAGAAAGAACCTATGCTGGCTAACCCATCTCAAATAGCGTCCAACACAGTGCTTTTCACAGCATCAGAATTAATATTTATTTAAGGAAATGCAGAATGAATGGATACCCTACCTCTGGTCTCTCTTCCACAGCACACGTACCAGGCACATCCCCTTTCTAAACTCTCATCTAACTAAAACCTTCATCAACTATTAGTCACATGGCATATCACCATTCTAAGGAGCTGAATGTCTGAAATAATAATAAAAAAACATAAGGTGTCAGTATTTACTTAAACATATCTAAAAAAAGACACTCCTCCCAAGATTGCTTTGCATGTAATTATTTTGCTGGTTCATACGTGTTCGTTTCTACTTGCTAACAGAATGCAAGAAAAGTTTCATCATATTTTGAGATTGATCTTCACCAAGCAATGACTCACTAGACTAAAACTTTCTCACCCCTCCCCATCAAAGCTTGCTCAAGTAGCTAATGACAGATGGAAGCAAACCTAAATGGACTATGGTTGCCCCAATTCAGAGAAATATAGCTGTGAATCCTACTGTAATTTAATAACCATCTCTAATTTATCTGTTGTTTTTTAAAATTTTCCCTTAAGGCAGAGGTATTGTCTTGTGAGTAAATGACATTCTCCCCTTAAACAATATGTTGGTTTAGCAATAGGAAGCTCATTTGTGAAGAACATACTCTGTATGACACACAGGGTATTAGAACTATTTGACAAGACACACAGGGTATTAGAACTATTGACAAGAAAAGGGATTGTATTTTGTTTGAGGAACTGATTAAGTCACTCTTTTTTTTCCTCCAGAGTAGAAAATGCTATTTTTCCAAAATATTTTAGAATATTGAATAAAGTAGAATATATTTCTCTAAAGATGTTTCCAGGTGATTGTGAACTTTAACAGATTGATTCTTTGCATATAATAAAGATATTCATCTGCCCGCCCACTTTCCAGATGGCTAAAATATGCAAATTTGCATAAATAAAATTACTTATAGATTAACAAATTCAAAGCGCTCATTGGTTTTGCTTTACTTTGATTTAAATTTCAAATAGCTAAGAATCAAGAATTTATGGAGCTAAACCATAAAATGAGGCCATTTAGTCTGGGAAGGGTATTTCAAACATTTAGGAGTAACTCGATATTTCATGAGCCTATGGGAAATTTTGAAAGCATTTCACAAAGAGCTGTTTTCAATAGTTTGTTAGTCTGGAGAATACTGAAATGCTGTCATTGAGAGCATCCAGAAAAACATCTTAAAGATTGAAAAGAAAATGCCCAAAGAAAATATGAAAAGCATAAGACCAAATTTTAAGTTAAAACTTAAATGATGATGCTTGATACTCAACCCTAGAGAGTAGGTTGTCTACCAAACATTAGTGCGTGCTTGGGTTAATACCCAAGCTCAATTAGTTGTAGTTTGCTCCAGCCTCTCCTTTAGGTTCACTGACCTGGATATAAAATTTACACTTTAATATGGCAGATTTAATTAACCCTATTGAAATGTAAAAGATTCCATGGGGATTACAAAACACACCATCCTTTACAAATTGTTCAAGCTGAATTGTGTTAAGCAACCACTTTCTCATGAACCAACAAATAATTGCGGGGGCTTCCACCAACATCATGACTATCCACACAAGACCATATGCTTACAAATAAGAACCGCATCTCTTTCCCTCTGCCTCAACACTTAAAGGGAAAATGCACCCTAGCTCTTAATTCTAGGCCAAACTTCTGGAAACTTCTGTTCTGTATTCACAGCCCAGGTATGTCATAATTTCAGTCCCCCCTGGAGACACAGACAATGCCTAATCTGAGGGCTTGGGTCTCAGGAGTATTAGTTCACCCGGCAGCCAAGCAGGAGAATGCCTCCTCCAAGAAAGATAGCTGATTCCACCTTGGGCAAGAGGAGAAAAGTTGACAATGGGAACTCTTTTTAACCTCTCTTCTTTGCCCAATACAAATCCTAAATTTCTCCCCCATTCTTATCCCAGAGGGAGTCCTAAATGCTACACAGGACCTCAAGGAGGTAACATCATGGAGTCTAGGCCAGTCAAAACACCAAGGGCATAAATGACCAGGACTTCAAAGGCTTTGGAGGGTAGGGATAAGGGTTAGGGGTGGTTTATTCTGAAATGGGCAAACAGCTTGGTAAATCTGATTACTGATATTCACTTCAGAGGAGAAAGCTTTTTTCTTTCAAAACCCAGCATAGAAATGAGAGATGAGATCTGAAAATGGACACCCTCACACATGAATTCACCACCCAGAGGGTCCTCATGTCTGTAGAATGGCCATCCTAGCCAGACACCGCCGGGGACTCTCCCCTCTTCACCACCAGGCATCTGGCACCCTGCCCCTCCTCAGCACAAATCCCAGTGGGAACCTCTTACCCAAACCAAACAGCTCAGTGCCTGGACAGAGGGAAAGGGTACGGTTTCTCTTGCCACGACGCAGGCAACACAATCTCTTCCCTGCCCAGAACGCCCAGCTCCTGGCCCCATCTCATCTCCTACCCATTCCAAACTCCCCTGACTGAGGTTTATCTTCTGCCAACTCCTCTTCTCAGCTCATTTTTAGGTTTATTTTCCCCACCACCCTATTTACTCCATTTTCCTACCATATCCTACTCTGTACCACTGCACAGCATGTATCCACAGAAACATAAAATGCACACGCAGTGGTTAGAACAGAAAGGAGCTGTACCCCTGACCACCCACAATTAGGAAGAGGAGGATGCCAGGTATTCCAAAGGGGAAATATGGATGAGCTTTCTCTTTCAGCACGACTACATAAACTTGTATCTACACTGAAGGTAAAATGGGCTTCTCTACATAAGCCAGGATTCCTAACCACATGTTTCTGCAGGAAAATGGGATACAAGTTCAAAACACACAAATTAAAGGACTATAGAGTCATGAGTTGGGGACCCCTTGCCACCCCGGAATGGAACAAATGGAGAATTCCCAAATTGATTTTAAAAATAAGAACAATTAATACATCTATGAAATACTACAGTTGTAATGTCTGTTACATTTATTTCCAGATCTAGAAAAAAAAAAAAAGATATAAAATATCTTTACTAAAAGATTTCAGTTAATTTGGACTTTTTATTTTTTATTTCTTTTTATTTTGGGGGGCTCTTAGTTCAACACTCCCTAAAGAAAAACTTTAGATGTTAAACAAAAAGCGGGGTGCCTGAGTGGCTCAGTCGTTAAGTGTCTGCCTTCAGTTCGGGTCATGGTCCTGGGGTCTTGGGATCGAGCCCCAAGTCAGGCTCCCTGCTCAGCGGGAAGCCTGCTTCTCTCTCGCCCACTCTCCCTGCTTGTGTTCCCTCTCTGGCTGTCTCTATCAAATAAATAAAATCTTTTAAAATAAAAAATAAAATAAAAAACAAAAAGCTTTCAAAAGCTACCAAATGCTTTTAAGAAGGCTAGCTATCAGAAACTTGTCCAGTGAAAGTGTCAGGTTTTCAGCCAAAGCCTACTGAATACTCCAAAATGATGGGAGTACCAAAAAGCAAAACAAAACAGCGTACTGGAAGCCGTCTACGAGCTGGCTTTCCTTATCTCCCCACACCAGGGAGGTCAAAACTGAGAGGAAATGAAGCTCAACCCTTAAACAATGCATACTCACCCACTCAACTATTCCTATGCGATGTATAGAATTCCAAGAATTTACATTAGCTCAACAGATCTCTGGAACTGGCCGAGGGGAAAAAACCTCCCAAAAACATTCAATTTGGCAAAGCATTCCTACAAAAGGCACTCAAGTTTCACTCAGAAATGGAATGTCATTATGTGAAATCTTCCAAGGGGGGGAAATCATTGAAAATATATTCTTACCATTCTCATTGGGCTCTGCTGCCTTGGTCACGTCTCGGAACGGGATTATAACTGCATCTCCGGGCACTCTGGGGCTTTCCACGTACTTGGGCTTCCTGACGGGACCTGCGGTGGAAAAGATCTGAGTGTGGCTAATTTTCTCCAGATGCAAACAAAGCTTCGGCATGGACGGTGTGTGTCCTCACCAGGACCCAGATACGCCTCAAGGGAGAGCCGGCCCCTTCCCCTCCCTTGAACACACACGCGGTCATTCCAGTACAGACGCGGGACTGTCCAGCCTGGGCTGCCAAAGCAGAAATGGGTAAGCTCAGTTTCGAGAATGTCAACTCTGACAAAAACAAAAGCCGCTCTTTCGCTGTGAAGACGCTACAGCTGTCTTTGGTGTACGTCAAGGAAGGGATTTTGACATGTTCAAACCTGGACAGCTTCTGGCAAAGGGTTTTTTATTTGGAATTTGTCTCTAACTGGGACAAAGATGATTGAGTTGCCTGCTATCTCCAAAGTCAGGAGGCAAGGATTACAAACCGCCAGGCTGTAACATCAACACACTCCGAGCGGCCACAGAGCACTGGCATTTTATCACCCTGGTGACGCACTGCGATTGTGTGGGGCAGGGAAGTCGATGGTTTTCTTGGCACATGACAGAGCTGCCTTCAAAAAGGCACAGCAGCCAGTCTAGCGTGCGACTCGGGGACACAAAAGGCCCGTCCATCCTATCTCTCACCTTCCCCTCAACCTCAACTTACCGTCGGAAAATCTGGAATTCTTAGTAAGACTGACTAGACCCCTCACGCATTGGTGGTGGCCATGAACAGGTGCAGCCACTTCAGAAAATGGTTTGGCAGTACCTCAAAAGGTTACACACACCGTTATTATATGGCCCAGCAGTTCCACTTCTATACTCACACATGTTCACACAGAAGTTGGTACACCCGTGCTCGTGGTCGCATTATCAAGAGCCAAACGTCCATCAACTGATGACAACAAAATGTGATCTGTCCATGCAGTGGGACAGTATTGGGTCATACGGAGGGATGGAGTACTGATTTATGCTACAACACGATGAAACCTGAAAATGCGGTGCTAAGTGAAGGAAGCCGGTCCCCACAGACCACATATTACAGGAGTCCATTTGTATGGAATATCTGGAACAGGCAAATTTATAGAAACAAAGAACAAAGGGCTGCCAGGGGCTGAGAGATATGCAAGCTAGTGGGGTGATGACTAAAGGGCATGAGACTTCTTTTGGAGTGATTAACATGTCCTAAAATTAGTGGTGAGGGGCGCCTGGGTGGCTTAGTCATTAAGTGTCTTCCTTTGGTTGCGGTCATGATCCCGAGGTCCTGGGATCGAGCCCCACGTTGGGCTCCCTGCTCGGCGGGAAGCCTGCTTCTCCCTCTGCCCCTCCCCCTACTTGTGTTCCCACTCTTGCTCTCTCTCTCTCTGTCAAATAAATTAAATCTTTAAAAAATAATAATAACATAAAATTAGTGGTGACGGCTCATGACCTTGGGAATATACTAAAAACCGCTATAGTTTACACTTTAAATGGGTGCATCGTATAACATGTGAATTGTATCTAAATGAAGCCACATAAAAAAACAAAAGATGGCCTATCCTCTCTGTTCCTTTCAAACGTCACATTATACTTGGCCCAGAATCACCCACTCAACTTTGATTTTCCTTGGTTGCCTTATACTTAAAGTGCACTTTTCACAAGGCCACAGAGACAGGGCACGTTCCACACCAGTAAGGGAAAGGCTGGTGGAAAGAGTGGCAGACAGGGGTCCACAGCCCTCCCTCCTGCTCAGCCGACCCTCCGGGCCCTCGGCTCCATCACCGCACATTGGTCCAGTGAGTAAGGCAGGTCCTGAGCGTCCTTCGGCATCAAACATGCGTCTAAGGAGTTCTGTTCAGAATGCAGTTTGTGGTGAGAGATGCTGCCATCTAAAGGCTTCCTGCAAAAGCATCTACATCAGTATAAAAATATCCCAATTCCCAGCCGCCTACAATGTACTGCACGTTAAAACAGGCGACATTATCAAAGAAGCATATGGGACTTGACAAATAGGGACAGTATTTCAGACTTTAGAAATCATGGTTTTAAATGGCTAACGGTATTTAATAACATGGCCATCTCCATAGTTTATTTAACCCTGTCAGAAAGGGGATTTTTCAAAGGTTGAATTGGAACGGTTATGGGGAAGAGGGAGAACATGTTCACAATATGAATGGAGGACATAGGCTATACAGCAGAATACAAAGCACTACTCAGATTTTATCTAAAACCTACACATATCCCTATATAAGTATTCATGGAGAGAAGACTAGGGGGAGGGGAGTAAGGGGAAATGTAACATATTTGCTATGGAGGAGCACAAACTAGGAAGAAGGGCTCTAACAGGGCAGGAAGAAATGGAATCAGGACAAGTACAAGAACATTTCTATGCTTTTGGTTCCTGACCTATTCTCTGTGGTAAGAGATCACAGGCATCTTTTCCCCCAGCACCTGCTGTCTTCCACTTAAAGGACTCTAGGGAGGTAAAGCCCTTTATTATTATTGTCCAATGATTCAAATTGCCCCAACCAGAAACCATGCCATTGCTCAAGAGACACCTGTAAATTTCTGCTCACCTTAACTCTTCGGGGTATAGTAACAGCAAATCTAAGCAGCAAATCTATTTACAGGCTCCAATCTACCTACCCCATATATCCTTCAAAAATATTCTCTAATAGTGAGTACTCCTAAAACGGGGGCTATTTCACATGGATATACAATGGTTTTTATGAATGGCTGAAACATCGAACCCCAATCTTCAGAAAGAGCCTTCACAAAGCATCCATGCCCGTCCATTTAATGGTCTATCCCTGTGTTCTGCTCAGAGGCCAACTGCTAACTATAAGAAATACTCAGCATTGAGAGTCAGAGCGTTAAGAGGAGAGCCTCTGGAATTGGGCAGACCCACCTAGGTTCAAATACGGTTCCCAGCCTCCCCAACTCAGACCTCAGTAATATCCCAGACATGAAAGATGAACAAGTAAGCCTCCTGTTCCAAGGGGAACATCCAGGAGAGCTAAGACAGGTGGATCTTGTTCCCAGGCTTAGCACAGTAAACAATGATGCCGGATAGGAAAGGAGATATGGAATATCACAAAGTAAAGAGAATGTGTATTCAGTGGTCACACAAGGCTAAGCACTTACATATATTAATTCATTCAGTGGTACTAACTTTGGGAGAAGAGCACTACTTCCATTTTTAGGTCAGGAAATGAGGCGCAAAATCAGTTAAACAAGTTTGTCGCGGCCCACACATGGCAAAGCACTAGTCCTGTGGTCCATGCAGGTTTGAAGTCTGTGTACTCAACCAGCACTTGGCACTGATAAAAGCGGGAAACTCAGACGAAACGTGCAGTCCTAGAAAAGGCCAGAGCCACAGAACCTTCCGCCACCACCTAGTCGCCCACAGACCTTAGGACAGTCAACAAGTTTTTACTCATACTTGTCTCTGATCATCCCTTTTACTAAGAATTGAGATATTACAAAGTGATTACAGGCATACGGGAAATATTGCAGATATTATAATAAAGTGAGTCAAATGCATTTTTTTGTTTCCCAGGACATATGAAATTATGTTTACACTGTGGTCTGTTACATATGAGATAGTGTTATGTCTAAAAACAATGTGCATACCTTAATTAAGAATTACTTTATTGCTAAACAATGTCAACTATCATCTGGCCTTTCAGTGGGTAGTAATCTTTTTGCTGGTGGAGGGCCTTGCCTTGATGTGGATGGCTGCTGACTGATCAGGGTGCTGAAGGTCGTGGTGGCTGTGGCCATTTCTTAAAGTAAGAAACCAGTGAAGTCTGCCACATCAATTGATGCTTTCATGAATGAATTCTCTGTAGCATGTGATGCTGTTTAACAGCATTTTTACCCACAGAATTTCTTTTATAATTAGGGTCAAACCTCTTAAATCCAACTACTACATTATCAACTAAGTTTATATAATATTCTAAAATCCTTTGTTGTCATTCAACAATCTTCATGGTATCTTCACCAGGAATAGATTCCATCTCAAGAAACTATTTGTTTATCTGTAAGAAGCAATCCTCACCAATTAAAGTTTAATCATGAGATTGCAGCAATCCCGTCCCGTCTTCGGGCTCTACTTCTAGTTCGAGTTCTCCTGCTATTTCCACCCCATCTGCAGTTACTTCCTCCACTGAAGTCTTGAACCCTCAGAGTCCTCCATGAGGGTTGGAATCAGCTTCTTCCTAACTCGTTAATTTTGATATGTTGACCACTTCCCATGAATTATGAATGTTCTTAATGGCAGGCATCTGGAATGGTGAGTCCTTTCCAGAAGGTTTTCAATTTACTTTGTCCAGATCCACCAGAAGAATCACTATTTGGGGGCAGCGATAGCCTTACAAAATATAGTGCTTAAATAAGACCTGAAAGTTGAAATTACTCCTTAAACCATGGGCTGCAGAATGGACGCTGGGTTACCAGGCACAAAAACACTAAGCTCGGAAAAAAAACAAAAACAAAACATTAAGCTCGTTAGACATCTCCACCAGAGCTCTTGAGTGACCAGGCGCGTTGTCAAGGAGCAGTAACTATTTTTCAAGGAATTTTATCCCGAGTAGTAGGTCTCAACAGTGGGCTTAAAATATTCAGTAAACCATGTTGTAAACAGATGTGCTGTCATCCAGACTTTGTTGATCCATTTACAGAGCATAGGGAGAATACATGTATGTTAATGCTTAAGGATCCTAGGGTTTGGAGAATGATAAATGAGCACTGATTTCAACTCAAAGTCACCAACTCCATTAGTCCCTAACAAGAGACAGCCTGTCCCCTTTAAAGCTTTGAAGCCAGGCATCGACTTCTCTCTTGTTAGAAAAGTCCTAGATGGCGTCTTCAGGAACCAACTTCTAATAGTATCCAAATTTTCTTCTATAGTTTCCTCATCTCTCCTCAGTCTTCATGAACTGAAAAGAATTAAGGTCTTACTCTGGATTAGCTTTTGTCTTAAGAAAATATGGTGGCTAGTTTGATCTTCTACCCAGACCACTAAAACTTTCTCCGTATCAGCAATAAGGCTGTTTTTGCTTTCTTATTATTCAGGTATCAGTGGAGTAGCACTTTGAACTTCCTTCAAGAACTTTTCCTCTGCATTCACAGCTTGGTTAACTGTTTGGGGCAAGAGGCCTGGCTTTCAGCCTATCTCAGTTTTTAATAGGTCTTCCTCACTAAGTTTAATCATTTCTAGCTTTTGATTTAAAGTGAGAGATATGGGACTCTTCCTTTCACTTGAACACTTAAAGGACATTGTATGGTTATTAAGTGACCTAATTTCAATACTGTTGTGTCTGAGGGAATACGGAGGCCTGAGGAGAGAGAGGAGATGGGGGAATGGCCATTTGGTGGAACCCAGTCAGAACATATCCAATTAAGTGTGCTGTCTTATATGGGCACAGTTCATGGCACCCCAAAACAATTACAATAGTAACAAAGATCACTGACCACAGATCGCAGTAACAAATATAGTGATGAAAAAGTTTGAAAAACTGCAAGAATTATCAACATGTGACACAGAGACATGAAGTGAACAAATGCAACAGGAAATACGGTGCCAACAGACTTGCTGGACACAGGGTTGCCACAAATCTTCAATCTGCAAAACTGTAACATCTGGGAAGTACGATACAGCAAAGTCCCATAAAACGAGGTATGCAGGTATAAACAACAGCTCTCCAACATGATCCTTTTATTTAAACTGCTTTCCACAAACAGCTGAACCTCAAATGCTATAAAACAAGAAAAATTTATAACTATAGAGGTTTTGTTCCTTCCTCCTCTCAATTGCTCTTTAGAGAATCTTTGCACACTTTCCATTAAACAAGCAGATGAACACTCGTTTGCCTTTACTCCTTTTCAAAACATTAGAGTTGCAGTAAAGGGATCTGAGAGAGACTGATGGGGAAAGGAGAACACCACGGGCAAGAGATCAAACTTCTGAGAGTGGGAAACAGTTTGCCAAGGAGCAGTGAATTGAGTGGTCTAGAAAAGGTTAGTGCTGGGGTAGAGGACGGGATGACTCAGCCTCAGAGATAGGAGGCACTTCTGAAGACAGGGGCATGGATGGGGCCACACAGGATCAGGGCTTGAGAATCTATTTAAGGGAGAGTCAGACCCTCAGAACCAGGAAGCATTCCCTCTCATCCTGGAGCCTGAGTTTTTCTCTGGAAAGGCCGAATGCCAAGACCACAGAGACTCAAGAGCTAAACTCTTAAGTGCTAAACTAAAAAACTGGGATTAAGAAAAATTCCACATGCAGACTGGTAGGCCCCCGATGCACCCCCACCCCGAGCTGTGAGATCAGGGGCAGCAAGCTCACACATCAGGGCAGAAAGACATCAGAGGACTCCATCCTGGGGAAAGTCACCAAGAGAAAAGATCAGTAAGTAAGCAGTTGGGCACAATCCCTCAAAGAAATGGCAGATTCCCGACCAATCATGGTACCACAAAGCCTGTCCTCAACACCTACCCAGCACTTTCCATCAGCTTCTTCGCTCTTCAGATACGAACTAGGATCAGATAGTCGAGGACGACCCTACCCTGAAAGACAGCAACTGAAACAAGAACAGTACTATGAGGAATCAGAGAAAACAGGAGAATACCCTCCAGAATGAGAAGAGCTACTGCTTCCACTACCCAAAGGACTACCATGACAAGGGGCACCTAGGGTCCATGTGTTGGGCCGCTGAGGAGACTGACTGAAGGGTGAGAAGAGAGCCCAGGCCAGGGGGAGCCACAGGCACCCATCTTACACCTGAACTGCTATTAAACCACAGTGACACTGATGTCTACACCACTGACACAAACTCCCCTAAAATGAAGTGGCCGCCTTGTAAACAGGGGCCCAAACTGAGAACTCCATCTCCCCAGCACCCTCTTATTTAGCGGATACTACTGCCCAACACCTTTCCACACACAGCTTTTTGTTTAAAATAAAATGCTCAACAATCGCAAGCATAAGCTACCTTAAAAAAAATAATCTCCCCCCTCCACTATCAGGTTAATCCCCACAAAATAACCAAAATATAATACTACATAATAATTATGCAGAAAGCATGGTATGTTGGCTATGTTTTTTTTAAGGGGGGCAGAAGGAGAGAGAGAACCTTGCAGGCTCCATGGCCAGCATGATCTCACAACCCCGAGATCATGACCTGAGCCAAAATCAGGAGTTCGACACTCAACGGACTG
>CM052883.1:108194461-108209042 GCA_028534135.1 Potos flavus | reverse complement strand
GGGGGGGGGGGGGGGCTTGTTAAAATGACGATTCCGATGTCCTTACTAGGTATATACAGCTGGGACCACGGCCATACTTCAGTAGCAAAGGTATCAAGTAGGACAGCAGAGCGACCACAGGCGGGGCCCCTAAAGAAGACCACCCTTCTTCCGTCAGGCCTGAGAAGGATCTAGGGTTGTGTGGTTGGGGCACCGACTTGCCTAGTTTATAAGGTTTTAAACAAATGAGGATTGTTCTCAGTCATAAATGGGAATCATTCTTGATCATAACCCATTTCACAGCAACTCTGGATTCTTTACCTCGTCCAGTCCCCCCACCGCCCACCCCATTCTCTACTATTCGATACAGGGGAAGGGTCCTCAACTTTAAAGATAAAGGGCTCTGAAGATAAACAGACACAGAAAGTGCCCCAGAGGGGTTAAACAGGTTCCCAGGACGATGCTTGCACGAGAAGAGCTCCTGCCAGCTCTTTTCATTGTACAGAAGGGCCTGTGTATGTCCGGGAGGGGGATCGGCAAACCACCCTGAATCACATCAGTCTACGACCTGGGCGGCAGGCCTTCTCCCCATTCAGTCCTCTGCTTTTATGTAAAACTCCAAATATACTTTTCCCAGTGGACAGTTTTCCTACTCTTTTTGACATTTTAATCACATAACTGACTATTCTGCAGCTTAGAAACTGCCATATAAGGAATATTTTTTAAAAGGGATGGCAGAAATAAACCAAACTGGGCCTTATCTCCAGGCAGTGAAAGACAGAAGGGCAGGGGTTACTTTTCATTTCTGAGTGTTTCAGTTAAAAATAATTATATATATATATATTTATATATAAGTTATATATAAAAATAAATTTATATATATATGTATATATATATGGAAGCAATATTTGGGATGCAGAACACCTGAGGCTACTTATTGCATTTAAAGCAGTCTTACATTTTTCACAAATCTGGAGACAATGAAAAGTGACATTGTATTATCAATCATTTTAGAGTTTGTTTGTTTAAGCATCTTGAACTTTCACAGACAAGGTTCCTGTCAATTTTATCTGGTCTGAGATTTTCATTTTACACGGGAAATGTTCATAAAAAGAGGGGAACAATAAAAAGGATTAAGTAAGAGAATTTCCTTTGGGGGAGGGAAGCTTTATCACTAAAGCAAATGTCATTCAATAGTCAATTCCTAAATGGTGAACTGTGGTGAACTATCAGATCACAGTTAGGATTTTTAAAGGGTATGATACTTAGAGCTCCCAACGTCTGACCCCTCTCCCTCCTGTACCCCAAGGCAAGTGTTGCAGGGAGGAAGAAACACACACTTGCAACTGAGAAAGGGGGAAATCTGGCCTGAAGGCATGAAAGGAATAGCTAGCTGGGACGGGCTGTCCTGCCTCCCTGCTGCTTTGCCCTGTGCTGAGCTGAGGCAGGGCAGGAGAGCTGGTGGGACTACCCACAACCCTACCTGTGAGCAGTGAGAGCTTCTTGCAGAGATTCACTTTGAGGGAAGGAGGAGCCAGAAAATGAATTGACCCAATCAGTAAGCCTCGACCCAAAGGGAGGGTAATTTCAAGCTCAGTGTGTTGTCCAGCACTTGGATTTCTCCCACAAGAAGCAGGGAAGAGACTGCAAATAAAAACCTAAAATGCTGCTTGAGATGGCTCCACTCCACAGATGGACAGAGGCAGCCCGAGGTTCCCCCACCCCACATGCCTGGGTACTGGGAGCTGAGGAGAGACCAGGCACCAGGAGAAGTGCCTCAGCTGCCTCAGCAGGAACTTCTCCGGTCTGCCCCCTGGAAGCTTCCAGAAACTTCTAGAAACACTTTTACAATTGCCTGGGGCCTTGTGCAGGGAGAGGAAGACAGTAGCTCAGTGCAATCTGAGCTGTTACTACTGTGTATAACCTCCTCCATACGCCAACACAGGTAAGGTCTAGGGAAATTCAGACTAATTTTAGGGAAGAAAAAAACAGAAGGTGAAAGGAAAACAATGGGTCGCCTGCTAATGGTAACAAATAGGAGAGTTCCCTGACATTACTCGCAATAAGCCTTTTTCCTATTTTGAATACCTTATTTTTTAAGAGTGCACTGAGAAGGGCACACAGCCTTTATTCCTTCACGTGATGCACAAGGCCCTGTGTGATATAAATGTGCATTGCCATTTGGGCACTTATATCTCATAGGAAAACAGTTCCAAAATGGAGCCACGTTCCTTTCAATAAATCAGCTTTAAAATAAATGTTGACGATGATTTTCTAGTCTCAGTTTGTAGGGTGCATGTTTACAGCACTGTGAGTATAATAAACCCCTAGCTCAACACAATACCCTGAGTCATTTTTCCACTTTCTTCCAGCGCAGTTCGGTCTGTCATGCTGTTCCTATACTGAACCTGTTTTTATGCACTAAAGCAGGGAAATGCATTCATTTACCTTACTCATTTACTCACCAAGTACCCACTGGCATCCACTGCACGCCAGGCACAGGGCGAGAATGAGACATCCACACGCTCTCCTGGAGCTCTCAGATGAGGGGACAAAACTATCATATTGCCTAAATTTTATCTGCAAAAACTTCAACATAAATAATGTGATATAAATGTGTGTCAGGTGCCTTTAAGCTACTGCCTAAAAGCAATTAGTTGTCTTAATCTGGAATACAGACTCCAGAGGTTAACTAGTCTTTTTTTTTTTTTTTAAGATTTTATTTAAGGAAAAGAGAGAGAGAGCGCGCGTGCAGAGGGGGAAGGGCCAAGAGAGAGAATCTCAAGCAGACTCCGAGCTGAGCGTGGAGGCTGACACAGGGTCTCAATCTCACAACCCTGAGACCTTGACCCCAACTGAAACCAAGAGTTGGGTGCTTAACCAACTGAGCCACCCAAGCACCCCAAGGTTAAGTAGCTTTTAAATAAAGGTGGGGGGCACCGGAGTGGCTCAGTCAGCTAAACGACTGACTCGATTTCTGCTCAGGTCAATCTCAGGGTCACGAGATCAAGCCCCGCATAGGGCTCTGACCTCAGCACAGAGTCTGCTTGAGATTCTCTCCCTCTATCCCTCCCTCCACTCAAGAGTTCAAGCATGCACGTCCATGCCCTCCCTCTCTCTCTCTCTCAAATAAAATCTTTGAAAAAATAGGGGCACCTGGCTGACTCTGTTGGTTAAGGGTCAGACTCTTGACTTCAGGTCAGGTTACGATCTCGGGGTGGTAAGATCAGACCTGCAGCGGCTCCACACTCAGCATGGAGTCTGCTTGAGATTCTCTCTCTCCCTCTCCCCCTGTCCCTCCCCCTGCTTGTGCATGCTCTCTCTCTCAAGTAAATAAAATCTTTAAAAAAATTAAAAAATAAAATAAAAGGCCACACTCAAGAACAGACCACAAGTCAGTCAGCTAGCCATCCTTACCACAGTCACACAAGTTAGCACGCTGGAGGCCAAAAATGGACTTCCACACTGGCTAAATCACTGACTTTGTTAATCAGTATTATGGTTACTGGAAGTTTATTTTCCTTGGTGAAATTCATATTTGAGTTAAGAGGATTAACCATAAACATCCCAGAAACACTCTGGCCTTTGTATGACCCAGGTAAGAAAATCTAGCAGACCCTCCGAAAGGTGCCCTAGGCTTAATAAGTAAAGGGCTACTGATTCCAGGGAATTATTTGGCCCCAGTGAAAAATGGCAGATAAATGAAATTCTGTCTGTGGTAGACAGAACCTTGAAAGATGTCACTCCCAGATTCCTGTCCCCTGGTTACCAAACAAATCTGGGTATTGCTGTGAAGGGGCCTTGCAGATGGAATTTAGAATTAAGGTTACTAATCAGGCGACCTTAAACTAGGGAGATGATCCTGGATTATTGGGTAGACCCAATGTACTCACATTAGCCCTTAAAAGCAGAAAAGGAAGACTGAAGAGTCAGTCTTCATTCTACACGCACATGTGATGCCCCTGAGGGGCCTTCCAGAAACACCTTTACAAGGGCCTTGTATAAGGAAAGGCGGGTAGCACGTCAGTGTAATCTGACTTATTACTAATGTGACCTTGTCCATACCTAAAGAGCAGGAGGTGAGATATGGCAAAATTTGGGGAAGGTGGTCAGAGAGACTCGCAGCATTAAAAAGGAGTCAATGCTTCTGCACTTGACACGTTGCTAGCTTTGAAGATTGAGGAAGGGAATCACAAGCAAAGGAATGTAGATAGCCCCTAAAAGTTGAGAACAATCCCCAGCCCCGGGGACCTCCCTCCTATAGCCACATGGTATAGAATTCTGCCAATCTAAACACGCTTGGTAGTGTCTCATCCCCTCAGCCTCCAGAAAGGATGCAGCCTGGCCAACCTCTTCAGTGGGCCTTTGGGAAATCAGAGCAGAGAACCAGCTGTGCCACTCTGTGCCCAGACTTCTAACCTACAAAACTGTGAGATAATAACTTTGTTTTAAGTTTTGTACTTACAGTAATTTCTTAGGGCAACAGTGAAAAGTTAATATACTGCCTATGACATACTGTCATACTTGCTACCGGTAACCATGAATGCAAGGTGCTGTCGAGGCACCGACCCCCTAAAAGAACAGAGCTGGAACTTTACTAGGCATATAAAACAGATTATATGGTTGCATTGAGCCAGCCTGCTAATGAATCTACATGTGGACAGAAGCCTGTCTGAGCCTTGTTTTCATTCACACCTGAGTTTATAGGGGAGAAATCTCTAGCCTTTACCTCCTTTAACTATTGGTGGCAATTAAAACTCACCATCAAGATCTAATGACCGAAGTTGGTTTTATCATGCTGGTAAGAATCATTAACCAAACCATCACAAATAGTTAACCACAAATCTTGGTTTTCAGATGTCCCTAGGAAAAAAAATCTGACTCCTTCCTGAAAGGTAATTTCAGCGTTTCCCTAAGAAACTAGGGAAGAAGCCCATAAGAGAAAGGGTTCTCCTGTTATTCACACAAGCAGGAAATGAGCCCTGTGCCAAGTAGTGAAGTACCAACTCTTAAAAAGAGGGAGGCGGCATCCCCGAGAACTTTCTTTCCCTAAAGGTGCAGACCAATCATGTTCAAAGTACAGTCCCTAGACCAGGAACAAGAGCACGACCAGGGATCTTGTTCGAAATGCAAACCTTCAGTCCCACCCCAGACCAGAGTGATACTGATGTGCACTCAAGGTTTGAAACCCACTGGGTTAGCCTGTCCTTTGTAGCTATACAAGACCTTGCCCAGGCCCCGAAGCAGCTTACAGTCAAGTATAAAGATCAGATGGGAACAGCCGCCACAAAGGCCAGTGTTAAGTGACTTGGGGAAGACAGCGGCAGTAGAGGCAAGAGGCAGGACCTGAGCAAGGGAGGGAGGAGCCCTCGAGGCATCACACCAGACAGGGCGCAGAGGTGGGGGAGCGAGTATTTTCCTCTTCCCATTCCTACCCAGGATGAAAGCTGCTTGAGGAAGAGAGCCTTGCCCCTTGTTGGTTCCCTTAGAGTGTTGTGTACTCAAGGAGTGCACAAATACTGGCTCTGATAAGAAAAAGTGTCTGCTCTTTAAATGAATTATACCTGTTCGCTATAAACTAGTAACTTCTAAGGAATATCCTGATTTGGGACCATTTTTCAAATATTCAGCACAGTCACTACTATGGAATCCTGTTCTAACCTCATTCATCCTTTCTGTCAAGGGTGGGGGATTTGGAGGTAAGGGAAGAGGTGGGGGGGAAAAGCATGGGTCCCAGTCCATCCAGAAGTTCCCATCTGTAGGCAGATGCTCCAAGAGCCCTCCCCAACCGTTCAGGAGAGGGCAGGAGAACAGCAGTCCTATGCCTCACTCATCAGCTCTCTTCGCATTCCTCCACAGTGGCCAGGTCAAGACTTCTCCACTCTCCTCCAACAAACCTCGGAGGCACACACGCACACCCTGCCCTCACCCTATAGAGGAACCCATCACAGAGATAATGGCATCAAAAGGAGCCACCTGAAACTCTGTTCCACTCCATCTTCCCACTTACTTGCAATAGTACTCATCCTGTCACACCCATGTAAACCAATCCTTCTATGTTCTTGGTGACAAGATCAAGGGCAAGAGAAGGCAAGAGATTCAGATTCCCCAATGGTTTCTATAGAGAAATATCAGAACTGTTGCTTTGGATAAGAGGGTTTACAGACTTAATAAGATTAAGTCGAAAGATTAGCCACGGATATTGTTACAACATAACTAGGTTGCACTCAGACCATTAAAAGGGCCCGGCTTGGACAACGAGTTATCACGACACACCTAGGAGAATGGTAAAATTTAAAAACAAAAACTGAGGAGTAAAAAGTGATGGTGAAGATACAAATCAATGAGAACTCTCCTCCACGGTTGGCGGGGATGCAAAATTGTACAATCACATTGGTAAAGAGTTGGCATTTTTATATAAAATTAAACACACCATGGGACCAAGCAATTCCACAATGAGGCACTGACCCAAGAGAAATGAAAATGTATGTTAACCCAAAAGCCCGCATGTACATGTTTATGGCAACTTTATTCATAATCAACCAAAAGTAGAAGCTATTCAAATGTCCTTCAGTTGGTGAGTGGATAAACTATAGTATATCTACACAACAGAATGGTACTCAGAAGTAAAAAGTAAAACAATATTGACACCCACTACAATAGAAATGAATTTCAGGGGCACCTGGGTGACTCAATCGGTTAAGCATCTGCCTTCAGCTCAGGTTGTGATCTCAGGGTCCCAGGATCGAGCCGCACCTCAGGCTCCCTCTCTACTTGTCTACTTGTCCCTCTCCCTCTGCCCTGCTCATGCTCACTCTCTCTCAAATAAATAAAATCTTTAAAAAAAAAAAAAAAAAATTCAAATATACTATACTCAGTGAAAGAAGCCAGACTCAAAAGGCTGCATACTGTATCATTCCATTTATAGAACATTCTGGAAAAGGCAAACTACAAATTTAGACAACAGATAGGTGGTTCCCAGGGAGCAAGGGTGGACTACAGAGGAGCAGCCTGAGGGGATATTTTGGGGTGAGGGAGCTGTACTTGACTGTGGGGGTGCTGATAACACAACTCTAGGCATTTGTTAAAGCCCATAGATCTGTACAACAAAAAGTAAACTTTAC
Organism: Potos flavus; assembly: GCA_028534135.1. Taxonomy (NCBI): domain Eukaryota; kingdom Metazoa; phylum Chordata; class Mammalia; order Carnivora; family Procyonidae; genus Potos; species Potos flavus. The sequence continues at coordinate 108,201,939 of CM052883.1, read as the reverse complement.
CATATGTAAACAAAAATGAAAAAAATTTTAATTAAAAAAAGGGAGGTCTGACTTAGGGTATCCACCTGTACAGGGAGAAGCACTACTTGTAAGATGCCTCCGTTCTGGGCAAATATCTCTGACCCACTGAGAGGCAGAAACAGCGAGGCCAGTCCCAGCATCTACCATCCCCTTCTACCTTGGTAAGAAAGCCGTAATTTTTAACTGGTCACTGTTTTAAAAAGTACCCAATACGTAGAAAGAGGCAGAGAGATTACAGAATGTCCCCTGAGTAGGGTGGTAGGGGGTGTTTACCTAAGGCAGACTTTCCAGGACTATCTCATTCTACACTCTCGGCTGACTGACTAGCAACTGGACTATTTTACAGTTCTGCGCATTGTCAAAAACTTAGTAGCAATGCAAATGATTCCTGTTCATAGCAATGGAAACGAATGTTGTGTGGCGGAGAATATAAATCTCTGTAAGTCCAAATTCTCATTTAAACTGGTCTTAACATCTTACTCATTCCCTCCTTAATTAACGAGCTAAATAAAATTATTGACATATGACCTTTTAAATTTGCATGTCCTATTTTCACCTTCTTGAAAATTATACTTCAGCAGCACAGGGAATTAAATCAAAGAGTGCCTTTCCCAGCCTCCTTGGCAGCTAGGTAAATGCAGTCACAGCAAGGAAATCCAATGGTGGGTGGAATTTCAAGGAAGAGTGTTTAAAACAAGCCGACCCTCGGGGCACCTGGGTGACTCAGTGGGTTAAGCCTCTGCCTTCAGCTCAGGTCCTGGTCTCAGGGTCCTGGGATCGAGCCCTGCATCGGGCTCTCTGCTCAGCAGGAAGCCTGCTTCCCCTTCTCTCTCTGTCTGCCTCTCTGCCTACTTGTGATCTCTCTCGGTCAAATAAATAAATAAAATCTAAAAATAAATAAATTAAATAAAACAAGCTGACCCGGCTGAGAGGGGCCCCTCATAACTCTTCTCACTTTCTTCCACCTGACAGGAAATGTTGATATGCTAGCCCTAACAATCATACTGGACCATAAGGTGACCTTGAGGGAGGAGGGTACAGCAGGCCCAAAAATATGTCCATGACCTAATCTCTGAAACCTGTAAATGTTCTTTATTTGGAAAAGTGGTCTGTGTGGATGTGATTAAGCTAAGGATTCTGCGGTGAAGGAATCATCCCAGATTATCCAGGTGGGCCCAAAGTGCCATCATGACTATCCTTACAAACGATACAAAGGGAGATCAGGTCACCACACAGAGAAAGCCATGTGAAGACAGAGACTGGAGGGAAGCTGCCACAAAAAGGATCCCTTGGAGCCCCCAGAAACTAGGAGAAGCAAAAACAGATTTTCCCCAGAAGCTCTGGAGAGAGTACAACTGTGCTAAAACCTTGATTTCTGAATTCTGGTCTCCAGAATGATGAGAGAATGAATTTCTGTTGTTTTAAGCCATCCAGCCTGTGGTACTTTGTGACAGTAGCCCCAGGAAGCTAACACAGAGGGAGAGGGTAGGCACAAGACAGGAGCCTGCTTCCCTGACCACGGACACCTTGAAGTCGCCTCAGCCCTGCATCATCTAACTTCGACCATTCACAAGAGATGAATGAATTTTTATTTTGTTTAAGCTATTATGTATTTGGTCATTTTTACTTGAAGCCAAACTTAATCCTAATATAGTAACATACTGTAATAATCAATTATTGGCCTCAACCTCAACCTGCCTGAGCTGATCAATCAGATTGGTCGCCCTACAAGCTCAGCAAGGTTGAGAATGAAATGAGGAGCTGAAGAAGTCAAAGTATCCAAGTATTGATAGGACTGTGTTACCTTTAGAAATAAATTTGCCATTGCTGGCATACTCAGGGAATATGTCTAATAGAGAGTTTTTAACGTTTTTTAAATGTGGCCTATCAGAGTATCTGACTGATCAGCTTTGTGATTCCTATTCACAGTATGTAATTTTTAGCTTTAAGTGAAATTCATTTTAAATGTAGGACTTTAGATTATAAACATAAGATTTATAAATTGAGTTTAAAGGTTATGAAAGCTATGTTTAAAATTATTAACCATAATACCTTGAACAGTAATTTGAAACCCTTATCATCATCTGTATACAAAAAATGCTGCTTTCAGACATCAAAAGACTCATTTTAACAATGGTCTCTCCACAGTATAAAGTACAAAGTCAGTATAAAGTCAGTCTCTCACCTTCAAAATGCTCACTGGAAGGAGTTCAAGATGGAAGGAAGGAAGGAGGGAGAGAGGAAAAGAGGACTTAAAATTCCCTTAACTCCAAGTTTACTGCAGTTCACAGTCCATGTCCCTCTCACAGCCCTTAGCCAGCCAACAAAGCTAGCCACCATGCATTTCTAGTCCTTCAGCTGAATTCTAGAACTTTCCATGGGCCACCACAGTCCCCATGGTCATCACGCTATTCTTGTCAGCATCCCCCAGACAACTCACTCCTCTCTGTTCCTGGTGTCTGAACAGAGGCCGCACTCTGCTCTGAGACACTCTCTCTAGGGTCAGGAGCAGCCCATTGTGTTGTTGTACACGGTCAGAGGTTGATGCGTCAGGGCACACACCAGTGGCCTCTAACAATCCAGGGAGTCCCACAACAGGCTCATCGGAGACCGGAAGCAAGAGCAGAGCAGAGGCTGGGCTTGTGAGCCTGAGGCAAATGTTCTTCTGTGACCTCTTTGGTGAGAAGCTCACACTTGGAAGCATGTGATTGCCGTTATCTGAAATACCTCTCGGGAACATCAGAAACCTAAGAGAGCAGCAGCAGAGTGGTATCCGGAGGCTTAGCTGTTATCTCTTTCGAGTTTGAACAGGACAAATTGCGCTCACAGATGACATAGGTAACCCATGACACCACTGACGAGGAACCAGCTGAAGAGCCACTGGCAGAGCACATCTCCTCATAGGCAGCCAGCCCCTGCCGTGACGGAGCCCATCTCAACCCTGCCCCAGCAATGCCTTTCTCTCTGTGCCCCGACCCCAGGGACAGGGTTTGCGCACAGAGTTGCAGTGTGGCTCTTTAGAACTTTTCTTATCCATCAAAACAACTACAATTTTACCTCACTTTCAAAAGCTGATCGAGATTAGCATTCAATTTAGAATTCCTGATTCCACACTGGCTTACGCCAACAAGAGTGGCTGCTGCTTGATTTTTTTTCTCTTTAAACCAATTCCAATAGGCGGTCGCACTGACCTCCAGCTTAGCACTTGCTACCGGTCACCAGGTCAACCACGAGACCCTCTAAGTTACCTCGCCAACTCCCCCACCCCTCCCAGTCCGAAGACTCCTCCTGTGGATGTAAACGTTCCAGGGGGCAGAGATCCAGGAGTCCTGCCCCACCACATTCTCACACATCACGGTGGGCATTAGCAGCCTCCCCCCTGCCTACTTTCCACACAGGCTCAAACACCTTAAAACCTTCAGCAAAGAAGAGTGACACTCTTAAAATCAGTCCCCAACCTGCGTAAGCCAAAGAAAAACAGCTCCAGAAGTTCAGGGTTTCAACCTGTGGCACTTTAATGCCTCAGTAAATTTTGAATAATCAGAAAGAAAGCTTACCTTAAGATACCTAGATACCCTTTGGGCTGGGTGACCAAAATTAGCGGTTCCTATGCTAAAAGAAAGAACTATTGAGAATTTTAACCATCAGGTGTTTATTTTGTATGTACACCTGGTGATGTATGAAGCCAAAGTTGGAAGTTAGCCTCTTTTAAGAACATGGGTCAGAGGAGTCCCAGAACTAGGCGGACATTGTTCCTGGAACACACTCGTCCTTCAGCATCTACCACACGGTGGCGCTGCTTCAATGCGGATTTCAGACCAAAGCCACAAGCGCATTTCTTCACCATCAGAGAACAATGCTTGCATCCATTAGGAGCTGGAAGGAAGAAACCCAGAGAAGCTGCTTCTTGACGGCTTCAGGTAACACACATGTGGTCAACAGTCTACATGGAGGAATTAAACGGCAGAGGCAGTAGCTCTTTGCCCAGGTTTTAGGCGGGACCTCACAGAATTCTGACATTTTTGGTCCCTGCAAAGAGCTTCCTTTCACTTACAGCCCATAGGGCAACATGTAGAGCAGAAGGGCTGAGTGTCCCTGAGTTGGCCATCTCACAGCACAACCTGAAATGTCATCGACCCATGAATCTACACTGATATAAATAACTGAATGGGGAAGAAGAAATGAATCTCCATGCGAAAATTCCCATTGTCAAGGAAGGGGAGGAGAACACCTCATCCTTCTTAATGTGGGCTGTTCAGGGCACCTTTCCTCCAGAGAGTAGGATATGGAGAGTGGCCTAAGAAGAGAGAGTAACTTTACTATGGAGAAACCTGGAAACTGCTACCTTGGCTGGGTGGCCAAAGTTAAAATAAATTATAAGTCACATTGCTGGTATTCACCACCAACACGATGTGATAAGAAGGGCACTTTACCTCTGTGGTCTTCCTCTCCAAAACCCCCTAAATCTAGTCTAATCATGAGAGAAGCATCAGACAAATCCCAACAGAGGGGCATCCTACAAAATTCCAATCAGTATGCATCAAAACTGCCCAAGTCATCAAAACCAAGGAAAGTCTGAGAAACTATTACGTCTAAGAGGAGCCTAAGCAGACATGACAAATAAATGTAATGTGGGATCCTGAATAAGATCCTGGATGTTAGTTATAAAGAAACATGAATGAAGCATAGACTTTAGTTGATAATAATGTATCAGTATTAGCTTATCAATTGTGAAAATATATAGGGCACCTGGCTCGGTCAGTTGGGCGTCAGCCTTTGGCTAGGTCATGATCCCGGAGTCCTGGGATCGAGCCCCCATCAGGCTCCTTGCTCAGTGGGGAGCCTGCTTCTCCCTCTCCCTCTACTTGTGCTCTCTCTCCCTCTGTCAAACAGATAAATAAAACCTTTTTAAAAAATTGTGACAGTATACCATTAATGTACTTTGCTAATAATTGGAGAAATTGGGTATGTATTAGATGGGAACTATGAACTATCTTTGCAACTTTTCTATACATCTAAAACTATTCTAAAATAAAAAGTTTAGGGGCACCTGGGTGGCTCAGTTGGTTAAGCGTTTGACTCCTGATTTTGGCTCAGGCCATGATGTCAGGGTCATGAAATCGAGCCCCATGTCTGGCTCCATGCTCAGCACGGATCTGCTTGAGATTCTCTCTCTCCCTCTCTCTCTAAAATAAATAACATCTTTAAAATAAAATAAAAAGTTTATGTTTAAAAAAGTCCATTCAAGGCTCATATGGTAACCAATACCTTCACATACAGGACAATGCCTTTATCTTCTGTATTCAGGAATTCAGGCTGTGTTCCTGACAGTCCCCTGATACCCACCACAGAAGAGGAGGGTTGTTACAGGCTGAATGGTGTTCCCCCAAATTTCATGGGTGAAAGGCCTAACTCCCAGGATCTCCAAATGTGACTGTATTTGGAGACCAGGCTTTTAAAGAGGTAATTAAGTTAAAATGAGGCCACTGCCATGGGCCATAATCCCATCTGAGTGGTGTCCTTACAGGAGGGAATCTGGACTCACACACACACACCAGGGACACACAGGCACAGAGGAAAGACCACACGAGGACTCAGGGAGGAGAAGGCCCTCTGTAAACCAAGGAGAGGGGCTAGAGGAAGAAGCAAAGCTGCCAGCACTCTCACCTGGGACTCAGGCCTCCCGAACCATGAGAAAATGTACTGTTGTTCTTTAAGCCACCCACTCTGTGGTTCTGTTACGGTAGCACCAGCAAACTATACAAGGGGGAGGCAAAAATCCCCGGTGTCACTGAAGGTCATGGGGGTGAAGAGCTTGATGGCTTCCATGCCGCCTGTCCCTGCTGGGAGGGATCGGACCGAATGCTGCCGCTCTGGGCAGTGATGAGGTGAAATGGGACTGCCCGGGCCTTCAGAGTCAGGCTGACAGAACTTCAAACCCTAGGGAGTCAGGAACTAGCTGTGCAGCTTTTGGGCAAATTATCCACTCTTGGGTCTCCCCATCAGCTGCAAATGGGGTTAGTACCTACACCTCAGGGTTAAATATAGAGTGTCTAGTACATGGTTAAGTACTAAATAAATACTAACTTTCCATTCTCCCCGCCTTCCTTTCCTCTAAGCTGGCAAACTATGCAATCTGACCCACTGCAAGTTTTTATAAACAGAACGTTAGTGCCACAAAGCCATGACCATTCATTTATGGACCGACTGGGGCCGATCTGTGCTATGACGAGAAGGCGGAGTAGTCACAACACAGATCCTATTGGCCCTCAAAGCCTGAAATATTACCAGCTGGCCTTTGACAGAAGAAATTTGCCAATTCTACTCTGTCATCAATTACCCCATTTCCACAAGCAAGCACCTTTTATTCCTTATTGTACTTGAACTTCCCAGCCACTGCCACAGATGCCATGTCCTGAACTCCTTCCTCCTCCCTTGAGCACTCCGGGCTCAGGCTCTGCACTTGCAACTCCCCAGTGCTCTTCATGAACAAGGCTCTGTGGAGCATGTGAGGTTCAAGATACTCAAACTCTCCACCCCGCCCAACCAACCTGTTTCTGTACCCTACACTGTAGTTCATTACACAGCACCTGCGTCTATCGGCAGGACGGAAAGAGCAGGACTTGAAAGCCCAGGACCGGGGTTGAAATTCCAACTGTCAGAGCCCTACCTAAATTACAAGAATAATGATCACCTTGGAGACACTCCCTAATAATTACATAGCAGGGAAGGGTAAAGCCACTAGGGCAACAACAATTTTTTGAATCCAGACCCACTGAGAAAACCAAGCTGGAGCCCTTGGCAAGATTCCCAACTGGTTTGCAAAGAAGGAGTGACGCGTATGCAGAGATGTGGCTCCCTCAGCTGTCTGGACTGCTGGGCAGTCTGGGGCAGTGCCCCAGGGGACAGTCCATTTACCCCCAACTGCCGAACAAATCTCTCCCCTGTGCCATGGTAGGTAGGATAAGAGATAGCAAGGGCTGGTCAGAGCCATTCTGCACCTGCCTTCCTTCCCTCATTCTCAGGTACAAACAGTTCACCACAACCTATAGATTCTTTTCCCTACAACTTTCTCAGACTTCCACCTCCCTCCATTCTCCTGTCACTGAAGAGGTTTTCATTACTAGACTTCATCTGAATCATTACAAGAGTCCCAACCAGCTGCCCCAACTCCAAGATGGCATGTATAAAAATAGTTATTGTCCTAAAACCCCGATTTATTCTGTCCTTCTACTTAAAAATAATGGTCAAAAAAACACCACTGCTAAAAGACTAAAATCACTCCTGGCTCCCGCTGAAGTTGCACGCTCTTCTCGAACACTGCCGGCTGCCCCACTATGCCTTGTGAGCTCCACCCAGGGCAGCCCAGTCACTCACATTCCTGCACGCTCTCCAGACTTCACACAACAGTCCTCCTGCCCACCCAACCCCCGTTAGCTACATAACCCCTAATTCAC
>CM052883.1:108067209-108193961 GCA_028534135.1 Potos flavus | reverse complement strand
AGATTTTGGCTCTAATTAATTACCTGGCTCTAATAAGAACTCTAGAACTGAGGGGAAAAAAAATGTTGTAAATTATTTTGTAAAAGTAAACTACTTTTAATAAAGAAAATCTCTATTGAATTTTTGCTAAAGATCTCAAAGTCCACAATCGTCTTTTGATTAACAAAATAGGAGATTCCTAACCTCTAAGCCTCACTTCAAGACCTTTAATTCCCCTATCAAATATTAACTAGACCCTAGGATGTATACAACAGGCACATATTTTGAGTACTGAAGATGTTCACATCCAGAGTCCTTGTGAAATATTGAAATGCCCAAGACACACGTGTGTGTAATACTGCCTATGTTCTCAGATGCCACTTTCCGGCAGTGTTACAATGGAGTTGTGACCTGGGCTCAACCACGTCCCCTGCATTCAACTACATGTGCGCCACAAGGTGGGGGAAAGGTTCTAGAGGATGAGATCCACGCATCTACTGTTCCCTTAGCCCCTCCCGGCCCCTACAGGCCCTCATACTATGGGATTCTGTGTATAAGGTACATGTTGCTGGTACAACACAGACCTAAGTACAAGCTACCTACTTCATCGGGCACATCCGAATAAACAACCCTCTGTGTCAACGTCAGAAGAGGAATGACTGTGACATCCAGAGACAGCATGTCTGCACATGACATTTATGAGCAGTTTAAGGGATGTCCAGGAGTAACCTGACACAGAGGTTTCTGCCTTCAGTGCCAACTTTATCACTTACCGACATAAGGAGCAACTTTGTAACGTGCTTCAGACAAGTAAGTGTCCATTCAGCTTCCATCGAAGTTCTGCTCTCCTTGCCCGGTGAGCAAGTGAGGGCCATGTGGGAGCACTTACGCTCCATCAGCTTCAACTGTCACTCACTCTGGTTTCCATACAGAGCTCACAGGAGCGTCACAGATCACTGCGGCGGGGCTGCACCACCGCACGTCCCACCTTTGCTTTGCCCAAATGTCTCTTTTCCGCTTAGAAGTGCTTTCTTAAACCTTTGCACTTGCATCTCAGCTCACAGAGCTGGCTTCCTCTACAGGGCAGTTGTAGAGGAATCTAATTGCTTCGTACAAATCTTGTGCAAGCCAAGAGAGGAATAATAATACAAGTAGTTTGTGGCCAAGCTGGAATCAGAACCCAGACAGTGGGTCAGTCAGTGCCCTATACTGCTTTCATGTCCTGTTCACAGAGAATAAAGCCTGCTGCCCATCAGGAAGACATATGCTTGCCAGGAAACACATATTCGAGGACGAAATCCATCAGGGGCAGAGGGCAGGGGTATCTAGCTGAGGATGGAGAATTGAGATGGCTGATACTATGGGAATCCATTCTCAGCCACCAAGTCAGATGAAGGAAAATGAAAATGGGCTCCAAGGCAGATGACTACACTCAAACAACAACCCTCACAGAAGAGCCTGTGTATTAGCCCCTACGATTTACAGTCTGCAACTCATTTAAATCTCAGTTACCCTATAAAGAGAAGTGCCATCATTACCCCCATCTCCCAAATAAGGAAACATCTATAACCTACCCAAGCACACCAAGTAAGAGGTGAATCCAGTTCCAAACTGCCCGGAACTAGGGTGGATGGAGACTTCCGTACCTATCAGTACCATAAATATTTTAGTTCGCTAAAACCAGAGTCTCCTAGGTTTCTGACTGATGGCGGGTACTACATTAGGCTTTTCAAAAAGTGAGCTCAATCTGAATAGGCCTATAGCTGTTAAAGAAATTGAATCAACAAATAACCTCCCAAAATAGAAAGCACCAAGCCCAGATGGGTTCACTGGTGAACTCTACTAAACATTCAAGGAAGAAATTATATTAGCTCTCTACAATCTCTTTCAGAGGACAGAAGTAAAAGGAATACTTCCTAACTTACTGTAACAGATTCTATGAAGCCAGCATCCCTCTAATACCAAAACCAGAGACAGTACAAGAAAGCTACAGACCAATGGCTCTCATAAATATGGATGAAAAATCCTCAACAAAATATTAGCAAATCAAATCCAAGAATGCATAAAAAGAATTATAGGGGCACTTGGGTGGCACAGTCCATTGAGTGTCTGACTCTTGGTTTCAACTCAAGTTGTGGTCTTGGAGTCATGGGATCAGGCTCTGTGCTCAACACAGGGTCTGCTTCAGGTTCTCGCTCCCTTTCCCTGTGCCCCTCCTGCTTGTGTGCACATGTGCTTTCTAAAATAAATAAATCTTATGGGGCGCCTGGGTGGCTCAGTGGGTTAAAGCCTCTGCCTTCGGCTCAGGTCATGATCTCAGGGTCCTGGGATCGAGCCCCACATCGGACTCTCTGCTCAGCAGGGAGCCTGCTTCCCCCTTTCTCTGCCTACTCGTGATCTCTCTCTCTGTCAAATAATAAAATCTTTTTAAAAATAAATAAATAAAATAAAATAAAATAAATAAATCTTAAAAAAACAAGAATTCTATATCACAGTCAAATGGGATTGATTCTAGATATGCAAAGCTGGTTCAACATCAGAAAATTAATGTAATCCATCACATTAATAAGATAAAGAAGCAAAATCACATGATCATATCAATAAATGCAGAAAATACATGGCAAAATCCACCAATTCATGATAGAAACTCAGTCAACTAGGAATAGAAGGAAAATCCCTCAACTTGATAAAGAATATCTACAAAAACTATAATATCATACCTGATGGTGGAAACAAGAAGTTTTCCCACTAAGATCAGGAACAAAGCAAGGATATTCCCTCTCACTACTCCTTTTCAACATTGCCCTGGAAGTCCTAGTTAATATAGTAAGACAAGACAAGAAAAGGCAAATAGATCGGCAAGAAGAAATAAAGCCGACTTTTTCCACAGATGACATGATCATCTATGTAGAAAATCTGAAATAGTGGACCAAAAAATTCCTGGAACAGGGATTATAACAAGCTTGTAGGATACAGAATTAATACACAAAAGCCAGTTGACTTCCTATATACCAGTAATGAACAAGGGGAATTTCAAATTAAAAACAATACCATTTCCACTTGCACTTCAAAGAGTGAAATCCTTCAATATAAACAAAATATGTAAAAGATCCACATGAAGAAAACTAAAAAATGCTTGAAAGAAATCAAAGAACTAACCAAATGGAGAGACATTCCATATTCATGGAAGGGAAGACTCTATATTGTCGCGATGCCAATTTTTCCAACTTGATATATAGGTTCAATGTAATCTAAATCATATCTCAGCAACTTATTTTGTAGATATTAGCCAACTGATTCTAAAGTTTATATGGAAAGGCAAAAGACCCAAAATAGCCAATATGACTTTGAAGAAAGATGGATATTCACATGCAAGAAATTAAATCCAGACACCGACTTTACACCCCTTCACAAAAATTAATCCAAAATGGATCACAGACCTAAATGTAAAAGGCTAGAAGATAACACAAAAGAAATCCTAATGACCTTGGCTATGTCAATGACTGTTTAGATACAACCCCAATTCATAAAAGAAATAACTGATGAGCTGAAATTCATTAAAACTAAAAACAACCCCTCTGTGAAAGACAATGGCAAGAGAATGAGAAGACAAAAACTAGGAGAAAACTCCCACAAACTGGGAGAAAATATTTGCAAAAGATATATCTGATAGAAGGCTATAATCCAAAATATACAAAGAACTCTTAACAAGAAAACAAACAACCTAATCTTTAAAATGTTCAAAACCTTAACAGCTCTGGGGCACCTGGGTGGCTCAGTGGGTTAAGCCACTGCCTTCGGCTCAGGTCATGATCTCAGAGTCCTGGGATCGAGCCCCACATCGGGCTCTCTGCTCAGCGGGGAGCCTGCTTCCTCCTCTCTCTCTGCCTGCCTCTCTGCCTACTTGTGATCTCTCTCTGTCAAATAAATAAATAAATCTTTAAAAAAAAAAACAAAAAAAACCCTTAACAGCTCACCAAAAAAAGATACACAGGTGGAAAATATGCTATGAAAAGATACTCTGTAACATATGTCATCAGGGAACTGCAAATTAAAACAATAAGAGACCACCATACACCTATTAGGATGGCCAAAATCCAAAAAAACTGACAACACCAAATGCAAGTGAGAATGCAGAATGACAGGAACTCTTATTCATTGCTTATGGGAATGCAGAAATGGTACCGCCACTTTGAAAGGAAGTTGTCAATTTTTTTACAAAAATAAACATACTCTTAACCATATGAGCCAGCAATCACGCTTCTTGGTATTCACCCAAAGGTATTAAAAACTTATGTCCACACAAAAACTGGCACACAGCTGTTTACAGAAGATCTATTCATAACTGCCAAACCTGAAAACAGCCAAGATGTCCTCCAGGGGGTGAAGGGATAAGCAAACTGTGGTGCATTCAGACAATGGAATATTATTCAGCACTGAAAATAAGTTATTAAGTCATGAAAAAGACATGGAGAAACTTTAAATGCATAATTATTAAGTGAAAAGGCTACATACTATATGATTGCAACTATATGACCTACCAACAAAGGCAAAACCATGGAGATTGTAATTACAAAGGTGAGTAGTTGGCAGGAATTGAAGGTGGGGTGCATGAGATGGATGGAATGGAACACAGAGGATTTTTAGGGCAATGAAAATACTCTGTAGGATACCATAATGATGGATACATAACATTACATGTTTGTCCAAACTCAGAATGTCTAACACGAAGAATGTAAACTTTGGACTTTTGGTGATGATGGCATGCTAATGTAGGTTCACTGGTTGTGACAAATGTCCCACTGTTATGGGGGATGTCGATAATGTAAAAGGCTAGAAGATAACACAAAAGAAATCCTAATGACCTTGGCTATGTCAATGACTGTTTAGATACAACCCCAATTCATGAAAGAAATAACTGATGAGCTGAAATTCATTAAAACTAAAGACAGGGAAGGGTGTGCGTGTGTGGGGGCAGGGGTGTATGAGACACCTCCAAACGTTTCATTTAATTTTGCTGTGAACTGCTCTTTAAAAAATTCTATTAAAAAAATAGTGAGCTCATCAACTGCCACTAGGGACCTTTGACCACTAAAGGAGGACCTGGTTGGTGATAGAAGTGACAAGAAAGTCACACCTCCCTAGAAGAGTTTCTTAAATTTTATTTCTCAGAACGCTTGTGCAAACGAAGGGTTCCATGTGTAACTATTTGCTAGCTACTCGCCACAAGCCACCAGAGGCAAAGCTTACTGGTCTAATACTCCAGGCCTGGATAACGAAGATTTTCCCTGTGGTCCCAGTTTTCCCTTTTGTAAGGCACTCCAGCTCTGAGCTCTCCTCTGGAGATCCCCATTCTGTGTTCCCTTCAGCTTCCCAAAGCCAGGCTCTGCACGCCCTTGCCCCTCCGCCTGGAACACAGCCAGCCATTCCTGCCAGCACACACACAGCCTTGTTTCGCGACCAGCTTGAGGATTCAAGATGGAGCATCAAGCTTTCCCTCCCTATTTCTACTTTAACGTTCACCAGTGTTAGCTACAGGTACCATAGCTTCCATGGGCTTCTGCTACTCCTCTGAGAATCAGAAATGATCAAAAAGAAGAGATTCCCACCACTGCTCTCCCTGCCCCCATCTGTTTTCTTTCGGTAAAAAGACTTATTTCTGAGCGTGGCACTGGGTTTGCTCCCGCCGCCATCTGACACCACCACAGGGTGCAGCTGACGCGGCTATAAAGTGTGACTGGATAAAGCCTCCAGTCATCATTAACTGCCGGCGGTGGGAAACATGCAGCAAAAATGCCAAGAGGCTGAGAACACAGGAGAGTAACAGGAGCACAGAAAAGGAGGGCTGAGGTGTGCTTGGGTGGCTCAGTCAGTCAAGCATCTGCCTTCGGCTCAAGTCATGATCCCGGGGTCCTGGGATCAAGTCCCACATGGGGTTTCCTGCTCAGCGGGGAGCCTGCTTCTCCTTCTCCCTCTGCCCCCACCCCCTGCTTGTGTGCTCACGCACGCTCTCTCTCTCTCTCATTCACTCTCAGATCAATAAAATCTTAAAAAAAAAACGAAAGAAAGAAAGAAAAGTAGGGTTGAGAAGGCCCCTGACAAACCCAGCTTAAAATATACTCCCCTTTGTTCACTGCCTAATGATAGCAAAGCCCTGACAGAGACAGGACCTTAATTAAAAAATCAATTCTCTCTAGATATGGGAGAAGCTATGTTTCTAGCTTTATAAATGTAAGGTACCATTACACTGAAATTGCTTATGTGCCCATTAGTATTTTCAACCAATCACATGGGGCTGATGACTGCCAATTACTAAACTCCTATCCATTTTAACAGAGTAACTGAAAGAAGTGATTAGATTCTATTTCCAAGGCTTCCATGGGGGAAACAAAGACAAGAACCAAAGACAAGGAGCTCTGGGAATGTCAGGGCAGAGACGTGCAATGAACGTCTCTGCAGAGGGAGGAGGAAGCACAGTGCCACAAGTGTTTGGAGCAAGAAGTTACTGCTCATACAGGGAAAAGGAGAGACACAAAGGAAGGCTGGCTGGAGCAAAAGATGTACGCCACACATGAGGTCAGGTCTGACAGAAGAAGTTCGGACCTCAAGAACTGGGAGGGGAATAAAGTGAAGGGGGAAGTGGAACACTGGGCTGGTTTAGAACATAGCAGTGACTTGGTCAAAGGCCATTCAATGGGGAAAAAACTTTTTTTTTTTCAGTAAATAGCACCAGTTCAATTGGATAACCACATGTAAAAGAATGAAGTTGGCCCCTACCTCAAAACATGTATGAAAAATTAACATAGGCATAAGTGTTTGTGACTTTAGATTAAGCAATAGTATCTTAGAGCATCAAAAGGACAGTGACAAAATAAACTGGACTACATCAAAGTTAAAAACTTGTGCTTCAAACAATAGTATCAAGAAAGTAAAAAAAGAATCCACAGAATGGAAGGAAATTTGTATACTGCATAACTTGTAATTAGAATATTAAAAGCACTACTACAGCTTAATAATAAAACTACAAGGAGATGCCAGTTCACATGCAGTAGGGCAGTTGTAATTAAAAAAAAAAAAAAAAAGACGTACAACAACAATTGTTGAGAAGAATGTGGAGAAACTAGAAATTCGCACTCTGCTGGTGGGAATCTGAACTGTTGCAGTAACATTGGAAAATATTTTGGCAGTGCTCCAAAATGTCAAATATACAGTTATCATATGATCCAGCAATTCTATTCCCAGGTATATACCCAAGAAATGAAAAGATACATACACACAAAAATGCACACGCAAATGTTCACAACGGTATTATTTATAAAAACCAAAAAGTAGAAATCCAAATGCCCATATACTGAAGAACGGATTTTAAAATGTGGAATATACATTCAATAAAATATTAGGTAATGGAATGGAATGAAGTACTGATACTACACACAATGTGGATGAACCTAGAAAACACTATTACATGAAAGAAGTCAGTCACAAGAGCCCACATGTTACAGGACTCAATTTATATGAAATGCCTGGAATAGGCAATTCAGAGATACAAAGTAGATTACTATTTGCTTAGGGCTGCGGGATGGTGGATTAGGGAGAGGGGGAGGGAAGTAGGGAGGAATGTGGAGTAATTGCTAATGTGAATGGGTTTTTTTAAGGGAGATAAAAAGGTTCTAAAATTAGATTGTGGCAATGGTTGCACAACTCTGTGAAAATGCTAAAAACGCTGAACTGTAAACTTTAAATGGGTGAATTATATGGTATGTGATACATCACAATAAAGCTGTTTTTAAAAAATGCAATGGGATAAATCACAACGGAAAAGTACGTAAATTTGAACGAGGGGACAAAAAACTTTTGTAGGTCATAAAACACATAAACCTAATTAAATGGAAAACGATGATCTGGGAAAATATTTTTGTGACATACATGACTGATAGCCTTAAAACAAACGACAGGAAAGCTGTGATGATTCGGTAAGAAATACATATTGCCCAAGTATAACATTAGACAAATACCACAAAAAATTCCACAAAGAAAAAAGTACAAGTGATCAGTAAGTATATCACAATCCATCCTCAACATTAGTATCCACCCAGTAATCCCACTTGCACAGTCTATCCAATGAAAATATTAGAGATGCCCTTAAATATTGACATACAAGAATTCTTCCACTTTATGTTCTTTATTTGGTGGAAAACTGGGAACCTCTTACATGTCCTGTGCTCAGGCAAATGGGCAAATTCATCACTTCTGTACTACAAAACAGGGCAGGAAAGACATTGAACCGAGTGTCCAAAGAGATGCTCTTTCTGGGGTATGAGGAAACCAAGATTTACTGTACCTTTATTTAGTACATTTTTATAATGTCTTTTATATTTTTATATATTTATATATATTTTTATATTTATCTCAAATATTATTTCTAAAATTTAAAAAATAAAGATAACATCAGTGCATTTACCTTCATTAAAAAAGAATATGTGATTATCTCCTATAATTCCAATTCCTTACCAATGGTTCTCAAACTTTGCTACATATTAGGATCACCTGGGAAGCTTTTTTTTTTTTTTTTTTTTCCCCTTAAAAATCCCAACGCCCAGGCCATACCTCATATGCATTAAATCAGAATCTCTGAAGGCAGAACTCAGGCAACAGTCTTCTTTAAAACTCTGGGGGCGAGTCAGAGGCACGGACAAAGTGTATATGGGTGAACCAGGATCGCGGGTGCGGAAATAAAGGACACTCAGAAAGGTCCTCAGGTTCACAGTGGAGCAAAGGCATGCACACGGGTTCAATGTGTAAACACAGAACAACAGAGAGTGTGTGTCCGGGTCACGGCTGGGCGTGGCAGTGAGGCACAGGCAGTCGCCTACTCCTTGGAGGAGGCTATCGGATAACAAGTCTCTGGCAGGAAACAAAGAATGTTTTCCTATTCACCGCAGCAGGAGGAACTGTCTGCCGAAAATCAGAGCCCTAATCGTGGCCCTGACCACTTAGGTGAAAGCAGGACCTAACACTAGACCAGTGCTACAGGCAGGCTTGGGCTGGGGCTGTGCATTTCCTGGGTTATTCCCTCCCCTCCCCCCTCAAAAAAAGCCTCACAGGTGCCTTTGGGCACATGAAGCCCGTGGCCTCCTGGGGCGCATGCAACCAGAACACAAAGCCCCGTCATTTACAGCTCATGTGTCAACAACGAACAGGCAGAACAATGCAGACTGGCATCAGAGAACACGCTGGGGACAGAGCGGGGGACCTGGGTTTAGGCCAAAGCTCTACCAGTAACTTCCACACCGGGGCAAGTTCCATGCCTTCTGTATCTGCAAAGAGGCCTGGCATGAATGGCCTGACCTAGTCCGGAGGCCTCGCCAACTTGAAAATGTCTATGATCCTGGGGCACCTGGCTGGCTCAGCGGGTAGAGCATGCGACTCTTGATCTCGGGGCTGTGAGTTCGAGCCCCACGTTGGGTGCAGAGATTACTTAAAAACAAAATCTTAAAAAAAAAATAGAAAATTCCTATGATCTTCCCCACATAACAGAGAGTGTGGTTGTAGCTAAAACTGGAAGCCAGAGGAGTGTTTTTTCTGACCGTGAACTTGATCTGACTCAGCTGCAATCATTCCCCTGACACAGTATCATGGAAGGAAAGAAAATGGGAATTGTCTGAGCAGTGCAGACAGAAGGGAAGTTCAAAAAGAGGAAGGTGACAGGAGGACTCCTCTCAGCCCCTTCTATCTAATTCGGACAAAGCACCACACCAGCACTATCCATCTGAGATTGTTCCCAGAAGACTGTTAACTTCAAAAAGAAGCCTCTCAAAAGAATGCGGGAGGACTGTGTGAAATCAATACAGCTCTTCTGGAAAGTGACTGGGCAGTATGCATCAAGAATCTTTAAAAATGCAGTCCATTTAGTTCAGTAATTCCACTTCTGGGAACTTGCCACTCTTACAATATCAGATGTGCACAAAAATTACTGGACGAATACATTCACGTCAGGAACTGGAGACTGGTTGCACAATAATGTGAATGTATTTTACACGACTGGACTATACATTTAAAAATAGTTAAGATGGCAAATTCTGTTACTTGTATTTTACCACAATTAAAAATTTTGAATCCATCGGCATTGAACAGCAAAAACAAAGCAAAATATCTTGGCTCATGCTACAATTTTTAAAAACTTGAAAAATAACAAATATCCAATGACTGGAAATTAGTTAAAAATCAACCATGGAATACTGAAACAAAAGACATTAAATCTCAAGTTCTTCAAGTAAACTGAAAATCGTTCATGATATTCTACTAAGTGAAAAAAGGCCGTGTATGTGTGGTTTCAAGTCTCGATGAGGTATTTTTTTTTTAAGATTTTATTTATTTGACAGAGAGAGACACGGCGAGAGAGGGAACTCAAGCAGGGGGAGAGGGAGAAGCAGGCTTCCTGCTGAGCAGGGAGCCCGATGCGGAGCTTGATCCCAGGACCCTGGGATCATGACCTGAGCGGAAAGCAAATGCTTAGCGACTGAGCCACCCAGGCGCCCCCTCGATAAAGTAGATTAAAAAAATCTTTTTAAATAAAAAACGGTAATTTTCTACAAGAAACACTTGCAGAGTGAGAGAGGGAGGGCCTGAACAGGCAATTAACTCATGGTCCAAGAATCAAAGGGCAGAATGACTTCCACTTCACAGCCTGTCAACTTGGAGGTTCCTCCCTTAAAGAAACAGCCAGCCAGAGGGGTTTACCAAACGGCTACAGCAGGAAATGGAACTGGAATGGAGCGGCAGAGGTGTACCTAGCCGGCACCAACCAGTCTCTCCACAGGAGCAAGGATGAAAAAAGCAGTATCCCCCACTTTCCACCCTCAACTGCTGTACCCCATCACAGTATTTTAAAAGCGTGTTTCCCGTTCATGCCCTACCTTTGGAGTGTTGCATAATGGGCCCGAAGTGATCTGGGAAATATAATCCAAATATAAAGTAACTAATGATATTACTAATAAATAAACCACAGGAAATGGGCTTTGCTCTTCTCTGGAAGACAAAAGGATACATTACAAATATTAATGAATTCTTAATCCAAAAAAGCTTGCAACCACCATAGGACTATAATACTGGCCCTTGTTTTCTTTACCAGCAAATGTAGTTTCCACTCCTGGGGGGGGGGGGGATTGGAGCAATACTCAAAAACTGCATCTTTAGACTAACAAGTGAAAAAAATATAACTATATGGAACAAGATAGTAGGAGAGCAAATAATATTAACCAGCAATATGAGTGGAATATAAGAAACTCAACCATGAAAAATGCAGGGTCACATTATTGCAAAGTTAATGAAATTGTCTCTGGCCCAGAGTTCCCATGGCCCAAGAGCTAATCACCTATTGTATTAAAATACAAGCTTTCGTTAGAACAGGCTACTTGGAGTGCCTATTACAGGGGTTTATAGTATTTGACCTTTGCTGGAAGTTTTAGTCCCTGACAATTTCTTGATTAGCATCAATTAGTTAAGAGTTTCTATCCAAACAAGTAAAACAGGTTTAGATTTTCTTTCTTTTTTTTTTTTAATGCACTTTCTTAAACAATAGAGAGAGAAAGGAGTCTTATCATACAAATGGGAACAGAAGTCACCACGGTAATTCAGAGCGGGTTCTGAATGATGACAAGATCCTGAAGCCCAGCCTGCCTGGTGTAAGGGGAGCGCAGCAGGAGGCCTCAGTACCTATGAGCACAGCGTGCACACCGTATTTACCGTATCATTAGCAACAACAGTGTGAGCTTTTTAAATAGATGGCTATTTTTAAATCCAATGCACGTTCACAACCATATGCCAACTCATTTTACAGGCAGGTAGAATACTAGGTCTCTGGATACTTTTTTCTAACAATACGGCTTAAACAGAAACCTGTGAGTGTTAGACACCGGGGGGAAAAACATTGTTTATTGTCTGATGTACTCTGAGTCACTGCCATTTTTAAGCAAGCATATCTGCCCTTAGCTTCCCTTTTGAATTAAAACTGCCAAGATAATGAAGCCAAATTACCACTGTGAGACACGAATTTGCTGCACAAATTTGGGCGAAGCCCAAACATGGCGCCTTTAGAGAAGAATCTGCTTAGTGTATTTAATTTGGACCCAAAGCATCTAATATGGAGAATATTCTCTTCGATCCATTTAAAGGTCGAATGTCACACAACTACTCCCTTCTGTCCATAAAGCCTTCTTGCTTTGCAAAGAATTTAGCAGAAATAAATTTTATTCCAATGGAGAAAAACAAACTATACGATACTTTCTCAAAACTAAAAATACCAAATTTGGTCAGGTCAGGCCTCCTCAGGGATTTCTAGCCCGTGAGAGCCTGTGACCTCCGAAACCCTTCTGGAAAGCCGCATTTTCCCTGGTCGCCGTGCCATTCACTGCTACCTAGCAGCCCACTAACACCCCACAAAATAAACACACTGGAGCTATGAGGGGATGGGTGTGTTAACCTTACCGTCCTCATTTTGCAATACATACGTGCATATAAAATCACTACATGGTACACCTTAAACTTACATGTAATAGTCAGGTGTATCTTCACAGAGCTGGAAAAATCAAGTTAAAGATTAAAAAGAAGATTCAAGTCCCACTAAAACAAACTTCTGTTAATAATAAAGCTCTCTCTGAAATACATATTCCCTAGGCTCTTAGGTAGTCTCACCAGACCTAAGGCCCAAACAGCATCAATTTATTTGCAGCAGCACAGACTATAGGAGGGCAAATTCTACCAAAGGTCATCTCTCTGCACTTTGCACTTGCATTACCCTCAACCAAGGTGCCTTAAGAATCCAGATAGAGGGACACCTGGGTGGCTCAGTCACTTAAGCATCTGTCTGCCTTCAGCTCAGATCATGATCTCAGGGTCCTGTGATCAAGCGCCTTGTCAGGCTTACTGAGCCAGCTTCTCCCCTGCCCCCGGCTCATATTCTCTCACACACTCTCTCTCTCTCAAATAAATAAAATCTAGATAGGTTCAGAATTCTAGTATCGGTTTTATATAGATGAAGTATACTCTAAGAAGCCATCATGCCTATCCATGCCCATCAGACACAGGCGACACATAAACACACTGGTTCAAGGGAAAAAGGACAAATGACGGGTGATAAAGGAAAAAGTAAAATGTGGTACACAGTTTGTAGGAAGAAGATAACTCCAATGGGGTAACCACCAAGAAAGGCAGTGTGGGAACCATGATTTGAAAGAAGGGAAGAAATCTGACAAAGAAATATAGTGGTAGGGAACAGCAAAGAGAAAGAAGGACATTCCAGGAATTTCCCCAAATACTGATAAACAGGTCAAATTCCTTGGCACAGGAAATTGCTTCATACCAAAAAGGTTTCCAAGTTCCAGCTAATGACTGGATTGTAAACAATGCTGTCCAAAATAAGAAAGCTCTAGAACAATAAAGCATTTTGGACACTCACCAATTCACAGCACCATCTCTAACATTCAGAGCCTCAAGGTTTGCCTTCTTAATTTTTTCACCACACAAACTGCAAATATCCTCTAGATGATTCAGAAATCATGCCTATCACATCTCAAGTAATACAAATATTTAGGAAACCAGAAAAACAGATACCAATTTTATAGCCCCAGGACATATTTTAGACCAATTCCAAACTCATTTATCTGTAAATGAGAAGAATCCTTACACTGGCGTATGATCAATAAAGGCCCCAAACTATACTGCCCTCAGTAAACAAATGCTCAGCAAACCTTAAAAGATCAAAGCACTCTCATGATTGTGAGTTTTGGAAAGGCTTTCCTCACATCTGAATCATAACCTCTCAAAGTTAAGTAATGTTTGTGTTTTCACTGGTAATGTTAAGTGCAAAAATTTGGTCATGATGAGGGAAGCCAAAATACTTTAAACAAGGAATCTGTAAGACCCTGCTCCCACCCCTTTACAAATCTGAATTTTTAAAAAATTTATAGTTGTTCAAATGCTGGGTGATGTAATCAAAGAAAGGATATCAGTTTATAATATTAGGCAGTAATAAATGGACTATTGTCAGATTACCCTTGCCAAAATCCAGAACTTTTAAATGTACCACAGTGAGTTTAGATTATAGCATTCCTGAATTCATGACCAAGAAAACAAGACCAATGATTAACATCAATATTGATAACAAGATCTTGAATATTTATAAAATTCTAGCTTGAGCAATCAAAATAGTTTGTATACAGGCTGAACTAAAGAAATGAGTGTATTCAAATCATAACTTTCTTTTTTAAGATTTTCTTCTTCCAGAAATTACTATAACAAAGAAAACAACTTCCCAGAAAATTCCTTATAAGCACGTTTTGCTTCATTTCAATAAATGCATTACATATATAACCAAGCTAGTTTGGTGCTGTTTGGTTGTTCAGTTACCTGGGGATTTTTTATTTGATCTGGATTGCACCGAGTGAGACTGTCGAGGCAGCAGAGGCGATGAAGGCAGAGACATGGAGACACCTTTGGCCAAGCTCACCCGGTAGGTGTCCTCTGCTACAGGGAGGCTGCTCACAGAAAAGTCGCCACCATGGCCAGGGGGCAGGACTTGGGGGGAAGTCTCTGGGCCAAAGTCACCGCCTGGAGTGAAGAGAGAAAAACTTGAACTTAGATCATCCATTATAGGTAGATGAATTCCTAAGAACTACAACCTCAGGATGTATTTCCCATATGTCTTTTGTGTATGTTGTTTTTTAATAGCTTTTTTTTTCTGCTACCACTCTTATGACTTTTTATCGTGTGAAAGAAAATTCAAGTTTCACCACTCAAGTATCAATGAACTCCATACCTCATACCTTTTTCTGTATCCTATCAACTGGCCCAGTTTCACTCTTAACAAGAGGTCCAGAAAGCCACCAATCTGAGATTAGTTTTTTTTTAAGATTTTATTTATTTATTTGAGAGAGAAAGACAGAGATAGCAAGAGAGAGCAAGAGCAGGGAGGAGAAGGAGAAGCAGACTCCCTGCTGAGCAGGGAGCCCAATGAGGGGCTTGATCCCAGGACTGTAGGATCATGACCTGAGCCAAAGGCAGACGTTTATCCAACTGAGCCACCCAGGCACTCCCGAGATTGTTTTTTGTTTTTTTTTTTTTAAAGATTTATTTATTTGAGAGAGAACATGAGCGGGGAGGAGGGGCAGATCTCATGCAGACTTTCTGCCTGCTGAGCACAGAGCCTGATGCTGGGCTCGATCCCAGGACTGAGATTATGATCTGAGCTGAAATCAAGAGTTGGACACTTAACCGACTGAGCCACCCATGCACCCCCTGAGATTAGATTAAGACCAAGTATGAATGATCCAGAAGAAGCTATGATTTCAGCTCAAGTAAGGGAGGGGGGTCTTACATAGGTATCATAGAATAGATTCAAACACCCAGATGCTTTCCAGAACTCCCTGGCTTTCCACCACTTCTCTCCAATAGAGAATCCAAGGGAGAGTCTTCCAACTTCAACATTTCTCCCCAGCACCACACATCTCTTCTCTCATCAGATCCACGCCACACTCCCCACAGCACAGCAACCACCCTCCTACAACTCGACCAGCCCAACTCTTAGTCATGGGACTGGAAACAGGACTCACTGATGAAGCTGGTTCTCCCCCGTATTCATCTCCTAAATGAACTTAAGGACAAACAAGCTTACTATTACGAAATTAGATCCTCTAGGGTAAGCAGATCCAATGACAAAATACAGAGGATACAATTACAGTATAGAGAGGACAAAAGGAAGAGAGTATGTTGGCTAAGATCAGCATCTCTGGAAAAGATACAGCTGGTCCTCAAGCATTCAGATAATAAGCTCTCCTCTATTGCTCCTCCTCTATCCCTTCCTCCCCTCCTGAGTGTACTAAGAAGCAACTGAGGCTGGGTGAGGAGGGAAGGGAAACCATTACCCTGATGATTAAAACATCTACAAGCTCTAATTTTAGATACAGCAGAGCTGGAAAAAATATAGGAAGTTTTTTATAAGCAAACCAGTCTCTCTCATAACTACTACCCAACTGGTCCTTACCAGGCCTTCCTGACTCTGAAAAATCAAGGCCTGGATTTGAATCAGAAGCTCAATTTTTGTCGATCTTTGTATGCAAGACTCAAAAGAGACGTGACCCAAACTCTCAAGTTCGAATTGCATCGCTGTGCTTATTCATGACTTTAGGAGACATGGTGAAATAGGTAGTCACCCCCTGCAGAGACCGGGGGTGAGAGTGGGGGTTAAACCAGGCAGACAGGCTCGTGCCTGACTTTCAAAGGCAACTTAGAACCAGCAGAGCTGTGAATGGAAAAGCCATGGGTCCCACAATAGGTAAGCTGGCAACCTCAGAAAGGTCATTTGAGTCTCCCCTGGGCCAGCTATGCTTGAAGGGGTTCTAACAGACTTGGGAAATTAAAGATTTATCACTGAATGTCTAAGCGACTGGTACTTGAAGAAAAAAAAACAGAATTACCAGGAAGCCCTCACTAGAATTTTCAAAAACAAGAACAACCACACAAACATTCTGTCCCTGGGGGAAGGAAGCCGGAATTAGTGGAAAGTCTTACCTCCTAAATCTATGTGAACAGCAACAGTCACCCACTCTGGTCCTCCTATTTCCCTCACTCGCCCTGCTTCCTGATCTACATTGTAAGAAGCCACCACCAATTGCCAGGACCCGGGAGCTACTCTCACCCCTGGAGATAAGCCAGAAATCTTTCTGAAACCACCTCCTTGAGGTCTTGAGCCAGGACCTGAGGTTTCCCAGCTACCTCTCCGTTGATCTCTGTCCATGGAAGGGAACTTAAGGCACAGCTGGGGGTATAGTGTAATGCCACCGAACACTGGGGCCGAGTAACCCGCACACTTAGGAGATTTGAGAAAGTAGAGGGAAGGAGAGCTGTTTTCTCTGGTCCAGTTTCTGAAGCACGTGACCAGTTGCCACCACCACACTGGTCTCATCCGGGGAATGCAAGCAGGGGCTATGCCTCCAAGAATGGTGCCTGGTCGCCTGATTTCCTGGAGATCTGGCAAGGAACACTAGGAGATGGAGAAGAACTTGGAAAGCACGGAGGCCACAGCCCCAAGAGGTACGCACAGAGGATGTGGGGGGAACCTCGAAGAGGTTGTCCATGTGGTTTGCCCTGTGGCTGCCCTCCTGCCATCTAAATCACAGACCTGCTAGTCCAACAGCTAGATTGGCCTGAGACAGCAGGTGCTGTGACAAGGTACCGTCTTCCCTACTCACACACAAGTATTTCTAACCTGTACCAAAAAAACCCAAACAAACAAAACAACAACAACAACAACAAAAACAACCCAGGACACCTAGGTGGCTCAGTTGGTTAAGCATCTGCCTTTGGCTCAGGTCCTGATCTTGCGGTCCTGGGACTGAGTCCCACACTGGGCTCCCTGCTCCGCGGGCAGCCTGCTTCTCCCTCTGCCTGTGTGCTCTCTTGCGTGCTCTCTCTCGCTGACAAATCTTAAAAAGAAAAAAAAGCAAACCCCCAAACCAGACTTCAAGCCCCTTAATTTGGATGGGGACACAACAAAATTAGGGAGAAATGCATCTATTATGACAACACCAGAAATAAATAGTAAAGCTCATTACTGAAAAAAGGTTTATTTTCTTCAATACTTAGTATTCTCCAATGTGATACAAGCAAAAAACTGAGGAGTGAAGGGTAAAAGAAAATTAGAGAGTTATCTAATTATAAATTCTGCCCGTAAACTTTGTTTATATCAAGCAAAGCAAATATTTTCATTAACTGCAAGTATGGTGAGGATGAGTTTCCAAAGCAGGCCGTAACCATGAGGACCTCCAGCCTCCGGAACAGCTGCACTCTGACACTGTGATTTTATGTGGTCTGCAATAAAACGACACTTGGAGTTGGGGCTCGGCAAGTTTACTTTGACATCTCACCATAATACCAGTCCCAAACATGCTGTCCTGTTGGTTTGTTTTTCAGACACAGTGGAAGACCCTGAACTTCCAGCTCCCTTTTATTAGAAAGGCACAAAGCAGGGGGAGAAGTTTTACCTATGAACAGGCAGCATGAAACAAGTGGGGTGATCCGGCAGCCTAGAAGCCGGAGGCAGCGTTCTGGAGCCTGGTGCTTTAACTCCTAATAAGCAAAGGCGTTCAGGTCAACGTAAATCCAAGAGCATCACAAGGACGCAGACGATGCCAGGGGTAGAAAGTGAAGATCTCTTAGGGGCATCCACGAGAATTATCCAACATTGGTTGTGGGCAACACGACACCAGAAATTCTCTGGCTGATTTAACATTCATCAGCAGATCCTTCAGGAGATTTCAAGAGGAATTAAAACCATTTCACCGAAATAACCGGCACTGTGGGCACAGTTCCTTTAGCTCTGGTGTTCTTTGAACTGTGACCTATTTTCTTCCCTCCTCCATTAAATGATGAGACGCACTTGGATCGCCCTTCCTGTTGCTGTGGCAGAAATGCCAGCCCCGGTAGGATGAGGCATCCTCTCCGGAGTAGGAACACCATGTTAAGCACCCATGATCTGCTGGGCTGCCTCCCGTCCCACCAGCAGGTGTTTCCCATGGAACACTGATGGATCCCCAATGTGCCTTCACCCTCAGAGAACATTCAGTCCAATCAGACTGCTTCAGAGACAGGAAGCTGGGACGTGGAGGTTAACTATGGGGAGCAGGGGCCACGTACCTAGAACGACCTCCTCTCCCAATTCCCGCAACTGACCAGCTCACGGCTCCACACATTTAAGGACTTATTTTGAAAAAAATTGAGGTCCCCAAAATAGACATGATTTTAAATTACGAAATCTATAATGGGTCAGAACGTTTTTGCTTTTAAGGTTTAGACTTTGCAGGTCACGTACAGCCTCTGTCATACACACCCACACACATACACTTTTCTTATTTTAAAATCACCACTTCTTTGAGTTCCAAAAATAAAAGACAGTAAAGGGCATAGGGGCATAAGGTTCTTCCCATATGTAATAAATATAACTACATACATACATATGCATATACACACAACACAAAAGAACTATAAATCCAAGTCATAGTTTACAAAGATAATGGAATTATCAAAGAGGATAAAGCCATCCAATAAGGCATTTTAAATTGGCAGAAATGGCTTTTGATAACAGTTCTTTATTTTAAAATTTTTTTCACTGGTACAGACTGAAAAGGGATTTAAGTTCATAATGGAAGAAAATGCAAATCTGGGAGATGATGAATGTTTAAAGGTGTCTATGCAGAATGGCGATGTCCAACATTACAGATTAAAGTAAATGGAGTGCAGGATTAGAGAAGGCTTAAAAAAAAAAAAAAAAAAAAAAAGAGGGCAATGAAGCCAGGGAGATGAAAGCAAAAATCGCATTTCAGAAAGAACAGACCTGAGAAAGGCAAGGGGGAGCTTAGACATTCAGGTAAATAGGTCTGCAGATGCAGGAAATAAGATTTCCATTTATCGTGCCATTGAAGTGACTAGGTGGAGAGGGGAGGGGACAGGAGCTCAGAACAGAAAGATGTTCTGTTTATCCAGTTCCAGAAAACCTCGACTTGTGCAATACATTTAACTGGGGCATTAAATGTGTTAGAGCATCTTTTGTGCAGTCCCTTTTGTGCAGTCCTTGCACACAGGGAGCACATTAATGTTTCTTAAACATATTTTCCATCATAAGGTTTTATAACCACATAACTCATATATATTTACAGAAACCTAGAAAATTGGAAAAGACTTCCTCCGACAAGATCCAAGAATCATTCTGGGAGCCTCTAGAAGGCTCTCTCCGCAACTAAAAGCACTTCACGCTGTTTGAGGTCTTACAGGATCTCCCCCAAGTAACCAGCCAGAGCTACTGATTGTTAATGTACATTTTCAAAAAGAGAGTTAAGATAAATGTATCCAAGAAAGCAATTTTCCAGAACATTATTCAGAATCGTGACTAAGACTCAACACTGTCAAGAAGGAACAAAGCAGCGAGCTCCCACCCACCCACCCCGGTATAGAAAAACCTGGTTAATAGGACAAGTTTATCCTTTTGTCTTCAAAAATCTACCAAGTGGATTCTAAATGGAGATCAGTAAATAGTATCCTCACAATTTTACTCTCAGTTCTCAGTGGTTATAGAACCAAATGTACTTTGCCCTGACGCTGGTAATGGGGAAAGAGACTGGCATTTCCTCTCTTATTGTCAAAATTCTCCTTTAAGCAGGTCACCAGGAAAGTTTCTAAGCTTAAAAAACACAAGACCTTGCGGCACCTGGGTGCCTCCATGGGTTAAGTGTCTGCCTTTGGCTCAGGTCATGATCCCAGGTTCCTGGAATTGAGTCCCTCGCATCAGGCTCCCTGCTCGGTGGGAAGTCTGCTTCTCCCTCTCCCCCACCCCTGCTCGTGCACTTCTGCTCTCTCTCCCAAATTAATCAAATAAATAAAACTTTAAAAAAAAATACAAGATCTCAGAAAAATTCCCACCCCCAAGCCCTGGGGGGAGGGTGTATTTCAACACAATAAATGCTTTCCTTGGACTACTATGCATTCAGACAGGGTTCGAGGCACTTTATACCCATTATCTCCTATCCTCACAATGATCTTGTGAAGTGGGTGTTGTTTTTATGCTCCTCTGACAGGGAGACCACAACACAGAAAGCACTGGGTATCCTGTTCACGGACACTGACCAACAGCAAGAGCGGAGTCTGAACCCAGGAGGTCCAATCCAGAATTCATTCTGCTACCCTGAAAAAAGGCTACTGAGCTACGTCTTCCAACATTACGTCATTTTGAATACTTAATAGGGAATGCCAAAAATAATATATATAGGTCTATACGCGGTACCAGGCCACCGTGAGAAGAAACCTGTTCCCTCATCTATTTTCACTTTTCGTGCCGGCTTGTTAATTAGCTCCACAGCACTCCTGGATCATTCCATTTGGGAGGCACCCGGGCCCAGATCATTAATTTTCTTTTAGTCAGTGGCACCTTATGCTGTCACCATACAAGCGAAGTGGATCCGAGACACACATTTAGTCACCAAGCACCTTAAATAGTTTCTTCTCTTCCTTTGCGCTTTAAGTTCATTTAACTCTTGCAGCCTTTGGGCCTACCACTCTCTGCCCAGGGTGGAGGCACTGAGTGCCATTCCTGCCTCACTGAACCAAGAATCTGGCCACTCTGCCCGGCCCAGATAAAGAAGGAGTGGGCCGCTTGTGGTCAAAAGCAAGCTGGTGTCTGCATGGAATCTGTTATTCTCCATTTCCATGTCAGGGGTAGCTGGTACTCAGGTCCCCAAGTCCCGTGGAACACCCCCCACTCAGGTTCTGCAGATCTTCCAGGCCTGCCGCTCCCATGCACAACCAAAGGTGCAGTTCCCAGTCCTTGCACACAAGGAAGCCAAGGCCCGTCCCAAGGAGGCTGTCAGAGCTGCTCTGGGATGTAGCTCAGGCACCAGCAACTCTCTCCCCTGAGTGTTTCTCAGGCCTGGCCAGAGCTGAGAACCACCAAGGCAGCAAGGCGGTCAAATGATGTTTATGCTCCTCTTCCAAGACAGGTGGGAGATGAAAAAGGAAAGAAACTGGAGGGAATACTCAAGCACACAAATGATTAAAATACAACATACATTCCTTTAGTGTGTGTTTATGTGTGCCTGTCTGTATACACATGCATATATACACTATGTCCTTATGTATATACAAATATATGCAAACATACACAGTTGTACATGTGTGGAAGGTCTCTAGGACACACAGAAACCAGCAGCAGTGGTTGCCTCTGGAAAACGGAACACACCAAGTAGGAGCATGGATGGGAGGTATACACTTTTATATGGTTTACATTTTATGTGGATAGGTTTCCTGTAAATATTTTATATTTGCATTCCCTAGGATTGAACCAGGTCTAGATACAAAGGTCTTAAGTCTAAATGGGTCACCCACCATGGCCTGAGTTGGCAAACGGGTGAAATGAAGATCTAGTCCACAAAGACCATTCAAAGTGCCGTCGTGCGGGGCTGACTGCTAGGGCGTGAGCTTATTTTCCATTGGCTGAAGTGGACGCAGTATGGGGAAAGCAGTACAGGACCCTGTTCTAAGGAAGTGGGATTCTCAGTCTCATTGAGCATGCTTGCTCCCATCATCGATGAGCTGTGTGTAGGCACACGTTCCATTTCTTCTCTGCCCACCCTGCACTCTGGCTCGCTTCCAGTCCAGGGCATCTCTACCACTGGTGGGGGAGTGTGGGCATGCCTGTGGTTGTGGCACACACAGGATAATCCAGAGGTCTGCCAGGGAGAGGGAAAGACAGGCTAGAAGAGATAGAGAGGGTTGGGGGAAGCAGAGGCTGAAAGGGCTAAGAATGAGGCAGGACAAGACCACGGAATACAGGGGTGCAAGGAAGAGGGGGAGCAGCCAGGAGTGCAGTGGGTGGGGTGGTGGTAGGCTAAAGGTGATAAAAGCATGAATTCCTGTTTCCTTTAAAACTGCTAGCAAAACGTCTCCTGAGACCCCGATAAGATACTTACAACTACAAAGTAAAAGACAAACTCAAAAATGCAAAAAGCATAAGGAAAGATTAAGGGAGTGCCAGAAACGGAAGGAATTCCCAATAATGTTAAGGATAACAACAGGGCAACTTTGTTGTTGCTGCAACAACTGCAGGCCTACATATACTTAGCCCACTGGGTCAGAGAGCCATCCAGGCCCTTACCCTAGCGTCCACTCCTGTCTTTGCCCCACGCCCACCAGCAGGGACCAAGAGATCCACGGAGGTAAAACAGGGCTGACTAGACTCTGTCTCTTTGATGAAAAGCCTCCCCCACAAACACCCCCCGAAATAATAAATGGTGGGAGAATGAGGAAACACACAGCTTATGAGAGAGAGGAAAGGGAGTATCTTCTTGAAGACTCAAAAGAAAAAAAGGAGAAAAATTCATTCAGTGAAGGGCACGGCACCCTCAATGAAATACAGGATAACATGGCCTCTAGATCCTTAATGCGCTGCGTTTCTTTCTTATTTTCTCTATACACCAGACCCAGATTAAAAATAAGGGAAGAAAAGCAAGAAATTTAAAAAGCTGTCACCAGATTATGATCCACATTCCAGGCAGAGAGAGTAGAATTCACACTACAGAAAATCTACTCCATGATGAAGAACAAGCTTGATGAAGTCTCCCCAGATTCTCCCCGCAGAGAAGCGGGGGTCAACATTTTAATAACATTAAGGTTACAGACAGGAAAAACAAAGTGTTTCTGAGAAGTAATGAGGTCATGATCATTTCACAAACTAAAAACAAATCTTTTCTGAATTAAAGTATGCAGATAAAAAGGACTCCCCACACCCTAGGCTGTGTCTCTTCATGAAGGGACACACCTTGACTCATCCTGGCAAAACTAAGTTGACAATTTTTTCTTAACTGTAAAAATCCAGGTAAGTATAGAGTAAAAAAAAAAAAAAAAAAAAGTTGAATGGGCTGCAAACCCACAGAGATTTTCAAAGGAAGAAGAACCCAACTGCCCTCAGACTGTTTATCTTAGGTCCTCAGGCTGCTGTAACAGCACACCACACACTGAGTGGCTTCGACGACAGTTTATTCTGCCCCATATCTGGAGGCTCTGGGTCCACACTTAAGGTGTCCGGCAGGGCCAGGCTCTCTCTGAAGGCTCCAGGAGAGAATCTAATCCATGCCTCTCTCGGTCTGTGGTATTGCCGGTTATCGTAGGCTTGTAGACACGTCACTCTAATCTCTGCCTCTGTCATCACATGGCATCGTCTCGTGTCTGTGCTTTTCTTCTAAGGAAGGTCCTAATAAATTAGGGCCCCCGCTAATCCCGTATGACCTCCTTTTACCTCAATTATATCTACGGAGACCCTACTTCCAAATAAGGTCACCTGCACAGGTAATAAGGGTTAGAATGTCAACATTTTTGGGGTCGGGGGGAGACACAATTCAACCCACAACACTTCTCTCTAGTACCAAAACCAGAAGTCACAAGCAACATCTACAAAACTTGAAGGGAATAGAGAGACCAAACCTTACAAAAACCACACCCAGTTTTCTATTAAGTACAGTATCAACCAAAAAACATTCTCAGATATTCAAAGGCTCAGAAAATGCCCAGCCCATTTATCCTTCTTGGGAAAAAAAAAAAAAAAAAAAGTCTCTTAAGAACCAAAATCCACTTTTCAACAGTGAAGACATTATCATTAAGGGGAAAAAGGGGGGGGTCTATAAACTATAGCCCAAGCCCAGCCTTCAAACACGTCCCTCAACTGTCCCTCTTCTGCTGCCACTCCATTCTCATTCAGGAAATGTGGTTTTTGAACCATATCCTTTACTCCATAGTGCAGAAACAATATCTTACCTTATCTGGCAACCTCCTAAAACAATAGTGCCCTGTGCAGAACCTGCAAACAATGGCTAACATTTTCTGCAATGGTTGTGACACTGGGTAGAAAAAGCTCTCCCACACGTGCCCCCCCCATCCCCTAAAGCAGCAGAAGAACACAGATCACCACAACCACCATCTTCATTGCCAAAGAACTGAAATTACGAAAAAGGAAAATTGGAGCTTACCAGATGATCAACATTTTTAAAGACATATGGAAGAAACATTTAAGCCAGTATACACAATCTTGTATATGCATTGACAATAGGAAAATATGCACAACCAAAAGCTAGAAGGAGGTTCGATAAAATGTTGATGGTTACTTTTACAGGAGTGGAAGTAGCAATGGTTGTTCCCTTCTACATTTTTGGTTTGATATATGTTCTGACATTTTTATAATGAGAATATTTTAGAAGAAAACACACTTTATTTTCCATTTAAACATTTATTTCAAACATAAATTTGTTACCCACCTCTTTCTACTTCGGGAGGTTTCCCAGCAAGCCTCCCTGCTGGACACCTGCCAAGTTATTGCTCTCATGAAGCCCCTTCCCCAGGAAGGAGGGTTCACTTTTCCTTTACCTGGGCACCTCCAACTGTGCCTACTCATCCACCTGGCTCAGACCTGCCCTTGTCCGTGTAGCTCAAACAGTCCATAGTCATCTCTTCCCCAGGTCTTACAGACATTGAATGTCCTACTGATTGCTCTCACAGTGAAGGTCTGGACTGGCTTCCTCCTACAGTCACTGTGTGGCTCAAGATCCAGTTCCTTATTCTATGTACTTTGTCTGTAGTACCCCAATGGCTATTATACAAAGTAATACGTAGTACTGTATACAACATACAAAGGAACCACGCTGCCCCAGCTCCGTCTACACTCTCGACTTCTCTGCTTACGACTTTCCATCTCTAACCAATCAATCCTTCTCTTAACATTAAACTTTCTTGGGGCGCCTGGGTGGCTCAGTTAAGTGTCTGCCTTCAGCTCAGGTCACAATCTTGGGGTCCTGGAATCGAGCCCTGCATCGGGCTCCCTTGCTCAGGAAGGAATCTGCTTCTCCCTCTGCCCCTCCCCCTGCTCATGCTTGTGCACTTTCTCTCTCTCAAAAAAATAAAATCTTTAAAAGTAAATAACCTTTTTTAAAAACAACATCCTGGATAGAACTTCTTACAACACAGAAAACTCCCCTTTTTCTGTAGATTTTGGGTGTGATGTTAGGAATGATGAGGGTAGGACACCATGCTGCCCATCTCACATCTATGTGAATGGTGTCCTGGACCTGCAAGGAGGTGGCCCCGGGGACACGACCCACTGAATATCCAACTCCTAAAGCCATTCTCTACCTCAGTTACACGCTTGGCCTCACTCTGAACGCTGGAGCTCACTTACCCTTGAATTTCACGTTAAAGCAAGTACCCAAGTAACACATCAGGATTTATACTGAGTGCTGTTCTAACTATATATGTATGTTCATCAAATGTGTCTGTCCAAGTAATAATGAGGGTGATCAAGTTAGTAGTAAAAGCCTTACTTTCTGCACCAGACACCTAGCTAATAAGCACTTTACATACATTAGCTTATTTTTTCACTCTATTCCATTTGCTGTCATTGTCCCTGGGCTACAGATGAGAAAACTAATGTTTAGGGAGGCTACTAAGTAAGCTGCCTCGGGCCCCACAGCCTGCAAGTGGTAGATATAGATTTGAACCCAAGCAGTCTGACCCACCATCAGAGCTCTTCATCATGGCTTTACACTAGCCTGCTTTGTAAACTGTGGGTCCCCTAACCAAGGTGCGTACCACACATGGAATGCTGTTTGGTGCTTGAGAAATTCTGACTGTCATCCACAGATAATTTAGCGAGTCATGTTTCTCTGAATGATAATCATTGGGAACATTCTGTCATATTGGACATGATGACATTTTGGGGGTGGAAAAATAAGTGGAGGGAAAAAGACTTTTAGAACAATGCCATAACCAGCACACCACCCCCTCACTAACTACTCACATCCAAACTCTGGCAGTCCCATCCGCAATGCTGCTGCCAACAGACCTCATTACAAGAGAAAAGGACAAGAGGGAGCTGCTACCATTTATCTTATTTCAACTCCTTACAAGGAAAATGGGATCTATAAACATTTGGGGGGAAATACCTCCAGGTTTCTAAGCAGCACTGAAAGTTTCTTCCCCACAAAAAAACATGTTTAAAATGCTATATAACCAATTCAGCACACATTCTAGAAAAAAGTAGACTAAGTCAATTTTGTACATGTGGCTGTTTAACAAGATCCTTTCCAGGCCTGTATTGGGGGGGGTGGGCAGGGAGTGGAGAGAGAGAATAAGAAGACTACATTTTCTGCATCTGTTATTTTATTTGCTATATTCCTGCTTCACCAGCACCACAAATGAGGAAGGAAAAAAAAAAGCAGCATCACTCAGTTTTCAAAACAGCAGCCTCAATGACATGTCTGGTACAATATCTTAGCAACAATGTCAATATTGTCTCCCCACAACTAACCATATTAACATTCCACTCTAATCATGATTTCTCAAATATAAAATGGAATGCGAGTTACTCCATTCATTCTCTGAGCAACGCTCTGGGAAATACAGTCCTCAATTTCTATAATGTTGCATGTAAATTAAGCATCAAAATTATATTCAATAGCTATTACTTCTTGTGTAATCTAACTTGGAAGCACGAGAATACGCAAATACTGATGAGAAATCGACATAAACACAAAAACCAAATGAAACATAGTGACAAATTGCTTTGATGAAATCCTGTCCCTGGTTATTTCTGGAATGGAACCCTTGTCACTCATCTCCTTGTAGAGTTGTATTTCAAACTCACCTTTAGAGGGCTGCCAAGAACAGGGTTGACTAGATAATGGGGGAGCTCCTTCTCAAGACCAGGAGTTCTCCAAGTCACATATACGTACTTCTGCCATGGCTGGCTGGGGCCGGCCCTGCACAGACTAAGGAACAGCATCCTAGTGGTTCTCAAACCTGGCTAACCATTCAAACATCATTACAAATACAGACACTTGGGCCCCACCGCAGATGGGGATTTGAATCACAAATGCTTTCGGGGAAGAGCCAGGTTTAGGAATCCATGCACTAGACAACTACACAAAAGCCCATTCTGATGAAGACAAGGTGAACATCGAATCACATGGGCACCACACCTTTGAGTGCACACACATCTTCTCTCAGCAGATACCAAGGCTTCTGGAGGTGGATCCTTGTGTTAGGGGCTTAAACCCTTTCTCTTCCCCTTCACGGTCCTAGCCAGCACATGCCATCCCAGACTGCTGACAGCAACCGCCCCCACAGCACTCTGCTAAGGCCAGATCCCTCACCACGGCTCTCCTCCATCTGCACCAGATGAAACGGCCAGGGTTGTGTCTGCCACAAAGGCAAGGAAACAAAACTATCCAAGACGCTGCTGTTCACTAAAGCCTAAAGTGGTCAAGGGGGGGCGGGAAAAAGAGTCTGAATGACACAGAAAGTGCTATCAACTATAGCAAGAGCAAACATAAAATGCTTACTACGGTCCAGGCACTGTTCTAAGCCCTGTAACTCACGGGATCCTCAGAACAACCCACCACCTAGGAGAGAGACACTGTTGTTATCCCCGTGGTGCAGATACAGAAGCTTACACACCCCGGATGCTATACTACAGAGGACACCGGCCTTGGAGACAGACAAACTGGGTTCGAGTCTTGGCTCTGCCACTGAGTAACTGCACAGTCTTAAACTAGCTCTTTAAACTCTACTAATAAGCTACTGATTATGTGGGGTAACTGTTTATAGGCATTTGGCACACTGTCAGATACACAGTAAATACTCAAAGAGCAACTTTCATCAGTGCTGTCCTATTTCCTCCCAGGGGATTCACTTCCTCGTTTCTCTATTATCATCTGAGGAAGAAAAAGAGATCTAATCCCTCCCTCACGACATCTGGGTATCAAAAACTCCTGATATAAACTTAAGTATTTACAGGAGTGTATTTTATTTCCTCACTTGATGGGCATCTCCCCAAACCAAGGATACCATGTGGTAAAAGTGAAACAAATTCCCCCTGAAGTTAAAAAAACAAAAATAAACAAAACCTTCATTTCATTCGACCTTTATCATTACTGTACGGCAGATTATTACCTTCATTTTATAGGCAAGAAAACAGGAGTTCAGAAAAATGAAACACTTGTTCGAAAAGAGCTAGCAGCTACATTAAACTGGAACTCCCAAGTTTCCTGAAGCCAAGCCAGCAGAGTGCTCATTCATCTATAAGATGCTGCTTCC
Source organism: Potos flavus (assembly GCA_028534135.1). Lineage (NCBI taxonomy): Eukaryota > Metazoa > Chordata > Mammalia > Carnivora > Procyonidae > Potos > Potos flavus. The sequence continues at coordinate 108,165,302 of CM052883.1, read as the reverse complement.
ATGAAATCAGAAGGGATCTGAAGTACTGTTTGGGGAGTCCAATAACCATGGAAACCATGTAATGGATGGAGGGGGAGCAACTCCAGAATCTCTAATCTTCATAATCTTAGAGCTAAGGATGTAGTTTTAAGAGGTTTAATCAGATTAGCGGCATCAAAACTCTCATACAAAGCAGGGAAAGAAAGAGAGCTGACCTCCCTGAAAGAATGATGTGTAACCTCTCAGTTTTCAACACTGAACTTACAGAATTAAAACAAAATCCTTCACTTAATCCTACCAAAAATGAAGGATGAAACATACATGAATCTTTTTAGGTTTTATAATTCAAAATTAAACATGACATGTGTGACTAGCTTAGAACTCTAGCTGGTAAACAATTAATGGCTAACCACTTGCCAAAATATTAAAACAGATACTAAACAACAACAAAAAAATAGGTAAGCATACAGGCAGGACAGAGAAAAAAATTTAAATCTCTCCGACAAATACTTATATAACATATACTTTGTGTCAAGCATGGATTTAAGCACTTTATAAATATTAACTCATTTAATCCTCATAAGTGACCCACGAGGCACAGAAAGTTTAAGTCATTTGCTCATTTTCACACAGCTGGTAAACTATGGCACCAGGCTACAAATCCAGGCAGTAAGATTTCAAATGGCCAATAAGCATAACAATGTGTTTGAATTCATTCTGAAGAATTGCATAATTAAAACAATGAGGTACAATTTTTGCCTATCACACTGCAAAGATGAAATAATTTTATTATAACTGATGTGGGTAAGTATGTAAATACATATTTTCATATACTGAAAATGGAATTGTAAATTTAATGCCATCTTTTTGAGGGTCAATTTGACAAAAATCTAGGAAGATTATAAATGAACAAACTTCTTAACCAATTATCAGTAGGGGAATAATGAAATAAATTATAGGCTCTCTGTAGTAATATTGAGTAACTTTTGAAAAACCTATCAGTGCGCTAATATGAAAAATGTCGAAAACTGCAATCGACAAATTTACAAATAAAACACTGTAAAGTCTGTGTGGGTTTTAAGGATCTATGTATGTGTGTATATATGCATATATATACACACAGAAAATACCTGGAAAGATCAAATAAGAAACATTAATTTCTTTAGCAAAAAGGAAAGCAGAGAAGAAATAGGGACGTATCTATTTCTAATACCATTATGTAGTTTTGTTTTGTTTTTTAATTTTACTTATTTGAGAAATAGAGAGTGAGAGCACGAGCGAGTGGGATGAGGGCCAGAGGGAGAAGCAGACTTCCTGCCAAGCAGGGAGCCCCACATGGGACTCGATCCCAGGACTCTGGGATCATGACATGAGCCTAAGGCAGATGCCCAACTGAAAGAAAGAGAAAGAGACAGAGAGAAAGAGAGAGAGAGGAAGAGAGAGGGAGAGAGAGGGAGAGAGAGGGAGAGAGAGGGAGAGAGAGGGAGAGGGAGAGAGAGGGAGAGAGGGAGAGAGAGGGAGAGAGAAAGAGAAAGAGAGAAAGAGAAAGAGAGAAAGAGAAAGAGAGAAAGAGAGAAAGAGAAAGAGAGAGAAAGAGAGAGAGAAAGACAGAAAGAGAGAAAGACAGAAAGAGAGAAAGAGAGAAAGAATACAGCAAGTTATTAAGGAGATGCTTAACTATCTGGAACTATCCCTGCCGACTGGTAGCAACTCACCAGGAGCCAGGTGTCAGGAGGTACTGAGACTTTTCGTGCACAGAGGCAGAACGTTATCAAGCACTGTGGAAAACCCAGTGACTCATTTTGAGTTGGTTTTATGCCTTTATTTTGGTTTCTCTATAAATTTCTTAAATAGAAGCCAAACACACCAGCAGCCTCAACACAAACCTGAAATTTTCACACACAGGAGACACGTCTACCCATGAACACAGGCAGGTTTTAGTAACTTCAATAAAAATTCCCCTGTGAGTGACTTTGTAAGGAAATCGCACTACTACACACCAGGAGCCGTACTAGGAAAAGGGAAGAACCAGACTGAAGAGCCTCTGACACTTCCAACAGAAAAAAATTGTACAGTTGACCCAGGAACAACACGGGTTTGAACTACACAGGCCCATTTAGATGCAGAACTTTTCCAGTAAATACAGTATAAGATTGTAGATGTATTTTCTCTTATTTTAACATTTCTACTCTCTAGCTTACTCTTTTGTAAGAATACAGTATATAATAAATATACAAAATGTGTCAGTCGACTACATTATTGGGAAGGCTTCTGGTCAACAACAGGCTATTAAGTTCTGGAGACTTAAAAGTTATACTTGAATTTTTGAGTGTGGATGGGTAGAGAGGAAGGGGGTTGGTGCCTCTAACCCCCATGTTGTTCAAGGTCATATAAAGACAATGAGGAGAAAATATAAATGGGCACTGAATATTCAAGAGGTCTACCAATCTCAAAGAAATGCTAATTAAAAACAAATATATGCTTTAACTTATAAAATCAGCAAAGATTATTAAAATCTACAAATATCCAATACTAGTAAGAGTCACGCAAGCAGGCACACTCACGCACTGCTTACACAGATGACAACACAATCCCTCCGGAAAACAATCTGGCAAGAGGTACACAAGCTTCAGCAAAGTTTGTTTCTTTTCATTATTAATTCCTTGCCTAGAAACATTCTATGAAAATAATCAGAGATTTGTACACAGATACCTATTTTCCAGAGGCTTGTTTTTTTAAATAAATGAGAAAAGCATGTACCCAAACAAAATTCTTCATTACAGTTCAATAAAATATTAGGTATTTATCAAAGACTAAGGACATCGAAAATGAGAAGGCAAAAGACAAAGAATATCCTGGGGCTTTTTTCTTTATTCTTATTAATATTTTCCAAATTTTTTACAATGAGCACATACTATATCGCGCACACATTCAAAGACCCATGTTTATTCTCACCTTAACTTCTCTGAAACCGAAATGTATGTAATAGCTGATGGATTCTTAAAAAATCAGCACCAGCCAGGCACTGACTGCAAACCTGGGTTGTCACATCTGGTAGAGTGACAATTTTAGCCCTTTCCAGGTTTCAGTCAACAAATCACTAAGGGTCATCTGTGAAAGGAAAACAAACCCTGGATTTTATCTGAAAGCTTTCCATTAAAATCTCCTTTTGAGATCATGAAAGGATGGTGTCAAATTAGTGTGGAGAAAAATGGATATGGATGAGGTTTAAAAAAAAAAATGTCAAGAATTGGGCTCTGAATAGAAATTAGAAATGCTTTAAGCAACCTGTTTATATTTTCCTTTTTTGTTTTGTTTTGTTTTTTTTAAGATTTATTTATTTATGAGAGAGAGTGCATGCATAGGAGCACACAGGCAGGAAGGGTAGAGAGAGGGGGCGAGAATCCCAAGCAGATCCCGTGCCGAGCATGGAGGCCAAGGCGGGGCTCAATACCACGACGCCGAGATCATGACCCAAGCTGAAACCAAGAACTGGACGCCCAACCAACTGTGCCACCCAGGCGCCCGATTTTCCTTGTTTTATGAAAAAGATTGAGATACATAAAAATAACTCTAAAGAAAGGAAAACTTCAGTAAGTCAAACATTTTAAGTAATAAAGTACTGTCAGTTAATTGACAGCTGTTTCTTCCTTAGAGGGACATGAAAGAGAATATGTTTTATAATCAATGAAATACAGTATTACAAGTGCTATGGGTGGAATATTCGGAATATTCGTATGTTGAAGCTTTAAACCCCCGTGTGATGGTATTTGCATATGGGGCCCTTGAGAGAGAATTAGTTTTAACTGACATCAGGAGGGTGGGGCCCTCATGACGGGATTAGTGTCCTTATGAGAAGAAGTACAGAGAGCTTGCCATCTCTCTTATCAATTAAGGACACAGGAAGAAGGCAACTGTCTACAAGCCAGAAGAGTCTTCACCAGAGGGTGGAGACACGGATATTTTACTTTCCAACTCCACAATTTCAGATGTGAATAAAGGTTTCTCAACTTGAGGCTAAGGCTACCCAAGGAGTTAGCCCTGGGGGCCATCCACCAGCTGCAGGACAACTCATGGTCGAAGCCTCATCCTCTTAAGAGGAATTGTAAGCTTAGATCATCACTCACAGAAAAAAAAAAAAAAGTCAATCTACATGAAATCTTTAGTAGCCTACCTCCCCACTCAGAAACTACATTTGCCAATAGATTATATGAAATCAAGTTTTCTATATTTTTGTAGAACAGAAATAAAAACTTGGAATTCTCTTCCTAGAAAATGCAAATGGCAGGGAGCGCCTGGGCGGCTTAGTTAAGCAACCAACTCTTGATTTTGGTTCAGGTCCTGATCTCAGGGTCACAAAATCGAGCCCCATATCTGCTCCATGTGGCTGTGAAGACTGCTTAAGATTCTCTCTCCCTCTCCCTGCTCCCCACACTTGTGCACTCTCTCTCAAAAAAAAAAAAAAAAAAGTATTACTAAAAAAATGCAAAGGGTCACATGAAAATTCAGATATAGAGTTCTTATGGGCATTTAAGAAGCTACATGTGACAAAGCTCTTTGAAAATTAGGTATATAGAAAATAAGATCATTGTTTCTGGGTTATTTTTCAGAAAAGCAGCTTTAATTTTTTGAAAAAGCATTTACATAATGAAATTAGATTTGACCCAAAAAAATGAGACTTGAACTGTTATTTTATATTCTCTATTAAGTTTCCTACTACATTTACATATATACAGTTGACCCTCAAACAAAACAGGTTTAAACTACACGGGTCCACTTCTATGTGGCTTCCCCCCCACCAATAAATATAGTCAGTAGTGTAAAAGTATTTTCTCTTCCTCAAATTTTCTTAGCAAATTTTCATTTTTCTAGATTATAATACAGTATATAATACATATACAAAATATGTGTTAATAGACTGTTTAAGTTATCAGTAAGGCTTCCAGTCCAATAGGTTATTAGAAGTTCTGGGGAGTCAAAAGTTTTATGAAGATTTTCAACTATGTGGGGGCTGGAATCCCTCACCTCTGCATTGTTCAGGGGACAACTGCACATACAAAGAGGGACCCAAATAAGTAAGTGTTGTTGTTTGAGAATTCTGCTACCAACTTTATGATGATTTGGATAGGCTGTGACTTGCTGGGGGGTTTTATTAGCAAGAAAACATAGAAGATCCACAAGGTGTCTTGATTTCACCTTCTCTGTTCAGAGTTTTCTCTAAGTATGTCCTTCACAGGAAACAAGTTGTTCAGGATAGACCAGCTTGGTCCACGATATGTAGGCACCTGACACATGACAAATGCTAAGTATCTGTTTTCTTCTGTCTCTCTTTCGTCCTTTGTGTTTCCCTAAATCATGGGAAAGCTACAAAAAGGATGGAGGGTAGAGCCTTCTGCAGAGGAAGACCTTCATTAATTAAGGATGTGTTGAAATGAAACATCCCAGAAACTACATAAACTGTACTTAGAAATCTATTCTTAAAGCTGCTGCTTACTGACTCCCAAAATCTCTTCAGCAAGGAAGAATGTCTTTTAGTTTAACTTCACAAAGGAACAGGACAAAATGCCAGTATTTGATAGAGGCTGGAAGGTAAAATAAATGATTTCCCAAGTATAAACCACCATACAAGACACCAAGGACTCAGCTTTCCCTATTTTGTTATGAGGAAAAGGGTGAAGATGGCACAAAAGACTTCGGTATGCAAGGATGATGGCAGAATCCGTATTTGAAGATGGGAAGTCATGGCAAGAAGCTTCCAGAACGTCACTCCTCTGCCTGAGAGCAGTCCTGCCTTCTCTTCAACCAGAAAAGAACAAGAAGTCTGACAACGGTTTTGTTTGTTCAAGGTACCACACGGTTTTCTCAGGAAAGCAAAGGTCACAGAGTATCTAGCAGAAGCCAGGTGTCGAGTGAGACCCTTCTGCAAAAAGGTTCTCTTATTTAACCCTGATGACATCCTTGTGAGGCAGCTTAGTCAAGGTAAGGAATCTGTCCAAATTCATGTAAATGGGAGGCGATCAAGCTGGGATTTGAATCTGTGACTTCTAATTCCAAAGTCTGCTTTTTCTAGACTTTGAGACAGGTCTAAGAGACAACAAAGAAAAACCGCTAACCAAGCTAACCAGAGGGAACAGCATTCCTGATTCTACCAAACATCAGCTTGGCCACTATTCTGTGTATATATCCTGCCCCAATATTTTACAGAATTTGCTTAAGTGCCCTGGTAAAGAGAAATACAATACCATTAGACCGAATTATTTCTGCCTGTTTTGTTGCTTGGGAAACATTTTTGGAGTCCGTTAACAACAAGATACCAAATATCCACAGCTCAGCAAGACAGTCACTGCACTAAATTCTTAAATAATAGTCCACAACCACAGAAAATGGGCAATGCAGCACAGAATAATGAAAAGCAGCTTCATATTTTCCGGATAAAACAAAGCATCGTTTGTACTGAGGCATTTTTAGAAGGTACCACTGAAAACCAGACTGCAGCCTGGAATGGCTTAAAATACCACATTTAACAATCACATCAATAGCTTTTAAACTTTAGAGGCCAACAGCTTCCTTTTACTACAAATTCAAAGTGAAGGATTAGATGCAAAGCTAACAGATTAATTCAGTACACTCTCAAGTTTATAGAGACTATCCAATGCCTTAATTAACACCATTATAAGTGTACTTAACCGACTGGCTGGGTTTTAACGAAGAAAAGGTGAAGGTCAATGTTGTTGTTTTTTTTCCCCAATAAATTGCTTCAAACTAAGCCCCCCTGCTGAAAAAAACAAAAAACAAAAAAAAAAACAAATAATGAAACTGAAAGGAAAAGACTAATAAACAATTATTCGGGCATATTAAGCAACCCTTCCTTCACCAGTCTATATTTTAATTAAGGCAGTACCACGGAAGCTCACCAAACTCTGTTCTTCTGCCTCAGCGTGGAGCTACTTCCACACCAAAACAGAGTAATTATGAAAGTTGGATAGGGCAAAAGGCTATGGTTTCAAGACTAGCAGAGGACAGGAGAAGGGATGGATACAGAGGACCATGGGTCTTGCCTGCCTAATGCTTCCAGAAAGATGCCCCTATCTCTGGGATTAAAAGAAAAAAAAACCCCAAAACTATTATCAGCTGTGAGCTATAATTATATCAAAGATGTTAGATAGGAGCGCCTGGGTGGCCTCAGTCAGTTAGGTGTCTGCCTTCGGCTCAGGTCATGATCCCAGGGTCCTGGGATGGAGCCCCACATTGGGTTCCCTGCTCAGCGGGAAGCCTGCTTCTCCCACTCCCCCTGCTTGTGTTCCCTCTCTTGCTGTGTCTGTCAAATAAATAAATAAAATATTAAAAAAAAAAAAAAGATGTTAGATAAAATCAGGATTCATTTCATGGAGACCAATAGGAAAAAAGAAAGTCCAAAAAACTAGCCACATCATTTATTCACTATGTGGACACAGTAGTTATTCTAGTGAGCTATACTAAATATCTATGGTTGGTTTTTGTAGTAGAGGGCAACTGCCCATGTGGATGACAGAAGAATCCTCCACAGTGCATGCTTTGGTGGGAGGGGAAGTCCACTTTACCCTACAGAACAAAGAAGTCAAAATACACATTTGTCCGGCCTCTCTTGCAGCTAGAAGCCAGGCCTGGGAACCAGGCTTAGCCATTTAGATACACCTGCCCCACACTTTCAGTTTTTCCTTGGCTATTCTTAAGCATTTTCTCTTTCAGATGAATTTTTAAATCAACTGGTTATGTCATGTTAAAAAAAAAAAAAAAAAGACAGGACTTTTCTGGGCAGTGAAAATACTCTGTATGATACTGTAACAATAGATACAGATCATTATATATTTGTCCAAACCCATAGAATGTACCATACCAAGAGTGAACCCTGATGGAAACTGTGGGATTTGCGTGATTATGTGTCAGTGTGGGTTCATCAGTTTTAACAAATGCACTGCTCTGGTGGAGGGTGTTGATCCTGGGGGAAACTAAGTATGTGTGGGGACAGAGGCTCATGGAAAATCTCTGTACCTTCTGCCCAGTTTTGCTGTGAACCTAAAACTGGTCTAAAAGAACAAGGTCTTCAAAAAATAAAATAGTTGGGATTTCATTAGGGATTAAATAGAATGCACAGGTAATTCTGTAAGAGATAGTTGGTTTAAAATATTGCATCTGCCCATTTGGGAACATTGTATTTCTTTTCATTTATTCAGGTCTTCCCTTAAGTGCTTCAGCAAAGTTTTACTCTTCTCTTCAATATAAGGTTTGCACATTCTTTCTTAGGTTAATATTTAAAGTTTGATTTATTATAAAATGGGACATTTCCCCATGCATTATATAAATAGTGTTGTTGCACAGAGAAGATATTAATTCCCTACACTTATCTTCTATCAACTCTAAACTCTTATTTTGGTCCGGATTTGTATCAGAATACTCTCAATAGGGGCGCCTGGGTGGCTCAGGTCATAATCCCACGGTCCTGGGATCAAGCCCCACATCGGGCTCCCTGCTTGGCGGGGAGCCTGCTTCTCCCTCTCCCACTCCCCCCTGCTTGTATTCCCTCTCTCGCTCTCTCTGTGTCAAATAAATAAATAAAATCTTTGGGGGGAAAAAAAAAAAGAATACTCTCAATATACTTACAGTACAGTAATTATTTCATTTTTAAATTAAATAGGTTTAAGAATAGTAACATGAAAAGTTTTTTGATGACAAAGCTCACTTAAAATAAAAAGACGTGGTTTCTTCTCCCTGGAGAGCCTCAAAGTAAATACCACACTTACTTTGAATCAAGGTTCTAACATAAGAGCAGGGAAAGGGAAAAAAAAACAGTTATATATGTGTATGTATCCTCATCCAGCTCTCCCCACATTGTGGTTTAATATTGATTTTTGCTCCCTCAGGCCTAACTCAAGGTCAAGAGAAACACAGTGCTCATTTGCACTGATGGAATAGTGGGGACAAGGCATAAATGTACTTTCCCCAAAAACATTTTCAAGTTTTAAATATTGTATTCTCTGACACAATTCTACAACTTCCAGAAAACACGTTTTGCTTAGCTGTAAGCATTTCCTAGGTTAACAAAAAAAAAAAAAAAAGAATTTTGCTATTTTTAGAGTTCAGTGTTCAATAGTTTAATACTATACATATTTCAAATACCCTTATATACATATAACTTAAATTTCAATACCTGCTAAAATTTTACTGGCAATTTAAAGTAGATGCATGTGACATTTTCTTTTAGGGATAGAAACAGAAGGTGTAACAACTTTTCAATATTTCTGAAAAGTATTTGTTTCCTTTTGAATACTAAATTTAACTCAGTGATGTTTTCAAAATTCTCAAAGCCTATTAAAAAAAAGTTTAAGATTGTAAAAACAATCTACAAAGGATATATAAAATGCTGAGCTCAATGTTTTAAGCACAAATATTTCCTAAATTTCTATAATTGTGAGTTCAAGTATATAGACATGAATTTTCCTTTGTCTTTGCAACAAAGATTGATTTTAATTGGAAACAGTAGAGCAAAATTTTTCCATATTGCAGGAGATATTATTACTCAAGTTTCAGGGCAGTCTCCGTAGATTAGCCAGCTTTAATTTACAGAGAAACTTAGCTATGATCTACTTATATAATGAGAGTTGGCACAGAGCTCAACATATGAATGGTCAAATTCCAAGTATTTTCCCCAATCATCTTGCGACATAACTTCATCAAGATTTAAAATTCAATCTGCTTTGTTTCCCAACTAACACAACCAGGTTCTAGTTAAGAGAAAAAAGGCACATACCATACAGATGTTTTATGAGAAATGTTCCCATTGCTTTTTCTAGTTGGTTTGCATTAGTGCAAAGCCATAGTGTGGGAATTATTATGAAGGAATGATTCAGAAAAAACAGTAGTTGCTCTTAAAGACCAGAGAGAGGAATAATCCCAAAATCACATGCTCTAAAACTGGAAAAGTTACAAATGCAAACTATGTTCACTGTCTGGCCGTTCTGAAAGGCAGGGTGCCCCAAATCATTACTGTACTGTTTGTTATTTCACTGGCACTGGTCAAAGAGGATGGGGGGGAGGGGGGAGTCTGTTGTGAAAGACTCCATTACTAAGTAGGGAGTTTTGGCTTGGAGACCCAGCCACTGGTTGGGCAGCTTCAGCCAGACAGACAGCTTAGGACCTAACTTTATGCTGGAAATTACAAAGACATCTAAAGGAGCAAGTAATAAAGTCCCTAGGATGAATGTCAGATGAGCCAAATCGGGGTGGGGGTGGGGGTTAAACTGCTTTCAGAGAAATAAAGAGAAGGATATTTTGGCCTTGACCCAGCAGAGGGTGAATGTACTCCTGGATAGAAATTATGTGAACTGAAAATTCTCCATAGTAACAATTCTAATTAATTATTCAAAGGTAGGGGTTGGTTTCTTAAGGTTAAAAGCTAACTACAATCTCTTCTATCGTTAAAAACTGAATTTTTTTCTTTGTATCTGCTTATGCAAGGATAAGGAGAAGCTTCTAATCAAATCTTAACAGTAACTTTACTATAAAGACTCTACTTTTAGTAAAGTAAGTTTGCCATTCTGCAGACTTTTTAGTTTAAGGGATAACAGAAAATCTAAGTTCCATATAACTAAAAAGTTTAAGCCTGCTTATTCTAAGCACAGAAACAACAGATAAACATTGTCATAACATTACATACGTTATATGTAATAAAAGGTATTACAAGATCTTTTCAATTGAAGAGTTAATGATAATTTAGTGATGTTTTGGTAGTAAGTACTTATTTATACTTTAATAGAAATATTATTCAAAATACAGTAACTCAAAAACCAGACACTTCCTAACTCTGGATTATCCTAAGTTTGCAGAGTAAAATAGCACATTTCGGGGAAATTAATTCATACTAGCAGATTTTTATTGTACAATAATGGTAAACAATATGTAATTTTTCTAGAAAAATAGACCACTAAGTGGTCACCAAAATAACCTTAGAAGAGTTTATCACATGGAATGCAATGAAGAATCACACTGACCACATAAGCACCAGTCTATAAACAGGAATGAAATCCAAGCCAAGTTAAGTAGCTCTCTTCTAATGAAAACTAGCAGTCTGGCACTGAGTAAGGCTACACCTGTTAGGCGGAAAATCTGATACTCAAAAGACGAGGACCAGTCAGCCAGCTGTTGGCCAAACACATAAAATGCAATCACGTGTGGGGAAAAAAGAAAGGGCTTTCTAGAAACCAAATTCCTGGACACATCTGCTATCCCTCCGTGTCTATAACTCTGTCTCCGGATCTGAATGACCTGTTAAAATCATGAACCTTCCAAGTGTTCTGGGGAAGGAATTGGTTTGTAACCCAAACTCAAATTTCACAAAGTCACTCTCCATAAGAAAGCTCAGAAACAGGAGCGCCTGGGTAGCTCAGCTGGTTGGGTGGCTGCCTTGGACTCAGGTCATGATCCCAGAGTACAGGGATCGAGTCCCACATCAGGATCCCTGCTCAGCGGGGAGTCAGCTTCTCCCTCGCCCCTCGCCCCACTCATGTTCCCTCTCTCAAATAAGTAAAATCTTAAAAAAAAAAAAGTTCAGGAATACATTTATTTTCTCACAGCTTCCAGGATTATGTGAGTCCTAACCCAGAACACTCCTCGGACCCATTCCCCGCGCAACAGCTCCCCCCAGCCGAGCCTGCGCAGGTGTCTCTGCCCCACGGCCACCTGCTTCCCCGGCTTCCCCACACTCTGCTCGTACATACCTGTTTCCTTCCTGCTCCCCTTTCCTCCCTCTCGGCTCTTCTTCAGCACAGTTTTTAACATTTTCAACACTCTTTTGCTTCTAAAGAGAAAAGGAGGGGAGGGAAGAGGAATTAGGGGTTGTGAGCTGGAAGAGAACTTACATACTGACACAAAAGGTAACTCGGCCTCTAACAGATTGCTGAGGAGAATATAAAGGGACCTTGAGTTTTACAGTAATTTTCTGTGAGGAACCTAAGATGGGGAACCAAATGTTAAAGACACAAGGAGTGTTTTATAACTTTTAATGAAGTGATCAGAAGTTCACTGACTTGTTATAAAAGTTAAAAAAAAAAACCAAACACACACACACACACACACACACAGAGCAAGGCATTCTCAGCATTCCACATCTAATTAAGGTTACAAGGCTAAATCTGGGCACATTACTGTAACAGGTCTGGCACAGGAACTCAGATCTCCTAGCCCCAGCTCATCAAAAGAAAACATTAGAACGGAGAATCCACGAGATAATGGTTAAGAAGAAAGCTACATGGTTAAAGGCATGTTTTGCAGATGCTACTGATTATATAACCACAAGGAAAATATTTCGGAAGTTTATCAGATTAAAACATACCTTATAAGCATTTGCAAAATCAATACAACAGAAACACATTTGAAAGCTGATGTCAGGGGACCCAATCAAACGGCATTCACGACAGTGGGTTTTTACTACATACGGTTAGGACTTTTTGGGGGGATCAGGAGGAAAGCAGAACAGTCTGTTGGCACTACAGCTGAATCCTTTAAATGATAAGCTGCATTACTAAACAGGGTTGTACTGAGCATGGAAAAACAACACAATGGCCCAGGCCTAAGATGAAACCTAAAACCATCCCTATAGCCAGAGACAGACAAAAGGACCATTATTTCATCACGGAGTCTCCCGCAGCTCTCTTTTTCCTCCAATAACTCAGATGAGATGGCTGGACAACTCCCAGCAGTAACAAATCCGAATGGGTTGTGTTACCCATCGCACCCTTGTTAACGCACTAAGGACAGGAAGGCGGAAGGCAAGCAGGTTGCTCCTGGAAGAAAGAGGAGGAGAGGGACTAAGAGGGAGAAATTCATGTGTAGAAAAGGGTCCCCCCTGCCTAGTGGGCCTGAATGCTTGAAAAGGCCTCCGCGTCACACCCCACACGACTGCTCCAGCCCAGAGTGAAGCAGAGCCTCTGTACAGAGAGGGAAGAGTCCCTAAGCACCACACACAGTGACCTTATCATTTGGTCCCGGCCTGTATTTATTTTTCCAAGTCCTTTGTTTCCCTGATGAAGAAACAGAGACTCTGAAAGGCTGACTGCCCAGGGGTCACACAGCTAATTAATAGCAGGGCCTGAATCCAAATCTGCAGACTCCCAGCAAGGGTCCTCCTCCTCCCACTGCTCTGCCTCTCCTCTCAGAAAATGAAAGCTTTGGGCAACAATTAAACAAATGAACAAACAAAAATCAACAAACCAACCCACCCTAGAGAAACCAGAAAGATAGTATCTTTAAGCAAAATTTGGAGAAAGCTGTAGTGAACTTTGATAGGGTTAAATCGCCTTACAAACAAGTCCTCTACACACAAAAGGGACATGGCTTACAGCCTAATTCTTCTTTAAAATGCTACTTCAGGGGCACCTGGGTGGCTCAGGTCATGATCCCAGAATCCTGAGATCAAGTCCTGCATCGGGCTCCCTGTTCGGTGGGAAGTCGGCTTCTCCCTCTCCCACTCCCCCTGCATGTGTTCCCTCTCTTGCTGTGTCTCTCTCTCTGTCAAATAAATAAAATCTTTAAAAATAAGTAAAATAAAATAAAATAAAATGGTTATTTTAGTGAACCCAGATGCAAAGATTAAGGTTTCACCTGAAGGGCAAGCACAGAATCCGGGAAGACAACCACAGTGTGCTTCTACAGGGTAACTACGGCAACACAAATTTCTCTTGACCGTCATGCGGAAAACACTGCGAATTGTTGTGTAAAAAATGGTGAGCAAAATTCAGTAACAGTTGCCTGCTAAGCACAGATATCTTCTTTTCCAAATCAATCAATCAACCTTCAGGATCTGTCATTTCACAAAGACTACATACTTTAAAAAGAATAAAAAGAAAACATGCCAACCGAGCTTGGCCACGGGTCCCTTGGCGAGCTCTCCAGGAGCCCCACACTTCTCTGGATCACAGACTAGCTCAGGCCCCACCATGGTCTGAGGTGAGGCTACCCGGGATCCATCACCCTGGTCATCTCCGACCCGTGGCAGATCTGCTGTGCCACTGGGAAGACACGTCCCACGGGACAAGGACTAGGACATGCTGACTCGGGCATCTCATGCCAGACACCTTGGACACCTACTTTGGGGAGCTCAGCTGTTTTCAGGATCATCACATCTTCCACATCAGTGGTCTTGAGTCAAGTGAAAGAGGCTATCAGACAGCCACTCTAATTTTTCTTTCCGGTTCCTGTTTCTTCCATAAATAGCAAGTCAAGGGGAAAAGCTTTAATTTATATTCTAAGACCTATTCAAACTGTGACCTGGAGAAACTTCAAATGAGTCTACCCGAGTACAGAAGTCACTTCGGCTGCCATTTCTTTAAAACATATACTTTTGAGGAAGAGAGAAAAGACCAGCCTCCAGACCAGCTTCTGAAATTCCCTAATGGGAGAAAACTTCCTATCATTTTCATTTAAAAGAAAATAAAATGTGAGTATAGGACATTAACCTTAGAAGACCAATGACCTGCAGGCACCTACATTTCCTTATTTTTCTACTGTCATTCAACATTCAAGTTTCTCAAATACTAGAGGTTCTTCCTTTTAGAAGTTACATAAAGTACAAAACTTACTTTCACTTTTTGGATTTCTCATTTACCACATAGTCTTTGAGGATAGGCACCACATCTCCATGTTATGTGTTAGAATTCTGCACCGTGATTACAGTGATAGATAAAATATAACAAAGATCACCCTGGGTAAGACGAGGAGGATTTCAAAGCAAGACAAAATCTATTTTGGTTGCAATCACAATAGCACCATCATAACCATGACCAGCTTGTCTGAAATCACGGAATAACACTACTATTAAAATTTTCCTCTTCTGGAGTGCCATACTGCCTGTTTACACGATTCCGAGTCGAATCTGTAAGCTGAGGGCAGGGACTATGTTTATTCTTTAATACAAACAGAAGCCAGAACACAGGCTTCGCACCCACTGTTCTCAGTATTTGTTGACAGATTTAACTAGGCTGCAATGAACACAGATGAGCGATTTCCTCCAAATCAAGCAATTAGCCAACATTTATAGCAGTCTATAAGTTACAAGGAACATTCCTATGTATTTTCATTTGCAAGGAATGCCAGAAAACGCAGTTAAAGCCATGTGACATCAGGCAATGAGATACTAGGGAGGAAAAGGCTGCATTTCATAATACCCCTTCATGTCCACACCTGAATTAACCTTAAACATCTCAGGATCACAAAACCTTATTATCCAGTTATCCTGAGTTTGTGCACGCTGCATTGGAAGGAGCTTCTCCCATCAAACAGTTTATCTGACCTCCGAGCAAAGCTGCTTCTGAAGGTGCCTCCCTTCTTTTGTCAACATCAAGCAAACCAGAACAGCAAGATTTACAAGTGAAACACTAAAAACTAAGTTGTACTTAATTAAGGATCCCCCCCCCCAAAAAAAGGGAGACATCAAAAACATCCTCAACTTTAAGGGTTTGAAAATTTTATTCCAACCAAGATTTGACTCAACTGAGTAACAGCCATATCCTCTGTATGGCTACTTTTAGAATTTACTTTCCATTAGCAACCTTTAATGCTTACTAAAAGAAAGGAAATGTGTGGCGGCATTGGGGGGTCTGAAGCACCTTTCAAGATAAATAATATATAGAATAGAGCAAGTCAAGAAAACAAAGCAGAACAGAGACCACAAAAGGAAACAAAGAGGCCTGCTAGATGGGGCACTGGCTGTTGGCTGGAAAGTCATGGAAAACTGCGTTATAGAAGCTTCCTGAAAGCAAGAGCTATATCTCAACATTCTTTCAGAGCTCCCATGAGGCTGGGAAAAAACAACCCTTGATGAATACTTGAAATTCCAGTAGGTCTCTCCCCTCACTCCTCACTTTTTTTTTTTTTTTTTTCCTATAGTAAGAATAGCCCAGGAATCAACAGACCTAATCCCAGCCCTGGTCCTCGAGTTGTGACTGGGAACAAGTCACTGAACTTCTCTCGGATTTAGAGGATTCATCCAGAAAAGCTGGGGAAGACAAGAGCGGCTACTGACCAAGCAACCAGAAAGCAACTGTATGATGTTATTGCCCAATTTCCACTGCTGGTATGGTATCACTGAGCTATGATTTATTACCCAAGACACAAAGGCTCAACCATTCACTCTTTATTCAAAGGTACTGCACAAACCGTACCTCTAATTCTACTGCTCTTTATAGTTAGGCTTGTCGTAAGCAAAAAGCTTCCGATTTGAGTATGAGTTATTAAAAAGCATAGCAAATTTACAGCCCCAAGTAATCTGAATTTAAAAGATTTCTGGGCATGGAGTCTCAAACATTTTCTGATGCACAAATTAAGTGGAAACTCTCTATTAGACTGAAATCGCTTTCAGCCCATATTTTAAATATTGTATAGAAGGATAGAGAAGTTGCTTTAGGAAAAATTTCTTAAAAAAAAAACAAAACAAAACAAAAAAAAACACCTGACTCTCCTGGGACACATGGCTGGCTCAGTACACAAAGCATGTGACTCTCGATCTTGGGGTTGGGAGTTCGAGCCATACGGTGGGTGGAGAAATTACTTAAAAATATTTAAAACCAGACTCTCCCAAGCTAGTATTTCAAGTTACTAGAAAATTACTAATGTGCAAGTTTGTTCAAAGAACTTCTCATATTGTGAACTACTTGGCAAAAAGGAAATTTCACTTTAGGAGGAAAATACGAACCAGCTACTTCCTTCTGGCTCCAAGAACCATTTTTTTTTTAAATTTTGTGAGATCTGTTGAGCCCAACTTTTAACACTAGCTTCCTCCATAAAGCCTTCCCAGGCCACAGCAGTCAACTCTACAAATCCCTCCCAGCACCTAGCAATGTCCCTTATGCACAACAAACACTAAGTACATTTTTTAAAGAATGAATAGCAGGTTGTTATGGAAGGGAACTCAAAATCAATGGCCATTCTCTCCCACAAGGCGTCTGGACCAATAACTTCAGAATTTTTCTGGTACCAACCACTAGTTTCTGAGTTTATGGTCAAAGTTATCTGGCCCATACACAATCAACAACTTATTTCCACAGCAGGATCTGTTCTCTTATCAGGTCTTCAGAAGGCTGCAGGGAGGTTTTTTTTTTTTTCGGTATTTCAAATACACATACAGAAGGGATAAGTACAAGGACAGAAAAGCCAGAATCTGAAATCAATACATTCTCCTTCAAACTAGGAAAAGCTCAGATAAGGAGATAACCAAGGGCAGCATCCCTGGCAATAAGCCTGATGCCTCCCAGGCCAATGGCTGTTGTACAGGACTGAGCACCAGTCTTGCAGAAAGCCCCTGCTCACCCAGAAGCTGTCTTCAGGTTGGATGCTCCTCCCAACCAAGCACTTACCTCCCCACCCCAATGACAAGATGCTCCAAACGAGAAGACAAAATAGCTGTGATACTATTACCACCACCACCATCCAGATGTTCATAGATACTTAGATTTACTTGAGAAAGCAAAGGCCATTTCTCAAGTCCACTTCACAAGCCACCTCGGGACGCCTAGGTAGCTTGGTCAGTTAAACAGCCAGCTCCTGGTTTCAGCTCAGGTCAACATCTCATCGGTCCTGGGATGGAGCCCCAAGTCGTCGTCAGGCTCCATGCTCAGGGCGAGTTGACTTGGAAGAGTCTCTCTCTGCCTCTCCCCCCACTCGTGCAAGCTCGCTCTAGTAAATAAAGGTTAAAAAAAAAAAAAAAAAGCCACCTCAAAATTGCTCAAGGCCTTCTTACCCATCTGCTTCCTCCAATAGGCTGTGAGCCAGGATGATCAGACCTTGCCCCACTCCCGACCCCAGCACAGTATTTGTCTGGGGAGGAACATAATTTTAATCCATCTGTAATTCTCAAAGGGAATGGCTGTATCTCAAAATAGACTGCCATCCTTTAATAAATTTAAACAAATGTAACAGCCTCATCTAAAATGCAAGGCCCTGAGCACTGGAGGAACTTACCCTGACTCTCTTGGATCAGCAAGCAGCAGACAGAGCCGGGGTTACAACCTGATTGTCCAATTAAGGAAGCAGCACTGGGCTAGAGATTGCAGTTTTTCATTCTACACAAAATTCTTAAGTGTCTGTACCAAAAGCAAAGACGGACACAAAGTCAAGCATAATATGATAGAGAGGGAAGAAAACAAAGTCAACAAACATAGGCAGGAAGCTAGGAGTTCATGCCTTCATTTTCTCTATAAAGTAAAAATAAGATGGGGCACCTGGGTGGCTCAGTCGGTGAAGTGTCTGCCTTTGGCTCAGGTCATGATCCCGGGGTCCCTGCTCAGCAGAGAGTCTGCTTCTCCCTCTGCCCCTTCCTCCACTCATGCTTGCTCTAATAAATTTTTTTAAAAAAATCTTTAAAGTAAAAATAAGGTATGAGAGGAGCAGTAAAGGTTGAGAACAGCCTTTGCAGAAGAGGGGAAGGCAAGCCCAAGATTACCAGGATAGCTGAACAGCTGACTGCCCAATCCAGATTGCAGCCCAAGCCATGGCACCAAATAAGGAATCTATGCAGCTGTGTCCTCTGATGTTCGGCCCCCAGAGGATGAGAGGGCTGATCAGTGGCTGGGTGTCCGCAGCACAAGTGCAACAGGCCTGAGAAGGGTGCCCACGTGACATGCTCGGAGCCATGTGCCGTGGAGTCAGGACTGGCCAGGAAGGGAGTGAGGCCCTCGGAGGTCTGATGGCCAGAGAAGACAGGGATGGGGTCTCAAGGCCATCAAAGAACAAACACAGCCAGACTAAGTGAATGAGGGAGTTGAGAAAGAGTCTAGTCCTTTTCAATAAATTTTTAAATTTTGGATATGGAACAATACCCAACAGTGATGAAGGTCACATGATGGCCAGGAGCATGGTTTAGTCAAGTGGTAAGCCTTCAAATTTGGGTTGCCGGAAACAATGATTCTTGGTGTGGGGAAGGGCCATTCGGATGCTTACTGCAGTAATGGAGGTAGCATCTGGGCTATCAACCATCATCCTAATAGCTAGTATTTAATAAGCATTTACTGTATGTCAGGTAAGGAGTTTTACATACATATATAATCTCTTTTTATCCTAAAAAAACAAAACAAACAAAACCCAAAAATCCCTATGAGACAGTTTATGGGTGCTTTTTTAATAACCGAGGAAGCAGAGAAATTCAGATTCACAACTGTCACAAAGCGACACAGTGTGTAAAGGTGGTCCTGGGACTTGAAAGCTCAGGCACCAAGGGGCTGCTTCCAAAGTCTTCAATGAACCTGGGGGCCAGGGGTAAGGAGGGGACCAGGAGAGTGCATAATCCAAACCTCAAAGACAAGGCAGCTTTTGCAGGAGGATGAAAGTGTAGCTGTTTTGGATCCAGCCACAGTGAGCTGGGAGAAAACCAACATCAACTCTGAGCCCCAGCGGCCACGAGGTCAGAACCCCCTAGAGGACCACCTAGGGTTTGAATACGAAGCAAAGTCTTTGAACGTGCTCCCATCCTCTCACACAGCCCCGTAGAGGACGTGACTAGGGTCACAGGACATTCCCCGGCAAGATCTACCAACTGGAGACCCAAGCCCCGATCCTCACCATGGCAGTTAGCTCCATAAAACAGCCATACAGACCCTATTTTCTTCTCTTTCCCCTTCTTCCTTTCTGTGAAGCTTTCCACTTATGTCGTACAGCTGAGCTATCAACTCCCAGCTTACACGGACCAACTTCTTCAAGTCTAGCAATTACAACTCCCTGAATAAAGACAGAAGACATTCCATAAGCAAAATGACTTTGGGCAAGTCAGTTCCCCTTTCATGGACTAGCATCTAACAGGGATACCGCTCCCTTTCCTGCTTGACTGGACAATCTGGCCTCTTCCACCTGCAGGTGCTATAATTTTACGGGGAAAACTTCATTTCTGGTTCATAAGACCGCTGTCATCACAATAGCTGATAAACCATCATCATAGATGAAAAAAGAGCTCCTGGCTGGAGTCTCGGGCATGGATGATAAGGCTTTACAGGAAAAAGAGAAGAGACCTTGAAGACATGTCAGAAAGTCCATTTTTCAGAAACTGCTAAAAGGCACTCAATCAATCAATGCCAGCTGAATGAAGTCTGGTATTATAAATCTAAAGAAATTAAATTTTTTAAATTGCACGGCATCTGGCCTCAAAGTGAAAAAGGTCAGACAACTTCAAAGATGCCCCGTGAAAGGCAGCTATTCATTACACAAAGATCTCTTGCTTATGTAGCTGACAGATGGATCTTTCACTTAAAACCCTGGAACAGAAGACATCAAAATCCCTCCTCCACTTCTGTCAGTGACTCACTAGGATGCTCTGAACAAGGTTATAACCTCCCCCCCAGCTCCTGATTTCATTAGGATGGGAGTTCCCAATACCCGGTGTAGTTTTTCAAAACTCCCCCAGGTGACTGTGATGTGCAGCCAGCAACATCTATTTAACACTAACTCTATACCAGGTCCTGCTCTAAGCACTTAGCCCACATATATTTAATCCTCATAACCACCCTCTGCAGAAGGTACTATAAATATCTCCATTCTACAAAGACACAGAGAGGCTAGTGATTTGCTAGGGTCACATAGCTCATGGCAGCAGAGCCAGGCTCCCCATCCCGGTAGTTTTGCTCCAGAACCGAACAACACAGTCCCTATTTTACTCCTCCTTTTTTGGCTAAAAATGAGACAGACTAGCTCTCAGGGACCTGGTGAGGTAGTCAAACAGACAAAACTGCTTAATAGGAGAGGAAAAAAAAAAAAATCATCCTTGGCCACACATAGCCCTCCACCCACAGCAGCATCCCATGTCTCAAAATCTATCCTGAAAAAGGGAATCTGCCTCTATTGAGAGATTCCTATTGTGTACTCGCTTAAGTACTGCTGGGCATCTAGGAGTTATTTCAAACACCAATGTTGTCAATATTGGTGACCTGGAGGAGTCATGTACCAAAATGCAAGCAAGCTCCTAAATCTGTGAGCTTACAGAAGAACCACACTGAAAGTTGGGCCATACTACCAGTGGGGAAGAGTATGTGGGGCAGAGACCACAGTGTCACATGGGCAATGCTTCCCCTATTCCTAACACCCAGAAGTTTGAGGAGCTCAAAAACCCCACCCCCTCTCTCACTGAATGAATTGCATAAAGCCTGTTAGAAGGTGATGAGAGGGGGCAAGGAATGCCCTGGTATCCAAGCTTTCTCTGGGCAGTTTTACATAGTCCAATAGATATAATAAGGTTTTAACCTTGGCTATCAAGTTCTAAAATAAAACTAGGGTGGGCCCACAATGGTAACGCAATGAAGAGCTAAATGAAATTCATACAAGTCACATGGCATCATCTCTTCCATAGTTAAAGCAAATAATATCAGCATACAGAGCATTGTATACTCTTAAGCCTGAAATTTGTAAGGGAAACCATTTGGCCATAAACACTTGGTTGCAGTAAGCAGTCTTAAAGGGGACTGCTTACAACGACCCATTAAGAAAGGTTACCTGGGGGGCGCCTGGGTGGCTCAGTGGGTTAAAGCCTCTGCCTTAGGCTCAGGTCATGATCTCAGGGTCCTGGGATCGAACCCCGCATTGGGCTCTGTGCTCAGTGGGGAGCCTGCTTCCTCCTCTCTCTCTGCCTGTCTGCCTACTTGTGATCTCTCTCTCTCCCTGTCAAATAAATCTTTAAAAAAATAATTAAAAAAAAAAAAAGAAAGGTTACCCGGAAATGGTAGAGGGTATTTTTTTTTAATCCACTCCGAGAGCCCCAAAATGGGGGAAGGTCAGAGCCCCCAAAATCAAAGAATTCATGCTAGGAAGCAAAAGCCAAATAGGTTGACTTCTTTTTTTTTAACGTTAATTTGATCTCAGAGTAGATGAGAGAGCTACAAGGTTGCCATCCAAGGCAGGAGTCTGTGACCTTTTAAGTGTCATGGACTGCTTCAGCAACCCAGATCCTCTCAGAGTGTTTCTGAATGATTCTGACAAAGAAAATACCCTTACAAAAAAAATCAATTATATTGAGGGGCACCTGGGTGGCTCAGTGGGTTAAAGCCTCTGCCTTCCGCTCAGGTCATGATCTCAGGGTCCTGGGATTGAGCCCTGCATCGGGCTCTCTGCTCAGCAGGGAGCCTGCTTCCACCTCCCTCTCTGCCTGCCTCTCTGCCTGCTTGTGATCTCTCTGTCAAATAAATATTTAAAAAGAAAATCAATTATATTGAAACACGGATATAAAAATATTTAAACGGCAAAACGGTGAGAATAGCCAATGTGTGTGGTTTTTTTTTTTGTTAAAGATTTTATTTATTTATTTGACAGAGAGAGATCACAAGTAGGCAGAGAGGCAGGCAGAGAGAGAGGGGGAGGCAGGCTCCTTGCTGAGCAGAGAGCCTGATGTGGGGCTCAATCCCAGGACCCTGAGATCATGACCTGAGCCGAAGGCAGAGGCTTTAACCCACTGAGCCACCCAGGTGCCCCAATGTGTGTTTCTTAACGCACATAACAAGACACAGCAGCAGGTCTAAGAGCTACCGCCATTTTCTAAGCAGCGATGAGCATAAGTGATAGTTTCAACTATCTCCCACAACGTGGTACAAAAATCTGATTTCTACTTGCCAAAGCCACAGGTGCTACTGACCATATGTGATGCTGCCCACTTTCATGACCGAAGAAAAAGCCACATTCTGGTTAGAGATCGTGAAAACAAAGAGGTCAATTTTTTTCCTACCCACCCACGTTCACAGATCCCCTGAAGTGCATCCAAGAACCCCAAGGATTAGAGAGTCTGACCCGAAGAATCAGTCAGACTCAATGGGACAATTACTCAGACTTGCTAAGTGCTCTGCTAATCGCCCAGAAGCTTCTAGAAACACAGTAGTGCAGTTTTCTCCTACTCACAGAACCACTGAAATTCAGAAAATTAGACAGTCATTTACTGACTGGCACACATTAGCAAGATTGGCAATTCCACATAGGCACCACTCCTAGCAATTAAGTGCCAAGTCCCATGATTACTTTTCCATAGTGATCTATAAAAGTTCTATTTAACAAGGTGGTCCATCACCACCAAATTACTAAGCCACCCACAATAACCAGCCTGGCGTTGCAAGAGAAAGACCTGTGGGAATTTACGCTGTGAGACAACAGACAAAAACAGGAAAGCCAGGTTGAATATATGGGACAAGCGTATTTTATTATGGTTCTGTTGTTTTCTTGGACGCTCTCCTCATCTGTTTTAGAAATGTTTGAGATCCAGATGGTATAGTCCTCCAATTAACTGGATCAGGCTTCCTAGCTCAGGGGGGTACCCGAGGTTCCCCCACCCCCACCACCTCATACAGTCAGGCCATTCCCCAGCTGCGTGCCCCAAACCAGGGGATGCCCATAGGAAGATAAATATAGAGTCCAAAATACATGGACTTACATTGGGCCACTGCCAATTTCTCATGGATCCTGGGTAACTGAGACGGTTTTTGTTTTCATGGTCAGGACCTACAACAACAGCTGCAGGAGCATAATACTTTTTCTAGACTAATAAAATTACCTAAGTCTGGCTCACAGTTTCAGCCATGGCAGCCGCTCAACTTCCCAGAAAGATGCAAGCCTTACGTGGTCATAGCAGAGCTGGGAGAGCAGTGCTGGGCTAAACCGGTGCCTTTCACACCGACCCAACTGCAAACGGCACTATGGCTAAACTGTGAACTACAGAATAATTCCTTTTTTTTTTTTATTAAGATTTTTATTTATTTGAGAGAGAGAGAATGAGACAGAGAGCGAGAGAGGGAAGAAGAGGGTCAGAGGGAGAAGGAGACTCCCCGCTGAGCAGGAAGTCCCATGCGGGATTCGATCCTGGGACTCCAGGATCATGACCTGAGCCAAACGCAATTGCCCAACCAACTGAGCCACCCAGGCACCCACGGAATAATTCTTATGCATGGAAATTACACATGTTCTTTCTGGGAGTCCCGTAAAAGTTTCACCAAACCTACGAAGGTTGAGCTTTGCACTTGAAGTGAGGGGACACACCACAAACATCAGATTTCTCGAAAACCCAGGAAAAGGTTCAATTAAAGCCCTTCACAACGCTGCAGGGAAACCTTTGATCATGCATTCTGTCTCCGCTTCTCGTAACACATACAAACAGTATGAAACGTATCTCAGACCTAAGGAACAAAATCGGTATCATGAAGTGGCACGGAAACCACACACGCACATCTCTACAAATACACATAGATTACGCTCCTTTCCAGTTGGGGAAGCCAGTGTGGGAGGGTGATTTTCAGATGCTAGTCTCCAAACCTACAAGCTTCCTTGTATTTGTAGCACAGTTACAATTATTTCCTAAACACAAGTGTGTGGTCCCTTTAAGGAAAAACATCCCAATTAGAACCCAGTGAAAAACAGGAACACATGTTCCTTGAACGACGCTAAATTAGAAACCCTGGCTGTGCAAGTGTTCTCGATAGAATGAAGATGCTGCACAGATGTACTAAGTTTTCATGATCTCAGTGAAACATCTTTCAGCTACAGCAAAATATGTGGGTCTACAATGGAGCTGGATATAAAATAAGTTTTTTAAATGTCCGGTCCTTGTTTTTATGTAAACTTCCCAAGCTGACTCCCTCTGCCTTCTCGCAGACCTAATAAAACACATATTTCAGTGTACGGATAATTCATTGAAAACCACAAAGCCATTCATCTCCAACTGAGACTCAGGACTTCTGACAATGACCTCCTCTTATCAATACTGTAAATCTGTTACAAATACAAGACTTTTACTCCACAAATTCGACAAGACGCCATGAAAACCACAGCACAGGTGGACAAAGAAGCATCCTTTGGCTGGCGCTGCGGGGTTTTTCCACTGTGAGGGGTCCTGCCCAGTCCTCACAAGAAGGGGGTAGAACTCTAATTGTCCCCTTGGACAGATAAGAACTTAAGACAGAGAAACTCAGCAGCCTGCCCCAGGCCACCTTCACTCTGAACACTAACTCCCCTTCTTCTCAGAGGAAAGACCACTAGGAACCTTGTCTTTGGAACCCTAAGCCTTGGATCCCAAGCTCGGATGTACAAGACCAGCCTCTATCGCACAGCACGGGGCCTCTAAAGATACCATATGACAAAACTCCAGTGTAATTGGGATAATCTGGTTTTATTTAAAACTACTATTACCACGTATTCCTAAACATTTATACTTAGGCTTCTGAAAGAGAAGCTGAACGCGATCTTCGCAAACATCCAATTCCAAACCAGTCAACCTCAGCTCTTCTCTCTGCACCATTTTCCTTGGAAAAATGGTGTGAATTCCCACTTCCGCAGCCACCTCCACGCGGGCCGCTCACAAACAGGTTTCCCCACTGTTTCACCTGGGCTGCAGTTTTAGTTCTTTATTTACAACTTGCTGACATCAACTCTAGCAACACGAACTCTGCATGTCCAAAACTAAACTCACCTTCCTCTTCCCTGAACTCCCAACACCCCCTCGCAAGTGTGGGTTCTGGCTTCCTGTTGATAGCGCCCCCCTGCACGCACCTCCCCGTTCAGTCCACCAGACTCAGGCCTCCACCTCCTCATGGCCTCCTTCCTGGTCTGATAAGTAGCCAATCAAATGACTAAATCTCACCAGTTCCAGCTCCTCCCTCCTCCCTCCCACCGCTCTGGGGAGGTACTCATCATCCCACCACTGGACCACCTGAAGGGCCTGCAGCCTGATTGCCCTCACTTTCGGCCAGTTAAAGTGTATCAAAATCACCTCTAGGGCTTGTTAAGCCAGCCTGCTGAGCCCCACACCCAGTCTGATTTGAAGCGAGACTATTTCTAATAAGTCCCAGCTGATGATGACTCCACCCTTCAGGGTCCAACACCTAAGAACCACTGCTTGCGACTCTCCTTGCTCCCTTTCCATCTCACGTCGATTCTTCCAGAATGCTTTTTTTTTTTTTAAGATTCTATTTATTTATTTGAGAGAGAGAGAGAGCGAGCATGAGAGGAGAGAAGGTCAGGGGGAGAAGCAGACTCCCCACGGAGCTGGGAGCCTGATTCAGGACTCGATCCCGGTACCCCAGGATCATGACCTGAGCTGAAGGCAGTTGCTTAACCAACTGAGCTACCCAGGCGCCCCAGAGTTTTTTCTTGATGGACCAGTAAAAGCCTTCTTAAATCTGAAAATGTAGGCCCCTGGGGCGCCTGGGTGGCTCAGTCCGTTGAGTGTCTGACTCTTGATTTTGGCTCTGGTCATGATCTCAGAGTTATGGAATTAAGCCCTGTAACGGCTCAGCAGAGAGTCTGCTTGAGATTTTCTCCCTCTGCCCCTCCCCCCACTTGCACACGCGTGTGAGCTCTCTAAAATGAATAAATCTTAAAAAAAAAAAAGGAAATGTAGGCTTTTGATAAGTGGGGACAATAAGACCCACTCTTCATTGTGGATCTACCAGGCTTTAGGTTATCTCTGTCACATTACAGTTAAATACAGTTAAAACAACCCTGTAAAATACAGCAGCACCGCCGAATTTATAGAACAACTTTGCAAAAAAAAAAAAAAAAGAGACTTTGAAAGGTTAAGCAATTTCTAAATTCCACAGTGACAAATTGGTTTTACATATTCACTAAATTAGACAAACTTTTGTTACCAAAATCTGATGCAGAAGAGACAGCAGTGATGGAAAACAAAGAATATTTCCTTCTCAGAACAGGGTAAAAGGTGAGACCTATGAGGATACAAAGTGTGGAACCACCTGTCCATGATTTAGTTTGCCTGGTATAGCACAACACATGTTCAAATCCATCCTCCCAAGAGCAATTTAACCAAATAAAAAAACATCAGTAGACTCTGCTTTTATTTACCTGCCTCTACTTACATACGTACTCTCTGCTTTTTGTAGATCATACCCTCGTCTATTCTAGCACAGTTAACCTCAAGCTAGCAACTAGATCGATCTAGGCTATTCTTATTAACAAGGTCTTTACTTGAAAGGGCCTTTTCTACCTTTATTATGACCAGCACATGAATGATTCAAGCAGCATGATGAGAGATTCAGGAGATTCTACATTTTCACATGCTGTCATTTAAAAACAAAAAAGAAAGGCTCTACAATAGACTCATTTCAGACCTAAAGACACCTGCATATTGAAAGTGAGGGGATGGAGAAGCCATTTATCTCAAAAATGGATGTCAAAAGAAAGCCAGACTAGCAATACTGATATTGGAAAAAACAGACTTTAAAACCAAGACTGTAATAAGAGACAAAGAAGAACACTATATAATAATAAAGGGTACAATCCAACAAAAAGATGTAACAATTATAAATATTTAATTACCCAACACAGGAGCACCCAAATACGTAAAACAGTTAATAACTAATGGATAATACTACAGTAGTAGGGGGACTACAACACCTCACTCACAGCAATGGACAGATCATCTAAACAGAAAATCAACAAGGAAACAATGGCTTTGAATGACACACTGGACCAGATGGACTTAACAGATATATTCAGAACATTCCATCCTAAAACAGAAGACACATTTTCAAGTGCACATGAACACTCTCCAGAACAGATCACATAACAAACCTCAACAAATTCAAGATCAAAATCATACCATGCATAACTTCTGACCACAGTATTATGAAACCAGAAGTCAATCACAAGAAAAAGATCTGTAAAGACCACAAATACATGGAGATTAAATGACATCCTACTTAAGAATGAATGGATCAACCAGGAAATAATTTAAAAAGTACATGGAAACAAATGAAAATGAAAACAATGGTCTAAAATCTCTGGGATGCAGCAAAAGCAGTTCTAAGAGGGAAGTTTTTAGCAACTACAGGCCTATCTCAAGAAGTAAGAAAAATCTCAATTAACCTTACCTGTCACGTAAAAGAGCTAAAAAGAACAAAACCTAAAGCCAGCAGAAAGAAGGAAATAATAAAGATAAGAGCAGAAATAAATGACAAACTAAAAAACAAAAACAAAAAACAATAGAACAGATCAATGAAACCAGGAGTTGGTTCTTTGAATGAAAAAAAAATTAACTGATAAACATCTAGAATACTTAACCAAGAAATTACTCAATGTCACAAATGAGAAATAACAGTCAACATCACAGAAATGCAAATAATCTTAATAATACTATGAAAAACTACAGGCCAACTAATTGGACAACCTAGAAGAAATGGATAAATTCCTAGAAACATAAACCACCAAAACTGAAATAGGAAGAAACAGAAAACTTGGACAGATAACCAGCCAAGAAATTGAATCAGTAATCAAGAAACACCCAGACAGCTTCACAGGCAAATTCTATCAAACATTTAAAGAAGCATTAATACCTATTCTTCTCAAACTATTCCAAAAAATAGAAAAGAAAGGAAAACTTCCAAATTCATTCTAGGAGGACAGCATTACTCTGATACCAAAACCAGATAAAGACTCCACTAAAGGGGCACCTAGGTGGCTCAGTCAGTTAAGCATCCAAATCTTGATTTCAGCTAGGGTCATCATCTCTCAAGATTGTGAGATTAAGCCCCGCTGGGTGTGGAGCATGCTTAAGATTCCCCCCCCCTCTGCCCCTTTGTACCCCTCATACCATGCATGCAAGTACATACTCTATTAAAAAAAAAATATACTCCACTAAAAAGGGGAACTACAAGCAATATCCCTGATGAACATATATGCAAAAATTCTCAAGGACATACTAACAAACCAAATTCAACAGTACATTTACAAAAAAATATTCACCCTGATCAAATGGGATTTATTCCTGGGTTGCAAAGGTGGTTCAATATTCTCAAAATCAATATGATACACCACAGATGCAGAAAAAGCATCTAAAAAAGTACAACAGTATTAATGATAAAAACCCTCAACCAAGTAGGTTTAGAGGGAACATACCTCAATATAATAAAGGCCATATACGAAAAACCCACAGCTAACATCATCCTTAATGGGGAAAAATGGAGACCTTTTCTCCTAAAGTCAGAAACAAGATAGGGATGTCCATTCTCACTGCTTTTATTCAACATAGTAATAGAAGTCCTAGTCATAGCAATCAGACAAGAAAAATAAAAGGAATCCGAATAAGAAATAAAACTTTATTTACAGATGACATGATATCCCATATAGAAAACCCAAAAGACTCCACCAAAAAACTGCTACAACTGATAAATTCAGTGAAAGCTCAGGATACAAAATCAATGTACAGAAATCTGTTGCATTTCTATACACTAATAATGAAGCAGAAGAGAAACTAAGGAATCAATCCCACTTACAATTGCACAAAAAAATAATAAGATACCTAGGAATAAACCTAACCACAAGAGATAAAAGACCAGTACTCTGAAAACTCTAAAACACTGTGAAAAAAACTGAAGATGACAAAGAAATGGAAAGACATTCCATGCTATGGACTGGAAGAACAAATATTGCTAAAATGTCTATACTACCCAAAGCAACCTACCCATTTAATAGAATCCCTATCAAATACCAATAGCATTTTTCACTCAACTACAACAAACAATCCTAAAATTTGTATGGAAACACAAAAGACCTCAACTAGCCAAAGCAATCTTGAAAGAAAATCAAAGCAGGAGGCATCACCATTCCAAAAGTCAAGTCTATTACAAAGCTGTATTAATTGGAACATCTGGCTGGCTGAGTAGGTAAAGGACATGACTCTTGATCTTGGGGTTGTAAGTTCGAGCCCCACATTGGGTGTAGAGATTACTTAAAGTCTTAAAAAACTAAAAACCCAAAGCTGTAGTAATCAAAACAGTATGGTACTGGCACAAAATGGATGCATAGATCAATAAAACAGAATAGAAAACCCAGAAATAAACCCACAATTATATGCTCAATCTTTGAAAAAGCAGGAAAGAACATTCATCAGGATAAGTAAGAAATAAACCAGAAAATGGTGTTGGAAAACTGGATAGCAACATGCAAAAGAATGAAACTGGACCACTTCCTTACACCATACATGAAAATTCAAAATGGATTACGGATCTAAATGTGAGACCTGAAACCTAGAAGAAAACACAGGCAGTAACCTCTCTGACATTGGCAGTAGCAACTTCTTTCTAGATAGGTTTCCTAAGGCAAGGGAAACAAAAGCAAAAATAAACCACTGGGACTACATCAAAATAAAAAGCTTCTGCAAAGTGAAGGAAACAATAGAACAAAAAGGCAACCTACAGAATGAAAGAAGAGATTTGTAAATGACATATCTGATAAAGGGTTAGTATCCAAAATATATAAAGAACTGATACAACTCAACGCCCAAAAAGCAAATAATACGATTAAAAAATGGGCAGAAGAGATGAACAGATATTTCTCCAAAGACATCCAGATGGCCAACAGACACATGAAAGAATGCTCATCATCATTCATCATCAGGGAAATGCAAATAAAAACTATAATGAGATATCATCTCACACCTGTCAGAATGAACAAAAAGAACACAAGAAATGATAGGTAATGATAGGTATGGACAAGGATGTAGAGATAAAGGAACCCTCATGCACTATTGGTGGGACTGGAAATTGGTGCAGACACTGTAGAAAACAGTATGGAGGTTCCTTAAAAAGTGAAAAATAGAACAACCTTATGATCCAGCAATCACACTACTGGATATTTACCCAAAGGCCACAAAACACTAATTCAAAGGGATACATACACCCCTATGTTTATAGCAGCATTACTTACAATAGCCAAATTATGGAAGAAACCCAAGAGTCACTTGATGAACGGATAAAGCAGGTGAGGTATACATATTCACACACACAGACTATATATAATGGAATATTATTCAACCATAAAAAAGAATGAAGTCTTGCCATTTGCAACAACATGCATAGAGCTAGACAGTAAAATGCTAAGCGAAATAAGTCAGTGAAAGACAAATACTGTATGATTTCATTCATGTGGAATTAACAAAACGAACAAGCAAAGAAAAAAAAAAGAGACAAATCGAGAAAAAGACTCTTAAACACACTGTTGGTTGCCAGAGGGGTGGCAGGTTGGGGGGATGAGTGAAATAGGTAATGGGGATTAAGGAGGGCAATGGTCATGATGAGCACCGGGTGTTGTACAGAAGTACTGAATCACTATATTGTACACCTGAAACTAATACAACACTGTATGTTAACTAAACGGAATTAAAATAAAAACTTTAAAACACAAGAGAGGCTTGGGATGCCTGGCTGGCTCAGTTGGTTAAGCATTGGACTTCAGCTCAGGTCATGATCTCTGAGTTGTGCGATCAAGCCCCATGTCCAGCTCTACACTCAGCATGGAGTCTGCTTGTCCCTCTTCCTCGGCTCCTCCCCACCAATTCCACGATGACACGCATACGCATGCTCACTCTCTAAATAAATAAATACAGTCTAAAAAAAAAAATAGTCTTTAGCACCTTCTATGAAGAAAACAATATAGGACACACAAATTTGAGTAATACCCAGTTCCTGTCCTCGACAAAACCAACCTACCAACCAGAAGTCTAAAATAGCACTGTGGTATCAGGGGAACACAGCAAGACAGAGTGACATGGTGTCAGAGGTTTTGGAGTCAGGCAGACCAACCCACAGCTTTAATATCCCCCAATCCCAACCCCACCACGCTTTACTTGCCCTGTGATCTTGAGCCAATAACTTAAATCTCAGAACCTTAAGATTCCACACTTATGGGGCACCTGGATGTCTCAGAGTTAAGCATCTGACCCTTGGTTTTGGCTCAGGTCATGATCTCAGGGTCATGAGATCATGCACCTCCCCCCACACTGTGTTCCGAGCTCAGCGTGGAGTCTGCTTAAGACTCTCTCTCCCTCTGCCCCTCTTCCCCACCCCCACGCACTCGAGCTCTAAATCTTAAAAAAAAAAAAAAAAAATTCTCACTTATAACAAATATGTCACAGAATAGTTGTGAAAATTGGAAATAACATATGACAAGTATCTAGGATCATGCAGAGTACAAAATGTATATTATATAAATGGTCATAATTGTCTCATGTTATTGTGACTGCTTATTTAAGCCCAGCGACAACTTTTAATGCCTATATTTAAATGTCAGTGGAATGGCCTTTTCCTTTTTTATTTAGGTTATTAAAATGATAGAATTTAATTGCAAATGAAGATATGGGGCTGACTGAGGGAGGATGAAGGATGAGTCACACATTTTCTGGCTTCAATAATGCCAATGACCAAAGTGGGAAAAGCAGACAGAAGCCTAGGGATGAGACTCGTGGGGAGTGGCGGGTGGGGGGCAGGGAGACAGGGATAAGAAGACTTGTGGGAGTCAGGGAGGGGGGAAGCAGGGAGACAGGAAGCAGGCAATAACTGGGAGGGAAAGGAGCGAAGTTTGGAGATTCCTACTTAAAAGTAAATAGGAGTCATCCAAATAGAAATGTCCAAGAGACTGTTTGCGACAAGGGGATAAACTCACAGAAAGACTTAGGGGTCATTAACATGTGAGTGGTGCTGAAACCACAGAAGTACTGAGGTCCCCCAAAGAGGCTCAGCAGACTAAAACAAAAACCACCATGGATCAAAGCTCAGGGAACATGAATATTGAAGGGCAAATACAGTAGACCTGGGAAGAAATTAAAAAAGCAATGTAGTCAGAAATGACGCAAAGGAGCCCAAGGAGGAAGTTTCAAATGAGGAGTGGTCAGTACTACCAAGTGCTACAGAAAAGTCACGCCAGAGAGTTCTATCAGAGGCCATACGTAACCTTAACAAGAGCGGTTTCCATGAAGCTGAGGCAATGAAAAGCAGGTAACAGGTCATCTGTAAGGTCCCTCCTCAACAGTAAGATTCTTTGATCTCAAAATATAAACTTATTCTCCATCAAACCTTAAATTATTAAAACCTCAAATAACAAGTTGCAAGCTTTTCTTTCAGAGAAAGGGAATTTGCAAGAGACACAATTAAACATTTAACATGATCTTGGCTATTAAGCTCCTATCGACTTCCTGAAGTTGGTCCCAGGGAAGGAATAAAGAAAAAATTAGCTAATTCTCTACCACCCAAAAACCTCCTGGAAGAGGAAAAAAAAAAAAATCTATCCCTTACTAAATAAATTTCCTGTCTAGTAAATCTCTGAGGGCAATACATTTAAATTGCTATTTCGATACTACTTTGAAAAATGTGTTACCATAGGTCAAAAAGCTTTGGTTTCAATATGCAAATCTCTGCATACTTTGGGTGAAATTCCATTTACGCAGATTCCCACCTGGATTTCTAAATAAGCCTTAACTATTGTTAAATTTAGAAAATTGTTCTTCAATGTCATTTATTCTCATTCGTTGTATACTTAAACGATAGAAAGTGTTGTCCCGGGCAATTTTAACTTAAAGTTATAAAATGGTTCTACCATGCAAATTATGGCACAATAAGGGAATGTTTGGCTTGGCTGTATGAACTGGTTAAACTAGTTAGTAGAGCTTAAAAATAATTCCCCCAAACATCTGCTCAGGCTAAGAAAGAGTTTCTTTGTTTTTAAGTCTAGTCCACACACAAATATTTTTCAAGAAGTTATACACTATCTCCGTTTGAGGAATTTTAAAAAAAACATATAGCAGGGACTCCCTTCCCATCCCCGAAATTCTAGTTCAGCACACCTGGGGTTGGGGGGGGCGGGGGGGGGGCGGGAGTACCAATATTCTAATTTTTAAAGCTTCAACCTTCGATTCTGCTGTGTACTCCCCAGCCATGCTCCTGCTGAGAAGCTTTACCTTTTGGCAGGATCCCCCAAAGTTTTAGGGGCAATGTGACCGCTGTGTTCTTTATGACAAGCAATGCAGGGCAGGAGGGGTGAGGGCAGAACGTGCAATCCTGCCAGCAAGCCACAAAGGACAGATGGCAGAGTTCACCTGCATGTTACATGGACGTTTTAAGAATTCACAGAGGTTCAGAACCAGCTTTAACCTTGACCCTCATCTCCTACAGGGACCCCTTCCAACACCCACAGAGAAGGAATATAGGGCAGCCTTCAGAGCCCTCAGTCGACCATTCTATCCTGGACCTCCTGGGGATTCCTGCTCAGTGGCCTCAACTGTGGGCAGCTGAGCATAAATAACAGTCCTCCAAGCTGTGCTCACTCAAGATGGAATGAAGACTCGGTTCTCAGCCAACTCTCTCCTTAAAGGAAAGAGGGACTATTTGAGTCCTACTAACTGCCACACATGACAGAGAGGGAATGAAACTAACAATGTGAACAGAACAAAAGAATTTTACCCATCAGGAGCCTCCAGCCTTACCCAAACCCTTCAAGTAGGTATTTTTGTTTGAAAATTCACATATAAAACTGCAGTACAGGAAAACCATGGTACAGAAGTTTAACGGCTTTCCTAAAGTTCCTGAAGGCACCCAGCTAAAAAAATCCTCCTTGAAACCCAGGGAACAGAAAAGACACAACTCAAAATAAGTTAACAGGACTTCCATGTTTGCAAACTGTCAATATTAAGGTATTAAGCTATTCACATAACGCATATTAAATGCTTTCAGTGGAGTACTGTGCTAGGAACCATAAAGAGACTCAAAACCTTGACATGGGCACCAAGAGTGGAAAGGGGGGGAAAAAAACCATATTGAAGCATCCCTATTAATAAGAGTGCTTTAACACATAATTAAGACACCAGATTTTTTTAATTCTTAAATTTCTTTGACTAAAAACCCATTTACTTTCGAAGCCCTCAAACTTTTCAGAGAATAACTCAACTTAGAAAACGGGGTGTGGGGGCGCCTGAGTGGCTCAGTGGGTTAAAGCCTCTGCCTTCGGCTCGGGTCATGATCTCAGGGTCGTGGGATCAAGCCCGGAATCGGGTTCTCTGCTCAGCAGGGAACCTGCTTCCCCCCCTCTCTCTCTGCCTGCCTCTCTGCCTACTTGTGATCTTTCTCTCTGTCAAATAAATAAATGAAATCTTTAAAAGAAAAAAAGAAAACAGGGTCTGGGGGCCGCCTGGGTGGCTCAGTGGGTTAGGCCTCTGCCTTTGGCTCAGGTCATGATCTCAGGGTCCCAGGATGGAGTCCCGCATCGGGTTCCCTGCTCAGTGGGTAGCCTCTTTCTCCCTCTCCCACCTCCCCTGCTTGTGTTCCCTCTCTGTCTCTCGCTCTGTCAAATAAATAAAATCTTTAAAAAAAAAAAAATGAAAAAAGAAAACGAGGTCTGTCAGGGGACGGATTCTCCGTGAGTCCCACTCACCTTGCCTCACCCCAGACTCCACGTGCTGGCAACAGAGAGAGGCAGTCTCGCTCGGGGGGGTAGGGCACCCAGAAAGCTCCTTTGGACACGTTGACCACAGAAAGCTACAACGAGAACTGAAAAAAAGAAATCTTGTGAGCACACTCGCTCTAGAAGACAAGAAGCAGAGAGTTTATAAAACCAGCTAGAACCTCCCAGAAACTCCCGACAAAGCCATGATGGAAAGGAAAGAGACGTCAGCACATACATACTCTTATCAGAGGGGAAAGCAAGGTGACCGGCTAGCAAAAGCAAGAAAATTCATTCTTTCTTCTGATGCCCTCCCGCAGTGCTGACAAGGGACATTTACTGAAAGCCTCCTGTCTGGAGCAAGGTACTGAAGTATTTGTTTACTTCTCCTATCTCAGGTTTTCTCTTTAAGTGATGCTAATAGGTTTGTAGCCAGGACACAAAGAAATGTCTCAAAGCCTTGAGATAAGGAGCCATGAACCTCCCTAAAATACGCAGGGCACTAAAGTTCCCACATTCCCTGCCCCACTCTTCACAGGTCCCAGCTCTCCACAGAGCTCACTCTTTCTGAACACACTGCCCAGTTTCACACCTCTGCTCTCCCTTCCCTCATCCTGAAGCACCTCTGTCCCACTCTGGAAGTGAGTCATCCTTCTAACACAGCTCCAATAGCCCCCTGCATGTCCTGCCTCCACCCCTCCCCCATGGAATTACACCAGTCCTCCTTCTCGGGGACCTGAGCTCTAGCATCCGCTTCCTGCTGCCTCTACCTCCCCTCCTACCAGTTTCTTCAGGGCTGGTCTGACCTGCCACCCCTACCTCGACCTCCTGCTCTTGTCACAAGAGGAGGCAGATGCCCAGTGCATGCTTATTGAACGAAGGATTCCAATAGCAGGCCCCCCGTGACAGACTCAGTCTACTTCCCCGGGGAAATGTTCTTCTGCAAGGGTGCTGTCCATGCCCAAGCAGACCGGCCATCAGGCTTGGTCCACGTCAATGCCCTCACGGCACCACTGCCGGGCTTCCCTGCCAAAGAGGACAGAATCATGTGTAGTCACGTTTAGGCCCACGAAACCACCTTGGCAGGGCAGCGGAGCCTAATAGGTTCGTGCATCCAGAGGCTGGGTGGAGGCCTTCTCTCCCCTTTAAGTCTGTTTAATGAGGAGCTCTAGGAGACATGTCCCCCTTCCCCCACCAGGACTTCAAAGATGAGAACAGAGCACAGGAGCCTTTCTCGGGGAGGAAGCCAGGGACGGGGCCAAGTCTTGCCCCACTTCAGAGACAGCAGAGATCCTGCTGGAGCAGACCGCGGAGGAGAAACCGTCATGGACCAGGTGATCACCTTGGGTCAAACGTTTCCTCAGAAAGGGCCTCATCTTGCATTCAGCAGCGGCCCACGAATGCTGCCGAGACTTCCGGGCACCCAGGTTGCCGAGCGCACTGCAGTATTTAAGCACTCACTGTGGGACAGCACCACCTGGTGAGGGCAGCCGCTGGGTACCGAAGGGCGGCCTCTATTATTCGCTCATAAAAGGGATCACCTGCCTCCTTACAGAGGGTTCTGGCAGCCAGGGAGGGGCTCCATCTCACAGCCCATGCAAGTACTTCAGCCGGCCTCCTTTCTTAAAGCACACCTCAGCAGAAAAGGCAGCCTTCTCACTTGTCTCAGCCTCACCTACACACAAGTATTCCAAGAATATTCATCACAGCCCACAATATGCTGGCTGTCAGGCAGACCCTCTGCCCAGAGGACCCGCCAATGTGCGGGCACCCTCAAAATTACATCTGCAACAGGTTATGCACACACATACTTTCCCTCTGGCCCTTTCTCCACCTAGAGCAACCCATCTGGTACACCACTTCTGTAAGGACAGGGGGAAAGGTCCTTTCTGAGTTCCAGACTACAAAGGCACCACTATAAATTACAGAGTCACAGAGGTCCCAAGGGGAGGCGGCTTCCGGCGAGAAGAAGGACCGTCCCTACAGCCTGTTTTTGTGGTGATGAGATCACAGAGTTCAGATTCTGTATTTGGTCCTACATGGGTTTTAAGGGCCATATTCAGTAATTACAGAAAGGGAAAAAAGCAGGTCAAGGAGACCAGAGGAACTCTGAGTGGTATTTGAGAAGTTACTTAGAACTGCAGTGAGATCACTCACTGACCCAAACTCAGAAACTATGCCTCGAGTTTTCACCTTCTGTCCTTCAGAATCAATATCCGGTTAGAAAAAAGTACAACTCTCTACTTTTTACTTGCTTGTGTTTCAGTATTCTTCCATTCAAAGGGCTCCGTTCACTTTCAGTGCATAATCCAAAACTTGGGCCCAAGAAAGTTTTGAAAAATTAGCATTATGCCACAAAATATTCTCCTGTAAAATTCAAAAGACAACAAAGTACGCTTATTGGAAGAATTTTTATGGAACCTAAAACACAGGGTTTAGAGACCAGATGAATGATAACCCTCAGTTGCCAATCAGTAGCTCTTAATTTGCAGATCTAATTTTTAATTGGCACCTAAAAAAAAAAACACCTTAAAATCTTTTGAGAATTATTAGGGTTATTTCCTGGTCATCACTCTCTTTTAAGGATGAACAAAGAGACTCACAAGTTGTTTATCCAATAGAAGTAAGTATTAGTCAAAAATAATTTTTATTATCCCTCCTAAACCCTAGGAGTAGGCCTCCTCAGACTACAAAACCAACTACCGTGCATGTTCCTGGACCAATGCCTGTGACCCCTGGTTTCGTGTGACAGTCCACATCCTCTGCTTGCACAGGGTTCTGCAGCCCCCAACACTGCTCCACTAGAAATGAGGCCCAGAGAAGGGACGAAGGTCACACAGCCTGCTGCATGTGAGAGTTCACGGAGGTGCAGGTCATAGTCAACTGCACAGAGTGGAAAACAATGCCACAGAAATGCTTAAGCGAGGAAAGGAATGTTCCCGTTGTTTTGTTTCATTTTGAATGCTGGTGCTTAATAGAAAGCAGGCTTAAATAAAGGCAGAAGATAGGGAGAAAGAGAACCCCAGGGACTCAGCATGCACTGGGGACAGGAGCAGCAAAAGGCATTATTTTAAAATACCTATTTTCTAGAATATTATGCAGCCAACAAAAAAAATGAAATCTTGCCATTTGCAACGACAGAGATGGAACTAGAGGATATTATGCTAAGTGAAATAAGTCAATCGGAGAAAGACAATTATCATATGATCTCACTGATACATGGAATTTGAGAAACAAGGCAGAGAATCATAGGGGAAGGGAGGGAAAAATGAAACAAGACGAAATGACTCTCAAACTGAGGAAACAAACTGAGGGTTGCTGGAGGGGAGAGGGGTGCGGATGGGGTGGCTGGGGGATGGACATTGGGGAGGGCATGTGTCGTGGTGCGCGCTGTGTGTTGTCTAAGACTGATGAATCACAGACCTGTACCCTTGAAACAAATAATACCTTATATGTTAACAAAAAAATAAATAAAATACCTATTTTCACTTCAAATCCTGAAGCTTCCATTTTCCTTGAGACGCAGGCACTGCTAGTATCATTACATCTCACTTACACTGAGGTGGCTATTAATCCTAACCAGCGGTTCAGAATCTCCTGGCAAACTTTAAAAATTCTGATGCTAAGAAAAATGAAAACAATCTCTGGGGATGAGGCTCAAGTGCTGATACTTTATAAAGCTGACCAGCTGATCTTAAGGTATAGCCAAGACTATGAACCACTGCCCCTACCCTATCCCTGGGCTGTTTTCTTTTTACTTGACGGTGTGTGGACAGCAGGAAATATTTATGTCTTAAAAAGGGGGATGGAAGGACAAACAAAGGGACCAGGGAGAGAGCTGGAGGAAGCTGAAGTGAATAATAACTCGCAGGTGGTGATCACTGGAGTGGGTGCAAGGTGTGGCCTGCAGGGCACACTCCCTCCAGGAGAAGACAGGAGTGGGACAGCCTGGGTCGTTCCCCAAGTAAGCCCTGGAGGGCAAGAGGGAACAATTCAAAGCTCATCTGTAAAGAACATTCCCAGGTCAAGTGTCTGCTACATAAGAAGTGATTAAAATATGGTTTTCATATGGGAAGAATCTACTGCACTGTATTTACCCCTAGGACTTCTCTTGGTTCTTCTAGTAATGGTATTAACAGGTTTGTTGTTTTGTTTTAATTGATGATCCATATTTCCTTGCTCACCAAATCTAACAAAGCACACACTCATTACAGGATAACTTCCCAGAGTTACAGCACCCAAAAAACAGAGCTTCCCTAGCCCTAGAGCCCAGCTGGCTCAAACTAGGGCTGAACCCAGACGTGATTTTAAATTAGCGTCATTATGCCCTCCAATGCGAGGTCATTATGACCTCCAATGGTGACTGGCTGAGGAGGACATGGACATCTGGGTGAAGGATGAGGACTGCAGGACTGCCGTCTCCAGTAGAGCAGTTAATTCTAGTCTCCCTTCCCTGGTCCTTAATTCTTAGGGCTATCTGCTCTCTACCCATCCTTCTGAAACAGTGACAAAAATCAGGCAGCCCAGCTTGGATGCCTCCTTCCCAATTTCTGTCTCTCATGGGAAAATTAATCAGCTTTGCCTAATCCATCCTTTGCCAGTATTTCCCAAAGTACGTCCTGCAGGCCACAGGAGCAGAATGAGGTCATCCCTGGACGTAGTCTCAGACCACGTAAGAAGAGGATCACACTACCTAGATTGGAGCCCAAGAGTCCGCACTTTAATCAGCCACACAGACACGTCAGTGAGCCAGTCACAAACCCTCAGCCATTCCCCCTTTGAAATGGGTTCACCAGATGTGCTAAGTCTTTCCAGAACCTCTGCCACTTGTCCACTGGGGTTATGTGCTCCCAACTCAGCTGGTTTCTCCAGCGTCACTCACTGTATCACCACATTCTCAAATACCGCCCGGACCCCAGCCCAGCTGGCTCAAAGTTCCCAGCTCGACTCCCTCTGCTCAGAACTCACACCGAGAGCAAAACTTCTCCAGCATTTGCACTTACGATTTCGGGTCTGTTGGTTCCCTCTCCCAACTACACACTAAGCTTCTTGAAGGCAGGCTCCCCCTCATCCCTCTGTATCTTCCACACCGCTCAGTGCATCTTAGGTTTCGAGAACCGTGGCTGACTGACCAAACCCTTGCCTCGGCCCTGAGTTTTCCTTCCTTCACCTTCTTCTCATTGTCCCCGAAAAGGCATTCATGCTCTTCTTGCCATGATAAAATTGCCTCAGGCATGGGTGGGAGAAAAGATTTACACACTAGTGGAGGCAAAGGTGGGAGGGGACAGAAGTCCTAAGCTAGCAAGCAGCTAGCAACCAAAACTTAGTCTTTGCAGCTGCCAAAATCTGCAACCTTTCAGACAGCTCAAACACAAACACACAGCTCAGAAGAGAACTCCCAGCCTCCCCCCACCTCCATCCAACACTTCTTTCACAGGCCCTCCCTGAGAGCTATTTTACTCCTCTTCTAGATAGGATTCTAACAGAAGGGAAATATTTGGTTTCCCAGGTCACTACAAATTAATAAGAGGGTGGTGGGTAACTGCTAAATTAAGGTACAATGACAGCCCTGACAAAGTATGACTGACAGGAGACAATTTATAAAATCCGAAGCAGTAGATTACAGGTTGTTACAGTTTAAATAGATTTTCAATCCCCAAACATGTCCAAGGACACCAAAACAAAGCATTTCAAAACAGCACAATTAGTGGCCCTAAAAGATTGTCCTGGGCCCTAAGAAAAGGTTATTTCACTTTTTGTAGGTCTCCAAGCCACTCTATCCCAGAGAGAAGATACCCACATGGCCAACCTCAGTCCCTAGGACCCAGGTGTTCTCAAAAATAAGAAAAGGCACTCTATCCGACTGCAGCGTGCTGTCTCTCGTGGCCTCCAACACTACTGAACACTGGGACGGACTTTCAAAGTCAGGTACACATCCCTCGGCATTACCATTCTGATCGGGAACCTTCCATCTGCCTACTCCCATCCTTGCCATACTCTCGCACTTCTCATCATCTACTTTTTCTTGTGGTATTTGTAAATTAAGCTCCTTACCAGATTTAAACTTCTGGAGCAGAGGGATACCATGCATGGACACCAGGCCCCCCACCTCTGCAACTCACAGGTGATGTCTGCTTGCCCTTTGCCGGGTTCCCTTTGTCTAGAGGCCCAGATGGTCTTAAGGAAGGAGGGATTTAATTAAGTGTGTTTTAAAATAGCCCAAGCATTTTTTTTTTTTTAATTTTAATGCCAGTATAGTTA
The DNA here is from genome assembly GCA_028534135.1 of Potos flavus. Lineage (NCBI taxonomy): Eukaryota > Metazoa > Chordata > Mammalia > Carnivora > Procyonidae > Potos > Potos flavus. Next base: position 108,123,860 of record CM052883.1, on the reverse strand, counting down.
ACATAAGCCCAAGCATTTCTATAGTCTTTAAAGATGATCTTCCTGCTTTCGTAAGGAGTTAAAAAAATATGTTTAAATGTTAGGATACTATGATCAATGGGGCAAGCTTCGGTTTATCTTGGAATCTAACCTATATGGGACAAAGAGGCAAGGAATAAGTTCTGCATCATTGCATGTACCTATTTGAACCACAAAGGTTAGGGAGTTTTTCCTCATCTAAGAGCAACCTAACCTCCAACGGCTTCAATCATTTATCTATTCAGAAACTGATTACTGGGTAACTTCATATTTTTGTCTTGATAAGTAATAGCATTCAGAAGTACTGATTTGCTTTGGGATTAGTAAAGAGAGTACTTTAATGAATTTAACTGGCAGTTCCATAATAAAAGGTCATGGTTTACACTTCCTTCAAGTAATTTTTTTTAATCTAAACTGAGTTAAAAACTAAATCTATTTCCAGATTCACAAAAGCAATTCTGAGTTTTGTTTCAAGCTCATTGTTGAATGTGTCCCTTACACTCAGACCCATTCATTTCACAAACAGGCTACAATGACCTACAGGGTACTGAAAACCTCTCTGTTTAAGAGGGTGGAGGTCAAGGTTGTCAGGACATCCAGGCCTGGCCTGCTGTTTTCAGCTTCTACAGCCCTTCCTTCCCACAGCTGAGGCCTCTTGACCCTTGCCCCACCCTGCTTCTTTGGCTCAATCCAGCGAGAATTTCTAGAATAGAGATTTAAACAGTTTGAGCCAAGTTGCTTTTGCTGCTTAACCGGCCCTGACCTTGTGTCTAGTAACTTGACTCCTTTCTCCTGCTTTCCGCAGGCACCACTCACCCTCTCGCTCAGTTCTGATAACCTGCAAGTCTCGGGGGACTGAGGCGCTTCTTTGCCTTTAGCAATCCTCCAAGGGACCAGAGGTCTTCGTCTTCTCTGGACCCACAGGAAACACGGATGCCCCTGTCAGGCTACCATGCTGTGCTGCGCCACTCCAGACCACCATGTGCCAGGCCGCTAGCACTGAAGACCCCTGTTCTTTCCTCTTGGCACACTAGACTTCCTCCCAGCTGCAAACTGTAGGTCTGTTGCCCCGCTGCATGTCTCCCAGCCCTGGGCGGGGAGTTCCAGGCCCAAACGGGGCCTCAGTAGGAAATGACTCACATCACAAAAAGCTGAGGGTCCCCTGGCCAGAGCACAAATAAGTCACAAGATCTTACCCTATCAGAAATGCAAATCCCAGCAACAAAACATCAACAAAGCAAGAGAAAACAGGACGTGTCTTTTCTCTGAGAAAAATGCCCCCACACTGACAGTGGGTATGCCGACGCCACCGCAGCTTCCTTCACAAGTTCTAAGGTGAAACCTGAGGAAAATTGGAGAAATGGCTACAACTGTGTCTTTCCTGGGTTTAGGGGAGCGAAAAGGCTTCTTACAAACTACTCCAAAGCTAACACCTGTGGCTACTGAAATTACAAATATGAAAACAATGAGGCAGGTCTTCTCTCCAAAGAAATCAAGTCATGTTCTAAAACCCTGTTAACAAAGCTAAATTTATATGTACATTTTTATCAACATCTCAAAAAAAAATTAGACAACATTAAAAACTCTAGCTGGCTAAACTATCCCAATTCGAAAATAAAATGAAAAACTGTAACCTTCATTTTCTGATCAAAGCTTATTTTTGCCACACCTATCATTTTCTACAGAATTCTAGCATTTTCTGCTTTCCACCACTATTTTATAGAAAGACATTTCCCCCATGGCTTCGTATCTTTGCATTTTGATCTTGTTAACAATAAAGAAAATTCCAACCTTGCAATTTTTTTGGTCCTGGGAAGGAATAACACAGTCATTTAAAAACCAAAAGCAGTGTTAACACTTCCTGAGTGACACAGCTGCTGTGAGTGAGCAGCGAATAAAATCTTGGTTTTGTTTTGTTTTGTTTTTTCTTTTTTGAAAATGATGACTTACCTCAGAATAATTCTCAAAGTTCCTGAACACATGGTCAAAAAAAGTAAGGCATCAGTAAAGCCGGAAGTACTAACTACCTGTGATAATAAAGTACAGCGAAATATACGAACAAGAGGGTCTGTCCAATGACTCTGGACAGGAGAGGACCCATTCTCTACACCATGCATTACATAGAGCACAAGTTCTGTATTACAAACCTAAATCTATATATTAGGCTTATGATCCAGCAACCCCACTTCTGGGTATATTTATCCAAAAGAACTGAAATCAGGATCCCAAAGAGAGATTGGTACTTCCATGTCCATTGCGGCATTATTGGTAATAGCCAAGCCTACAGGCAACCTAAATGCCCGTCGACAGATGAATGGATAAAAAAACTGTGGTATACACACACACAGAATATTATTCAGCCTTAAACAAGGAAGTAAGCCCTGTCACATGCTAAGACATGGATGAACATTGAGGACTATGCTAAGTGAAATAAGCCAGTCACAGAAGGTCAAATATGTTTATCACTATATGATCCCAACTCATGAGGTATCTAAAGGAGTCAAACTCAGAGGCAGAAAGCAGAATGGATTGTTACCAGGGGCTGAGGGGAGGGGGAAATAGGGAAATGCTGTTCATTGGGTATAAAGTTTCAGTCATGCAAGATGAAAAGGTTCTAGACATCTGGTATACAAACTTGTGCCTATAGTTAAAAATACTATATTGTATTTAATTTTTTAAAAAGTTAAAAATAAAAATTATTCTAATAAAAATTAATTTTAATTTAAAAATTTTAATAAAAATAAAAATTATTATAAAAAATAAAAATTAAAAATTTGTTAAGAGGGTAGATCTCATGTACATGTGTGTGTTTTACCACAATTTAAAAGAAGAAGGAGGAGGGGGAGGTGGAGGGGGAGGGGGAAGAGAAGAAAATCAGGAACTCAGATGATGCTGGCTTCAACGTTTCCATCCCTTCTGCTTCATACTGCCTACATGCAGAGAAGTATCTATGATATAGGTGAGCATATAATTCAAGGCTAGAGAGCAGGGTAGGAAGAACAGAGAGGGGACAGGGAGCCAAAGGAGGCTGAAGCAGTTGAGGAAAGCATCAAAATGGAGGGTGACTCAGCTCCACCCCTGACGGAGTAAGCTGAGCCTGTGGTGCCTCCAACAAGCCTGGCATATGAGTACGGACACGGAGCTGGTCCCAGCCAAGAAGACATCCTAGGAAAGAGCTTTCAACGGCCGCGGGGGCCAAATTATGTAGAACGAACGCCATGCTTCCAACCCGTGAATTACTCACTGACAGCTAGAAACTGAAGCAAAACCGAAGGAACTGGTCAGGGTATCCTAAGCCATTTATAATCTAGCCCTCAGAGTTTTGAATGTTTTCCAAATCCTGGAATAGACCTTGCTATGTGACAAGTAATATAAAAAATTATAAGGCACAGCTCTCCATCAGGGCCAGTCTGAGTTAAAACAACCGGAAGTAAGACCAAATAAAGTGTGTAACATTTCTAAAGAAAGGAATAAAAATATGGTAGGAGAGTAATGCTCCATTTATCCAACATCCCTGAAAAATTAGGTATGCTAATTAAATGAATCTTTTAGATAATAAAAATGCTCCCTTTAAGGATAAAACCTATGTTAAGGGGCGCCTGGCTGGCTCATTCGGTTAAGCGTCTGCCTTTAGCTCAGGTCGTGATCCCAGGGTCTTGGGATTGAGCCCCGCATCAGGCTCCCTGCTCAGTGGGGAGCCTGCTTCTCCCTCTCCCTCTGCCACTCTCCCCTGCTCGTGCACATACACACTCTCTCCCAAATAAATAAATAAAATCTTAAAAAGAAAAAAAAAGAAACTTGTGCTAATAGGGGACATCTGCATATAGACTAGTGTGGGATAGGTATTATGGAATTATCTATTTTACTGTGTGATAATGGCATGTGGGATCCTTCTTAGAGATACACAGTGAACTCTTTACAAGCAAAATTACATAGTGTCTGGAATTTGCTTTAAAATGCTCTAACCACATAAAAACCAGTGAAGGGTTAGTAAAACAAGATTGGCAAAATGTAGTATTCGTGAAGCGGGTTGATTGGTATATAGCAGTTCATTATATTCTCACTACTTGTGTGTTTTTTACAATACCCATAATAACTTTTAAAAGCCCCAGGTTACCCATTTGGAACAGAACTGTCTCTAACATTTACGACCCAGATTCCAGCTACCTTATTAGTGTACACGGGTCTCTCTCAACCTGGAACATCTTTTTACTCCACCTGGACAACTCCTAGTAACTCCCCAAGACCCTACCACCTTGCGTTCACTCCAGAGCGGAGGTCTTCATTTTCCCTCTGCTCCCACTGTATCCCATTCATCTCTACTCTGTACCCCTTATTATACCATCTTGTATTTGCATATAAAACCATCTGCCCTCTTAGATTATAAGCAAGGGACCCTAATTTGTTTATCATCATACTCCCAGCGCCTGGCACATAGTATACACCAAATAAATATTTGGGAATCTAACAAAGCCTAACCTGCAGTCACCACAAAAACCCAGTTACTATCCCGCCACGGGATCTTAGAAAGGCCTGTCAGGCTGCACAGCGTGTGTTCTTTCCAAGCCGATGTCCTTATAGAGTCAAGCATGCCTCCCAATTTCCAGATTGTCATTTCTATGGGTAGAATCCCTGAATATACATTAGCGCTCACAGTTCCAATGGCCTCCAGCTAAAAGAGCCCTGGGCACACACTTAGGAGACCGGTGCATATAAACACACATGATCTATCTATTCTGGACTGCTCAGAGGGCTTTTCTGCTTAATTCCCAACGTGCAACTGTGTTCAGGATAACTACATGGCCAAGGGATACATAACTGTGCCTGTACAATACCTACATCTCCTGCCTCAGGAGATCACTAAGAGCACCAGCGGAGAGAGGGTGGCATTCTGGCCACTCCCCTGACAAGCGTGGTCACCTTGAGGGACGTGTGTCCGTCCCCACCCCTGCCCCCACCAGCACACTCTAAATCTCAATGATCCAGGAAAGAATATACCTCCAAAGGCTGTTGGGAGCAAGTAAAATCATGTATATCCAGGATTTTCAAACCTATTTTATGTAGCAGAATCTTTTCTTGTACAATGCCAAAAAAGACAATGATCCATTAATTTCCATAGGAAAAATTTTCAGTTTAAGTTTTTAAGTTTTTTAAATGGGAGTTCACAAGTCCCCTTTCCCATCCTCAGACTTTGACTTAAGGCGTGTATCACATACTCTAGCCCTTAATTATATGCCGCTCCATATTGTTTATTCTTCTCTTGCACGTGGACAATACGGTAAAGACAGAACTCTAAAGTCACAGTAATCTAGATTCTCATGCTCACTTGTCAATACTTTTCATACACTATTTTTTGTAACTTTAGAGCAATATTCTTTGGGGTGTTGTAGGAAACATTGAATTTGAAAATAATATTTAAGATCAGCAATTCCTTCTGTTTTAATCTGTTGTGTTTTGTTCAATTTAAATAAAATCAAATTTACTGTCTTATTTTAAATGTGTGCAGGAAAGCTCTGAATGGTAAAATTACTTTTCTGCATTTTTGTTTTAATTTGTACCAGAAGCATAGATTACTTTTGTCATTGGGAAAATAACTTTAACGAAATAAAATAAAAACCTTAATAATTTTCAGTTGAGTGAGAGAAGCATTCAAGACCTGCCCTCCAGCTTCAAATGAAGACTTGAAAACCATGGACACCTACCAAGTGGGGGAAAAGGATCAAATATTAGATGAATGTGATGATTACTGTATCATTCATATGTAAATTACCTGTTTTAAGTTAACCATTCTCCTTACATTCTCATTTACAGTATTATCTCTAAGATGATCAGATATTTTAGTTTAGGGTCCTATGCTAATCAGGTAAGGACTTGGGTATCTTAGCCTCAACTAACTTCAGACTCCAGGCATCTCACAAGGGCTCAACAGATGATCCCAAACCACACGTGTCCTAGGAAACCATTTCAAACACCGGAGTAATGATCCACAGCTCAGAAGGTGTTTATATGAGTGATAACACATTATTATACTTTAACTTAACAAGCCCCGTTTTCCACAGATGATGGAAAGATCCAAGCAGCAGCACTATGGTGCCTAGAAAAAGACCATGGGACCAGAGGTCAGGGAAAAGGAGAGACACTGGCTACACTACTCAACAGATGTGTGTGTCCAAGAGGGTGATGTCTACACAATAGAGGTAAATGTCCAAGAGGGTGATGTCTATACTACTCAACAGATGTGTGTATCCAAGAGGGTTCTGGCTGTACCACACGACAGATATATGACCTTGAACTAGGCTCTTAAATTCGTTGGCCCTGACCAGCTTCATATACAAAGTCAGCAAATTGGATTAGGTGTGTTCAAGCGCTTCCAATTCTAAAATTCAATCTAAATCCAAATTCTTAACTGACTGAATGAAAAGAAATAGGTGTATACAATCCTTACCATATGGGCTAGTGTGCAATAAGAACATGACAAATGCTAGCAGCTGTTATTAGAATAAGGAGGTTTAGGTTTATATGTGTTAATACATGGCATATATTTGAATTTCTTTGGTGGGCTTTTCTAAACACACACACACACACACACACACACACACACACACACACACGCACGCACTTTAAAGTCCTATTTTAATCAGCATTGTTAAGTCAAAAAAGCCCTTCATAAATTATGAAGCTCTACATGAAAGGACATGAACCTCTCAAGATCAACTGGCTTTGTTTTGTTTTAAATGAGACTTGCAGGGAACATTTGCAGCAGCAGGAAGAACACACGAGTGCTGTAAAGACTCACTCAGCACACATTTACTGAATATCGCTGCATGAAAGTTGCAGCTGGGGAAGCAAAGATCAGCAAGGCCTGCCTCTGGGTCCAAACAATGGCAAGCAATGGAGTGCCGGAATAACAAACTGTTGAGGGGCCTGGATAAGTAAAAGGTTATCGGGAAACCTCCAGAGCAGAGGTCTCTTAACTAACCAGCGACAGAAATTTTGTCTGGCCCACATGCTTTGTTTTTGTTTTTAATTGAGTTAGGTAGCCAAGACCTAGAAATAGCGAAGTCATACATAAAGAAGGAGTTCTAGCTTCCCTTGGAAATTTGGAAGTGCCGGCAGTATTGAGCCCACATTTCCACTCGGCAGCAGTCCACCTCCGCCGCGCCCTTAGTCAACCCCAACACCGGGGCTGAGGACCAGACCGGACGCCATTCACGGCCCGCTCACTCCGTCACTGGCTCAGGATTCCACTGGCCTATGTCCACGCTGCCGGCACACAACCAAGTTCAGGCTCTCATGCAGAGACCACTGAGCCAGCATCTCCGCTCGGCCACATACTAGCCATGTTATTATCTTAGACAAATAATCCATTTTTGTTTCCCTCTGCCAAACTGCAACATGGAGAGTATTTACCTCTCGGGGCTGGTGTGAAGGGGAGATGTGTTGTTACCTGCAAAGTGCTCAGAGCTGTACCCGATATGCAGCAACTGCTTTATAAATATTAGATGTTACTACTGGTTGGCCCCTGGAGGCACAGGAGTTTTGAACTTCTGTCCTAGAGCTTTAATATCCTAACGTTCTCTACTCCATTATGTTATGATCAAAAAGAAAATGGCATATGGTGAAAGCTAGTCAGATAGAACTTAAGAATTACCAGACCTTAAAAAAAAATTACCAGACCTGCCAAACACAAAGGACAAATACATAACTGTGCTTAGATGAGGTACCCAGAATGGGCAAAGTCATAGAGACAGAAAGCAGAATCTCTCTGAGAGGGGACCCAGGGAGGTGGGAATGGGGGCTTACCGTTCAACATTACAGTAATGTTAGAGTTTCTCTTGGAGATGATGAAAAAGTTCTGGAGATGGGATGTGGTAATGACTGTGCAAAAATCTGAATGTTCTTGATACCACTGAACTATACACTTAAAAATGGTTAAAATATACATTTTGCCATATATATTTTAGCACACTTTTTTTTTTAATTAATTATTAGAAGGACATCTGGCTGGCTCAGCTGGTGGCGCACGTGACTCTTGATCTTGGGGTTGTGAGTTCGAGCCCCACACCAGGTGTAGAGATTACTTAAAAATAAAATCTTTAAAAAAAATGAATTATTAGAGCCTACATAATTCAGTCTGCTGCTGGTGCTAGAATTAAATTGTTAATGATCTCAGAGACCCCAAACGTACTATAAGTTCATGTTCTCAAAAGCCAGATATCGTATTTCCCATAATAGTTGAGGAAGAAGAGTATTAACTATTTTAACAGCTGTGCTGCATAGGAGTGGGCTTTCTCTCTATTTGGCGGCCTCGTGGGAATGTATCTGCAGCAAATACAGCATGAGGCCGGTGGGATAGACTTTTAATACCTGCCTACAGCAGTCAGGCTGTTCTTCCTTCATTATAAAATGCTCCACACAGATGCCTCTGTCTCTCTTTTCCCTCAACAAATACACAGAGTGGGAGGCGTCCTGCCAAGTACTATGTAACTGGCTGCTTTTGAACTGCGGGATGCTGGGCAACAGTGACAAGAGGTTTTGATCTCCGTGCCTGTTCTATAACAGCATTCAAAACACACACACACACACACACACACACACACACACACACACACACGGGTCTTGCCAGGCTATAAATCAACATGCACAAGACAATGTCCTAAACCATTTCAATCAGGGTCTTATTTTTAAATTTCAACATGCTGACATCTGTCCCTCATTTAAAAAAAAAAAAAGTATGTAACATATAAGCAAACTTAAAACTCCTTTGAAAACTGTATTTAAGCTGCGTGCACACAGTACATCATGTATCTGTAGTCTTCCGACTCAGAACCACTGCAGAGAGTTACTTCCTGACATTTACAGAGCCATTTCCTACGAATTTACAATCCTGAGTCAAACGAACTGGACCTAGCTCTAAGAAGAAACTGCACTACACTTGGAAATTTCTTAAATAAACTGATACCTTTTGGCACAAAGTTTATTTGGTAGGAAAGATCCCTTGAAATATTACTGAAAATTCAAAGCCATAGGATAAATTTTATCTTTTAGATATTATTCTGAGTACCAACCCAAACTTGGGATGGGAGAACTACCTGGTATCTTGATTTTTACTGACACCTGGTAGCTAAGAGACCAACCACCCAGGGGGCTGCATGTCCTATATATAAACCCTCAAACGCTGACAGTCATTTTCCCCTGCAAAGACAAAAAAAGTATTCCTAAAAAAGAAAAAATCATAGGCAAAGTGCACATATATTGGTTTGTATCTCTCAAATCAATGTGTACATCAAATCACAAGAATTTTTATATTCCAGAAATCAAAGGGGGAGAAGATATATGTTTTTAAAACAATAAAAAACAGCTTCAAGCAAAACTGTTGTGACCTAAGAAAGGACTTCTGTCTATAAACCAGCATGTCAGGGAACCATAAGGAGAACAATTGGCATTTCTATGAGTAAAAAATTTGGCTTTCCCTGTCCAGGCTGCATATAAACCAAACAACAAATACTTATGAAACAAGGCTGAGAAAGTCGCTGAATTCGGAGACAAAAGAAGAATGTGACCTCAAATATGTTGCTGTTATAAACTGAATGGTGTCCCTCCAAAATCCACTATAGTCCTAACTCCCAGCACCTCAGAAGGTGACTTTATTTGGACACAGGGTCTTTATACAGAGGTAATCAAGTTAAAATGAGATCATTAGGGTGGGCCCTACAATATGACTGGTGCCCTTTAAAAAAAAGAGAAATTCGGACACAGAGACTGAGATGCACAGAGGAAAGATGACATGAAGGCACAAGAGAGAAGACAGTCGTCCATAAGCCAAAGAGGGAGCCAGAAACAGAACCTTCTCTCACAGGCTCGGAAGGGGCCAACGCTACTGGCACCTGGATCTTGGACTTCCAGCCTTCAGAACCGTGAGACAATACATTTCTGCTGTATAAGCCTCCGCATGTGTAGGACTTGTTAGGGCAGCCTTCACAAACCAATATAGCTAATCCAGACTAACACAGCTACCAATCATGTGGCTTAAGACTCAACCAAAGTCAGTCGTCAGAGGCCTCTCCTATTGAGTGAACTCAAGACAAGATTTGTGAGTATCCTGCAAATTTACAAATGGCTGTGCAGCTAGTCAGCACTGGGTCAGGCACAGTGGGTTACAGAAGAAATCTAAAACTCTCTCTACCCTCTCCTGCAAAGATCTTACCGCCTACCTGGCACAAGGGAACACTGCAAATTGACCAGACGGCTATAAATCAAGGCCAAGAATGTATTTTAAAAAATCAAATTCTTTACTTATCAGCCAACAACCAAAAAAGCAGAGCCAATTTTTAAGACAGGATTTTTCCCCAGGACAAATGGCAAGTATGTTATAAAAACTTCCATGTCCTGTGAGGTTTGGGCACATCGGGATGTGTTATCCTCTGTGTCTCACCCCCTTGGGACACAATCTCACTGCAGGAATATGACGTAACTGTCCTGCTTTGTCCTCCAAACAGAATACAATATGCCTTCAATATGTCAGCCTGTTTCATCTCCCTAAATACATAATTGATTTTCAACATTTTATGCTCCAGTTACTGCCCAAAAGCAGATTGGGACAAGTTCACATGTCAAATTCTCCTTCCTTTAAAGTACAAAAGGAGTGATCGGAACAATTAATGAACGGTCATTAATTTTTCTGGGAGGAGTCATTTGTTTACCACTCTCTCCAGTTTCTTGCTCACTCACATATATGCCCCTCAAGGATCAGAAAAGATACAGAACTTACACAACCTGGCTAAAAAGCAGAGCCACATATATCATGAGAAATGACCAAAAAAAAAAAAAGAGAGAAAGGAATTTTCTTTATTTAGAACACTGAAAGACTAGCTACTTACATTCCCAATAGAAGCAGAATTAGGACCAATGTCAAACAAAAATTAAAAGCTTAACTTCCCTTAAGAAAAAAAAAAAGTAGAACTATATATTTAGGTCATTTTATTTTTAACCACAGCCTTCTGAATGACCTGAATATCCCAACATCCACTCTAAATGACAAGTTTTAGAATTCGTATGAATAATTTAGTTGGGCAAATTTTTTTTTACTTGTTGAATAAAAATGTTACTTAAGAAAATGACAAGCCAGTTGCCCACATTAATCTTCGATCTGAGTATCTTCCATTACTCTTAGGGGAAAAAAAGCGTATTATGGGAGAGAACAAACTTAAGAACTGGGTCTCTCACAAAAAAAATAAAATAATGACAGGATCTCTTGCATAGCAGAGACTTCGACAGCCGTATGGATAAGGGCGGGTTTGTTTACCGGAAGCGTTCGACCTGTTCACCATCTCCGAAAAAGACAAGAAGCACCAAGGTATTTTAAAGTTCCAAAGGCATGCATCTAAATTCAGTTTCCGAAAGACACTGCTATTAGCACAATTACCGGGACTTTCTTAGAGCATGGAGTGAACGATACACGACATGATAGTTGACTTTGACCCCTACTCAGATGTACACCAGAGCAGCTGGGCCACAGCAACAACACAGGTAAGGCTCTTTTTGTTTTGTTTGGAAATCCAATTTCACTTTACAAAAGTCAGTATCTCAAGTAGAAGAGAACAATTTATCCAGAACGTTGTTGACTTTGGGAAACAGAACAGCATTTATTATGGGGAGGGTGGGGGGGAGGGGGGATACCTGGTTCCTGTTTGCCTTCATGGGGAGAGCAGACCTCCAGCTACCATCTGGGCCTTCCCACTGGCCCCTCACTCACCCCTTCCTAAATGCCCTGGTAACTTATCTAATCCTTGGGGTTTGGAAACAGAAACTAGGGTTGGGGACCCAGCCCCTCCCCACTTCCTCTCCTTGGGTGCCAAGCTACTCTCTTAAAGCACACAATTAAGTCTTCTTAAAATGCAGGCCTCCGGGTAGAGCCTCAGCGGTCTAGCCCTACCTGTGAGCCGCCAGGCAAGAAGCCGGCCTGCGGTGGGATTCCGTGTTAGGAAGCCCACTGTTGACACATACGTACATCCTATTCTCCAGTGTTGGTAAAAACAGTGCAATCTGAATTCCCAATGTCTACTTTCCCCTTGTCTCTCTGTCAGAACTGGTTCAGAACTCAGACTGACAGGAAAAACTGGGGTGTGACTCCCCCAAATCCCAACAATCCAAAAAATGAGTTTTTCCACTTCAAGGGGTGGAATCTGAGATCTTGCTGTCTTTAAAAAGTCTGTTTTACTTCTAAGTAACTGATGAGAGAATAGAACAATCACAATACCGCAAACACTGACTTTTTTTTCATTTCATTCAAAACTTATGATGAATCACTGTTACTATTATTACCACCATTTCTCTCCATATTCCAGCTCAGCCGCTTATTAGTGGTAGCCGAGTGACCTTGTCCACGTGACTCACAGCCATTTGTAAAATGGGAACAGTGATGTCACTACCTTACGGGGAGGATTTAGAGTAAAGAAACGATGAGGATTAAAGGAACCTTTGTCCATAAAGCACCAGAAACATACGTAGTAGATAGTGTTAAATAAATGTCACCTCTCACCCTCATCTACTCAAAATGGACACACAATTATCTCTTCTACTTGAGATAATCTTTCTGTACGAGATTATTCCAATAAACCTTTCTTTTATTTTTAGAGGAGGAAATAGAGACCCAGTGTGAACAAGTGATGTACTAAAGGTCACTCAGAAAAAACTTTCAAAAGTTCTTCATTCATTTCCACAAACACTTAGTTCTAAATGTTATCCCCCTTCCCACATCCTTGAAATAGCGTTTGGCAGATTAAAATCTGTACAGTAGAGCCACATGTTACTATGAATTCCTTCCCCGTCTGAACAACAGGTTTATGGGCCGCCCTGCGGTAGGACAGGCCCTCCCAGGTGCTCCCAAGCCTTCTCATTCAGAGAGGAAGGGCTCGGTTGCATTCCCCTAATGAGTAATGTTTCTGGAATCAACATAACTTTTCATTGATACACTCCTTTAGTGAGGTCACTTTTCTCGAGGACTCCCAGCAACCCCAAATCCTTATTTTATCAGTCTCCAATTCTATTCCTAGCACTGCTAAGTATTTGCCAACTATCACAATTTCTCAAATTCCCCATTAAGCCACAAACACATTGACCAGTAATTTACGAGTGATTAAGCCTTTTTTATGTAACATTAAGAATAGCAATACTTACTAGTCAAGTTCTAAGGATGATACTGTATAACTATCATTTCTAAAAACTTCTCCAGAGCCGAATGCTGCCAAAGACTGGGTATGTCTATCTGTCCGATCTTTCAAAGAAGTTTTCAAGGGAAGAGAAGGTACCCATCAATGGCCCACATCTGCTTTTTCCTCTGGTTCTTTAATATCCAGCCCACCTATTTCCAGAAGAGGCTTTTTTCCTCTCTTGTTGTGGAAGGTCTCTCCCAAAAGTATTATAATAGCGCCCAAGTATTTTATTTGTGGATGATGAATAAAATGCATCACTATTGAAATGCTGTCACATTGTCCTTTCCATTCAGTACTAAGTGCACAGCTTTGTGCATTCTTTTTTTTTTTTTAAGATTTTATTTAGGTATTTCACAGAGAGAGAGATTACAAGTAGGCAGAGAGGCAGGCAGAGAGAGAGAGGAAGGCAAGCTCCCCGCTGAGCAAAGAGCCCAATGTGGGGCTCGATCCCAGGACCCTGAGATCACGACCTGAGCCGAAGGCAGAGGCTTTAACCCACTGAGCCACCCAGGCGCCCCATCTTTGTGCATTCTCAAATGAAAATGAAGCTTTGAGCAATCTTTCATTTATTTTCCCAGTCTGCTTATAGTTGTTCAAGAAACAATTTGAATTCTGCATCTGTCTGCAATTCCCCACTTATCAGAGTAGTTCAACCCAGTCCCAGGGATCAGCAGAAAACCAGACGATCAGTCCGTCCCAACCATCATCCCAAATAAATTCATATTCATTACCACTTGTTGTGAGGCACTTCCCAATGGTGCCAGGCTGAAGACTTCTACCATAGAATGCCACCCACTACAGCACTCTCCCCAGATAAGCAAACAACAGTTTGTTAACTTGATAGCCTCCCTTCCCTGTGATCTTTTAAATCCGGAAACAGGTAAGACATTTGACAATCTTAGAAAACATTAAGTTGTGGGAAACTAAGACTAATTCACCAGCAGGTACTTCATAAGGACAACAGTAAGTGCCCTACTCCCTGCTCTACTCCCGGCTTTGCAGAGATCTCAATGGCCCACACCTAGGGCCACAATCATCACCTCCTCCCTACCCCTTTATCCACCCAGCCTCTTGCCAAGGTCAGGGCCAGTGATTTCATCTTATTGCCACTTTCTCGTTTCCAAACTTAACTTCCTTACTACTCCATTCAGGTCTATTCCTTTCAAACAGTTGAAATATCTTTCAAATTGGAGAGCAATTTTGCAAACCTTAGTGTATGAACCATATTTTTTTCCTCTAATTCAGCGAGGATGGCATAATCAGTCACGAGGAAGTGAGGGGACCATTCTAATGGGGACACTTTAATCCTTAGGAGTTTGGTTTATGACCACCTCACCAACATTTTCAAGCAGATGGCCAGGCACAGCTTTCTGGTTCACTCCGCAAAACATCCTACACTCAATCTGCCTGACAGTTTACCTCTCTGTCAACTTCTCATCCACACACCACTCCATCTAGCAGACCTTCCTTCAAAAAATGCTATGTCCTTTCTCTTCTGGATTACTTTCAGTCTTTCTAAACCAGAGCAAAAGTGGAAGGTGCAAGGTGATCTCCTGGATGTAGAAAGAAAACATCAGAATGTCTAATCATGTTTACTTGTCTGATTCTTTTATTTTTATTTTTGTATTTTTTTAAAGATTTTATTTATTCATTTCAGATAGAGAGAGAGAGAGAGCATACGTGCACAAGTGGGGGAGAGGGGCAGAGAACGAAGCAGGCTCCCAGCTGAGCATGGAGCCCGAGACGGGGCTCGATCCCAGGACCCCAGGATCATGACCCGAGCCGAAGGCAGACGCTCAATAACTGAGCGACCCAGGCGCCCCTATTTTTGTATGTTTTCTAATGACTATAATTCATAAACATACAAAATATACAAAATGTTACAGGTATGAGCAAAAAGTATTTTACTGATAGGACTCTGTGTCAAAAATGTTTAGACTACCAGGCTAAACAATGACACTTTCTTCTAATATACCTTTCTTGGTGCTCTATGGACTATTCCTACTAAACTACTGTATTCTAGTTGTTTGGCTAAGAAAATATTTTGTATTCGTGCAGTGTCACATTATATTGTATTACTAAAATCAGACCTCACTCTTGGCTTTCCTGTAATATCTCTGAATTATATTTTCTCACCCAACTCTACCTTTTTTTTTTTTTTTTTTAAAGTAGGCTCCACACCCAACATGGGGCTTGAACTCAAGACCCTGAGAATAAGAATCATATGCTCTACTGACTGAGCCAGCTAGGTGACCCTCACTCAGGTCTACTTTTAAGATAGTACCCATAGTGAAAAAAAATTTTTTGTGTTGTTTTACTTCAAAATTAAAACCAACTGAGCAATCAAACATCCTTTAAAAGATAAATGATACTTAAGGCAAATTTTCAAACACATACAGCTCTTAACAAAGTATAGGCAGTATTCCAAGTTCTTTCTCATTTAATCTTCATAACATTATTACAATTATAAAATTATATAATTAGATTTATTTTTAATAAAACTAATTCTAAAAATTAGTTTTTAATAGAGAAATTAACTTTTGTAAAACTCAAGACACCTCTGTAACCACAGTAAACCGTATCTTCAATCAAGAGGTTCTGAAGACAAACCTTTATTCTCTGTGCCTTCCACTTTCTGTACCTATTGTCAAGGAACCCCAGTTATTACTGGTGTGGCCTCGGGCAACTTAACCTCTCTGTGCCTCAGAATCCTTATCTGTGCTAAATTTATTCACTGGAGCGCCTCCTCTAGGCCAGGAACTGTTTTTGGCTGGGGGCTATAGCCTGAACAAAAGACAAGATCCTGTTCTCAGAGAGGCCTTTGGATAATACCCGGAAGGCACTTGGCCCAGAAGAGAACCGCTCTTTATAATGTTAGCCATTATTATTTCCCAAACTAAGGGCTACCTTCGTTATTGTTATTTTAGTGCTTATTTTCATTCTAAGGTAAATCCCATTTGCCTTCTTCTATCTGGCCCCTGAGTGTTTCTTAGCCAGAGAAAAAGGACAGAAAGGGGGACAGTTAAATGATTCATCAGAATTTGGCACCATCACGTACACAAACTACCTTCCCTTGTAAAGCTCTTAGATCCAGTCAGCTATTGGGGGTAAAACGTATCACAGCCAGGAACAAGGTTCTACAAACAACTCTGGATGGAGAGCATCCCGCTGAGCTCAGATCCTCCCAGGACTTTCCACCGATGCTGATGAAAGTCTGTTTACACCTGGAGGTTACAGCCGATGTGAGGCCGCACCTTCGACAGCTGCAAGATCCGACTGCAGTGTAACTTAATCCCTTCTGATGCCAGCTTCCAGGCTGCCCTTGCAGGACCTGTCATGAGAACAGCTCTTTATTTATTCAAAATTATTATATAAGCCCAGGCCACGCTCTCCAAGTCCCCACTGTTACACAGAAAGCGATGCTCAAGGAGCCTGCCTCTTCAGCACAGAATCTAAAACCACCAGCAGGAGAATGAAAGAGTTCTGCTGAATCCAATGGCAGCACGTGAAGTGAAATAATAACAGGAGCTCTCAACAGAGCACTTCCCTTATAAACAGCTTAGATCACCTCACAACCACCTCGCTAAATCCAAATATCTAAGCTTGGCCGGTCTCTGTACCCCGGGGTCACAACTGCCCTCAGCCACCACTGAACATAGAATACACCTTCGGAGTGTCAGGTTACCCTCAAAAACTTCCCGAAGAGCCAGGTAAATCTATTTCCTGATACATGTATTTCATACCATTGTGTTAAAAAGAAAGAAAAAACGTTTGGAGTTTGCAGGAAAACATTTGGAGTTTGCTGATCAGCTACCAAGGCCCAGAGCTGGCCACGATCTGACCTCACCTTCGACATCTGCTCTGTCAGCATCAGAAATCAACAGCCGCTCGCCCTCACCGCCACCAGCTCATCTCCTGCCGCATTCATGCGCTGAAATTCACCATCAGACTGCTGACTTCGGATTCAGTGGGCAGTAGGAAAGAAGTACAGGAGGAAGATGAGAAAGGGGGTACAGGCTAAGCCCCGTCCCTGCACGCTCCACACCTCCAGCCTCTGCTACCACAGGTCTGCATAGAAACTTCTACCAACAAGACTATAGATGGTAGACACCTCCCCCCACACTCTGCCCTTAGGGCTCCGGATAGTCCCAGCTCCCTTCAGAGACCAGGTCAAGGTCAGTGTCAGTTGGCCTTCCCACCAGCTAGGTCAGAGCTCACGCCCAATCCAGACACAGGAGGGCAGTCCCTGCATCCAACCTCTCACGGCCATGGTCCTGCTGCTCCCCACTTTGCCCAACCTCATCGCATCGCCCAGCATTTTCCTTATCCCAGTCCTCCTGCCACCAACAGCCCGGCCCCTGCCCTCTTCACCACCTCTGCCTCTGGAACTTTCTTTCCATGGTTCAATTCCCTAAGGATTAATGGTAGTAAGGGCTTTGGAGTCAGGAGGATCTGGTAGTGCCTCGCCTCTGCCATTTTCTGGATATATGACCTTGGGTGAGTTGCCTAATCTCTTCAAATTTCAGATTCCTCCTCTGCACAACAGAATTCACCTCATGTCTGAAAGTGAGGATTACATAAAAATACACATAAAGCACTTCACAAAATCCTCAGTATACACTCAAGTATGTAATAAGTGCCCATTTTGTACTGAGAAAAATCATAAACGGTCACAATTATCGTTTCTCCATTCACCATCTTATTTTGTATTATGGTAAAACATACTACAACATAAAATTTACCATTTGGGCCATTTTTAAGTGTACACTTCAGTGGTATTAAGCGCATTCACACTGTCTGCAACAGTCACCATCACTCATCTCTAGAATATTCTTAGTTTCCCCAACACTGAACTTCTGTGTCCATTAAACACTAACCCCCCATCCCTCTCCCCACATTTGATGGGGCCTCTCTCCACCAGGAGGCACTGGCCGAACCCATTTCTCTTACAAACGCATGTAAAAAAAAATTCACCCTCCTTTGAGCTTGCCCCCCCCCCCGCTTTGAGACTCACTACCCACAGTCATCCCACCCTCCACCCCAATTCTCAGCTGTCACCTATCTGTTTTTGGTAACTTCTCTTTATACACTAGAAAAAGGAAGAAGGGACTTAATTTGCAATTTTCTCTTCAGCCAAAGGTCGGCTCCTAAAGGAAGG
Source organism: Potos flavus (assembly GCA_028534135.1). Taxonomy (NCBI): domain Eukaryota; kingdom Metazoa; phylum Chordata; class Mammalia; order Carnivora; family Procyonidae; genus Potos; species Potos flavus. The sequence continues at coordinate 108,105,470 of CM052883.1, read as the reverse complement.
AGAGCTTAGGGGTTTGGGGGTGGGAGATGAACACCCTGGGTTAGAATCCCATCATCTATTAATTGTGTGACCTTAACCAATTACCAGTCTTCACCAGGGCCTCAGTTTCCTATGAATGGGGATAATAATGTGCCTATTCACAGAGATGCTGTTGAACAGTTCAAAGCACATACAGCGGTTCCTAACACCCGGCATTCAGTCACTGACCTGAGTTACCATCACTGTTACTGCACTCGGGTTTCTAATCCTTGGCTCCTGACTCTAGTCAGCCATTCCCAGGACCACACTTTAGAGTCAGAGGGCACAATTCAGCGCTCCAGCATGAAGATCAGAACTCCTATCCTTCCAGTTCTCGCACCCCCTCACTCCCAGGGTACTTGCTCTTTGATGCCCTGTAGTGTGTCCCCTTCATCATTCCTTTACAGCATGGACCCCACCGTTGATCATCTGACTCACCCCCCTTGCCACCACCCTCCATGCTCCACAATGGTCTCCTTTTGCTACACCCATGGGAATCAATACCACAACCCACTCTCCCCATACCTAAAGGTGAGGCCCGAAATCCCCAAAGAGAAGCCACTCTACTCGCAGAAAGATGCCACTGCACTTGAATGTCTTGGACCCAGAAAGACTCTCAGTGTCTTTTTTTAAAAGCCCCCTCCCAGCCCCCTCAACAACTATCTCGAACTTCGCATTCTCCTCAACCCTGTTCTAACAAAGGCCCTTTCCTCCCACTTCACCCAGAAAACCAAAGACGGCAGGCCTGACACGCTAACACCCCAACTTCCTGCCCTTCACCTCACCCATCAGCATCCGTAAGAACCTTCCCTGGGTTTTCTCTTCACTCGTTTTCCAAAGTGACCTTTACATGGGTCTCTCCTGAATATCCCACTGCACTCCATGTTCCTTCAACTTTGTTCCCACACAAAGGTTTACCTTCTGAGTCTCAGCTCTGTCCTCTCCACTCAACCCACACCTTACCCGGCTACTCCCCTGAGCTGTGGCTCAAGAATTACCTCCTCCAGGAAGTCTCCCCTCGCTTCTCCTCTGACTCCTTCAATGTTCTACTCACACCTCTGCAAACTTCACTGTGCCATTTCCTCTGATTGTGCCTCTCCCAGAGAGCAGAGGCCACATGATCCACTGTGAATTCTCGGTGCCTGGCACCCAGGGGTGTCAACAACTTTGAATAAATCCAAGAATGGGTACCAGGGACTCTGCCCTCTGCTCCGAAGCGTTTCATTAAATGTTTGATTACAATGTTTTCTTAAAAACATCACCAATTAAGATTCACAATCAGCCACTTACATATGGTGCCTTATATCTTCTTCCTCTGATCTAGACTGAGAAACATCCCCTCCCCCTGCTTTCCCAGAACAAATATTCCTTTGATGAAAGAAAAAACCAGAAACAAAAACACTACTTCCTCCTCAACCAAAACAGAAAACCCAAAATAGCAAGACAGTTTATGAAAAATATCCAGCTGACACTGGCTTAGGTGGGGATAAGTGCAGTTGTCTACACTTAAGAGGAGAAAGGGAAGTTTACTTTGGATGGCTATTCGGGGAGGCAATGATATTCAAGCACTAAACAAGAAAGCTGACCAAAATAAGTCTCAGGACTATTTAACAGGCAAAGGAGGAAGAGGAAGTGGGTAACTCCAGTGGAAATTTCCTTCCTTTGTCTACTTTTACTACAGGTATGTCTTCCATACTAATTTCTCAATCCTAACTTACAATGATTTAATTTATAGGAAGTAATTTCGAAGGGTCCCAGGGAGCCGCAGATGGATGGTACCTCGGGGGCCCATCTGTTGAAGGATGAAAGCTTGGCACACACCATGACATCACCCCGACCTTCCTCAGCAACTTCCTATCCAACAAAATCTAGATGTTTGCTCTGTCAACAAGATATTTGTGTTTGTCCCCTCTGCCTCGGGCTTTGGTTCCTGATTAGTTTAAAAATCATTATGCACCCAAGCTGAATAGGGCCACTGTTAGCAGCTGTAAGGTCCTCTTCTGGGCAAATCCCCAAGTCTGTGGCCTTCAGGGAGTGATTTCTGTCCTTTCCACATAATTACACACTCTCTTGATTGATGAGTTGATCAATCCTCCTACCCCTGTTCAGAGCTAAAGCCTCTCTCTTCCCGCTCTATTTATTTTCCCAGGGGACCAGAGAGGAGGGAAGAATGGCGTGGGCAGGGAGGCCTTGGACTCTCCCCAAATAAATGCTCAGGCACTATCCATATACCTGAGCATTTCACACCGTCCCAGTCCAGAGCCACCATCCCTTCCCGCTGTCCCGAGAGCTGCCCACATCGGTCAGTACCGTGTGAGGTACTGGAACCACGTGGCAGGAAAACAGCTGCTATTTCCTGGACGCTCGCAGACCCGACAACGCCCCAGCGCCCGCAAGCACAGATCCATTTCGGTCCAGCATGGCCTCCTAATCACATGCTACTGTGATCCCCACTGGAAAGTGCCGACATAACCTTACATCCTCTCTAACCGGCCGTCCTCCTCTGTTCTCAACAGGGCACAACCACAGACATAATGTCAACTGTGAGTGCCGAGTGGGCACTGGACAACAGCCTGGGCAGAAATTACATTCTAAACAGGTTTTGGGTTCTTTTTTTGACAGAGTGAGGGATGGGGGGGGCGGTCACGTGTACTGATGTTTGCAACTTACTTTGAAATGCTTTTAAAAATAACATGGATTGATGGGTAGACACGGAACAAAGCAAAGACCACAAAATCTTTATAATTGTTGAATCTAGGCCGAGGGTATGTAGCTGGTTCACTGGACATTTCTTTCAACTTTTCTTTACATTTTCTTTACATTTTACATTTACATTCTTTACATTTCTTTACATTTTACGTTTTCATAATTAAATGTTGGGGGTAGTTAGAGTCTTTTGAAAAAATTAATCAAATTCCAGACCTCATTTGGGTTTTTCTAGTTTTTCCATGAACGTCCTTTTTCCACTCCAGGATCCCACTTTGTAATTACTGATCCTATCTACTTAGTTTTCTCTGTTCTGACACAGTTTCTCAGTCTTTCCTTTTTTTCATGACTTTGACAGTTTTGAGGAATACTGATCAAGTACTATGTATTAAATCCCTCAGTTGAGATTTCCTGATGTTTTTCTCACAGTTAGACGGCAGTCAGGAAGGGAAACCAGAGAGGTAAAGTGCCCTTCTCCTCACATTATAATAAGGACACATGCTAACAGCATGACCACTGGTGATGTCAACCTTGATAATTCAGTTAAGCTAGTGTTTGTCGGTTTTCTTCACTGTAAGTTTACCTTTCACCCTTTCCACACGGTCTCCTTTAGAAGTGAGTCACTAAAGTCAGCCCACACTCCAGGGAAGGAGGGAAATTAAGCCCCAGCTCCTGAAGGGGTAAGTGGAATTAACATAAACTATTTGGAACTCTTCTATGAGGAGGATGTCTCTTCTCCTTGCATAAACTCATATATATTTATTTTATACTTTGAGTTGTACCGCAGTACCACACTATTTTGTTGCTCAGTTATCCAGCTTTGGCTATTTGGGGCTCTGAGTTTGCTCCTATGTCCTTTTAAATGTTTCTGAGTACTTCCTGGGGTGCCTGGGTGGCTCACTCGGTTAAGTGTCTGCCTTCGGCTCAGGTCATGATCCCAGGGCGCTGGGATCGAGTCCCACATCGGGCTCCCTGCTCAGTGGGGAACCTGCTTCTCCGGCTCCCACTCCCCCTGCTTGTGTTCCCTCTCTCGCTGTGTCTCTCTCTGTCAAATAAATAAAAATGTTTCTGAGTACTTCCTAATTTTCTAATACAAAATGATCTAGACCTATAATTATCCATTTTTCCAAGGAGCCTTGGTTATTTTACTAAATGAATGGTATTTAGAAGCCCAAATTTGGTATGTTGCTGCGACTAGGGTGTCATGGCTTCCAAGCCCTCTCAGTGGTCAGATCGAGGAAATACATGTATGTCCAATAATCTACATACGCATATACATCTCTAATGATTTCTGTGTCTATATGAAGCTAAACCTAAATTCATACAGATGTCTCCAACTCTAGTCCAGTATCACATGGTTCACTGTAGCCTTATGCCTTTGCTGATGTAGAACTCCCCTTTCCAACAATAAGAAAACTGGTTCCCAGCAACCACCGTCCATTTATTCATTGGTTTGACCCCTGAATACATGTGAAGCAATTTCAGAATTGCTAACCTGTACTCCATGAGAAACAGCCTTACCAACTACAATACAGTGACTACTCAAAACACCATTTTGTAAAGTTATCAGGTTCACACTTTTTGTCCTTCATCCCTTTCAGTGAGGTTTTGTCATACAACTGTAATACAGGTAGCTTCTTTTGTCAAAGTCTGCATTCACCCTCGACACACACTCATAGACACACACCTCTCTAATTTTTTGCTTTTAATTTGTATACAGTTCTTGCATAATATTATTTTTCTTTTCCAAGCTGTACTGACATTTAATTGACCAAAAAAAGCTGTAGGATATTTATTGTGCACAACGTGGTATTTTGATATACACACATTATGAAAGGATTACCCCCAAGTTAACATATCCATCATTCCACATATTTACCTTTTTCTTTTTGCTGAGAACTTTAAGTTTTACTTTCTTAGCAAATTTATTTCAATTAAATACAAAACAGTATTATCAACTATAGTCACAATGTTATACACCAGATCCTCAAACTTTACTCATCTTATAACTGAAAGTTTGTCCTATTTTGCCAGAATCTATTTCCCCCAACCCCCATCCACTACTTTTCTACTTTCTCTTTATATGAATTTGAATTCTTTTTTTTAGAAATGATTTCACATATAAATGATACCATACATTGTTTGTCTTCCTCTGTGTGGCTTATTTCATTTGGCATAATGCCCTCCACTTTCCTACACGTTGTCACAGATGACGCAATTTCCTCCTGTTTTAGGGCTGAATATTGTTCCAGTGTGTATTTGTGTGTCTAGTTTTTTTTTCTTTATGCATTCATTCACTAATGGGCACTTAGATTGTTTCCACAAGTTCTTTAGTATCTATTTTATATAAATAACCTATTTAAATGCCTGACATCCCTCTCTATACCTATTTGATCCTTAGTATTTTAATATTTATTTCTGAGTGGACCCCACAACAACTAGAACAGTCCCAAACCATGGAGATTACTTGGACACTAATAAAATAACAGATTCTATAAATTCATTTTTTTAACTACTGTATTAAATTTATTTTAATACAATTAAGTTGTTGGAAGTCTTTCAATGAAACTAGGGAAGGAGAGGGACACCTGGCCGGCTCAGTTGGTGGAGCATGTGACTCTTGATCTCACAGTTGTGAGTTCAAGCCCCACATTGGGCATGGAGCCTACTTCAAAGAAAATTAATTTAAAAAAAAAAAAAAGGACCGCTTGGGTGGCTCAGTCAGTTAGGCGTCTGACTCCTGACTTCGGCTCAGGTCATGATCTCAGGGTTGTGAGACTGAACCCCACATCGGGCTCCTACTGGGCAAGGGGTCTGCTTAAGATTCTCTCTTTCTTCCCCTTCCCTCTCTCCTTCTGCCCCTGTCTCCCCTTCTCCCTCTGCCCCTCCCCACCCAAAAAACTAATTAATTAGTTACAAATAAAAATCTGTGGAAGGAAAATGTTCACTGCAGTGTTATTTAAAATTCAATAATAAATAAATACTTTAAAAATTATGTTGTACCTATAGGCTGGAATATGAATGATACACAATCATTTCAAATCACTTGTAAAATACATATTAATATGAGATAATACATACTATGTGTATGTAAAACAGCAAACTATGTAATAAAAAGTACACCATATCATTTTACATACATATCATGTGCATGTATGCCTATGAAAAGGAAACACTGAAGGAAGGAACACATCAAAAAATTACTTTTTTAAGTTCCTTTTTATCTTTTTTTTTTTTTTTTTTTAGTTAAAAGTAAAGAAGAGAAGGCTGTTTGCTATGTGGGAAACTCTGTAGAGGATTCTTCTAAGACACAAGGTGTTGGACCAGACAAAGAGGAAGAAACAAAATCAGGAGCTGTGTCCTGAGAGTCCCCATTGCATCCAGGTAGGAGATGTAAGAAAAGCAAGCAAAAGTCACAGCTGGTGGGTGCCCCCGGGTCAGCCATAATCAAAGATGAGGACAGTGGTGCCTGCGCTAATATGTTTACCTCAGGCAGAAGTACAGAGTGGAAGTGAGCACTGTCTGGGAAGCATCCTGAAAAATGTGGGGTCTGGACAGAGCCTTCACAGCCAGGAAAGATTTAAGGCAGAAGAAGGGGGAGCAGTGTGAATGCAGACAGGTGTTAGTAAGATGCCCTATCTACCTGAAGTTTTCTCATTATCTCATTCTATAAAAACCCAAGGAAGATCCGAAGCAATTCTGGCCATTTTGGGAGCTTCAGTTTCAAGTATCCGACCCTCTGGCTAGCTGCCCTCTGGCCAAGGGCTTGGGGGTGGGGGGGTGGGTAACAATTGGATCTGGTCAGCCCGTAGCAGATTTGATAACATTCAGGTGCCTGATGACAGGATCCTAGCTCTGGGTTTTCAAAGATTAACATTTTTACATTGGAATTTGCACTTCATCCCTATAAATCTTGTTGTTGTTTTTTTAAGATTTTATTTATTTATTTGAGAGAGAAAAAGAGAAAGAGAGCACATGGTAGGGGTGGTGCAGAAGGAAAGGGAGCAGCAGACTCCCCGCTGAGCAGGGAGCCCAATGTGGGGCGCGATCCTAGAACCCTGGGATCATGACCTGAGCAGAAGCCAGATGATTAACCAACTGAGGCACCCAGGGGCCCCCAAATCTTGCTTTTTAAAAGAAAGTAAGACAAACACTGGTAACCATCCATTACACTGGAAAGTTCAATGGCAATAATGACCAAATTCCAGCTTGTCATAACATGTCAGTGCACAACACTGTGCCCACCAGCCAGCTAGCCAGCTCTAGCTAGGACCACATCACACATAGGTGTAAACACAGAGAGATAATCTTCATCTTAACGGTAAGAGTGGAGAAGGAACTCATATGTGCTGAACATTTAACTGGACAAGGATCAGACATTTCACGCACTATCTCTCTGTGTCTTCACAGCCAGCAAGGCAAGGATTGGTCTTTGAAATGGTCACTCAGTGTGGAAATGGCAGAATTTCAATTCACACTCTGCTCTGTCCCGCTCCAAACCTGTCATCTTTCTACTGACACTGGTGTCATCTGTCCCAACAAACTCGAAAGCAGACTTAAACACACCTTTAGTATCACTCCTTTAAAAAAAAAAAAAAAAAAAAGGAAGATATACGATCCATTTTCTCCTCAAAATAATAGTTCTTTTATGATATAATTCATATATAATGCCAAGAATTCAATTTTAAAATCTAAAGTATATTCTCAAGCCCCACTAAAGTTGACCAGATATGATTTAGCAAAATAATATTACAAAGCCCACAAAGAAGTCAACTTGATTATAAGTTGTTTTTTTAAATGACTGCAAATCTAAAATATTAAAAACTCAACATTTTTCAATAAGAAGATCTCAAACTGAGACGTGAACATCAAGACTGATTTTTTTCATTCTCAATGAGAACTAATGTAGTTTGTATTCTAAAATATACCACCCTGTTCCCTCCACCCCTTCTCCCCTTCCACTCACTCTCCTCTCCCCACAAAGAGATCCTGCTTCTACAGTTAATTACAAAACAATGAATCTGTTCTGTGATCGACAATGCATGAAGTAAAAAAGGCTAGGACCCATTGATAGGTTAACCTCCACTGTCCTGAGATAGAAACCGCCCTTGAAAGTTTAAACTAGGTAAGTCAAGTATACTAGAGTTACTGTGCCCAAACCACCTGAAAAGTTCTTCATATTAAAATGATCTAATTTCTTCAGCACTCTTTAAACGATTAAGAGTGATAATGTCAAACACACACTGTCGAGTCTGAAACCTCACTGCCAAACCCCAGCACGTTCATTTGCACAGGAGACACTAAATGCTATTTGTTATGGAGTAAGCACAAGTCAGGACAAAAGACAATGCCTTCTCTCTAGACAAACCAAGAGACAACTTTAGTAACCAACTTTTTTAAAAATTTAGGAATAAAATTTAATTTGGAGCACCCAGGTGGTTTAGTCAGTTAAGCATCCGACTCTTGATTTCAGCTCAGGTAATGATCTCAGGGTCCTGAGATCCAGTCCTGTGCTGGGCTCTGCTGAGTGTGGAGTCTGCTTGAGATTCTCTCTCCCTCCCACTTTGCCCCTCCCCTCTCCTGCTCAGGAGCACACGCTCCTTCTCAAAAAACATAATAAAAAAAAAATAAAAATAAAACATGCAGAATACCAGGATGAAACATGTAAACAGTTCCTGTATTTTTCCTGTATTAGGAAAAAATAGTATAGAAGTAATTTTTTAAATAGGGAAAACTGTTCAATCCTACCACCCAAAGATCTTCCAGACTTTTTTCTACGTGCAAACGGGGCTACAGGCTGTGCACAGTAGACCCTCAGATGTGTCAAACAGTTACATAATGCATACTTTGAAGAAAAAAAGCATTAATGCGATTATGGCATGCATACTACTCTATAGCCTGTTTTCAACTTAACAGTGGACAGAAGACATCTTTTCACATCTCCCCATTCCGTTCCCTCTCAACCTGTATAAAGCTGCTTATTATCCCACTATATGGGTGACCACGTTTGTCACCAAGCTCCTTTTGAGGTAAATATTTGGTTTCCCCACTTTTTTGCTATTAACTAATATTGCAGCGAATATCCACGTAATATAACTTTATGTGTTTGTACAATTATCTTCTTAGCATAAATTTCTAGAGCTAGAATTTCTAGGTCAAAGAGCTGGCATGTTTTAAATTAGCACATTGAAAGATTGCCCTCCAGAAGAGTTGTCCCCATTTATTCCCCCAACACTGTATGAGAGTATTCATTGCCCCATTACCCTTACCAACACTAGAATTATTCTTATTCATCAAACCATGAGGAAAAAAGTTGTATTAGCATTGAATAAGCCCCTACCATGTGCCAGGCACCATCTTAAGAGCTTTATGTGTACTATGATAGCCCTGTGGAGGTAGGCACCCACACACACTTTATACCTACTTAACTAATTATAAACTAATGTCCAGAGATGTTAAGTAACTTGCCCAAGGTCACACAGCTTGTCAAAGAGGCTGCTGGGGTTTGAACCCATTTCACCTATTGCCAGAACACACCAGAGCAATTAAATTTTTTAAAAAGGTTAAAATCCTCTTCACTCATTCTAAATGGAACCTCGCCATCTCTTTCACCAGCAAAACCTACTGAAAATTCTGATTTCAAGAACAGTGGAAAGATGGCTGGGGTCAGGAGAAGTGAATTCAAGGTTGAGTTCAGCCACTTACAGGTTGCTGCTAGGTGAGTTTGGGAAGACTGCTTAACCTGAATCTCTTTCTTTGGCTGAAAACTGCACATATCTCCCATCTCTCCCTTAAATTGTTGTTGTAAAGCCCAAAAGGAATATCCATTCCTTCAAAACTACTTGCTGAGCCCTTTCCCTGTGCCCTGCAGTCTGGTAACAAAGGGGCCATCGTAGTTCTGAGGATATAGTTAGAGATGAACATCAACCCAGAAAACCAGCGCACCTGTGAGAGAGAGCACATAAGCATGAGTGAGTCACAGGGGCCACAGGGAAAGGAACCACAGCATTCCCAAAAAAACCCAGCACGTTTTCAAAAAGATACGGAGAACAATTACACAACACCCAGGAAAACACGTGAAATCGTATAAACAGAGAAGTCCATTAAGTAAATGTATGTTTTAGTTGTATTTTTCACAAAGGCATACATACAAAGAATGGAAGGGAATAAAATCATGGATGTTGCATTAAACAAATAATATTATTTTCTCTCCTTTTCCAAACTTTACAGAGCATCATCTAACATTTATAGTTCTTAAAACAGTTTAATTGCTATGAAAGTACAGATGAAAGTGATTAATTCTGACTGAAATAATGTGTGTGGAAGTGGGAAACTCTAAAACACCCCATGAATGGTATTATTGTCAGAGCATGAAATAATCTAGCATTCTGCATAATAGCATTACAGTGCAGTAGCCCAAGTTATTTTTACACTGCTGCTTGGTTTCCGCCTCACCTGATAATGTACAGCATTAGTCATTTCTTTACAGTATTTTCCTTCTTTAAAGAAATCCGTGCATGTGGAAAAAATGGCCAAATGGTACAAAAGGGTCTTCAGTAAAATGGATGACTGTCCTCCGTCCCAGACCCTGCATCCCTCCGAAAGGCAATCACGGCTTACATACACGGATATGTACTTTCAAAGATACTCTGTGCATATATATCTTTTTCACTTAATAATACTCTTGAAAGTTTTTTCCTTAAGAGCACATACAAACTGACCTCATTCTTTTAACACCAGCAGATCGCTCTCTTATACAGTTGCACCCTAATCTATTTAATTCAGACCGTGTGCTAGAAAAACGCCCGACAACGCTATTAAACACTATTTATGTAACTTTTTCCTTACATTTTGATTTTCCATCCTAGCAAATGTAACATCTAAGTTTCTCAGCAAAGGTCACCAGGCTCTCCAGGCTCTGTTCCCAGTACCTCCTGCTTCCAGCCAAGCCCAGGCTGCCTATAGCTCTCCTAAATACTCCGTGCATTGCTCATGCTGTTGCTCGAGTTGCGACCCATCCCACCTTCCTTTGCTTGCTCAATTCTTACTCAGTCCTTCGAGACAGGGCTTGGTATAACCTGCTTCCAGAAAGGAAGGATCTCCCAACCCTCAGGGCAGAGGAAATGCTCCCGTGCGTGGCTTCTCCCACAGCCTAGGCCTTGCACTTATCTCCCCTCAGGATAAATTTGTGCAAGTCAGTCCCAGCCACTAGATTTTAAGTTTCTCCAGGAAAGAAAACATTGCGTTAATCTTTGCGCCTGCCAGAGTTTAGCACAGTATCTGGCACACTGAATCAAGCCAAAATGAAAAAGGAAACTCCGGAACACCTACGGGGTGCCAAACCCTCCTCTAGATGCAGCACGCAGACATCACCCCTCCCTGAACACAACCATACCCAGCTTACAGATGAAGAAACCAAGGCTCTGAAGTTAAGAAACCGGTCCAAAAGCATGAAGGGGAGCTAAAATTTGAGAGCAAGTCTACTTTACTCCAGAATCATGGATCTTTCCATCCGGCAGTTGGCCACATGTTTTGATGCTGGAAGTTCAGTTGAGGAGGTCAACTATGCAGTCCTGAAAGGCAGGACACCTTCATGACTGTGGTGGGTAATCCAAATCCCCCCAGAAAGTCAGCCAAAAGCAATCTAGAATGCAGGACTAAAATAGCAGAAAACAAAAAGGAGGTTATGAACAAGCAAATCTCGTCTACAGTATCCACAAATCTGCACTTTGCACACTCAGGCAGGGTCTTTCAGGAGCCATTCACAATAAAGACGACAAGGCGACTTAAGCAGCAGCAATATCCCCGCTTAACCCCACCAGCTCGCTCTCCCAGCGAGCACTCCTCCTCCCCCACTCCCAATCGCGCAGCATCCACAGTTCCCATACCACTGGCTAAAACTGACCTTTGGGCCTGCACCCATAAAGGATTTAAAAGCTGACCAATTCCACACAGAATGAGCCACCCTGGAAACGGCCATGAGTGGGTGAGGGGCGGGACAGAGGGCAGCTTGCAGGAGCAGGCACCAGGGTCCTCCCGTAAACCCGCTAGGAGGCCCCGGGCCGCAGACGGACCCTCATCGGCAAGCTGAGCAAAGACTGCCTGCTCCCAGGGCCTCTAAGGGTATGAAATCAGAGCATCTAAGAGTAACCACGGAGCCCAGAGCCTGGCACCGAATCAGTGACTGCACAAACCAATCAGAGAAGAAGCGGACCCCCTCCTATGCTCTCCACCAGCACAGGGATAAGAAAGCGGGGTGGGGAAGTCCTATAAGGAACACAGGAAGTAGGAGTGGCATTTAGCAAAGGTGGGAACACAAGAGGAGGCCACTCCTCCTTCCCACACATGAGAAAAACGAACCATTCAGCAGCAAGCAGTTGATGAACCCAAACCTTACTCCCTAAGAGAGACAAAGCAGCAAAAATTGTCCCAATGGTAACCAGACATCAACGCAAAAGACACGCAGGCTGAAAATAAAACCTAAAAAACCCTTTCTCTCCTATTATCAACCACAATCAAACAAGAATGCCTACCTCTTTAGGAAAGGTAGAATATGGTAGGTAATGGTTCAAAAGAAACGCACTGCATGGTTAGCCCTCAATACGCTGCCAAGCGGAAGAAGCAGGCACTGGAAGGTATGTTGAATGAAGCACATTCCCAGGTCTCATACTCCCTCCCAGGATTAAGGGCGTAAGGCTAGGTTTAGGCCTGGGTGTTTTGACCTCGCGTCACTCAATTCCTAAAACGACCTTCAAAAGTACTCACATTCCCAAGTCTCTGAATAATCCAAATAACTAAAAAACAGTCTCAGCAAAATTAAATATGAATGTGTGAACATTCCTAAAAAGAAGTGATTTTCCAAGGTGTTGGTTCTCACCAGAGATTAACATCATATTATTTAAGGAGCTACTGAAAGCCCCCCACCCCCTCCCCCGGAAAGAAGTAAAGTGAAAAGACAGCCTAGGCCACACAGAGCCAAGCATTCTCAACAGTCCAATCCATTTGCCACCTGCCTGGCTCAATCCCGGATCCCAGGATCTTGACAGAAACGCAGACTGCCAACCCTCACTCCAGACCAACGGAAACGCCAACAGGCAGGGCCTGGAAAGGGCCCTTCGGATTACGTGCAATACAGCACAGTTTAGGACTGGGGCTCGGGAGGAAGGGCTCATCTCCGTCTCCTCCTGCAGAAGTTCTAGTCCAGGCCTACCTGAAGGACCTCAAGGAGCTCCTACAGGGAGGATAGGAAATGCTTCAAGAACCAAACTTCCAACTGGCCATAGGGAATTTCCCAATGGGTATCCCCGAGGGGCCCTAAACCCTGCCCCTCACCTCCTCAGCGAGGCCCTGGTCATGGGTATCATCCGTTGTGTGCACCTTGCCACCCGCCTGGAAACAGCCTTGCCATCTACCTTGAGTCAGCGGCTAAGCAGTCCTACTCTGTTCTGGAAGAAGCTTCCACTGTGCTGCAAAAATCATCTCCCAGGCTCACCCTTCTCTGTGTTCTCATTCCCTCTGCTGGAGAAGCATGGTGGCACAGGGCTCCCTCGCCCCCAGTGCATCTTGACAGCTAGGTTACTTCCAGCCCCTTTCCTTCTCTGCAAAATGAGGGTGAGGACAACCGCACTCTATGAAAAGTGCTCTGCAACAATGACATGAGTGAATGCACCCTAAATGCACAACAGAAGGTACTGAACTGACATTAGGACTCTTCCTCTGACTAACGCAGGCCCCAAACATCATCTCTCACCTGACCTACTTCAAAAGCCTCATAACAGAGAGCCCTGCTGCCCATCTGTGCCCGAGCCAGTCTCTCCTCCACACCGCTGCCGCCTAAGCTTTTCTCTGAAACAGCTCTGATGACATCATCTCCCTGCTTTCAAAACCTGTGACAGCTATCACTTGCTTTACAGGATCAAGTCCATACTTCTTAGCCTAGCATGCAAGGCCCTCTGCAATCTGGCTCTTTCCTCCCTGCCACTGTACCCAAATGCCGAGCACCATCTGTTCTAGTAACAGTACCCCAAACATGACTTGTATTTTCACGCCTCCCTGCCTCTGCTGCTCCTGCCCCCTCCACGGAAAGCCCCTAACCCCCCCTTCCCTGCCTGGCAAAGTGCAATGCATCCTTCACCCCCTCCCTGAAGTCCTCCCCAGCTACCAACTCCTCCTCCCTTTCTTCCTCCTCCTTCTCCCCCTGCCCTTCCTTCTCTACTCTCCAGCTGCACACCCGCCTTCTATCACTTTTACTACGCATGCATTTGTCTCCTCAGATTGAGGCACAGAGCTCGGCCTTGCCCTCAGAAGGGCACAATGGACAGCCCTCGAGAAGTATTTGTCGGCAAAATTATTGCAAGACTTCCACCAAACGAAAACAGTTTCTAATTTGTCAAACGGTTAACACCTTCATGGTCAAGTTTTACTTCTAAAACTCATAAGGATATTATATTCCTTGAGCTAGCTAAGATTGCTCTTAATAAAGGAAGCAAAAAAGCCCTACAAAGGTGAAATGCCTTTATAACTTTCATCTGCTTGGAAGTCAATCACTGTCCCTCTAGAAATAACATCGCCTCCCTTTTTCCATGATGGGAGAGGGGAATCACGCTCCCTGATTCCTTCTTGCTTGACTTTCGGTATGTGGAGCTGGACAGCTTAAGGAGTCCCTCTTGCTTAAACAAAACATTTCAGAAAGGAAGGGATAAACAAAACTGTTACTTAATGGTAGGGGGAAAAGTGTAACAAGCTCAAGTGCACTGGACTTGAGTGCCCTTAGGGAATCAGGTTCTTTCTCAGAGAACAGGTGCTGCCTGGGCAGAGAGCAGTGTGAGCCCTTGTCTTCCTGGGACCTGTTCTTGCACAAGCCATTAGAAAACCACAGGTCCCAAGACTCACAAACAGCTGACTGGAGGAGACTTCTGGGTTTACCCAAAATGCCAAGGAGTCGAGGCCCATAAATGTCTATTTAAGCAGCCTCCAAAATGTGTTCCTTTATTTCTCCCATTCGAAACTTAGGATATAGTCATTTTCCCTTTACAGGAGTCTTCAACAGAGAACAGGCCAGGAAGGAAAAGCTCCCCTCCTCCCTACTGTGAAGCTCCGAGGCCCTTCAGGGAAGCACCGACCCCTCTCCTCTGCAAGAAGGCTGCTCTTCTGGCTGCCAATACCCTGTTCATAAACACACACGTGTTACTTGATTGAGTATGGTGCTGCAGGCTTACTTCACCTAAGTAAAATAAAGTGCATTATTCTAAGCCACATTCAAGCAAAAACTCTACTGAAGTTTGCAGAGCTTCTCATGTTCTCACAATCCTTAGTAAATAAATGGATTTGTAAAATACTGATTTTCATTTAAAACTAGACCATTTGTTAGCATTATCCTCATGCCAATAATAAAATACCCTTTCTTCTCTGGTTCCCTCTGCTTTATAAATTACCACCTAAAAATGTCCCACTTGTCTGTTCAAAACATTTCATATAAACATGTAATTGTTTTAATATAAGTAATCAACTAACTATACAGATTATCTTGAAATCAAGGTCTTATCTGGACTTCCAAAACACGTATCTTAAAACTGCAATTTTTAAAACACTCATAACAAAAATAAACAAATAAAGGGACGCCTGGGTGGCTCAGTCAGTTAAGCGTCTGCCTTTGACTCAGGTCATGATCCCAGCGTCCTGGGATCGAGTCCCACATCGGGCTCCTTGCTCGGCGGGGAGCCTGCTTCTCCCTCTGCCTCTGCCTGCCACTCTGCCTGCTTGTACTCTCTCTCTGACAAATAAATAAATAAAATCTTTAAAAATAAATAAATAAATAAACAAATAAAAATAAAAACACTCAGGACAAAAACTTCCATTCAATTACTGATCGAGAAAGTTGAGCTTAGAGATATGATTAAGAGAAGAAGAGAGAAGAGGATGTGTTTTGGCACCTATGAACCAAGAACCATACTAAGCATTTGTTTTGTTTCGTTTTGTCTGTTTGTTTTTTAAGTTTTTAATTCCACTTAAGAGAGCATGTCCTATTAGTTTCAAGTGTACAATACAGCGATCCTGCACTTCATACATCACTTGATGCTCATCGCAAGTAGTGCTGAGTGTTTTATATGGGCTCTCACCTTCGGTCTTGGCATGAAGCCTATGAAACAGGATTACTACCCTCATTTTACAGATAAAAAGACAGAGGTCAGGGGCGCGTGGGTGCCTTAGTCATTAAGCGTCTGCCTTCAGCTCAGGTCGTGATCCCAGAGCCCTGGGATCGAGCTCCGCATCAGGCTCCCTGCTCAGCAGAGAGCCTGCTTCTCCCTCTCCCTCTGTGTGCTGCTCTGCCTACTTGTGCTCTCTCTCTAGCTCTCTGTCAAATAAATAAATAGAATCTTCAAAAAAAAAGACAGAGGTCAAGTAAACTGCCCAGAATCACACACAAAACCACAGTTCGCCAGGCTTCAAAGATCAGGCTTGTTTCACTAAATCCTATATATTTGTATTTTTAAAAAAGGAGAAAAAAAGAGAGCACTGTGTATTTTTAGTGTACTACTTACTACAGTTCCAAAGTACTTACTATTCAAGGTGCCTTATTATTCACAACAAGCAAATTTTAATATATAGAACAGTATTCCTGCCCTCTACGGGATTAAATCAAGAATGTGCTGGGAACTACCTATGATAGCTACCATTCATCACACAAAGCTACTTTATATATACCACGCTATTCTTCATTAAGACACACAAAATTTCTTTGAGTTTAATTTTTCCCAGACATACAAGTACTTGGAAGGATATCAAGGGGAAAAAAAAAACTTAAATATCAAATTAAGTTAGCAAAGTCAGCTACAAGAGGAACTTTTATTTACATGTCTGAGTTTCTAAGACAATGCACATATAAAATTACGGCCCTGAGGGTGTGCTTAGATTAATAACTCTACTTCAAATTAGCATAAGCATTCATCAGAAAATAGTTAAAATTTATCCAACAGAGGTAGAATTAATGCATATTCCTAAATTAATATGCTTAGAATAAATCTTTATAGAATAGTGTTTTACAATTACAACTCAGATACCCTGCCATTCTTTTTCTTTTTTTTTTTTTTTAAGATTTTTATTTATTTGTCAGAGAGAGAGAGAGCACAAGCAGGGGGCTGGCAGAGGGAGAAGCGGGCTTCCGCTGAGCAAGGACCCCAATGCGGGACTTGATCCCAGGACTCTGGGATCATGACCTGAGCCGAAGGCAGACACTTAACTGACTGAGCCACCCACGCATCCGGATACCCTGTCATTCTCAATAAAATTCAACCACCAAAAATGTTTAATGCTCAAGCCACTTTACCCAGTAGGCACATGGTTTATAATCTTAAGATATACTGAAAAATTATAACCATTCAACCAGGTCAATATTCAAAATAACACCATGTTTCCAACCACAACTGGAATAAATTAAGCTTCCATTCCCTTGTTATACTAATAAAATTAATTTCCAAATGAACTCTAAACCATTACATATATATATATATATATATATAGCACATATATATATATATAATTGCTAAATTAAAATGCCTGTTCCCAAATCATAGGGAAGAGAAAAGCATAGTCTAGAACCTATTCTTTCCCAAAATATTTAACCTGAATTTAAACCAAGCCTTGAGATCTAACCTCTAATTTTTAGAAAATAAAGAGGACAAAGGACAAGATAAACAATACCACAAGGAAACAAATTCAGATATGGGCTATCCTACAAGATCTCTTCTAAAAGTCAGAAGGGAGAAGGAGTGCTGAGATAGCATTTTTCTACATTTAAAAAGACTAAAAAGAAAATCAACAAAACCCCACAGTGCTAATATGAAAACCTTGACCGAATCCCAGTTCCAAGGAAACAGAAATGGTAACAAATGTCATCTGGGGGACAATTAGATGACATTAAGAAATCACTGTCAATTTTATGAAAAATGATAATGAGGTGGTGAGGTTTTTTAAAATCCTTAACTAGAAATGCATACTAAAGTTTGTCAGGATGTCTAGGCATGCTTGAAAATATTTTAGCAAATTAGGGGCGCCCGGCTGGCTCAGTCAGTGGAGTACTGAGACTCTTGATCTCAGAGTTGTAGGTTGGAGCCTCACACTGGGTGTAGAGATTAGTTAAAATTTTTTTCTTTAAATCTTGAAAAAAATAAAATAAAATAAAATATTTCAACAAATTAAACCCAACATTGTTCTCTGGCAAAGATGCATTGCAAAAGAAAGTTTCTACAATTCAATGTACTTGGGAAATGCTTAAAACTTTCTCTCCGAGGAGATTCACAATGATCATTAGAAATAAAGGTGCTCAAAAGTCTTGCAGTTAAAAAGAAAAATACCTATTTTACTTTGGTTAATCCAGATCCTCCCACTTATTTGAACACAGAGCCTTTTTTCACTGTATAACATCTACTAATTCTCTGAGAATCAGTTTCCATGGAACCCCCTTTGGGAACTGCTCTTTTATCTAGCTAACTTACTCTGAAGTAAGGCTCTCTGAAGTCACATACATGCTCCAGGAACCCTGAATAATAAAAAAAATTCATAATTGCATCTATTTGCAACTTAGGAACGTCTCACTTTTTCTGTCTTTGCATCTATCAATAAGTATACACTGACTCTAACATGTTTTAATATCTAAATCAAACTCTTTGTATAACACAAAATTGCCACTGCCAAATTTCCCTCGGTGGAGTTAAATTTTACTTATTCAAATCCATTTCCTTTGAAATCCACAATGGAATAGATTTCAAATTCATAAGTTGTCAAACCACACTATGTTTTTACTTTTCCAAAACTTCCCTGAGATAGTTCAAAGGCTCCTCAAACCCTCTCCAATGACTTCTCAGAATAAGTTACTGGCTTCACAGTAACAAAACACAAAACTAAACAAAACCTGAGATCAAAACTCTTTGACAGTCCTTTCAGGTAGTACTTAAGGGCTTCTATCAATTTACCTCGAAGTCCCCCAAATTGCCATCTTTATGCACCAGAAGTGGTCCTATTCTTATAAAAGGGTCTTTTGGGTACTTGAACTATTACATCCCGAGACAGACTGACCTTATCACAAATTCTATCTACTCCGCAGCTAAAAGTGTAAAAGCAAGCTTTCGACTAATATCTGCAATTCATTTGAGTAAAAAATGTGTCCTGTTCCATTTAAAAGCCTCAACACTTAAAAACTCTTTGGGAATACACTTAAAAGACAAAAATGGCTAACAAAGAGATATGAGTGAGAAGTCACTGCTATAAGGAAACAATAAAATTTGATGTCTCCTTTGCATCTAGGAGGCAATTTACAACATTCAAAACCCTTTCACAGACATTCTGTCATTTGGCCCTCAAAACCCTAGAGACATGTCTGTTTTCCATCATGATAGCATATATCTAACACGGCTCCACTTGAAAGCCAGCAACTTGTCAGTCCTCAGTTACCCTTACCATGGAGAGAATAAGAGCACATGTAATTCGAGTCAGCCGAATCATGTAAAGTCCATCATCTCCTGTCTCCCAGCGGGGACACTCAGGCCAGATCCTTACCATGGGAGTCCCCCCCCTGATTTTGCTTGGTGCTACTTGCAGGCAGCTAACTGTCCACGGGCATTTAGAGCTTCATACAACCCATCCTCCAGGCCTTGGCTTTACTCCACAGGAGAGGAGACTCTCCTTTGAACTGACTGCACCTGCCTAGGATCGTCCCGTGATGTTTCTGCAGCATCAGCCCGCAGAGCTTCCCATGTGGACCCATGTCACTGTTCCCACATGAAAGGAGAACAATGTCTAACTGTGGACAACACATATGAGGGCAGACAAAAAAAAAAAAACACGTTGGAATAAAAATGCCCTGGGTTTGGATCCAGGATCCTCCTGTCTCGGCCATGTGCATTCTGTGCCTCAGATCCCTTACATGTTTATGGAGCACCCTACCACCTAACGTTGTTGAGGGCTGGAGGAGAGAGGAACCCTCCCTGCCACCCAGTAAACAGCAGAGAGCTGAATTTAACAACTGTGGGTTCTCTGCCTGCCTCCCTTTTCTCCCAAGAAACGGAAACAAGCAATTTAAAAAACTGACTAAGGCAAGGCAGGACTCCAACCATGGAGACGCCTACAACCCGAGGTGCTGGCTGGCTTAGTAGAGCATGCGATGCAACTCTTGATCTCGGAGTTGTGAGTTCAAGCCCCACACTGGGCCTGGAGCCTACCTACGAAAGAAAAAAAAAGTCTACAACCCATAGGCAAAGTAAGCAGGCCAGCACCTTAATAATAAAAGGCAAAAAGAAAAAACATTGTAATCATCCAAGTAATGTGCTGGGGGGATTAAACAGAAGGAACCAACCATGCAAATGCAGAAGCAGAAGATGAGAAAAATGTTAGCAACAAAGCAATATTTGAGCTAGGCCTTGAAGGACAATGGAAATGTAGTGGGGGGGGTGCCTGGGGGGCTCCATAGGTTAAGCATCTGCCTTCATCTTGGGTCATGATCTCGGGGTCCTGGGATTGAGCCCCATTTCGGGTTCCCTGCTCAGCGGGAAGTCTGCTCCTCCCTCTCTCACTGCACCCCTGCACCCCGAATCATGTGCTCTCTCTCAAATAAATAAAATCTTTAAAAAAAAAAAAAAGAAGAAGAAGAAAATAAAATGTAGTGGGGGATGGGGAGAACAGCCTCCCCTGAGGCAAAAGTGATACAAAGTATGTGACAGTTACGGAATGGGCAGGAGCTGAGTGGCATTTGCAGAGACAGAAGACAACTGGATCTGGAAAATAAGTAATGAACCAGATCATGGAGAATCTTGAAAGCTATGAATAAAAGGGAAACAGCCATGGGTCTTATCTGTCCCTGAATCAGCTATGCTTTCAGCTACAAGTAACAAGAATTATAAAAACTACAGACAAAACCATGATCTCAAAACTTTTTGGTCATGTAGCCCTAAAAGTGAAGAAATTAAACATGTACCCCCAACATGTTGTAAATTGCATATAATTTATACATAATTAAAACACTGGAGTTATGAATTACATGTGTATACTAATGTAATATGTACATTATAAAATATCCACTAAAAACTTTTTAAAGGATGAGAATGATGCAAACAGTAGTCTTTTTTTTTTTTTTTTTAAAGATTTTATTTATTTATTTGACAGAGAGGAGAGAGATCACAAGTAGGTAGAGAGGCAGGCAGAGAGAGAGGGAGAAGCAGGCTCCCTGTCGAGCAGAGAGCCTGATGCGGGGCTCGATCCCAGGACCCTGAGATCATGACCTGAGCTGAAGGCAGAGGCTTTAACCCACTGAGCCACCCAGGCGCCCCTCAAACAGTATTCTTAAGTTTATTTTTATTACTACAAATACATACACAATTTTTGTGTCAATTTACTAATCTGAGTTCAAAGTCATTTCCTTGGGGCCTCTGGGTGGCTCAGTCGGTTAAGCTTCCAAATCTTAGTTTCGGCTCAGGTCATGTTCTCAGGGTCCTAAGATGAGCCCCCAACAGGCTCTGTGGGGAGTCTGATGGAGAGTCTCTCCCTCCCCCTCCGCTCCTCCCCACCCCAGCTGGTGCTTTCTCTCTCTAAAATAAATAAAATCTTTAAAATATAATCATTAAAAAAGTCATTTTCTCATCTCCTTAATAAGATACTTTCTTGATCCTATAAACTTAAATCATTAAGCTTTCTTTGCAAGAATCTTTTTAAGCCACTTGCCCATTTTGTGGGAGTCAGTTTACTCGAAAATAGATAATATAATTCATAAACCCATTTACACCAATAGAGTTCACCAAAGGCAAGAATAAAAATGAGAGTACCATTGACAATTCCACCAGGTTGTGAAGTGCCCACTCATCTCTCATGTAACCTAAGTAATAGGAGACTTTCAGATACACCAACCAGTGTCAACCATCTATTAAATATTAGTAAAGCTTTTTTTTTCTGGATAAAGCTCTAACAGTTCCTTCCTTTCCAGACTGGATGGTCTAGCATACTCCATTTGGAGATAACTGCCTCAAACAATAATAAAGTTGTTCTGAGTCGCAGTGGTTTCAGGGTTAGTTCATTCAGCAGCTGGAAAATGTCACTGTATTCTTAGGCACATCTATCTTTGTCCTCTGTGATCCTCAGAGTATCAACCTGTTCTATTTTGCTGACAACCTTCGGTTCCCAATATGGCGGTAACTAATAGTTGTCATGTAAATATTCATTAGTCAGTCACTAGCAAGAGGTATGGTATTACTGAAGTTGACTTGACTTAATCAAGATTCACTCCCTAGGGCAGAGGACACACCCAACGTACCCTGAAGTGCACAGCCAATGGAAAACTAATCAAAAGCAAGATTATGATACCAAGTAATGTGTAAATTATTATAGCAGTGGCCCTCATAAAGAATCATGTAACCACTAGAGTGTAAGTGAGCCTAGGCTCAGGAAGAAAAACCAGCCAGCTGAGCCCAGCTCCAACTTCCAAATCTCGATCACCTAAACAGTAGCTGGTTTAAACCACAAGAAGCAAAAGGGACCAGGATGCGGAATGCTATGGTTTGGGCAACAAACCATCCCTGGTATAACACTCTATGTACATAGGACAATAGGGGAAAAAAATACTATAACTGTCTCATTTCCACGAATTTTTTTTTTATTCAAACATCTAGTTCAGAGTAAGCAAGCACTCAATAAACATTAATAATTGACGTCACTAATCCCAAGTAATTTAGAACAAAGCATGGCAAAGAGAGGGAAGTATAATGGGATACATGATAATAATGATGAATTCCCAACTTTTTTGCAGTAATTCAATATCCTGTTATACAAGTGCCTGTATATGCAGCAATTCAAATCCCCACGGAATGTGGAAACGTCTCAAGACTGTGGGGTGTACATCACAGGAGCATTAAAAATGTTCTCACCCTCTGGTACCTTGGTATGTTGTCATGACCACCAATATCACTTTTGGAAACATATCCTGCATTAAACAGCTAGCTCTTTTTGTTTCGCCAGCTCCCTCCCTCTTCCATTAACAATAAACCCCTTCTTTGTGGGACACTTTGTCTCCCCACAGTCCCATCTTGTGGGTCTAACAGAGACTGCCAACTGTAACTCTCCTTTGGTTGGCATGAGGCCAACCCGAGTTCTCTCCAGGGTTTTCCCAAATTGGAACTAAGAGCAAAGAGTCAGTTTCTTGATGATGTGAGGTTCTGAAGCTACCAACAGCCAGGTGTCCCTGTGTGGGCCCTGTAACTTAATGATAAGTAAATCACATCGGAGCCAAAAGGCTCTGATAGCCTAAGAGATATTTCTTTTCAACACACCTAAACATCCAAATAGACTGGTTAAATAAATTATGTTAACATATGTAATGGATTTACCAAACAGCCATTAAAACAGTGCCAAAAAATATACTGATATGATGGGGAGTGGGGGGAGAAGCACGTTACATAAGTATATACTATACTCTGAACGTGCAAATTATATGTACCCTTGTATGTCAAACTTTTCTCACATTTCTTCAAAAGCACATGTAATAAAAGATCCTGGTTTTGCATGAGTATATATGCATGAAAAGAGCATAACCAAGTGTTTTTTAGAGACTGCCCCACCCCCCACCTGGACTCAAAGAGGTAATAAGCCACTGTTCATGACAGGCAAGTAACCCTAGGTGTGCTGGGTGGGGCAGGGAAGGTGGTGAGTCACTGTGGCTCTGGGCTATATGACTGAACATACTCAGTTCACATCTATATACAAGTGTGGCTGGAAGATTTTTACTAATAAATTCCTTCATAGTAGTGGCAAAAATGGGTGGGTAATGGCTAAAATCCAGGGACTATGTTATCCCTCTGCACCAATTCTCTTGTCCTTGACATTCTTGCCTATGGGACTCTTCTTTCCAGAATATTCTTCTTGATCACACATACCTACACGAGCCCTTAAAGACAACATTTACTGGAGAAGGGCAACCGCCATCAATGCCACAGCCAAATCAAACCAGAACCCCTTTCACTCTCCACAAGATAATGTTTCCTGGTAGCCTTCTTTACCAAAAGTCTTCCCCTATCATTCAAAATCCAGCCTCCTGATAAAAAAAAACCAGGAGCTCTTCTGCTTTGCTGCTCTCGTCCCCTTCTGGTACACTGATAACAAAGTCTCCCCCAACTTCGCTAGCAAATACTGCTTCATCATGCTCTCTCTACTCACACACCTGGAAATGGCAGCCTTTCCAGTCAATCAGTACTGCTTGGGTACCTACTCTTTTTTGAGGATTAAACCCCACTGCTTCATATTGGTAAGAGGCAGTCTTCTGAGAATAAGTTTAAAAAGCTAAAGATGGACAGCCTGCTCAGACATAAAAGGGCTTATTGCTTAGCACATAATTTTATTTCAGAACCTTTTAAAGAAAATCCATACCAGCTTCCAAATGAGTGTCAAGTTGCACTCAGTGCTCTTAAATAGGCAAGCAGGACACAGGACAAACATTTAGAGTCACAGTGAAAATGGGTCACCTGCAGCCTACTCCTTACTTCTTTACTATTACACCAACAGCATTCTTCCCTAAGAATTTATGTAGCACAGAAAGTGCTGCAAAATTAGACTTACCCAGATATCAGTAGAAAGAGCCCAAGAACGATGACACCAAAAAAGGGACATTTATCCAGGCTTTGTAATTCCACTGAGAGATACCAAGACGAAAGACAAATCATATGTTCATTTCTTATTTTTAAAGAAGACATACAGATTTGAAAAGTGATTTCCTTAAGAATGCTGTCTGGGTTACTAGTCTGGATTATAAATCACACTAGACCCTGAAGCCTACTTAATAAAAAAGAAGTTGAAAATAAACAAATGATTAGTTTGAAGTATGTGAATTTCTGAAACTCTCTTGGGGAGAAAGTTTTATTACCATTATCACTGATCCGTTTTTAATCTCTGACATCAAAGCATAGATGTTAACCCTGGGGTCCTGAAACGAGAATAACCCATAAATGAAATACTATGAGAAATTGCCACATATTAACATTAGTCTGTCTGTCAAAGTTTTAACCAATTCTCAGGTGACTCCATAAATAAGGGGGGGGGGGGATGGGCAGAATCAGAGGATCTGGCTTCAAGTTCAACTCCACCATTTATAGATGATACCCAGTAAACTGATCTAACTGGTCCACCTCAGTTTACTAAACTGAGAATTAAGCGTTAAAATATGTAGGGAAAGCCCTTTGTAAACCCCAAAGCACTGTGCTAACATTACAGCACTGGTTACAGAATGCCTGCATTTCTCTAACTCTCAGAGAAGTTGAGCACTGAAAAGATAATTCCATTTTAGAGATGACAATGATGAGAAAACCAAGGCCCAGAAATGTGTTGGAGCCTGACATAGAAAACACTTCTGTAAACTGGTTGGGAGGAGGTTCTAATTTTCCACCACTAAAATACACATTTAAAAGACAGTCAAACAAAGTTATCCTAGAAACTCAAATCCCTCCCCAGCAATATGAGTGTGCACACACAGATACACACACACACACATCCTCTGCTTCATTTTGCCTTTGTAAACTTTACTCCTGTAACAAGTAAAACTAAACTTTTCATTGGAAAGATAAAAATAAAGCCACTTCTCTGTGAGGCTCACAGACTACTTTCAACCCAACCTAGACAAAACCTTTACAATTGGGTTAGAAATGTCTAAAAGAAACATTGACATAACATTAACCTCCGGCTATGCCGGCAGGCGTCATTACAATATGGATTATAGTTTTATCAGCCCAGGGATACTGATTTTAATGTTCCCTGGGAGATAAAGAATTAATCAGCAACTCTGAAGGGGATATTGCCTAAAAATGGACAGTTTAATCAAGATAAATTCATTGTCTTCAAAACTGTGCCCTCAATCACCCAGTACCAAAAACCCAGTATGGCACCAAATAAATTGTGTGTGGTGAAAGAGACAAAATGTTCTTTTTTCTACAGGCTCTTATGGGAAGCAGAAAAGGGCTGACTATGAATCAGTTATGCCTTAGTTCCACTATGGACATAAATTATGATCATTTGGACATTCTGGTGGTTAAACCAGGAAAGCAGAAAAACATTGCTTCCAAGTCCCAGCATTAAGTTTGTGGCATCTCAGCTGAAAGACAGGGTCATGAAAAAGTAACCTTACATTTATTTCTGGACTTTCCTGCCTCCTCTAAAATGGATGACACTATTTCCCATCCCTTATTGTCAAATCACAACAGTCCGGAAGCCTGGACCAAGTTCACTTGGCAGGTAACAGGAGCAACCCTAGGAGGAAGTCCTGAAGGATGTCAGATACCATATTTCCTTTATTCCTGCATACTTTTCATCTCAATACCACCAGGATATATTTACCACAAGTTCTGACTGGCATCCAGCAAACATTCTGGCTGACAAACTCTGCAGAAACTGGCATACTCTCAGGAAGGTCCCTGGTGAGATCTCTAAGCAGATTAGATGAGTAAAACATTCAGACTATACTATAATGACCATCTCTCAGTCGCTCGTAAATTCTCTCATTCCCAGCAATCAAGAAACAGCTGTTAAAATCCAGGAATGTTCCTAGTAGCAGATCTAAAATGCCTCCAAGCTGGCCAGAGGAGCTTCACAACTGCTGCTTCTCCTTCCCCTCCCCCATCCCAGGAGTGCCAGGAATAAAGATGACCCAGGAAGGGGGCGGGGAAAGTAGGGTAACGGATCAGGTGAAAGTAGAGATGCACACTCCCCTCATTTCCACTATAGAGGAATACCAACTCTCTGTACCAACTAACTGGATTTCTCCTTTCCTCTCCCATCCCCACCCCCTCCAAACACATTATTATTCACTTCTGCAGTCTGGTGGTCTGGCATTTCCAGAGTTGGTGACCTCAGTAGTCCTAAACCCTTTCTCAAAGATTCTGAGCCAGGCACTTCTCTTCCGTGTCAGAGTTCGAGGCCCATCCCACGGTTAGATTCAGCTTGGCTTTACCTTGTAACCCGCCCAGACGGCGCTGCTCCTAGGGTCAAGTTCAAGATGAAGGTGCCCTCCTACCTTCCCCTAGTTGACTCCAGCAGGGACAGCGCTACCGATAAGAGTCTCATCACCAGAGGCACAGTGATCTGGGAATGCCAAGTCTAGGCTGGAGGGGAAGACTGTGGCCGAGGCCAGCGTCCTCCGAACCCCCGGCCGCGACGCGGTACCTGGGCACCGCCGCATTTCCTCCAGGAGCCTTACACAGTAAGTCAAGTAAGTTTTGAGATTGCCGATCCCGAGACCTTTCTGTCTGCAAATACGCCACACAATGCTTAGGGCTTCCTTCCTCGCCAGCCCTTCCGGAAAGGTGCCGCGCCAAAGCGGGGAGCCCCCCAACCCCTCAGCGCTGAGCGCCCGCACCCCAAAGTCTTCCAGTAAGACGTGAGCCTTGACATAAGTTCCCTCAAAAGTGACCATCTCCACTATCCAAGAACAGGGGAATTCACAATCTTGATAAAATCATCATGTTTCCCAGCTCTCCCTCAATGTCTAATCCTACCCCCTCCCAAAAAAAAAAACACAAAAAAGAACGTGGATATGCTAATAGCTGTGTTTTGGAAGGGAAGCAACAGACTTTCAGCCCAGACTGGGGAAATACCACAACCCCCACTCCGCCCTCCGGCTTAAGTTCAACCCGCAACTTCACGACCCGAGCTCTCCTACACTCCGGGGGCGCCCTGGACCCCGCGGTGCCAGGCGCGCTTCTCCTCCGCGCCCCCCACCCCCGCCCCAGGTACCAGGCGCAGCCCGAGCCCTTGCCAAGCCCGCGAGCTACAGAGGAGGCGGGAAAGGGGGCGAAGAGGCGCGCCGGGCGGGGGTGGTCCCGAAACTCGAGCGTGCTGCCGCGAGTCCTCGATGCCCCCGCACCCCAGTTCTGCCGGGGGCGACTCGGTCCGGCGCGGAGAGGACAGTGAAGGGAAGGCGCCGACTATCCGGAGCCGGCAGGACCAAGGCCCGGGCGCCCAACATGTCCAAGCCTATCCCCGGAAAGCTCCCGGGAATGCCCAGCCGGGGGGGGGGGGGGGGGGGGGCGGCGGCGGGAGTCAGGCTCCAGAAACTTTTCCACATGCCTTTCCACTCTCCCCATCTCCCTCTCCTCCTCCGCGGGACCCTCTCCTTCCCTCTGCACCGCTGCAGCTGGCCCTGCCCAGGACACAAGGGAGGCCGGCGACGGCGCCAGGGCGGCGGGAGTTACCTGCCGGGAAAGTTTCCAACTCCGCGGAGCGGTTCCCCACCCCAGGGCCGGGCCTCGGGGCGCGGCCAGCTCGACGGTCCGCGGCTGCCTCTCCTCCGGCTCCCGACGCGGTCACTGCTCCCGCAGCTGCCACAGCGAAGGCTGCGCTCCGGCCCGTCCCCCCGCCTCGCACGGCCCACACCCGGGCCTCATTGGCAGCGCGAATCCCCGCCCTTGCGCGTGTTCCCGAAGGCACCTTCCTCTCGCGCGCCCGCCCGGGCCGCGCCTCTCGCGCCCCTCCCCGCCCCGGGCTGCGGCGTCTCCCGGGACCCGCTGGGGCGCAGCGCGCGAACTTTCCGCCCCGCGCGGGCGCAGCGCCTCCCCGCCCCACCTCTCCTGGCCAGGTCTCCAGCGCCCCTCAAGGGGGCTAATCTCCTGAGGCTTCGTCTGGGCCCCTCCGGGCCTGGATTAGATGAGTGGTAGTTTTTCAACCTCTTTAGAATCAGTGTAGTGACACGGCGTCTCCTCCTTGCCGCGTTTTGAAAACAGCCGAAGACATATGGGAGCAATTAACTAAGCTAAAGTTTTGGTGGATGCTTCACGGTGACTTTTTTGGCTTTCTTGAATTTTGTCTTCCTCACTTAACATACACATACACACTCTACCACTCACTTTCTGGGGCAAGAATGAGCTAAGGGAGATGGAAGGTGTAAGGAGCATCTTCCCTGCTGTCTTTTTATTCTCGAAAGCTAAATAGGGACGTTCAGGGACTGGTGATTGCCGGGATCGGGGAGGGGGGGTCCCTCAGGTCCCAGTTCTGCAACCTCCTCCTACCGCTCCGTGCTCGCCCTGTGTTGTCTATGCCACATCCACGGAGGGCCAACATCGTGTTTCTGTAGGTAGGAGGAGGGAGGTATGGAGAAGGGGGAGAGACAATGATGTTATTATTGTTTCGGTTGGTAGCAGCAAATTAAATTCCTGAGTTCCCAAAATGTTTTGTTATTTCCCAGCAGGGCGAAAGCCAGGATAGGGCCTACGGATTCTGGAGTCCTGGGTTCGCCAGCACCCCACAGGAATCCCACGCAGTCAATTCAAGACAGAGGAGAGCTCAGCCCACTCCACGCCCGAAGCCTTTTGGACCTACCGTGGTCACAGAAAGAGCAACTAGGGCTGCTACTGCCTTGTGTGGCCTCGGAAATTGTGCACGGGTCACCCCAATGGTGTGTCTGGAGCTGGGAATACAGAAGTTGCTATAAATGGATTTATTGGCAACCCCTAACCTTGCTGTGGCAAACCCGCCTTTAACTGTGTTTTAAACAAGTTCCCCATAAAAATTTCAACCTCATGCAGAGCTTCCCAATATAAAGATACCCCCAGAGAGGAGTGTCCATATTTAGAGTTCTTATTGAAAGGGACAGGAAGAAAAATGCCACACAATCTTCCTACATAAATGGAAAACGACTGAAATTCGCTAGATTTCTCATCCATAGTTTCAAAGGCCTGATTATTATTGTGCTGGTATTTGAGCAGTAAACATATCAGCAGCCTGAAGTCTTCCTCAAACAAAGCAGGATATGAATATTTACAATAACATATAAACTTACTAAACTGGAAAGTATTGACCTATTTCTTCACTCTGAAATGTCTCATTGCTGAAAAATATGGTGATGTTTTATTTCTCTCGGAACGAAATGTATAAAAGTTACCAATATTTCAAAAACATGAAAAGGCAGACAGCAACCTTAAAAATAAAAGAATGGCACAAACAAAACAAAAAACTCCACAGTAGTCTAACTAAACTGAAATATTAAGATATAAAAGAAACAATCCTAGGGAAATACACTGGTGCAATTCCCTGCCTCAGACATCTTTATAATGGGTGAAATGTATAATGGATGAAATTTACAATTTGTATCACATTCTTCTGTCTTTGGCTCCTTTAAGCTATATTCTCCAAGTTTTTGATGAAATTGCTTAAACTGGGCTTTGAAGACAATGATAGTCATTTTTCCCCTTCTATCCTCAAAGCATACAAAGTAGCAAGTAGAAGTCATATAAAGTATATATTTTCATTATCAACATTATCTTTAAATTATTTTTCGTTGAAGAATTCTTGTCTTTATAGTTCCAGAAGTCACAGTCACTAAAGAAGTAACTTCATCACTGCCTAGTTAGGAGTGTTTAAGATTCTAAACAGGCATACAGCTAGCAATCTGAAATTTGTACACAGAAGGGCCCTGTCTCCCCTTCTTCCTGTAGTGTTTATATAATCCAGACTACATATGTTATTATGCACAATCTGATCTCCAGCTTTAAACAGCTAACATTACATACAGTATGTCATACTAAGAACATCAAAGCTATCTTAAGCTGTGAGTGAAAATGGTATATTTTATAGAAGACAAGGCTAAAAACACAGAGTAATCAGAATTCATGTGTGAAGGGGAAAAAGAGGGGGGTCCATTAAGATTAAGTCTGTAAGAGAAAAATTTGAACATTTTCTAAAAATCTAAAAATATGAAGTATTAGCTGAGCACAAGTTCAAAAAACAAATTTCAATGCTTGCTAAGTATCTGCTTTTCCCTTTAAAAAAAGATATTTTTAGTTATTTGTTAGGCAATTGTTCTTATTTTTAGGGGGGGAGGAGAGCAAGAATTACCTCTTGTGTTCCTTAGGGCGTTTCTGATTATCCCATTGAATTTAAAAAACTCACTCATTACATTTCTGTTGATGCCAGCTGAAAAAAATAATTGAAAGATAAATATAGATCACATTAGTGTTAAATGTTGAACACATTCACCAAACATACATGCAATACATTGGATTCCATTTTAAAATTTTCTGTCGGTTTGCCAGCAATGGTAGCTTTTCTCAGTAGAGTGAAAGAAAACAGCAAATAATAAACTGGTTATTTTACTGTGCAATTTACTGCCCAGGGCAATAGGCTGAGGAAGGCGTGAGAAAAGAATGTGTCTCATGAGTGTTAGTATGCTTTTTTTCCCCTTGCTCGGATTCTTAAGTACTTCTATTTTAAATCAAGCCTAAGTTAGGATCAGAGCCAGTGTTTATTATGGTATGTGTGGTATAGAATACATAGTGAGAAGTGAAATGTTTAAAACAGTGTAGGAATTAAATACAAAAACTGAGATGGGAGTAAAAAAAAAATTAAGGCAAGGTAGGAAAATCCAGACTCAAAACAATTAAGCCCACAAACACTTTTTGCCTATTTTGGAATGTCTTTTAAAGTTTACATAATGCATTCTCCTTTGGTCCATTCAGTCTTCCTTTCCCTTTTAACACTTTGGGGACAAAAAGCATTTTTAAAGACGTGGGGAATGCTGAAACAAATTGGGTGATAGTTAGGAATCTGCTGGGGAAAGCAATGAAATTGCATACCCTACACAGTTCCTGGGTGTATAACAATTTATGGTCACACATGTGTATCAACACCGTGGTCAGAGGTGGGCTAACGGCAGACGTTCGTCCTGGGATATCAAAAGCCATATTTGTATACAGTTAACTGGGCAGACAAATTAAGAGTCATCTAATGGGACATATAAACCCCTCTGCAGGTCTAGCACATGGCCTCCCAATATTGTAGAAATTCATCCAGTAGGGACTAGGCAGTGAATTATTTAAACCGAAAAGGAATCCACTAAGGGAAGAAAATAGGGAAATAGACGCAGGGGTTCACATTTCCTTCTAAGAATATAGGCATAACTAGGGGCGCCTGGGTGGCTCAGTGGGTTAAAGCCTCTGCCTTCGGCTCAGGTCACGATCTCAGGGTCCTGGGATGGAGGCCCGCATGGGGCTCTCTGCTCAGCGGGGAGCCTGCTTCCCTCTCTTTCTGCTGCCTCTCTGCCTACTTGTGATCTCTCTCTCTGTCAAATAAATAAATAAAAATCTTAAAAAAATATATATATAGGCATAACTAAAATCCCAGGAAAATTTCGTTTAAGATGGCGTGCCATCCGATTAACATTTTAAACATAGATTTAGTTCAGTCTTCTGATGGCAAAATAGTCTATAGGGAGAAATCTAAATTTCCCATGTTTAGGAAGGGTGAAGTAATGCAGTCAAGTAGTAATCTCTCCAATAAATGTTGTTGAGTCTAGTTAAAATGTCTTAAAAAGAAATATGCTGTTAACTTTGAGTATAAGAAATGCATTTTAATATTCTCCACCTTGGGAGTGGTGCTTTCCCTCTTCTCAGCAAGTTGTATAAAAGGCACTGACAGAAGAGTCATGAAATCTGGATCCCGGTTCTGACTTTGACAGTTACTGTTTGTGATTCCTGGCAATTCCTTTAGTCTTTTTAAGTCCCTGGCCTCTCATCTCTGAAATAAGGAGGAGAGCATAGAATCTCTGCCTCACAGGTTTGTTGGGAAGATTAAACGAAATAAGGTAAACACCGCTTCAGAAATTAGAAAGTGCTCTACAAAAGCTAACTTTTATTTAGTAGACAATAAGCTATGCTTTTCCCTCTCTATTACCTGGGGCCGCTTTGGTTGGAATAACAACCTAAAGTCTTGATCAGAGGAGTCCAGAATGCCCACGTTTGCCAAATGTGAAAGGAAGAGTGCCTTAAAGATGATTTAGTAGTAGATAATAACTCCAATTAAGCTCTCAGAGGCTCATCTGGGGGTAAATTGACAGTTCTTCTCTCAAACAGAAGCAATCAGGAGCCATTTACAGAGTTACCTTTTCCTCCTGTGTTAAAGAGGAAAAATCGCAGTATATATACAATGTAAGTGTACCTCACGTTATGCAAATCGACATATGGAATTTCTTAATTACACAATGTATTGATTTAAAGGAAATGTCTCCTTTAAAAAAAAATTCTTGCTCAGATTCTTTGCAAGTGCCACTGCAATTTTATTTACATTACTAATAGCTAACCATCCTTTCGATTCTGTGAGATTATGGGCTTGAACCCATATAAATACTTTCTGTAAGACCAGGCACTAGTCAAACCTCCTTTGCAGTTGCATATTTACTTGAAGAAATATAAATCAGGGAATAGCACCTACCAAAAGATTCAGTTTAAGCCAGGGGGTGGGGGTGGGGGTGGGGAGCATAAATATGGACAGCTTAGCCAAAATGGAAACTTTGGTTTTATTTAAAAATCAGTTTGCTGTTTTTCCTTTGATGTGCAGACAGCATAATCCAGAAACAGATGAGGAATATTTATGATGACGATAATCAATTTTCTAGAACTGAGAGAGGTTTCTCCCCTAAGAGGCGATGCAGAATAGACAGACATAGCTTCCAAGACAAAATGTACATAAAGCAGGCTTCCTGCATTTAGCAAACTATTTTTTAAACTAGTTTTGGGATTTTAATACAATAATTAGAAGCTCTATCTAAAACAGTCTATTAAGGATCTGAACATTTTAAATTTGGGGCAGAAATGTTTAAATATAAACTTTTGCTCTATCTTCCGTGTGTGTCATGTCTAAATGTTTCAGTAGCTTTAATGGGAGTCATGTCTGCCTGAGAGAAAATAGGGCACAACGTAATTATCACGAGAAATTAAACCACTGGGTTTCATTAGAGAAGTCACCTCTTACCTAGAGCATTTGCTCTAAAAACCAGCTACTTAGTAAAGATTGATTTGACTACCTAGTGAGCTGTAGCTAAAGCCCTGCTACCTTTCAGTGGATTCAAAGCTCTTTCTAAGCCTCTTTTTGCTTTTACAGCTCCTCTTTTGCCTCTCTTCAAGGTTTTCAGTGCCTTTGAAAAGACCTCCTGAAGGGAAAGAGATTACTGATACAATTACAATAGAAACAGGTTAAAACAAGACATCAGGAACCCAAAATAAGACAGCAGTGACTGGGGGTTAAAATTAGATGGTGTCCTCATAGGTCTTCATCTTCTTTCTAATTCTTCACACCCCCATCCTACCCCTAAGAGCCAATCAGAATGTTAGAAGCCTAAAGCTTGTTGACAAAGAATTGGTACCTGCAGGGGGTGAAAAAAATGTCCTAATATTTATCTAGGAAACTGTATTTAACTTGCCATTCAAAATCAGGTGGCATGTAGAGAAACTGAATCACTCATACCTTGCCGATGGAAATATAAAATGAAACAGCACCCTTGAAAACTGTTGGGCAATTTCTTTTAAAAAAGCTAAACATGTAACCACCATATGACCCACCAATCGCACTCCTGGACATTTACCCCAGATAAATGAAGACGTGTGTTTACACAAAAACCCATACACAAGTGTTCATAGCAGCTTTTGTAATAGCCCAAAGTGGAAATAACCCAAATGTCCTTCCACCGAGGGATGGTCAGACAAACCGTGAAACATCCGCGGAATACTAGTCAGCAGTAAAAAGGAATGGATATTGATGAACAAAACTTGGATGAATTTCCAGGGAATTATGCTGAATGGGAGAAGCCAATTCTAAAATGATGAAAGATCTGTTAACATAACGTTCTTGAAATGACAAAACTATAAAAATGGAGGGTAGGTTAGTGGTTGCCAGGAGTCAGGGATGGTGTAAAGAGGAGGGAGCCATGAAAGGACGACAGAAGAGATCCCTGTAGTGATGGGAATGTTCTATTTCTTGACTGTGTCAACATCAGTATCTTCATGGCAGTACACTAGAGCTTTGCAAGATACTACTGTTTGGGATAAACTGGGTAAAAGGGACAGGAGAGCTTTGTTGTTTGTTTTTTTATTTTTTTTTTTTTACAGGAGAGCTTTGTATTATTTCTTACAACTGCATGTGTTATTAATAATGACCCCCAAACAAAAAGTTTAATTTTTTAAAAAATCAGATGGGAAAAAAAATACTCAGGAAGTTGAAAACCAAAATAATACTTCTTTAAAAGAGCCATTAAAAAAAGGTCCTGTGCATCATCACTTAGACTGACGAATGTATCAGAAACAAAGACTGGCTCCAGATGTTGATTGAAACATAAGATCCAGGGGCCCTTGACAAGAGCAATCTGCACAATAAATAACACCAGTAACCAAATGGCAGAGTGGCTGAAAAGTTGACAGCATTTTCTACTAGAATGTGAGCTCCATAAGGACAAGGAACGTGTTGTGTGATTGAGTGAATATAAATTCTGCATTTTTCCAAGTCATCTATTGCTGCGTGGAGAACCACCGCAAATGTGGTGTCTTTGTACAATGATGATCCCCAGTCTGGGCTCAGCCAGGCAGTCCTCACTCGGGCCGTGTCATGAGTTGTAGTCAGAGGATAGCTCAGCGCCGTCTGGCACCTGGAAGAGCTAGGGCCTGTTAGGCATCTCTCTATCTGGCTGCGTGGTTTCTTCACGTGGCGGCCCCGGCATACCCAAACCTCCCACATGGCAGCTGGAGGCTTACAGAGCAAGTTCCCAACAGCAGCAGCAGAAGCTGTATGGCCTTTTCTAACCTAGACTCAGAAGTCACACAACCTTTAATGTTCTCATTGAGAGTTGCCATGGCAGAATAAAAAGGCCTTAGGCTTTGGAGATAGGCAGACCTGCATTCACGCCCCAGCTCTGCCCCTTTTAGCTATGAGCTGTTGGCAAAGTGATTTCACCTCATTGCACCCCAAGGTGAAACTCTTATCTTAATAACCGGCCTCAGAATTCCCCTTTAGAAGATCTTTACTGGAAAACATTTATTGGGTCAGGAAGTGAGACCTTTGGTCCCGAGTATGAGTTAACTAGCAAGATATCACAGACAAGGGCCAGACTGCTCTGTGTGACAAGGAGAGGAATTTGCGTTTGCTTCTAAGGAGAGGAGGTAAAAGGAAACTGTAAGATAGCAAAAGGATGAAGCAATGTGTATGGAGGATCTTCCCCCGCTGCCACCCAGAAGTTTCTGCAGTGAGTACACCAAGGAACATTTTTTTTTTAGGGGCACCTGGGTGGCTTAGCTGGTTAAGCATGTGCCTTCAGCTCAGGTCATGATCCCAGGGTCCTGGGATTGAGCCCCACGTCAAGGTCACTACTCATCAGGGAGCCTGCTTCTCCCTCTCCCGCCCCCCAACTCATGTTCTCTCTCTCTCTTGCTCTGCTCTCTCTCTCTCAAATAAATAAATTTTTTTTTAAATCTTATTTTTTTATGTAATCTCTAACCCCAGTGAGGGGCTTGAACTCATGATCTCAATATCAAGACCCAGCTAGGCACCCCTCAAGAAACATTTTAAGAATGAAAGAGTGCCTATTATTAAATTTAAAGCTGGGGTGCCTGGGTTCAGTCGGTTGAGCAACTGACTCTTGATTTTGGCTGAGGTCAAGGTGTTAGGGTCCTGGGACTGAGCCCTGTGTTGGGCTCTGCTCTCCGCGGGGAGTCGGCTTGAGGATTCTTTCTCTTCCTCCCCCTCTGCCCCTCCCCCCACTGGCGCATGTGCTCTCTCAAATAAATAAGTCTTATAAAATAAAATAAAGTTGTGGTAATGCATTGCTTGTGTGTGTCCTTCTGTGCCATTCTACCCTTCTCTGTGACTGACATTTGAGTTATACTTTAATGACTATGATTGTAACTACTTTTCTTTTTGTCGTTGTTTTTATTTCAATTCCAGTTAGTTAACATACACTAATATTAGTTGCAGGTGTATGATATAGTGATCCAACAGTTCCATAACAACAGTCAGTGCTCATCACAACAAGGCACTTCTTAATCCCTACCACCTATTTCACCCGTCCCCCCACCCACCTCCCCTCTGGGAACCATCAGTGTGTTCTCTACGGTTAAGAATCTGTGTCTTGGGGCACCTGGGTGGCTCATGGGTTAAAGCCTCTACCTTCAGCTCAGGTCATGATCTCAGGGTCCTGGGATCAAGCCCCGCATCAGGCTCTCTGCTCGGTGGGGGGCCTACTTCCCCCCTCTCCCTCTGCCTGCCTCTCTGCCTACTTGTGATCTCTCTCTCTGTCAAATAAATAAATAAAATCTTTAAAAAAAAAAGAATCTGTGTCTTGGTTTGCCTCTCTCTTTTCTTCCCCTGCTCATTTGTTTTGTTTCTTCTTTTTTTTTTTCTTTAAGATATTTATTTATTTGACAGAAAGAGTCAGAGAGTACAAGCGGGGTGGGGGACGACAGAGGGAGAGGGAGACCAGGCTCCATACTGAGCAGAGAGCCTGATGTGGGGCTGGATTCCAGGACCCTGGGATCATGACCTGAGCTGAAGGCACTTAACTGATTGAGCAACCCAGGCACCCCCATTTGTCTTGTTGCTTAAATTCTACATATGAGTGAAATCATATGGTATTTGTCTTTCTATGACTGACTTATTTCACTTAGCACTATACTCTCTAGCTCCATTCATGTTGTTGCAAATGGCAAGGTTTCATTCTTTTTTATGGCTGAATAATACTACTTACTTTTTAATGTAATGGCACACAGCAGATAATAAATGGTAACAGGTGTTAAAATTATGGATCAAAGACACAAGTTTACATGTCTTAGTAAAAATAATTATTTCTTGATAAACCTGTTAAGGCTAGAATCAGAAAAAAACTCAGCTTAAAGGGACTTAACCAATAACAGTGTTACTGGCTCACATAAGTGCCAAGGCCACACATAAAGCAAACTTCAAATTAGATGACCCAGAAACTCACCAACATAATCAAAGATCCATTTTCCTCCTCTGCTCAGCTTCATCTTTTTTTTTAAGATTTTATTTATTTGACAGAGATCACAAGTAGAGAGAGAGATGGGGAGAAAAGAGGGGGAGAGTGAGAGTTACCAATTCCCCGTAACAATGTAATACAACTGCCAACCTCAGCTGGGCTGTATGCTTCCTTGTTTATATCCAGTAGGAGAGAATACACATTCCTGTCCCAACATTCCAAGCAAGAGCCCTGAAATTGACCTTGATTGGACCATGTGGTCCAATGCCCTCTTCTATCTAAATCAATGTCAGTGGACTGGGCTGGAGTGTGCTGATTACCTAAGTCAATCACCGCCTATCTCTGGTGTTAGAGGAGATGTTAGTTTGCCTTGAAGCATGTGGGCTACACCAAGAAAGGGTAAATTCCCAAATGAATATCTGACTAGGGAGAAGCAAACCAACAAATATCCACCACCAGTGGCAAATATAGGTTAAAGACAAAAATCCTCCAAATTATGAACTATATGGGGGGAAACAATCAAGGGGATCTCTGGTGATTAAAAAATAAGCATGACTTCTCAAACTCAACACCCAAAGAACAAATAATCTGATCAAGAAATGGGCAGAAGATATGAACAGACATTTCTGCAAAGAGGACATTCAAATGGCCAACAGACACATGAAAAAGTGCTCAACATCACTCGGCATCAGAGAAATACAAATCAAAACCACAGTGAGATACCACCTCACACCAGTCAGAATGGCTAAAATAAGCAGGTCAGGAAACGACA